>OW679202.1:64166788-64288553 GCA_940337035.1 Agriotes lineatus
CGAGCCCAGGAGGTCTGGCAGTACATTATACAGTTATTTATAGAACGCAGGCGTAATTTTATGTTTCGATTTTTGTACAACAGTTACGTATAAATGGTTTGTTTTTATTGCTGTTCGAATTTTATAAATAAACTCAGAATCCCACGTCTTCCTACCTTCAAGCATATCTATTGGGCAGCGGCACATTTCAAGGCCACTTATTATCATGCACTATAATAGGAAAAACAACCAATACTGTTCTTTAAGTAAGGCGAATTGTAAATGCTCGAACATTTTAATCTACAAATGATCGCCTACTCAATCCAAACCAGACGTCCAGGTCGCGTAAGACTCGTGGAACTTACTCCTTTTCAATGTTATCTCATTCTGTGATACGGAGTTAGTGTATTTCTAAGTCCCTTCTGTTAATTTACTTGTTAAAACGGCTTAAAGTACTTAATTTAACTTTTTAAACATCTTCATACCCGTTTCTAGAACCATATACTCTGTTTTAATCCCATTTAAAGTTTGCAAGCAACTGTACTGCTTTCCTGTGGTTGTTACAGAGAGTTTGTGTTTTTTGAATCCTAATAGATGTCTCTTTGCCTGATTTACCCTTAAAATTACTTCAAGTAGGGGAGAGTGAGAATGATTTAACCATGGGGTACGTTCAACCTTTAGATACATAAACAAAATTATTTGAATTGCCCATTCTGTTGTAAATAAAATTTCGATTGTATTGCGACATTCAGTAAAAAGTTGTAAACAAAAATGAAAATTGCTGTATGCCCAGTAAAGGACAGATTCAACTAAAATACACTTGTAACAAAATATTTCGACAAATTAGTTTTTTTATCTCAGAAATTGATGTAAAACATATCCAAGTATATATCAATATGAAAAAAGGCAACGAAAACAGTTGATATTCAAAAACCACGTACAATAAAACGCTAAGAGGTCGATTCACCCCTCTTCCCTATTTGTTTTAATTTATCGAAAACCTGTATATTCCTTCCGTGTACCGATACCGGATAAGAATAATTCCACTCTCAGAAGAAAATGTTACACTCTTTATCATGGATATTATTGCTGCAGTAGAATTACAAGATTATTGGTTGTAGTAAAATTATATATTTTAATAGTGTGGCGAGCGGATGGCGTCTTCATTTCCTATACATTCATTACTTCAAAATGACGTTCAACATATGATAATTCGCATTTTATAGACTATGCCATCAGTAAAAACACAGAAGAAATGTTCCTTTGGGGTGAAATTCATTTGCATTTCGTTGCACACGCCCTTGAACTGCAAAAAGTGCAACATAATCTATATTAGTTTTACATTGATGATATCTGAGAGAAACTACCGAGTTAAAAACCCATTTTCTGGGTGGACTATTTAGTTGACTGATAACTATAGTAGTTGATCGATTCTGATCTAGAATAGCAATCACCACTAACTTGTATAACGCTCCCTAGTTTTATTAAAAGGCCGCCGAAACGACTTTTTAAAAAACGTTTATTTTTATTTTACAATGAAATATAACATTGGAAGCACACAGCTAGCCGCCGGACAATTTCTTACATCTAGCTATGATACGAACACAATGGAACTTATCGACTGACTGGAGCTTAACTTAGAGGTGCAAGCTACTAGTATATATACTATGCCTAATCAGCTAAGATAAGCGTTATCTCTAAAAGGGAGCGTGAGACAGGAAGCCACGTGCGTTCAAGGTTGCAGACTTGCAATTCATTATAAAGAAGCTATTATTGTTCAAGGTTGCAAGCTTGCAGTTTTACACAGGAGACCATTGTCTATTCATAATATAACACGTCCGCCGATAAAATGTTCAATGGGTGGTATTCAAATATGCCTCCATTGAACTTACAAAGAGAAAAGAAAATTAAACTTATGCATTTACGTTAACCGGTTCAAAATCTTTATTTAAAAATCTAATAAGTTTAATCTTCATTGTGTTTCTATTATAATACAAATACAATATAAAAATTATTAACATAAGAATAGTACACAGAGTAAATATAATTGCAGACACACTTAAATTATCAGATTTAATATAATTAACAGGTTTTAACAAATTTTCATATTTATTAAGTTTAATTCGGTCCTCAACCAATTTCTGGGTGTCAAGAGGTATCAAGTCAATCTTTGAAACATTTATGTGGTTTGATTCAGGAATTATTAAGCGGTCAATGTTTGAAATTTTTAAATTAACAATTTCATTTGAGGTTCTTTTTGCGGTGAATAACATGTGTTTTTGATTTATTGAAACAAGACAGTCTGAACTGAGGTGTAAGAGGTTAGTGCCAGATATTCCTTTTCTAAAATTCTGATTTTTACATTTGACGTCCAATATTGCTTCAGATGGGGAAGATATTAACCATGTCGCAGGATTTATTTGTGATATTTTGATTTCTGTTAAATTGAATAAATAAGGGATACATGTTTTATTTTTATTAAATGACAGAAGTTGTGTTTCGCACAATTTGTCGTTGGGGATTTCAAAGTAGTTATTTTGATTACAAAAGTAGGTGTCTAAAGTTATAAGTTTACAATGACTTATTTCAATGGGAATGCTGTTTTTAACGTTAAATAATAAAGTACTATAAGTAGGTATAATCATACGAAATTGATAATTTTGGATAAAAATCGGAAATGGTATTAATTGTATCATTTGATAATCGTTAGTTTTGGAAGTAAGAGGTATTTCGAATATAAATGTAATTCTGTTTTTAACTTGATAAACTTTTGTAATGATAATTGACTCGTATAAATGTAAATACTGTAACTCTGCAGGATATGGAATAGTTAAAGCTTTTTCTGATATGCTATTGAGATACGTCGAAATTTCATTTAGATTTTCAATTAAATCGTCATTATCAATTAATGACATATGCATCGGTTGATTTTGGGCAAAAGTTAATGCATCTTCTAGTTCCAAACAAGTGTTAATAAGTAGTTGCAAAAATTGAATTGCTTCTAGCAAGACTGTTTTTAAGGAGTATGTAGCGAGATTTTTGCCTAATTCCTCATTTTGTAAAATTATTTTATTTATATTTCTGTCTAATAATTCTTGACTCTTTGCTATATCATTGATTACTGAGATGGTATCATTTAAAATTTTAGTTTGTTCTAATATAACGTCATTTTGAATTTTATTGCTTTCTTGTAATTTAGTAATCATAGATTCATATCTGACTCCATCGTTGGCGTCGAGGTTTCCAGTTAAAAATTTGAAAGCGGATCCAAGTCCATCGAAAAGTCCTCTTTTATTAATTTTGTGTTTAACATCAGGAAATAATTGACTTAAGAGTTTATCTGTTTTTTCAAGATATTGTTTTAATATTATGAGTAAATTGTTATGATTGATAATAACATCGTCAATCCTTTTAAATTTTGTATATTCAATAACGTAACTTTTATTTTCAAGTAACGGTATTATTTTCATTAAATTAGTTCTAAGTGTGTCATAATTAACAAATATAGGGGTATAGTCTACATTTCTAATAAGCGTCCATTCGCTTTGTTTAAGCACTACGTTTCCTAAGTTTAAGGGATATAATCCAGGATTATCTTTTAAATTTTTAATAATAATATCGCTCTGTATAACTAGTGATTGAGTCAGCAGGGTACAGGCGATGAAGAGTGTAGTAATCCTGAAAAAGAGAGAGCAATAGTTCCTTTTAGTCAGGGTGTTTTATATTTCCATATTTTTTAAAAAATTAGATTTAATTTTGAATTTCAATTTTACTTCTGAAATTAGTTCTAACAAATATTTTTTCATTTAATTGGAATGTTTGATTTTTCCGAATTGGTTTTAATTTTAAATTTTATCTTTACTTCTGAAATTTATTTTAAATAATACTTCTTCGTTTAATTGAAATGTTTGATCTTTCTGAATGGGTTTTAATTTTAAATTTAATCTTTACTTCTGAGATTTGTTTTAATAAATACTTTTTCGTTTAATTGAAATGTTTGACTTTTCTGAATTTGAATTTAATTTTAAATGGTTGTAAAGGTTTTTCTTTGTTTTCCTTTAGCAATATCAATTATAAAGGTATGTTGCTGTGAACATCTTAGTTTTAACGCGAGAAATATTGTGATTATTAAAATTGTAAATACTAGATTAATACAAGCTTAGGTCTTGTTTGTTTGTTAAGTATAATTTTTATTTGAGTTTTTTCTGATTTAAATGATTTTAGTCTTAAGTTTTTTCTTAAGATGTTATTTTTTTAAAATACTTTTGATATTTGAAGTTACTGATTTATTTATTAGAATTTATTTGTAATACTTAAAGTTTTTCAAAAATTCAAGGGTGTGAACAATCTTATTTTTTTCTTTAAACACACGGTTAAAAATTTAGTTATTTTGGCAAAATTTTTGATAAATGTTCTTTAGTAGACTATTTGGTTAAAAATTATTTTATTTAGATTTTTAAGTGCTGGGAAATTTTGATTATTGAATTTTTAGATGAATCTGATTTTATTCCTACTTTAGAAGGAGCTATATAATCTAAATATTTTACAAATTTATGTTTGAATTACTAAACCTTATGAGTTGACTTTTCGTCAGTTTTGAAATTATATGTGCATTGATTTTAGTCTTAAATTGTTTTTTTAAATTGTTATTTAAAATAATTATCCAAGATACTTTTAATGTTTGGAGTTTTTATATTAAAGTTGTTAAAAAATTGTTATTTAAATTAATTATCTAAAATACTTTTATTGTTTGGAGTTTTTATATTAAAGTTGTTAAAAAATTGTTATTTAAATTAATTATCTAAAATACTTTTAATGTTTGAAGCTTTTATATTAAAGTTGTTAAATCTGATAGACTGATTTTTGTTGAGCTCATAATTTTTATTTTTATAAGATTAAGGATTATAAATATTAATTTCCTGTATTTCATTTAAAGTATTAATTACGCTTGTTTTAAATTGATTATTGTATGATTTCAATTGCTGAAGGCTTAGTCATGCCTTTTTCATTAAATTTTAGTTTTGGAGCTATTTTAGTTCCATTCTTTCCTACTGCTGGTAAATTTACAAAACATTCTGTACGCGGAGGTACTACAAGTTTTCTGACAAAATCTGAGTTTTTAAATTTGGAAAAATTACATTCGTTACGTTTTTGAATTTCCTGTTTAGTTTTTGATGGATTATAATAGAACGGTATTACTGTTTTTTCTGTTTGAATGTGCATCCATTTATAATCTATTCGTGCGGATAATTTTGAAAGTAAATCGGATCCAATAAGTCCTACATAGTCTTGGTGAAAATTGAATAAATAACACGTATGTGTTCCGTTTTTATAAAAAAGATTAGGAATGGGTAAATCTGCAATTAAGTTATGTTGAGAAATTCCATGAGATGTAACTATCTCAAATTCTGTTTCATAAATATAATTTGGAAAATGTTGTTGTACAAATTCTGGAGAAATTATTGTTTGTGAGCTACCTGTATCAATTAAAAGTTTATCGCCAGTGGCGGGAATTATAATATAAGGAAGATCTGATTTTGAATTTATATTAAAAGTTAAAATATGCTTTTCCGAGGCTCTTAATGAAAATTTACAGTATCGTCTGGATCTGGATATTCGAAATAATCTGGGGTGTGATCTAAGTCTTGTGAATTATCAGGGTCAGAATATTCCTGAAGGTTTTCGTTAAAATTTTCTGGAGTTGAAAATTCTCCATTTTCAAATAAATTTTCGATTAAGTCTTCATATTCATCCGGAGGTTTTTCTTGATGATAATTTAAATGATTAAAATTTCTATTAACGTTTTGAGAATTTGCTCGATATTTATTAGGGAAATTTGTTTGTTGAGTAGCTGGTCTTTTTATAGTGCTAAAGTCCATAGGTTCTGGTTTATTTGTTGGTGAAAAATTTGGTTTAGGTGCAAATGCATTAAAGCTTGAATTTTGAGTTATTCTAGAATTATTAGGATTGTTAAAATTCGTTGGACTTTTAAAATAGTTGGGATTTTGATTAAAATTACTTTTAGGATTTTGGTTAAAATTACTTCGATTTTGTTGGAATGGTCTTTGCATGAAATTTGGGTTATTAAATTTAGGTTTATATGAATTTTGTGTTTGAATATTGGAAGTTAAATTTGATTTATTTAATTTTTGACTTTGAAAATTATTTTGATTTTGAGAATATCTGATATCAATTTCTTCTTTTACTATGCTTAAGGCTTGTTCTAGTGAAGTTGGGTTTCTACTTCTTACGAAGCTTCCTAAATTTTCATTTAGTCCACTTGTAAAAGTGCGAAGTGCTAAATCTTTGTTAGCCTTTAATTTATAAGTGATAATGTCTTTTGATTCTTGACTCAGAGAAACTTTAGAATTATAAATTGCTAAATGAGTTCTAACTTTATTGAAAAATTCTATGGGAGAGTCTTTATTCTGTTTTAATTTAGTTAAATCAATTAAAAGATTCAATTCTGACCTTTGGTCGCCAAAATTTTCAATTAAGACATTTTTTAAGTCTTTCCAAGTATCATACTCGTAACCTGTGATTACTTCTAACGCTTGACCTTTTAATTTATTCCTTATCGAATTTAAAATTACTTGGTTGATATAATCGTTTAAATTTTCTGTACAAAATTTAGTTGCAATGATTTCTGCGGATCTGATAAATTCCGAAAGAGTGGCTTGATTACCATCATATGTGGGAATTTCATTTAATAAAGCTACATTAAAATGTGGGGGAAACAATGATGCGTTTTGATCAACCATATTTGGGTTGTTACAATTATTTAAAAATAAAATTCTAGGGATTGAATTCCTTGGTGAGCGCGATCGATCTCGTGACATAAAATTTTACAATTGGTTTCAAAATATAATTTTTTTTATCTAATGCTTCCAGATCGGCATTAACATAAAAATTTTGTAGACAAAAATTAACTTTACTTATTTATTTCACTTGATTTTAAATTTTTATTTATGTTAGTAAACAGTTTAATGACTAGGGGGTGCTTAACAGGGGGTAGGAGCCCTACGCGCAAGAACGCAAGCACAAATGCAAATTAAGCACACCTAGTATGTGCAGCAATTGGTCTGGCTTACTACGTTCTGCCTGAACTTATAAATAAATATTTAAAACTATGTTAGTATAATTTTTAAAACTTTATATTAGTTAACTTTGTTGTTTTAGGCGAACGCTTTAATAATTATCACTTTTGAAAATTATATTACGTTACTTTGTTGCCTTTGAAATTTTTACCTTGTTGTTTAGGCGAACGCTTTAATAATTATTACTTTTGAAAATTATATTACGTTACTTTGTTGCCTTTGAAAATTTTTATTTTGCTTTTTCTTTAAAACTTTAAAATTATTACTTAGGCGAACGCTTTAATAGTCGTTACTTTGTTGCCTTTAAAATATACCTTTGCTTTTTCTCTAAAGCTTGAAAATTATTATTTTTAAATATACCTTTGCTTTTTCTCTAAAGCTTGAAAATTATTATAAAAATATGCACTTACATTGTGCGTTAAAATTGACGAACGGCGTGCGATCAAGCTACGTCCTGTTGTCTTCAAAAAGGATGCGTCGATCCTATTGATGTCGGCTGGCATGCACAGAGGTCCTGAAGTCCGACTTGGATAGTCCAGCTTTGCGCTAGAGCGTTATCCAAAAGTTGTCCTGGGGTCGTCGTTGTTGACGTTGCCAATACCAGAGACTGATCCCAATGATCAAGAGTGGTCCCAATGACCAGATGGTTCCAATAACCACGGAGGAGCAGGAGCTGGGTCGACGGGCGCTTCTCACGATCGGGCGATGTTTGTCCCTGTTGGAGATGTCCGAAGATCCGCTGGGTGGTAGGTTTCGATTTGTGGCAAAGAGCTGAACCTCAAGGAAAGTTGCTGGTCGACTCGATGTTTGTAGTTTTCCAGGTTTTCCTCCACAAATCCGAACGACTGCGCCAGTTTTATTAAAAGGCCGCCGAAACGACTTTTTAAAAAACGTTTATTTTTATTTTACAATGAAATATAACATTGGAAGCACACAGCTAGCCGCCGGACAATTTCTTACATCTAGCTATGATACGAACACAATGGAACTTATCGACTGACTGGAGCTTAACTTAGAGGTGCAAGCTACTAGTATATATACTATGCCTAATCAGCTAAGATAAGCGTTATCTCTAAAAGGGAGCGTGAGACAGGAAGCCACGTGCGTTCAAGGTTGCAGACTTGCAATTCATTATAAAGAAGCTATTATTGTTCAAGGTTGCAAGCTTGCAGTTTTACACAGGAGACCATTGTCTATTCATAATATAACACCCTTGCGAGCTATTTCATAATTTGAGGAATCGTTGGAGTGTTAGAAACATGTTTTATTATTAGGGTTCATTCAGGTACTGATACACATAAGGTCATAAGATGTGTTGATATTACAATAAATACAAATTCTATCGTTTACAGAGTGTTTACCGATCCATTCTATCTGTGTTAGTTGGTTTATTCCATTCAGTAGTAATATACAGGGCGTTGAAAAAAAGGTCGGATATTTTACCCACTTATAGACCTCATCAATACAAACAAAAATGTCCTGATAAATATGGGTTCGGAAACGCTTCGTTTACCTTTGTGAGGTATCTTTTGGACCTATTGCAATGGATATTACCTGGGTATTTACCCCTGCCTCCGGTAAATACCTAAAAAGTGGGTATTTATCAAATTTATAATATTTAAAAAGCTAAACTAACTTTTACTCACAAAATAATAGCTAACTTTTACTCACAAAATAATGTTATCTTAATAAATAAACTACATATAAATGCACTGAAATATTTTATGTAAAATAACAGCTTAAATGTAACACTGAATAAGCATTCACCCAGGTAAATTAATCGTTTATCGGGAAAAAACATTGGCTACCGAAGTTTATGGAAATAAACAGAGGCGCAATAAATTGCCCTTGTCAGAATTTACAAAAAAAATGTAATGGCTCTGACTCCAGAGATTGAGATGATTGATATTGTTGGTCCATTATTTTTCGTCTTGTTTTATTTTTGAAAAATGAACTTAACATTAACTTGAAGAAATAATCCTTATATTTATTAACATTAATAATAATACATACTTGTATACATATTAAGAAACAATCTTAATAAGGCAAAGAAAATCACACAATTATATAAACAACGTTGTTTACCGATTGGACCATAATTATGTATAACAGCAATGAGATAGCATGAACAAAAGCACATAATACTGAATAAGAAAGAGATAACCGTACAAAAAAGTTATTTTAGTAGGCATATTTAGTAGACATATGCCATAAATATTTGTTTCTATGTTCATGTTTTTCTTATTCAACCATTGAATTCTGTTTTTTATTCATGCTTTTTCATTGCTGTTATATACAGGTTACCTAAAATTGTACGGAACATGGCAGTTCCATGAGTTGGAAAAGTTTCAAATACTATTTGCCATAAGAGTAAGTGAAATAGAAAATGCAATAATTAAGTAACAAACGACTTCCGGGATTGGACCGTGTCATGTCAGACACGGTCCAATCCCGGAAGTCGTTTGTTACTTAATGACAATGGCCGTGAAAGCCTCAAAAATCAATGCAATAATTACTTTGGTAGCTAGGCAACAAGTAGGTACAATAGCTACTTGTTGCCTAGCTACCAAAATAATTATTGCATTTTCTATTTCACTTACTCTTATGGAAAGTTGTATTCGAACCTTTTCCAACTCATGGCATTGCCATGTTCTGTACAATTATAGGCAACCTGTATAGTTATGTCCCATCGGTATTTTGAATATTGAATGTTATTAGTGCAGCTATTTTTATCTACATTTTTATAAAATTCGAATACAGCACCTTCACGTACCAATCAATCATACTGGTTAGATTAGTTTTATATTTGGCAAATGAAGCTATAAATACCCATTTTGGGTATTTACCCCTAAAAATAAATACCCGGGTAATTTTACATCACTACCCAGGGTGCATATCGATTAGGTTTTTTCACAAAAAAATAACGCCCACGAAATGTTTTGCATTTTTATATATTTTTTTAATAAAGCAACTAAAAATGCAACGTCTCCTGAGATTTTGTCAGTTCTCGCTTCGTTTTCAAGAAAAAAATGAAAGCTCATATTTTTGCGCGTCTCTGAACCTATTAAGACAAAAACTAAAATACTTCAATATCTAAAAACCCCTGTATCCGATTTTAGTGAAACTTTGAAGGTTTACTGGTGCTATTAATGATATTTTGGCACACTTAGATGTAAATTATTTATTCCAGGGGCGGTGGGTTTTTTTTTTGAAAACTTTAACACTCTGTATCTCAGAAACAAAGCATTTCCGGGCCCAGGTTTATTAGGACTTTTTTGTTTGTATTGATGAGATCTATAAGTGGGTAAAAGATCCGATCTTTTTTTCTATAAATATATGCTGTCAATCGTTCCGAAAGAATAATTAACTGTTGTCAAGTAATTTCAACAATAATATACAGTTCGATTCTTGTTTTTTCATGGTGATTAATACAAATTGATATTAATATTGTTTTCTAAAATTTATTTACCAGGAAATAAATATTTTTCTCTGCATTGCATTGCTTTCCATTAATCGCTCCGTGTTATCTTTTTGTTTACTATTAAATTGTAAATTGCACGTACATGTAGTACTTCACGTTTAATGCAATATAAATTACGCCCACTTTTTGTTACACTATGTTTTATTTTGAAGAAACTATTTGAATTAATGGCTCATGTTACCATAACACTCTGATTATGTCGTCCCCGTTCACAATTGCTATTGTTCTATTCTCTTTATTTTATTTATATAAATACCAATATTTTATTGCAATTGCAGTACGCTTAACTTTGTTGATTGCTAAGTGCTATCTTATAGTATGGGTAACACCACAAACATTCGTGCTTTTTTAATACCGTTACTACAGGACGCGTTTAATTTTCTACCAATATTTTACTGAAATTGAACAATATCAACCAATTATTGATCGTCGTCGCTAATACTATTACGTGAAAATTGTAGATGTTTACCAATTTTATTGAAATTATAAAAATCTGAGATTAAAACGCTTCTTATTTTCCTCTTCGTTCCTGTATTTCAAAATGTTGAGTATCTCTAAGAAAATGGTTTGGCTGGGGACTAAGTGGTATGTGAATTATGGTAAGTTGAAAAGCTTGGCAACCGCTGCTCTAGAGCTTTGGATTCTTGGTCAATTACCGATATTTGTTCCGGTCGCCAGGCATTCTTTCTTTTTCAAAATTTAATGTCTCTTGGATCTTCTTTACTGTGCTCTCAATCGGGTTTGGCTTCTGGTAATCTCTCGGGGGTGTGTTCTCACTCATTTTTAGTGATGTGTCCATATCAAGGCAGTTATTTGTTTTAGATTTATTATATTATTTATCGCATGGGCTACTTTATTGGCTTTATTTAAAGAGTATTTTTGTGTTACTATCAATGTTTCTAAATATTCGCTAGTTCTGCTAGGTTCATATTTTTAGGCTATATTTTTTCCATCGTCTTATGATGGTGGCTTGATGAATCATCCGATTCGACAACAGTGCCTTCTAAATTATGGAGTTTCTAACTTTGTATCAGTCTTCAGTGCCATAGGAATAACTAGTTTTCGTCTTATTGTTATTCTTCATTTTTATGAGAATGTTCTATAATCGCCTCGCCAGTATTTATTTGGTCATAGGGGAATTAAAATTTAAATAATTTTATATTTTCAGTTATTTGCTAGGTTCTTTCGTTTCACCATGTTATTATCTTGGGGGTTTCTTCTTCCATTGTTCCAATGTAACACAGTTTCAGCTTGGGCCTTTTATTGATATGAATATTGTTAAAATGTAAAACTGTTATTATTATTCCACTTCGCCAATAGCATATTTAGTGGGTCGACTTAATTTATTTTCTGACTTCTCATCCTCTTCCACAGCTTAATCTCATTATTGACACTGACAGAGCAACCATGATTCTATTAATTTTTACTTTAAAAATAATTTTTATCGATTTAATGTTTTCTTCTCTGTAGATAGAAGCATTTGTAAATACACAATTTTAACTCATAAAATTCAGAAACGAGCTGTGAAGTTCGGCGGTTTCAACCATGATTTTTAAGGGGTTACATCAGAGACTTATTCCGAAGATACATACAACATATATTGTAATGCACATCCCAGGGGGCCAGAATTTCGGTTAGAAAGGAAGTTAAATTATTCACAAACTTCAGTCGGAAGACGAACAGAAAAATGTTCCCGTATCCCACAATTAAACCGATAGCGGCAGCGCATAACTTAACTTCAACTTTAGGGAAGTCGGAATTGATATCTGACCTCCACAGAGGTGAACCAGATGGTAGATTATCGGAAACGGGTTAAATCAATGTATCGATTAGCTCAGAACGTGCACAAATGTTTCAGTGTTAATCTCCTGGTGCAGAGTGAAATATGGAGAAGGGCAAATTGGTCGCTGCATTAGCCGTCGAAACAACCCGTTTCTGCAAAGGGTGGCTGATGTATATTCTGTTCGCTATCGATGAAACGAAAATTAGTAAATCACACTTTGTCGTCAAACGACAAGAGGGTTGATTGCCGAATATATTTTACTTTTGATGGTTCGATATTACATCTAAACGTATCAACATGTCACTCAATTTCCAATAATAGACTTTCAGTATATTCAGTTTGTTCTTCTAGCCTAGTTGAAATACATTTTAGGGACAACAGTTTATATAGATTTTATATTTCTGATTTTCGAGTCGACGATTGCATTTCAGTCCATGAAATAAATTTAGTAAATTTTTAATTATGATCTAATGCGAACGAACATTTTATGGAGCTATTTTCACAGGTATATTTTGAACTGTGTTCTGAAGTAAGCAAATTATCACTGTAAAAACTAGATAAATTATGGTAGGGAGTCATGACAGCTGCGTTTATATAAAAAAAAAAAAATTTTTTTTTGTTAGGGGAAGGCGTCGTTCCGTTTTAAAGTATAATATAGAAACAACTGATGTAGAGGTTGAAGGTATCCTATCCTATTATGAAGGGTGCCGATTATGCGTATATAGCTCAGTTAATTTATCCATTGATAGTTATTATTTATTTATAACCGAAAGTAAACCAACCAAATATTTACGTTATGAAGATGATTTATATACAGGGTGATTGGGAAGGAAACCCCCATATTTAGATAATTGTTCAGGGGATCCAAATCGTAAAAAACCTATAAACATAGGTTCAATTATATAACAAAGTTAACTAAACGCAACACATTCGAAATTCGTTATTTGCTAATGTAATATATGACATAGTTGGGAAAAACAATTTTCAAACCTCCAAAATTGATTATTCGATCAAGTTGTCGTTCTCATTTGCACTTTTATTGCATAAACTAAAGATTATAGCCACCCTCAAAGACAATAATCTAGGTGATTGAGGTTCGGCGGTCTCGGTGGCCAATTCTGTGGACCCCCTCGCCATCCAATGGCCAATACAGCCGTATTGGGAAGAAATACAGAAAATGCTATACTGTGTACAATGTGAACGTTTATTAACAACTAATATCTCCGTAGCGGTTAAGAATTAAACCTATATGTATAGGACTCATCAACCATCCTGTATTTATAATTATCAGAAGTGCGCATGAGAAGATTACCTACTGCTAGGTGCATAGAGCATATACAGGGGTAATATAAAATTAAGTATAGTACATTAATATGCAGTGTAGTATACATCTATTCTACGTAAGGTTAGAAATTTTAAAACTATGGCATAATTAAATGTTTCCTCCGGTCCTTTGAATATCATTTCTGTGATACAAGGAAATATTTTCATTACTTCTAATTTTCAGTGGCTTCGCTTTCTAAATCACTATATTTATTCACAGCTGAACACAAATTTTGATGTTGGAAAAGCTGAACGGAAATAATTTTTTCATAACTTCGACTGCACGACTTGAATTTAATAACCGAATTTCAGTGTCGGTTTTTTTGTAGAAAGTAATTAATATCGGAAATGCATCAGTACTTACTTATTTTAAGGCGCTACCACCCTGTAAAGAGCATGTCTTCGCTTTGTGTAGTCCTGGTTATACCTTGTATAAGTTAGAAACATAAGTTAAAAAAAAAGAATTAATATTTCAATGTGTCTGGCTAGCAAAAATATAATAGTAACAGTAAACGGTGTAAAAAATTATTGTAAAGTAAGAAGGCACAAAATGTACATATTGCGTAACTACTAATAAAAACGCTAGAATGTGTGCATTCGTTTCATATAATACTAATATACTACGTCGTAATTAATTCGCCGTGTTTGCATGTCGTGGCATACTTAATACATTTGCCACAGTTACTTTTATATGCTAGAAAGTCTTTTGCGGTAGATTAGTTAATGTTACTATTATTATATCGTGTGCCGTAACAAACTGTAACTCTTTTGTTTTCAACTAACCTAGTTTAGCTTTTTATAACGATACTGTAAAATATTTTGAATATAAAATTACGGCACTGAAAAGTTAATTGGGCCATTTTGACAAAAGTGAAAAAACTTTCCAATAAAGTGGGTGCCATTTCGGCACATTTACGGAACAATCGGTGTTGTTTTGCTTAGTCATACCTCTTAAATGATACACAAGACTACATGCAATGCTAAACCGGCAAAAGTGCCAAGGCTTCATTCAATGGTTTACTATTTTCGGGTTTTTGTAAAAAAACTTTCCATTACTTTTAATAGGGTCATTATCACAGAAAATAATTACTTATTATACCTATTGGTTGTGTTTTTTAAAACTACGAACACAAGTAAATTTTATTTAATAAGGAGGGTTCATTACTGCCTCACTCACACGCTCCGTTTAAATGCACCCTGTGATAATGTTCTACTGTGCAGCAGCCCTACATTTTTAATGCGGCATACGCCGCGGGCTAAAGGCTACAGGAAAAATCTGATCCATGTTACAATTTACGCTGAAACCAGCATATATTTTAACAATTTTAAAATATATTCAAAGTTTCTAACCAAACAGTTTTAACCTTCTTTCTTCCCGAAAGAAAAGCAAGAGAATTCGGACTATAAATGAAATAAATGGGCTGTAACAAAATGTTCGGTACCATGTCTTATTGGTTGTACCTTTCTTCAACGCTTGGAGAGAATCCAAAATAATTTTTTCTGAATGTACAATAAACCATCGGGCAACGTTCTGGCAATGTTTGGACCTGCTCATCATATCATCGATGTTGATACCAACCTGGTTCTCTAGTTATGCATTATGGATATCCAGTGTTTCTCTTTCTTTGTATATTAGTGCACTTTGTAATATTTATGTGCAATCTCCTAATATTATTGCATGCTCTTCAACATGAAAAAGTACGAAGATATTTAATTAGTTATATCAAGTACGAAGATATTTAATTAGCTATATCAACATGCATGCTGTTGGGAAGATTCTTCTGTTCTTTTATGATTGGGAGCATTAGTTGTTTGATTAATCTGTTATAGAATGTGACAAAATAGATCCATGGACATTTCTAGATAATCAAAGTATAGTTCTTCATTGTTAAAGTATTCACAATAGCCACCGTTTATATCCCCTGTTAGTCGATATCCATCACACTACTACTAATAGCATCATGTTGTAATGTGTTACTTGAAAAATACGTTGCTATAGAGTATGAAATGTTTGGTCAATAAATACTATTTCTTGTTTTTATATCGGTGACGTCAAAATATCCTTAAAATGGTTGTAATTTAACTTTGTTAAGGGATGTGCTAGTAAAGTTCGGTAACGAGCTTCGGTATACTAGCCTGTAAAATAAACGAAATATGTACAATGTCTGGAGACAGGCATATTGATATTGTATCTTATCGACGTAAATTTACTTAAATATCGGATATATGGGTATTTTATATCTGTATTCGATATTAAATTTCATTTCGCTCGGCACTAACCCGATGTAATATATCGCCAGTCTCTGCATCCCTTCAATGAAATTAGTATCAACTTTCGGTATTACAGGATGTAGACATGGCTTATTTCAATGTCCCAAACTATTTCTCACTATCGTAACTATCCGATAGAACACCTTATAAAGAAATTTGACATATACAGTAGTAACAAAATTTTCATCGTTTTCGAGATTTAAGGTTTTGATATTCAAGTTTTCGGCAATATAGTGACCTATGATTTTTGTAAAACAAAAAATATCACGCCGCAGCTTCATTCAGAAAATATTGAACGGCAAAGAAACGTCAATATTCAACAGAAGAACAGAAGTCCTTTGCTGTTGAATCGCATTTCCACCATGGGCGTAAAGTGGATGGTGTTTGGCATTATTCTAACGAGGGTTCCTTTCAAGAAGCATTTCGCGACGTTCAAATTGAAACGAATAATTTCTACAATCCTTAAAACAGTGTCTCCAATTAGTCAGGGAAACGGGCAGCATAAGACGAAAAGCTGGAAGTGGAAGGCCCAAAACAGGGACAGCTGAAACCACTAAAAATGGAAGTCAGGTAATTGAAGATGTGCATAGAACTTTGAGTTCGTGTAGTGGCTCAACAAACAGGAACTATCTCATAGAACATGTCAATTGATTTTGAAAAGATTTGTATTTTCGTGCACACAAGGTTACGCCGGTCCAGACCCACCTTGAAGGATAAGGTTTTGCAAGTGGCGTTGAAAAACACTTGTGCCCAACGAAGAGGGATTGTCCAGGACATTATCAAAATATACCGTTCTGGTCAAAATCCTTAAGTTTTTGTCGAGGTGTCGCTGCATCCTCAAAAAGTGTGAGTGGGAGATGGGATTATTGACCGAAGTCCTGTGAGATGACACCCTGCGACTTATTTTTGTGGCCCTATTTGAAAAAATCGATTTTTCGAACATCCATCCAGAATTTGGAAGAACTGAGAAACCGAAATGCTGTTCGAAAGTGTTTAGAACTAGAGGATGGACATTTTCTGAAGTTTTAAATAAAATCACATCAGCTTTCAATAATATGCTCAAGCTTCTGTCAAGAATACAATTTGAGGTTATAATGATAACACGAAAAGCTGGCCCAAGAAAGGGACAGCTGAACCCTTTGAATGATGGAAGTCAGGTAATTGAATATGTGCGTAGAACTTTGACTTCCTGTAGTAGCTTAACAAGCAGGAGTATCTCATAGAACATGTCAATTGATTTTGAAAAAAGATTTGCATTTTCGTGCATACAATATTACGTCGGTCCAGAAACTCCTACCTACAAGACTACCTCGAAGGATAACATTTTGCAAGTGGTGTTTAGAAACACTTTTGCCCAACCAAGAGGGATTGTCCAGGACATTCTCAAAATATACCGTTCTGGTCAAAATTCTCATCTTTTTGTCGAGGCGTCGCTGCATCCTCAAAAAGTGTGAATGGAAGAAGGGATTATTAACTCGGCTGCAACAAAACATTGCGCTAGGGCAGAATCGTACTATAAGCCAAAACACTCCAATTGGATGGCCCCCGAGGTCCTGTGAGATGACACCCTGCGAATTCTTTTTGTGGTCCTATTTGAAAAAAATTGATTTTTCGAACACCCATCCAGAATTTGGAAGAACTTAGAAACTGAAATGCTGAAAATGTCTCAAAGTTTTACGCGAAGCGTTCGAAAGTGTTTAGAGCGGACATTCTCTGCAGTTTTAAATAAAATCATATCAGCTTTCAATAATATGGTCAAGCTTCTGTAATGATATCAGTGAGGATCTTCAAATTCCAAAGCATACCTTGAGGGGAAATACGTATTTTCGATCACTATTTAAATTCTTCTAGGCGTCTAGGGTATATGTTTGCTTAGTTGAATTTGTTAAAGCAATAGATTTCCTTGACCACCACATTTTTGAAAGATCTCGTATATTCTTTTAAGGTATATGTTTGTGTTTAACGGAATTTTCCAAGGCGATAGATTTACTTGGCGACAATTTTTTAGGCAGTTTCTTTGGTTGATGAAAATTTTTGGAGGTAGTAATAGATTTGCTTGGCCGCCACACTTTTGAAAAATATAGATATCGATATATGTATGTGTTTAAGTGCATTTTTTGAAGGCAATAGATTTGCTTACCGGCATTTGTGAATGTAGTATTTTTGCTTGATGAAAATTTTGGAGGCGATAGATTTGTTTTGATATATTCTTCAAGCCGATATTCAGGCTCAATTGAATTTTGACGGCAATGGATTTGCTTGGCCACCAAATTTTTTGGAAGATATAGGGTGTATGTTTGATTAATTGAATTTTTGAACACAATAGATTTGCTTGGCCACATTTTTGAAAGATGTAAATATATTCTTCTAGAGTATATGTTTGTTTAATAATAATAGTAATCAAAATTGTTGAATACAATTTGCTTTGCCACTGACCACATTTTTTAAAGTTTATTGAATGTTGAAGGCAATACATTTGCTAGGCGACATTTTTGAAGACAATATTATTGCTTGATTTTGGAAGCGATAGTTTCACTTAGATATATTCCTCTAAGATACGTGTTTGCTTAATTGAAGTTTTGAAGGCTATGCATATGCTTGGCCACATTTTTGAAAGTTAAATTGTTCGATTTTCAGTCAGTTACTACTGAGACATCAGAAATATCGACTGACAATTTATTATCTATTTACAATCAACATAAGTTGCCAAAAAGGGTTATTGCATGTTGTATCAAGGATTGTAACACAGGCATTGAAGGCGTAAAACGATCTACCAAGGAATAATAAAAAAGAACTGCTCTAGGTAGTCGGTACTAAAGCAGTATACATAGATACTGGTTGTGGTGCCCATAACTGTCTTTGAACTGTAGTTGTTGTATTGCTAATTGAAGTAAAAGTTCTTGCAAACATGGCCGTATTTGTAGATTAGGTATAACGTAACTGGAATAATTTTGTGATTTTGTAGGAGTTTAATAAAAGAACGTCCTACGATGTTTTCCTTGATTCTGGCTATTGAGAAAATTCTCTAAATTTATTGAGCATTCGAGTAGCACTTCTGTTTTCCAGAATATTTCCCGACGAAGTATTAATGGCTTTTTCAAATATTTAACAATAAAAAATGCAAATTGAGAAATTAATTTACGAGTATATTCCAACGTGATAAAATAACTGCTCAAATCACTTACACACAATAGAATTGATAAAATGAGAGAATTCAGAAGTGTTTACGACTAATATCTATCGTTAAGCTATGGGAAAATATTTTGTTGAGTAAATGTTTTATGTGGATAAATAATAATGATGTAATACACTTATGCGAACTGTTTGGCGAGATGGTGATTGCGAAAACATTGTCTTCAAATTCTGACACCTAGAAAGCCTGAAGGTTGTGAATAAAAATTACTTTATTTTTTACATAACTTAATCGTATTTGATTATTTATAATATATCTTATGCATTGATTATATTTAACATATAAAATATATCTACTACTACATTCAGCCATTTACTAATAGAAAATCTATACAATAATTATTATATAATTTAATGAAAAGCAATTGAAAATAGCATTACAATTTCAATAAATAAAGGCTGTAATATTTAATACATGCTAGTGATACAGTGTGCATACACAAACCCTTAAACATAATATTGAAAATTAAAGGTCGACTACGTTATTAGCATTCAGCGAAAACTTAATTACTATAATATAGTATAGTAACTGTGTTCATAACAAAACTAACCACTATAGTAAATAGAAATCAGAAGGGTCAATTGTTCATCAAAATACTTCCACAACAGCAAAAGGTACGTTCAAACCTACATTAGATGACAGAATCCATAGTGGCTCGCCATTTCCTCTCCCAACATCGGGTGTTTTAAGAGTTGCGAAGGTTTTGGTGTAAATTTCATCCAGAATTTAAAAAATAGCAATCTGGAAAAATACGTCTAACAAACGCGTGAGAAAACCTTTCGCGAAAATCAAACGGCTGTTAATAATTCATGAAGTGAAAGAGCGTAGCATTGAGTATTGACATAGATTTTAAGCTGTAAATAGTATCAATAATTGTATGGTTTTATATGTACAGTGGACTCCACCTATAGTGAACCCCACCTATAGTGAACCCGCTTATAATGGACTCGCTTATGATGGACTCCTAGATGTATAATAGACTTTCGCTTCGCATGGTACAAATTGTGTTTTTTTATTATGATCGCATTTATATACCTGCTGTTTTACGTCGAACATTGATATGCGCTATGAGTGTCTCCATCCATAAGTGTGGTAATAATGTCTGAAAGTAAAATACGTGTTTACAGTATATGAAAAAATCAGAGTAAGTGAAATTGGAAATGGTAGTTCGCAAGCCAGTTTTTGTTCAAAAATGAAATTTATAAACTCCGATGTTTCAAATATTTGGAAAAATCATAAAAAGTAAGAACCCGACGCCGTAAGGCATAAGGGAAAGGAAAAGAAGAGAAGACGAAAAGTAAGAATGATTGGAAAATCCACGACCAGAAAAAAAATTGTAGTTACATGTACATCCTCAAGTTGACAAGATGCCATTGGAGTGGTTCGGAAAGAAAGAGCTAGTAATTTCCCAACAAGTGACTCAATCTTACAAATTAATAGTATATTATTATACGAGTTTCATAAGAGGGCCCATTGTGCTATAATGGCTCTTATTAAACGAGTATATACTATTTTATATACTTTGAGTTGCTGATTTTATAGAAATTCTAAATTTGGGATTCTAAAAACAGTGCATTGCAAGCTAGGGATTTTTGAGCGTAATGATGGTGACATTGTCAAGTGAAATTTGACAGTCACCATCTATTGGACAAAGTATCAATTACGCTGCTGTGTCATTTAAATTAGTTTAAATTTGGTGCACGCATTTTGGTTTGTGTGCTGTTCAAATAGTGCCTTACCTAGAACAATATTTGTGTTTAATTAATTCGTTAAAAAGTACCTTCAGTTTAAGTTATATTTGATTGGAATAAATTTAATAAATATAGTTCAGAAATTGTGGTTATGTATTCGACATCTGACGTTTGTCGTGTTATGAGCATGTGAAAGCAAATGTCACCAATCTTATAAAACAAATAGTTACCAAAAATAGTGTTATAATGGACTCCATTGTAGCACTGTTTTCGGTGTTATAATAACCATATTGTGACATCAAAGTAAATAAACTGCTCAAGTACAGGTCTAAAGAGTAGCTTCAGCACTGCGAAAACAGGTTGACCTTTCGCCAAAACCAAATAGCACATGAAGGTGCTCGGGACCTTAGCAACAACTTTGCCCCCTTTCAAAATTTCGATATCTGTAGCCGTTCGAAAGTTACAGGCGATCCAGACAGACAGACGGACGGACGGACGGACGGACGGACGGACAAAACGTTCGCATAAGTACGCTGAAGCTACTAATAAATGTATTTAATTCACTTTCTCAAAAATGGAGCAAATCTCGTATTCCCTCCAAAGTCCATTATATGTGGTTATATGGTCAGCGACGTCGCTAGGGGGTAGGCCATGGAACACCTAAAATTGGCTTGGCCCACCTTGTCTCACTCTAGGTTAAATTAATTTTAAAATAGGTTCAGTAATCAATTTAGACATTTTTCCAAGATTTTACCTAATTATAAAATATGATCAAAAATTATTTTTATCTAGTATGGCTAGGGAATATTTCATAATTTATGAATTCAACTACGTTTATACTTAAATGTCAAACTTGACATTTGATTTTTAAATGAGTTGTAGTTGCATTCATAAATAAGTAAGTATTCCATGGCCATATTAGATGAAAATAATTTTTTATCATATTATATAATTAATAAATACATCATTGACCGTGCCGCGAGCCCCATAGTTCATGTTTTCAATTATCAGAATTAAGCCTACCTGCAAGTAAGTGTACAACTATTTGGCAAACAGGCATTAAATGTAATTTTTGTTTTATTGTATAGCGTTTCTAACGATTTTGAAAGGGGTGAAAATGACTGAGGCTCGGGGGTTATTATCACAAATAGATTTTTCTTTTGTTTTACAATTGCTCATTTTATGATATTCTTTAGAGATTTAACTGAATCAGTGATATGTTACAACAAAAAATCCGACTTGTTGGTGGCCATTTTTCTTATAAAAAGTGTTACGGTGCAGTTTTCATTAGAAGGAAAAGATTCCGATTATTTTAACAAGCTTTATGAAACAACTGTTGAAACAGCTCAATGATGCGAACGTGCCAGAAAAGTTTCATTTTTTTAAATAGTAAAGCCTTACTTTACTCCCTCAAAAGAGATAATACGTATTTGGTCATGAAACGTGAGGACTTTAAAATAAACCAGGCCCTAAACAGCGTTGCTCACCGAGCTAAATAAATATAACCTAATGGTGACACCTATAAAATACAAAATGGCTCGGAAAGGACACATGGGACACAAAAACGCACACCATTCTACACAGTGGAAAGATAGAAGGAAGGAAGGAATACGGTGTAACCTCTATTGTTGACAAAAAGTTAATCCAAATATCATAAATTTGCAAACAGTTAGTGAAAAAATATGTGTTCTAAAGCTCAGAATACGCTTCTTCAACATAACAATGATAAACGTACACTTTCCAACAGAAAAGCAACCAACAATTGGAGAGAATATATGATAGTACATCTAAAAACGATATGAAAATGCTTTTAGGGGATATGAACATTGACATGGATCTCACCTGATGTAAGCACCACTAACCAAGTAGATCATGTATTGATAGACAGAAAAGCCGCATCCAGTATCCTAGACGTAAGATCAGGGCGGGGGCCCTGCTGTGGGTCAGACCATCTGCTGGTCCAGACAAAATTTTGATGTAAAATCAGCAAAAACAAACAAGAAAAGCAACTAAAACGAACTATGAAAAACCAGCACAACTTCTTGCGAGAAATTGAGGACAGGCTTAAGGAAAATGAAGAACAGCCACTGGAGACTAAATGGGAAAATATTAAAACTGCTGTAACGGAAGCAGCAAGTTCAGCATCGGGAACAAGAAGGAAGCGGGAAAGAGCGCCATGGTTCAATGAGGAGTGCAAGCGGACTATAGAAAAAAGAAATGAATCTACAAAAATACGTGCCAAGGACAAGAGAGAGGCGAGAAGGGTTTGAAGCAGTAAGAAGGAAAGCCGACAAAATATGTGGGAGCAACAGAAGAAAATATAAAAACGACCAAATTCAGAACATAGAAGAAGACTTGAAGGAAAATTACATAAAAGGAACTTATGAGAGAAGGGTATAACTATCGCTCTAACATCTGTAAAAACGATGTAGGCCAAATATAAGTGACTATGAAGGTATAAAAAAACATTTGGAAGAACTACTTCCAAAACCTACTGTACACACAGCGTAATATAGACGAAGAATCTAATCTGGACCATTTGGAGGAAAGAGGATTAGCAGAGCCACCGACGTTAAATGAAGTACAAGAGGCTATTTACGAACGGAAAAGCAACAAGGCACCTGGCAGCGATGAAATTTCCTCAGAAATGTATAAACTAGGTAACTAGGAGGTGACAATCTAATGGAAAAAACTATCTAGTGACTGGAAGAAAAGTATTATTTGTCCTATCCACAACAAGGGGGATAAAATTATATGTAACAACTACCACGGAATTTCGCTTTTGTGTACAGCACACAAGATTCTTACATATACCCTGAACAAACGACTACATCCCTTCGCAGAGAAAATTATTGGTGAGTACCCCAGGTTGTATAATCTCGCTTTGGAGTATGTAATAAGACAGATAAATGTTAGAAGGGCACAAACCTATTGGCCAATAAAACAACCCAACTAGCTGCATATGTAGATGATATTAATATTGTGAGTCGAACAGAAGCAGGAGCAAAAGAAATATACTCACAACTATAAAGCATGTCCAATCAGATCCAGATCAAATTGACCTGCAGGAAACATCTTCGCCAAAGATGCAGTGGAAACAGTGAGCCAATGTACCCATCTAGGAACACAGCTAAGCGCAAATGGAATAGAAGGCGGTGAAGTGCACCGAAGAATAATGCTAGCCAACCAAGCATATTTTGCACGCTTCCATATACTACGATCCCGAAATCGTAACACAAAACTAAGGATCTACAAAACCATGGATGATGAGAGAGAAAACAACAAACAAGTTCAATATCTCTGAAAGAACAGTTCTAAGAAGAATATTGGGACCCATAAATGAAAATGGTATCTGGTGATCGAGGTACAATCGCGAAGTATACCAGCTTTACAAAGAACCGCCAGTTGCAGAGTCTATACGGCTACTAAGGCTGCAATGGATAGAGCATGTTATCAGAATGTATAAACATATTAAAATCCTTATCACATCAAAAATGAGGTGAGCGTAGAATGTCTTTGTTGAACATATACATCACCTATAGCAATGCAAACCAAGCAAACTTAAATTATTAAATTCTATACAAATGCAGCACTTACCACGCCTACTTCGTGAAGCTGGAGAACCGTCCCTTTATTACAGGCGATTGCAACTAACGTTGTCATACGTAACCAACCTAATCCACCGACCAGATATCCGAATGTACCACTACCTATTCCAAAAAATTCATAATACGACATCATTAAAACAGGATACTGCCTAAACAACAAACTATCACTAACACAATAAAAACTCTGAATATTACTCTTCGAAACATCTCTAAACATTAAACATACATATTATAGTCAGCCATGGAAAAGAAAAATTACTGAAATAAATCTACACCTCTCACGGTTTAAAAAATGTAATACACCACCGGCTCTTATCCGAAATACTTATATTTAAGGAACTGCAACACCGATCGTTCAAAAATAAAGAATGCCACAGGAACAGCAATTGTAATAGAAGAACATATCTCAAAATTCCAATTACCCAATGAAATAACCAATTTCTCGCCTGAGGTTTCTAGTATTCTAAAAGCTATAAAACATATAAAACCATAGAGAATCATCACGAACAAAATTTTGCCATCTGCACATACTCTCTGTGTTATCCAAACTATCTGGTATACTCACCAAACTCGACTATCCAAAATATTCAAGAACACACAACATCCTTCACTTTTGCCATGTACTTTTAATCCTGTTATATATTATGTAAGTGGAACCATTTATTACGAATACCAATTTTAATATTGTACCTCTGCAGATTAACGTTTGGCCCTGACGATGAAACCAATATTGGTTTAGAAACATGTCGCTTGCTAAACTGTATTAAATTTGTGGAGAAGACTAAATGTTTTTTATACGTCATATCACTGAAATTGCGCTATGAGTACGACAGATCTTGCTTCTTTTAATGTACGAAATGGTCAAAACAAACAAAAATTTATTATTCGTCTCGATTCCATCGCATGTCGGAATAAATGGGAAAGAAAAGGCTGATCTAGCCGCAAAAGAAGCCAGAGTGGTATCAGTCCAATTCTGACTATAAAAGTTACTTAAAAACCAAATCAAAAGAAAATGAAATGGAAACTGAGAAGAAACTAACACTAAACTAAGGGAAATCAAGGAAGAATCTCGGAGTGGCTAGTCCATCCAGACGGAGGAACGCAGATAGTGATCACTAGGCTACGAATGGGACATACATATTACATATGCAACCCACAATACTTATTACAACAAGAAACAAATCCTAGTAGTAATCGCGCAAGATGATAGAAGAGGAGATCAACAGTAGACTGGGGCAGACAGGGCCTGTATTAAACAACTTAATCCAATATTGTGGGATAGACATATTACCAAAAACAACAAAATCAGAATCTACAATACATTCGTTCGATTATTGGGTTTTAAACAAAAATTTTCAAAAGTAAAGTTAATGCAACTGAAATGAACTGTTGGTAGAGAAGCTGTAAAGCTTCACTGATGGATAGACTAACGAATGAAGAAATTAAAAGAAGAATGGGAGTAGAAAAGGACACACTTAACTATATCGAAGAAAATAGTCTTATATGGTACGGGCATCTAAGAAGAACAAACGCAAACCGATTGATAACTAAAGTTACAGGTTGGAGTGCCCAGGGTAAACTAAAAATAGGAAGACCTAGAAGGTGAAAGACGAGGTTGATGAGGCCATGGAAAAACAGGGGTTAGAAGACGGAGAATGTCAGAACAGAGATGATTGGGAAAAGGGGTTGTTTGTATCAACCCAGATTTTAGTGATTTTTCGCATTTGTTTGTTTTTTAGTCACAATATATAGCGTGGTTATATTATTAAACCACAAGGAATTAAAGATATTTTTTATTAGAAGCTTGAAAACATTGGATAAGATTATAAAATAATAGTTATGGATCTATTCTAAATGGAAACATCTGAAACAGTTTTTCTGTTCATTAGACACAACGTCACTTTCTTCTGTGGAGATTATTCCGAGTGCTGCAGTGAGCACAGCGACGTGATGTAGTTCGAATAAGTAAATGGGCCACCCTGTCAAGTATTGTTTCAAGGGAAACTCATTTTTTATGAGCTCCATATTGCTTGATTCTTTGTTTTATATCTCCGTACGCCATTGTTCCATTTTTTTTTAAACCACGCTATACTTCAGAAATTACGAGGCTTACCAAAAAATGTGTAATTACAAGATTTGTTTATCTTCAAAAAAGGAGTAAAATGAGCTTTAAAAAATTTAAATCGGATCACTGCGTACGGAGATATACTTCAACAAAAATCAAGCAATATGGCGCCCATTTTTAAATTGGCGGCCAAACGACCATGATTTGTATCATGTGACTATTTTTTTTAAATACTCCTATAGGTGTTTAACAAAGCCCCGCAATAACACTTAGGGGACATAAAATTTCAAACGTGACATGGGCTAGCGCCTGCACTATATTAAAATGGTTATCAAAGTAAATTCTATTAAATTTTCCTATAAGACCCTGTGAAAGGTCTTTCACAACTCGAGCACCCAAGTTTTTTTTCAGTAATATCAGTGACTTTTCCTGTATATATCTGGAATTGGCAGACATATATCGCCCCATTCATCTGCCCTAATCCAGATTTTGTAACCCCTCTTGATAGGTTTGGAGGCATATATTGCCATAAGCCGTAAGGAACTCCTGTCTTTGAATTTGACCATCGACTCATCGATGGGTTGTGCCTCGGATGATGGATCGTATGAGTTCTGAAACGTGTTTTCTAAGATATTGAGCAGGGGTCTTATTTTGTATAACTTGTCACAATTTTTATCGTCCCGTTCTAGGTTGATGCAAATTATCGTTCAAGTGTAAATTGTAGCAGAGCCACTGAAAACGATTTCTAGACAATAGACAAGAAATATATTCATCTCTTAGCTCCTCTTTGGAACTCCAGTAATTGTTGTAACTGGGATTTTTTTTAATGCCCATAAGAATATTTACAGCAAGAAAAATCTTCATCTCGTTAGAATTGGCCGGTACAAAAGAGTTAGCATTTCTCCCATGGATTTGGGTGCAATACACATTTTTTTGAAACACCAAGGTATCTATGAGTTCTTCTGGAAATACATGTAAGAATATGTCGACCGATAACTCGATATTGTTAGGGCCAGAAGAGCTGTTAAATTTCTTCAGATCAAGTTGCGAAGCTTTGGTAGACCATACAAAGCTTTCCTTTTTCAAATTTGCTTTGCGAACAGCTAGAGGAATATTATCCTCATCACTCCAGTCCTCTTGTCCACTTGTTCAACTGCAACATCTCCAGTAGGATCAGGAGAGCGGCCGTCTTCAAATATAACAATAACCTGATCATTATTGTCATTTGCATCTTCACCTTCATCTTCTTCCTCAGACCTATCCGATACGATAAATTCCATATCGGACGGAATATTTTCTACAAAACCATCAAATTGCTTTACGGTCAAGTTCTCTGATTTGCTTGCCTGAAAATTAAAATTTTATATAGTAGTAGGTGCTCGTGGTTTCACTACCTAACCACACTATTTTACGCAAACAAATATGCTTTGAGGCAAACCCTACCAAAATAGTAATTATGACACAATAATACAGCATTTATTACTAATATATTACACTTACCAGACA
Organism: Agriotes lineatus; assembly: GCA_940337035.1. Lineage (NCBI taxonomy): Eukaryota > Metazoa > Arthropoda > Insecta > Coleoptera > Elateridae > Agriotes > Agriotes lineatus. Next base: position 64,194,786 of record OW679202.1, read on the forward strand.
TTTTTGGTCGAACTATCACAAAATATTAAGAAATAAACACTGACAAACACAGAATGCGGGCACTCCTGTCACACTTCAAAAATTAAGGTTAATAGTACGGCTACAATCCAATAGCAGCTAAACATTTCACACAGGTACGACAGGTGGCAGCAGTAATCACGCGTCTGTATTGTGGTTAATCCAAGAAACCACTGGGAAATTCAATAAAAAATATTTTGTAAGTGGTTACATGTCATAACCACTTGTACTCAAAGGGTTAAAGGAACAGCCGTGTCTCCATAGAAAACCCTGTAAACTTTCTTAAAGAAATTTATATAATTAATGAAATATAATATATTGTAATAGATAGTGTCGAAGCACTAATGGCCTTAGTAGTTAAAGTTCTTCAAAAATATTTCAAATAAAAGAAAAGCAAAACATCAGTATTGAAATCAGTATTTTAAATATTTACCTTATACTAATATTAGTCTGTATAACATGATATACCTATTCTTAAATTTAATTACCTATGTCATAGCTAGTTTTGAAAAAATACTAACCCTAAAAAATGTCGTTCATCTTCACAACACCATGTCCAATACTGGCCCACCCGAACAAGAAAGTTGGTGGCACCATTGTATATTACATATATCTATATAATTTGAAATACGTTATAGTATCGTAAATGCTTCCTTGCATTATAATCAAATGTGGGTTATATTTAATATATTGATTATAGTGATACCGCGAGATATCAATTATATCGAATATATGGATGTAATAGCGTATGGACGTATCAATTATATCTCTACAATATATCGATATTTTCAGAATCTTACATCGTTCATTGTCTATATCTATTATAGTGGTTTTAGTGTAAGGGTTTGATATCAGATTAAAAAAAGGTTAAAAGAATACAGTATTAAATTAAAGATGAATTTAAGTATTAAAAGGATATCGAAATTATGAATATGTATTTGGTAAAGAAATGAAATAGAATTAAAATTCTATTGAATGATGCTATATAACAAACAGAAAGATTCTAACATAATTTAATTATTATCTGAAATAAAGTGGAGGATTAATGACAAATACCTATTCGAGAAATATCATTCAACATAGTGGGTGTTAAATAAATATAATACAGATTATATAGAGTGTTAGACTTTAAAATATATGCAAAACAATATCACTAAGGAGATAACTAATATTTATCAATATGTAAAATAATTTGGTACAAAAAACATATAATATATTTGTAAGCGGCGTAATTTCTAAAATAAACCCTTTATAAAAAGTTTTAATCTGTTTGGAATGTAAAGGGTTGCGAATTAAACTAAAATTTGCGAGAAGAGAATAACTAAAATGAAATTTTAAAAGATTTAAAGATGAGGAGATGTAAAGATGAAGAAAATGAATGTGGTGAGAGTGCCATATGTAATACAGTTATAATCTACAAAAGCAATTTCTGGAATTGGATGCAGAACTATGTTTATTGTCAATCGATTACATCATATGAATTGGATAGCAGGGAATTGTTTTTCTAGAAGTGGTTTACATCGACTTTGTTAGCAGAGTGAGCGTCTTGTGGTGTGGCTAGAAGGTTTTTCATCTGATGGAGTTCTAATTCGCCAAGCTTGTTATTGAAGTGACATCTTGTAACTTGCATCTAGTCGAGGTTCGTGATACTAGGTCGTCGGTGGCTTGCGAGTTTTGGAAGGAAGACGTGGAAGGTGTTTGCTGCGAATCAGTTTTCGGCAGGTCTGTTGGAGAAAAGTGGTAGGTGCCTTGTCGTGTTTGACTGGGAAGTCTTTGCGGTTCCTGGTGTTTGGTTGAGTTCGTGCTAGGATTTGTTTGGACGTTGGGAGATTTATGTGAGACTACCGGATACATTTGGCTTGGTAAAGGAGAGAATCGAGGTCCATGAACAGGTGACAGGCTACAGGTATTTATGTAAAAACTGAAAGAAAAATATAGAAAGAGTGAAGTGAGGTAATTTTAAAGAGGGGAGTACTTACTATTTGATATTTGTTGAATGACAAGTAATGTAACGAGGAGGTATTTGTAATTGATTTTGCACTTGCATAATTTAAAGTGATAGTGAGAGACGTACAAGTTGTCACGAAATTAAAAAATGAATTTTCAGGATTAAAAGCAGTCTTGATTATGAGCGAATCCGACCTGTGTTTTCAGTTAAGAGTAAATGTTTTCTACCGGAGCTAGAGATATTTACATACATAGTCAGTTATAACACTATATTGCAAAATGTCATCCCTAGTCTAGAGTGTAGATATGTATCCAACATGTAGTATTGAAACATTAATTGGTCGGGATGAGCGATTTCGTCTTTCTCTCGATCACCATTGCCGAGATATGATTAAGAACGCGGACATCCGTTGCTATCGGATTTTAGCGAAATCGAGTCGATAAAAATAGAAGCGATTCGCCGATGTTCGGTTTGCATTGCTATTAGCATTTTGAAGTGCAAGGACAGAAGCCGTAAACACGCATTCCTTAATTAGTTTCTATTTCGATGACCTATGACATTGAGTTTGAAACGGCGGCTTTCCGCGCGCTGGCGCCGCGCAAGTGCGGCCGGCGGTGCGAGCAGCGTTCGAGCTTCCAGAACCCCTCCTCGTATTTGCTTCGGTCCCGCAGCTAGCATGCTGACTGCCTCCTGTTACTAACTTCGCTACGTTGCCGGTCGTAGCCGTAGGTTCGTTGTGGATGTGGATGTGGACGTACATACATATGGGTCGGCTGTAGTTGTAGTTGGTTGGCATGATTAGGGTTCGGGCGCTGCATACGTAGATATGTGGAATCCGCTTAAGCGTTCGCTCCGGCTCTGTTATAAATAATAAGTGCTTTATGTGGTACGGTTTTAGTCGTGATGGTGGAAATTAGTGGACCCTATCTCTTAACTCCCGACGTTTACGGCGGAACGTTTTCCGTTAGAAAAACGTCCAAGACTCGGTTCGTTGTGTAACAGCGATGCGGTTAAACATAAAATTTAATGATTTAGCGCTTCTGTGACATTAATTTCACAATTTACGGCTTCCAGGATATTAAAATATTTTGCCGTAAATGGTCTTTAATTAGCCGCGCATTATTTACCATTTGATTACGTCGGGCGTAGGCTAATGTGTTCCTATTCCTATCTGGAGGAAAACACGTGGTTGTGGTCGTAGTGGTGAGAGTACCGGGAGATAAGACAATGAAGTGATGCTGCGGTACCAGTTGGTCTATTAAACAATCATTATAGTGATATTCCCGCCAACGCTGCTCCACCCGGCAACTCCGTCACTTACAAGGTAAATTGTTTGTTTAGCTGCCTTTGGGATGGAAATTCCTCTAAAACCGAAAGTGTCTTATTCTATAAAATTACCCACCCTGTTAATAATGCCGTTAGTTATTCTAACAACGCTTCCAGCAAATGTTTGCACATTTTGCGCCTTCTCAACATGTTTATATAGACGTCATCGTGGCAACGTTGCTCAGGAATGTTGGTAGTATAAACTATCGATAAATCACTCCACCGTAATTATATCGTATTATTCCAACGTCTTGTTTGATGGAGTTCGTTCATTGATGATTTGTGGATTTACTATAAGAGATCGACTAGAGATATGCGAATTATTATGCCTTAAAAAAACAATTGGCCGCGGTGTTTTTGTTATATCGATGTGCGTATAGTTTCAAAGTTTTTCAATTGCGGTAAAATTATAAAACTGACCCTTTTTGAAATGTTGACTATGAACTAGAATAAAGTGCATATCACTCCCCCCCCCCCCCCCCCCCCCATATCAGAATGTTTCAACCAACAACCATCGATAGTTCTGTGTGAACATATTTAAAAATATTAGAACTAACTGTTTTAAATAACCCCATGTGAGTAATATACGATAGCATAAATTTCGTCTTTAATTGATGATTCGCAAGGTTATCTAACTGTATAATGGATATCCATAAATATATTGTCAAGCCTCCCAAGAAACAGCTGAGAATATATGTATCTGAAACCTATCATCACGTAATATGTCAGTCATTTGTTTTATAGTAGTACTTCGTAATTACTAACTTTTATTTCATTCTTATTGTACATACAATGTTCATATTTTATTTTGAACGACTATGTTTGAATACTGCTTCAAAAGGAATGCATTTTGTTGTCAGTAAATAGGTAGTTACAGCCTGTATATTTACTCCCCGTATTAGAAGTCGTTTACCTCCCATGACAAAATATTCATATGCTTACGCAGTAGATAATTTTGATATTTGGGTAACGGTTATGTTTGATAATTACACTATTTGCGTCCATTTCAAAAAATTCCACGTTTATACCCATTCTTTAGCATTAGGTATCGGTTTTCCAGGAACAATAGTCGCATTTATTATTTATATACATGCCCGAACATTCAGTGGCTGGTTGAGCCATTTACATTCGTTAACGACAGGTAATGATAGCGCTTTATAGTTTCCAAAGGAAGCAGACAACACTCGTTAATCTGCACACATAAAACGTAAAAGTTTTCTAGACATTCTTCGCATTATGGAGGTCATTGGGAGGAACAATGTTATTGTATTTTATCGTATTGTTGTATCGGTTCAATTCCTGGTCCATATAATGAAGCCGAGAAGTCCTTGTTTTTGGAAGTTCCGTACAATTGGCTTCTCTGTGCCACCTGGTACTCTCTGTGACCGTTTTCCAGGTTATCAAGCTACTTTAAAACAGAGTTTTCGTAATAGGATAAATGACGCTGCGATTGTTGTATGGATATATATTTATGTATAAGTCTTAAGAACCATAAAAGCTTTTTTCAGTCTTCTGAGCATTAAAGATGTCGAGCGCTACATAGAACATTTTTATTTCAGAGGTAACTTCTCTCAGCAATCGGTCGTTTTCTTTAAATAGCATCATCGCTTTAAAATCCTACTACAGCAAATGATGGTTGATTATCATTTATCGTAAGTGCATCTGTTTTGGAGACGGTGTGTCTGAAGCTCAAATTGACCAAAATTCTTCCAATGTCAGTAGACTCAGTTTTTGTACAGTGAAACCTTTCTTAAAGGACACCTCTACACAGCGAACGGTTCTTAGTGTACCTCTCTACAGCGGACAGTTTCAGATACTGATACCACACGGGTGTCCATTATGGGGTATCACTGTATTAACATAGTTAATATCAAAAACAGAACTATATTTCGTATGCTGCTGTGGCTTCTTAGTGGGATCTAAATAATGGATCGTTACTGATTGTATGTGTTAGGTGCCGTAATAACATCCACAATCCACAAATGTAATTATTGGCAAACAGCTGGCAATATCAGACTACATACAAGGTTTCAGATCCGCAATCCGCAGTATACCAACCTATATCTAACAACTTAAATGGAGTTAACGAATCCGACCGTGAAACTGTCGGGAACGCTATTGCTCTCAGCAGACAATACATGCGGATTCAGAACGGGGTTGTTTATGCTCAAACACACTTTCCCTGAAATTTGTATCAAAGAACTTTGCCGTGCTAGTGCGCCTTTAAACTGCAGCTTCCCTTTAAAGACATCGATAATCCGTCTTATTATATATTTCGTTAAAGGTTTCCTGACAGCACTGACCATACTCCAACAGAAGTTTAGGCCTCTCTCGTCTTCTGATTAAAAATATTTTTACGGGAATATATTCTAAATTGCAATCGATCGCTTGGCATGGCATAATGATGATTTATTTCCGACTAACAGGCGGAGAGACAATAAATCATTACTACAAAGGCCAAAAACCTGTGGCAGTGACGTAAAATAGTTGTGCCACGATTACTGCTGATGAAAGGCGAACGAAGTACAATAATTGGAACAAGCGCCACATTCATTTATTCGAAAGTAAAACCGGAAACTCCAGCAAATCCTCACTGAATGGCGTTTATTTACTACCGCGGAAGGTTGTAGTCTCACAATGGTCACGATGTGAAACAAGTGCATTTGCAGTTCAATAAGACTGGCATTTTACACACATGACTAACCTAACCTTAAACTCCCTGCATTCGACACATTCCACGGCAGAAACAGGTTACCCATATTCTGAAATTTAAATGGGCATTAAAAAGCTGACCTTAAAGGGGCAAGGTCGGTTAGCAGGAAGGCGGGGATATCCAAAAACTACCGTCAGCTGTTGGAAAGGGTTCGCGGTGACAACTTCCATCTACCCTCTAATTTTTATGTCGCGGTGCACTCGGTTTTCGGGCACGTGCATTATTTACGTTCAAGTTGCTCAAGTAATTTAATTACGGAACAAAGTAACTGACCTATGTATAATGTAGTTTGCGTTGGTACACGGCCAGGTATTGATGTTCTTGTTATACGTTTATTTCCGCGTATAACGGGTACTGTCGATTTGTTTATCGGCTCTAAATACCACCTACGTTTATCGTTTATAGCTTGTTATAATTCGCATATCTGTAAAACTGCCGACGACACATTTGATACTAGTATATTTTAAGAAAACGTCATTCTTCAATGAATCATATATACATATACCTTCTTCGTAACAATTTAAACAGTAAACAAACAATATTATAATTATAACAGTTAACCTCGGATAATAAAACAAAAGTCATGCACACCTAAGTTGATCGCAAATAATGTGCTCTTCTTCTTCTTCTTCCTCTTCTTTAGACGCCATCTCTGTTTGTGTTGTAACCAACCAAATTCAATATTGTCTTCTGCAACGTTCATATTCTAATATTTTTAATTTTGTAGTGTGGCGAAGTACCCAAAGACACAGCATCAATATTGTATGTCAAAATTGGATGGAAGAGGTCGTGGACTTCGAAGAACACGGTAAAGAAGTTTTGGAAGTTTACTGCTACATGAAATTTGTGCATCTGGAAGGAAACATGGATGACATGATAGTCTCGTGATAAAGTTTATCATATAAGTCAGGCGAGAATTTCAGTCTGGACTTGTCGTGGAAGAATTACTAATGAACATCATCACCCATGGTATCCTAGCACCTCAAGGATCTTCTTCCAGAAAACATTAGAAGAAGACTATAGAAAATCTTTGATATGACGCCTTCTGCAGAAAGTTAAAAGAATTTGAAATAAAAGAGATATTGGTAGCTCACCTTTCATAAAATCGTAACAATTCAATGGCTTGATATCTGCAACAAACATTAGATGTACCATTGTATGCAAAAATACACAGATTTGCCTGATTGTGTAGGCATTTTTAAATACATAGGTTGTGGCCTAGACCTTGGGATATCTCATTCGTCAACACTCAAAGTCAATAGCCTTATTGAACAACACTAGGCTATTGTTGCAAGCGATGCAAGAAAATTGTATTTTCTTCGCTATTTTAGCAAATGGATATTTGAATAGGATCAGAAGAAACACTCGCATCTACTCAATGGCGTGAGATATGTTATGTACATACGTCCGTAAACATGTCATAATGTGATATTAGTCGTTATAGGATAATAGTGCAAGCAAACGACTGAATGAATCACAAAAAGGTACCTATCTATACAGTTTTGGATTTTCACCTGCTGAACAATCGATTACAACATACATACGGAGACTAAACACCGTAATTGTCCTTAAAATTATGGATGGTACTTATTCTTTCAGCGGCAATAAATGTTATTGTAAGATACGAGTCATCAGTATTAGCTAACGAAGATAATTCAATGTTCCGTTACCGTACCGAACTAATCATCTGCGCGTCAAGATAACCATTATGTTGATAAGAAGACGCATGAAGTACAGTAATCGATAAGAATTGTAGACAAACCCATTTGTATATTGATCGATATAGTATACATTTCCTAAATCAATAATACAGATTTCCGGTCAAGCAAATCAGTTAATCTTACCGAACTCAATTTAGGTATTTTTCAATGAAGAATCGTGACTATCTCATCTCTACAATAGTAAAGAAGTGAACTATATTTGACGCCACAAAAACAATATCGTACACGCACCGGATATAGAACTTGTTTGATAATAACTAGTACGCCACAAAAACAATATCGTACACGCACCGGATATAGAACTTGTTTGATAATAACTTGTAAGTCAGTCAATTCTATCAATCATACGAGCGAAAACTGTTGTCCTCTATCGAGCTGTGGAATTGTCTTGCCAAATGTTTTTGTTGGCAGTCGTGGTAGTAAGTGATTGTCATTTTATATCGGCCAGTTTAAGGTTATATCAGTAATGTCATTTTTGTTGAATACGTACATAAAAATGTTAATAACAAAAGTAATTTCCTGCATTTTCCACACATAGAACCATTTTTTGTTCAATATTAAACATTCTGTCAAAATTATATAGGTTATATTATTAAGTACCCCTACCCATCACTGCCAACAAATTAAATTTTAACAAAATCACAGCCCTCTAGAGGATAAAAGTTCTCGATCATACGGTATATACATAGTCAATAACTAGGAGGACCGATTTGGGAATCTTTTTTAGTCTTTTCCGGAGGACGATAACCTAACGCAAAATTCGCATATTTTATTCAACAGTCTCGGATTATGTAGTTGTTACGTATATAACAGTGTTTACAAGGACGTCGATTATGTTAAGAACTACCGCAGTTGTCGTAAATTTGTGTTCACTTTTACTCCGACGGGAGCATTTATGGAACCATAAATCTTGGAAGTTCATGGAGCAGAATACCTATTTATAGGCGTGTCCGAAAAGTAACGTATTACATAAATCAACATTGTAACTAGCGGACAGTTGTACCGTATTTAACTTTTAACAGTATTTGTTGGTTGTAACTTAGGTTTCGCCAGGGGAAATTTCGGTCTGTGGTTTTTCGAAAAATTGATAATATTCAAACGTTCTAAGAGCTGGAACTTCAACTTATATTCAAGTCGCTGTAAGTACCTAGCTACGCGAAAGTGTAATGTTTGTTCACATTTCTTCAAAGATACAATATTGTTTCATCACCAAAATTGTCTTCTGCTGCTATCAAAAATCCGATTTAGTTTTTTGGTACCTCCAAAAGTTAACTAAATCAACATGGAAGTATTTATGTCTGATTTGTAATTTGTAAGTAATTGTTTTGGTGTCTTCCCTTGTAATATCCAGTAATGATCACATTGTTGCTTTCCCGTTGAGAATCACGTTAAGAGTTTTCCGGGTACTTCAGAGTCCCATAATCCCCGAACAAATCCTTGTTTGCAATTCCACAATTTACATTGCATTAAATCGTTAAATTCTTAAAGGGTCATAAATTTAGGTATGTATACCTACTCAACGGATTTGAAAACAAATTAACAATGCTTTCGAGCTTATAATAACAAGTGTTATCGGCAATAATAGCAGTAGTAATTATAACAATTTCCTTTGTCATACTGGTTATGGTTATTTTATTTCCCAACGCTGAATTGTAGTGTTCGTAGGTAGCAACGCTTAGGTAGGCAAGAAATATTTCTGCCTTGTAATTGTGCCCTTTTTGCAGCTTTGTAGTTAGATCAGTAAATGGTCGATTTGTAATTGGTTGAAATGTAGATCAATATCGATTTTTTCCTAGTCATGGATTGCATTATTTTTAAAGTACATAATTCCTTCGCGAACGTCGAACACGTTTATTGGATTTTAATTGCAGAAGTGAACAATAGCAATAAAGAAATTTGTTGGTTGTGGTTTGTTTGTATATGTAGCACTATAACACTTTCATTACAAAGTTAATATAGTTAGTAAAGATGTCGGCTAATGACAATAATAATAAATTTAGTAACGGTGATTAACAAACATTATATTAGTGTTATTCTTAGAGTAAACGATGTTTGCCTTATTTGTCAGCGTATTATGAGTTACAATGAAATATAAACCTAAACAGTAGATATTGTTTTGGTTGTAAAAGCAAATACCGACGATGATACATCAAGTTGTTGCAAAACAAAACGGGTATTTAATTTCATTCAGTGTTAATTGAATTTTTTCCCGTTTATTGCTCATATTCTACAAAATGTTTATATAATTATATTTGTAGAAGATTAAATTCTATACTGCGTATACGGTACAGTAGACGTCGCTTATAATGGAGTTACAGGAACAGTCAGTATTAGGGGCAGCCAATATTAGTCTATTATAAGCAAGCGTCCGTCTTATCCGAATTTAATTTTTAAGTTGCATTAAATTGCAAGTTGCAAAATAATGCATTTATTAAAAGTTCGAACAACACATAAATATAAACATATAAGATTACTTTACAAAAAAATCGTATTTGAATTGATGAATAATTTGAGACTTGCATCATCTCCTTGCTGAAAGTATTGTAAGGTTTGAAACGATTTTAAGGCTCAACTTGTTCCCTCAATGGAATTCGGTTCTGATATAATGGATTTTAGCGGATTTCCAGTCCATTACAAGCGAAAGTTCATTACAAGCAAGTCCATTATAGGTGGACTATATTGTAATTAGATTCCTACCTTCACGTTTAGCGTTTATGATGCAATATCTACCTTCTATATTGCGTTTTTTTTTTGTTAATGTCAGGTTCAGAATTTGTGATTTGCTGCAACCTATCTAATTAATCTAGGATTTGATGGTTAGTCGATCAGTTTGTCATATCATCGCAACTAATTCGTTTTTATATGCGTTCTTTGCTATTGAGAGATCTAATTCAGTTACTCCATTGATATGTGTGTCACTTCTTTTATGATGCTGATTTTCTTTATAATTGCTTGTTTTTTTGGCCCATATTCTGGCGTATAGACATATTCTGTTTCCATTTACAAATAAATGTCAGTTAATTAGACATATAATACTTCGTTAATCCTAGCCATATAGCTTCCATGATCATTCATGATTTGCAATGCTACATCAATAGTGTAGCGACTCCATAGAATGGTTCTTCTGATTTAAGTATTGCTACGTAATATCGTCACTTGTTTATTTTCAAAATACAACCATCGGTATTTGCATTAATTACTGGTTCTCGTCCCTTGATTTAAAAGTATCTTACAATCCATAACATTTATGATGAATTGTGGTATCGACAGTTAAAGAACGGAATTCTCACCCAAATATCTATTTCGGTCAAGGGCTTTGAACTGGCAACTATTATGCGTAGTTTGACCTGTTTATGTTGTTTTTGTTTGCGAGGGCTATTATTTCACAGGTAAGAGGAGAACACCTGATCCGGCGAATTCTTTTAAGTCCTTTGAAAGGATACAGCTTTAAAGGCAACAGAGGATTGAACGCTCACTCTGACTTGACAATCCCAGTTAGCTGATGGAACATTTTTCTTTTGATTGTTACTACGTAGTTGAATAAAACGGCAACGGGGTGAATACAAATTAAAATTCCCACAGAACTTTACGGGATTTGGAAAGCGCATACGGATAGAAAAGTTTTGCTTTTATTCTGCAATTAGATCAGGAGTGATTAAATTTAGTGGACATAGTTAAGTTATTCCACGCCCAAAGTTTCACCACTTTCTCTGTTCGTACAGATTTTAATTATCACTTAAACCTTGTTCGCTTCCTTTTAACAACGTCAACGCGTTTTATTTTTAATTACCTGCCGTTAAATTCGCTGTTTTTGTTTTCATTGCGATCAAGGGTTCATTGATTAATTGACAGTTGGCTTCAAAGCCCTGCGGTTCAAGCGACTTTCACTTCATCCATTGATTCCACTACGTGCTCCGCTAATCAATTAATCGGATGATTGCTGACTTACTTACCACATTTGTTGTGTTAATCCAAAATTTTGCGTATCTAGTATGTTAAAAACTAATTACCGGTTTGTTTTTTCAATCGGATGTCTTAATCAGACGGCATCTGAGAGAGGAAATTACGGAATAAATTGTTTGTAGGCAATAGGGCGATGGAAACATATGACTTCTACGTTGTTATTATCGAAGATCTCTGCAGTGCCGTTTCGATTAAAATGCACAGTAGCACGTGGGCCAGTTTTATATTTTTACTGGTGGGTACGTACGTATATGACGTAATTGTTGGTAACTTCATACCAAACTACCATTCGCATCGTCTTTGATAAAATTTGCCTAGAATCTAACCTTAAATAAGTATAATTTTACTTTACTTTTTCGTACTTTTTTTAAAATAAAAACCGGTCTTCGATCTAAGTCTAACAATTAGTAAAATTTTAAGCTATTATACATTTTAATCGGTCCAGTATCTTCGGAGGAGATAACGAACAAAGATACAAACATGCAAACAAAGAAACCAGGGATTTTATGGTTATAATCAGTTTTGTCGTCTCTTATTCTATGCACTGTAGAATCCCGGACACTAATTGATTGGAAGTCAACAAATAAACTCTCGTAAATCACTCAATGATCCCATAAATCTCGCCTGTTTTTATCGGTTTGTGATGTAATAAGGCATATAGATACAAATAGATTCGTGTTTTATCAAGTGTCTTGTGTCTTCATTAGGGACTCTGTATGATCTAATGAGTCAATATTTAATAAAAGTCAATTGTAACAAAGATCATTCAGAATCACAGAAATATTTGTGGTAGAATAGGTTCTATGGTTTTTTTATGGAATGGCCATTTTTAACAATGGATTAAGACCTCTACTTGCATTGAAGAAAAAACTATTCGAAGAAGAATCTTACTTGTAAAAGCAGACATATATGGCTGGGTTAATAGCAACTTGACGTTTCTCTCAATTTTTCTTTCTTTATGGAAAACATCCATTACATTGTCTGTTGTCTCCACATTCTCATTATGGGATAAAAGTTACATAAATTACATCTGTGGAATTTCTATTGTTATTAATCGGATCCAGTGTGCAAAATTACTTCCTAAATGGAGCGACAGCGTAATTTATCGATTTCTTATTACTTCACGGATATTTATGGCGTAATAGATATTTATTGCCTCTCAGGTAGCTCAGAGTAATGTGTATTACTAATCGTTGGTAATGGTACGTGAAACGTAACTGGAAAAAAAGTCTGGATAAGGGGAGGTGGGCAGCTTTAAAAGTACGATGTACGTTTTTGAAACTGTCATTCAATGGATTGAAAGACAATTTGAGTTTTTGGCGTTGGCTGCTATACAGGTTGCCATTTTTGCCCTATTGTTGAAATTAGCAAAGTTGAGCAAAATTTTGAGAAGAATCTGATTTGACCTAAGCATGGAAGAGGTGAAAATGAGCAAAATGGCGGATTTTTTATGTAGAACAATTCTATAACCATATATTTGGCGTACTTGTAGACTGTTTTTGCGTGGAATTCAATAAAATGCACAAAAACACAAACTTTCCTTTTTTATGGCTGTAAGCTCTTTTTTCTGATATTGATATAATTATGGTTTCATATATTTTTACTAATGTGTATAAATTTGTGTTGTATCGCGAAAATCAAGAATGCTATGAAATGTTGGTTAATTTTATTTAATTGTTTGAAAAAAAGATCTTACTTTCTTTATTTTTGTTCTAGCGTTTGTGTATGGAATTTTTTGATATTAATAAAAAATCGTTTTTGTTTTTTTAAAACACATTTAAATGTGACATGAGATTCTCCTCAATGTTCTACTCAACCTTGCTGATTTAACGAACGCGAATATGGGCACACCCTGTATAACTTTGTTTTGTTTTAGTTGTTGAACTGCTTTCAATGTTGGTTGATTATTTTATTTTCAATAAAAGATTCGGAGTTTTAGAATGTGTATTCTATTCTATCTATAGGCATGAGACAAGCTTAAAGCCATTCCCACCTTGATGCTGGGTGGGAAAGTGTCGCCTAAAACAAATTTAGAAATGTTCCTTCCGACTTCACCATACCAGAAAACCATCCGACTTAATGCAATCGATGCCAAGATAGCGGCCGATAGTAGTTCAAAATAGGTTGGAGAATCCACAACCGACGATGTGCCATGTGGATATTTTGTAACAGTCATCCCGCTGGCAACAAGGAGTTTTCCCACCGACCGAGCAAGAGTGAAATCAGCAGCTATGGAACGTTCTAGAGCGGCGCTGTCGGTGAAACCGGTCGTGTAGCTGGCTTTATCCAGAGCCCCAGCCCACCGAGGTTAGATGAGAACACGAGACTCGCACAGCGGGCGGAACTATGACTCCCTTTTGAGGGGAGTCCGAAAGTTCGTTTTAGGTTCGCGCGTTACAGCCGCCAAGCTGCTATGCATTTCTGTATGCTTATTTCGCTTCGCACGTGTTTCCAGTTAGTTCGATCTTCACATGTCAACTAGGAGGAGCATGACCGAATGACGAACCTCCTCAACCGACACGATAGTCGGTTTCCGACTTTGATGGAAGGAAGTAGCTTCGTTTATTGGGTTACGCGTTTCTTTTTATATGAATGAACGACTTTGACATTCAAACCGACGTGCTGCATTTTTTCATTATTCAAGGAGTCGTATTCGCTGCTATTACAACATTGTTGAAACGAATGCGGTGTTGATTTTCACTCGAACATAGAAGGGAGATGTTATAATTTGATCGCTTTCCAAGTCGCTAATTGATCTAAAGCGCAAATGCTACTCATTATTTTTCTAATACCGGGTGAATCACAATATTAGCAATGAATCGTGCTATTTCTTTGGACATTTCGCCACACTACAGAATGAACAATATTAGAACATCAACGTTTCAAAAGACGAATATAATTCCGATTTCAACAATTAACTAGGAGCTTATTTTACTGGAAATGTAGCAGGGTGCGAATAACAAGATTACATTAAAAATGGCAAATCACAATTGATAAGAAATTGACTCATCAGTAAGGTCTGGATAGATTTAATGATAAGCATTTTCAAGCAAATACTCAGTGGCGTACGCTGAATATTTTTGAGAAAATCTAAATTTAGTCAAGATTGTGTCACCAACGGTACTTGACTTTTCAATTTCTAGAGTGATTGTAATAGATACATAGCCTTATTGCTTTATATCAAAAATGTTTGCAGTGATTTTTTCAAAATGCAGTACCTACCATGTCGCTAATCCGGATTAATTAATGCACGTAGTAATCCGGATTATTGCAATAATTTTCAAACACCTTTTATTTATACACGTATAATGAAAAAATGACCTATAAAACATCAATAAAAACATTTTTAAGTATATAATAAAGAAATACTTTACTATTAACCAAACGCATTACATGTACATATAAATACATACATACATAGGTACTATTCTAGAGTGGTGGAATACGTAATCTTAAAATACTGTTTTGGAGTCATACTTTTACGTTCGTATTACTTAAACCACAGACTGAAAATGAATAAATTGCCGTTAGCAATAGGGGTATGAACGTGCTTTGAAGAAAGTTTACATTAACCAAAACATCCAACGATGCAAAAAATTTACACGCCCTGGAAATAATCCAAACTGTGGTAACAAAATACGCAGCGCAGTCCAAAGTACAGAATGCATTTTGAGTGCTCAAGTGGATCCGGATTAATGAATCAGTCAACATCCGAATTACTGAGAATTCCAGATTACGGGAGGTACGGATTAGCGAGACGCTACTATAACTATTAAAATAACTCCCATGTTGCCTGAATATAATAGTTAATAGTGCATAAGTAATTGAAAAGTTATTCTTCTCTCACTCTACTGTGATTTATATTATTTTGTCTGTGATACCCTTATGAATAATAAAATCCCACTTGCACGCCTCTAATTGTTATCCTAGTTTAAAAAGTTGGCATAACTACATGTGGTGCAGCGCATTAAGTATGACATGGTTGCTCTAATACTATACAATGATAGTCATCCTTCATCTAGGCAACTGCACAGACACAGGTGGAAATGTTTCCGAAAATGTTGCAGTTATCTCTAGTATGGATATATCGGTATATAAGAAATGAGCAATATAATGTAAAGAAACGGTGTGGAGTGTAAAATATAACATACTATCTAATATTGAAAATTCAATTTTTATAAATTACCTATTCTGTAAAAATATTAGGCTCTCAATCAAGTGTGCTGCATCATGCAGCAAAATATCTTCCAGCTTCGTACGGCTTCTGGAATGCATCAGCAAAAAAGAAAAAGGTAAAGGTTCAGAGTCCTTTCAATTCCCCCAAATGGGGGCGGGCTGCTATAGGGACCTTGCGTCCCTCTTCAGCCAATAACGGGAATGTAAGAGAGGCCGCACGTGCTTGCATGTAGTCATAAAGTAGTGGGAGAGAGCAATGAGAATATATCGGCGTATCGGCCTTGATTATATCGATATCGGCCAAAAAAACCCGTATCGGTCGATCCCTAAATGTCTAGGGATATCCAAATTTTATAAAACTGTTGTAAATTTACATAGTTTTATACTTTTAATTCAAAGTTTAGTTTGGACAACCGTTGCAGTTTTGTGAATTTATTGTGTTATCATTAAATTTTCCGGACCCTACTCATCAGAAGCATCGACTTAACTACAAACACCATATGAATGGTCACATCAACTTTGAATTTCTTTTAATGCTTCAGTTTACCCCTTTTACCTACTGAAAACTACAAGATTAGTATAAATTGCTAGAACAAAGTATGCAAGCATTTTAATTTAATCTTAACATTAAATCATCAATTTAATTTTGGAGAAAATGCCTAATTCGCTGACTGTTCTTGTGTATGTTAATATTAAAGTGGGTCGTGGTAAATAAAAGGTTGAAAACCATCGGTGTTCACAACTCACTCACCAAATGCATGTCTCTTCACAATCAGTAATCTGATATTAAGCTCGTTGCTACATAAGAAAGGCTATAACTTGCAGACATTTTGATGATTACTATCAATATAAATCATAGTCGGTTTTCCCATCCATACCTTTTGGATTATCCAGGGCAATGTTATTGTTTTTCTTCGTTATTTTTGCTCATTTTTATTTAATACAATTACACTTTAAAGGTTGCATATATTAGTATGTAGTAGGTATATTGTCCAATTAAAATGTTTGCTTCAGTTCTTCCCAGAGCATTGCTTTGTATGTTTCAATATTCTCCACAGACACTTTTCCATATACGTAATAATGCAGTTTTATCTTTAAGTTCTCTTACGATAATATCTCTATATGTATATTATATAAACTGTGTTCTACGGATGAATCCGTCTTCCCCTATTCTCCAACATATGTTCTTCAGATAATCAATTTGTCTACATAGCCCCTCATATTCGCTCATTCCAAGATCTGCAAGGTCGGCATCTTCTTCTCTTTCCTTCATGCTTAAGAAGAAACCAAATCATTTTGGTTCACTTCTGTCTATTTTGTCTACCATAGTGTCTTCCGATTTTATATTTATTCTTGTCTTCGTTCCTCACATGGTCACTGAGACAGTCTTGCGCTTCTTTGGAGGTGATCGATTTCGACTGTATTTATTTTCGTTTCTTCCTAATCTTGAATCCCCAGTTTTCATTGGTTCAATGCAGTTTTTGGAGCTGAAATTGGAGATCATGAGTCTTGGGCATATGGTCATATTCAAAATTCAAGTTAAATAAACATTCATATTAATTGAAATTCCCATTATTTGTACCTACTGCCTCTTCCGGTCTTGTAGGGTTGCTTACATACTACACCCTTGACGAAGTCTTTTGGGCGGTGTCATCTCTTTTGGAGAGTTTTCCATTCATGAATACTTCTACAACAATATCTCTATATTAAAACATTAGAACTTGATTGAAATCATTTAAGGAACTGGTCAATAGGGATTTGTTCTAATCTACACCTAGAAATTGAAAATAAAAATGTATAATTAGAATTACTCAGTACTTCTTTGCCGATCACTGTAAAATCAGAACGCACAATAGATAACATAGCAAGTTGATTCAATTCAATAAAAATGTGTATATTTATAGATATACGTTTGTAAG
This sequence comes from Agriotes lineatus, assembly GCA_940337035.1. NCBI lineage: Eukaryota > Metazoa > Arthropoda > Insecta > Coleoptera > Elateridae > Agriotes > Agriotes lineatus. The sequence goes on from OW679202.1 coordinate 64,212,570, forward strand.
AGTTATACAAAGGATACTGCCCCCTCCCCACGCGAAAAAAAATGAACCGTAAATGTGAAGTAAAATTTTTAAATTAGAAGATTTCACGTGAATATCTGCAATGGGTCCCGGGTGGTGTAGCTTGAACAAGCGTCCACGTTCGATCAGTAGAGTTAAGCAACGCTCTTTCTGGTCAGAACTTGGATGGGAGTTCCACGGCTGCTGCTCTCGGCGCCTCGTGGTACGGCTGCCACGGAAATAGTTGGTCCCGGATGTCATAATAACATCATGATTCATGACAGTCGTTAGTGGGGTTGGAAGTCCCCATAAAATATACAGCGACGCCTGTAATTGGCCTAACGGCTGTTGGCTGAGTACAAAAATAAATAAATAAATGTTTAAAGTCGACGACTCGCATACAAGGAAAATATGTGTACACAATATCTTCATACAACTGAGAAAGTAACTGACTACTATTGCGTAACTGCAATCTTCTCCCCTGTAGTTCCAAATTGACCTGACATATGCAGACATGCCACACTAGATCAGCAAAGACGTCCTATCACAGTTGAGCGAGGTAATGTGAAATACTACTTGCTGTTACACGCACACCAACGATGATACGGTATGAAATGGAACCCTTGTTTTCTGCATCGTACGATGTTAACTCGATCTTTGCTATATGCGATTGATAAAAAATTAACGTGTGAACATGTTAGATATAAATGTATCTAGGAAACTCCCAATTTGATATTTTGTCAACCTAGAAGATTGGTATCTGTCAGTTACTTATATCGTTAAAACTTAGCACAAGAACATAATAAAGAGTATTTTTGCTACATAGGATATTATACTCGTATTCGTTAGAGGAAAAGGCCTCATTTTGTATGAGAACGTAATTTTTAGCGTCTTCAGTATAGTATGCAATCAGTAACGTTAGTCGAATCGTTTGCACCGATTATATAGTGTCTCACCAGCTACAGTAGAGCTTGGATATAGCGAATTCGAAGGGGGAATTTAAAATTGTTCGTTATAACCGATCGTTTGTTACAAAAGTGAAAATTGTAAAAAGATTTTTATTTATACAAGTTTAGGTGAGAAAAACTGGGTTTTCTAAAATACACAAAATTATAGTATATAAGGTAACAAGATTTTTTTTTATTTTAGACATTTAAATTTGCCATCCCTATTTTTGTTTTGTTTTGTTTATTATTATTAATCGTAGCGACGATTGGCTTTGCCACTACAAATTCGTGACGTCTTTCACTATTAACCAACATTTTTCCAAAAAATTGTAATAGGAGATTAGTTAAGTCAATTTGGTGTTAAAGTTTTGCATGATTAATATTATATTAAATAAAAATCATTAAGTCGTAAATAGTTTAATAAATAAGCAAAAAAAACGTTTCGCACAATTAAATTGGCTTCATCAGTTTATGATAATAAGAGCATTATGTTGAAGTGGTTAAATGGAAAATTACAATTGGTTTAATTAATTTTTGTAGAACATAACTATAATCATTACGACTTTTTTATATTTTTTATAATACTATTAAAGTAAGGAGTTAAATGATTTTTCCAGCTTCCCTCAAGTGTAAATACTACATACTATACTATATAAGCATCGTGACGCAGAATTCGGGTATTCGATTGTTAAATAAATTTATTGCGGTGTATCTAATTTTGGAAGTAGCTAATTCATATCGTTCGTTATAACCTAACGCGTTGTCAATTTTTCCTCTTAAATTCGTTCGTTATACTCGAGCGTTCGCTATAAACGTATTAATTATAAACCAAACTAAATATATGTCTCGGCTCTTTAATTTTTGTACGTTATAAGCGAGCGTTCGTTATATCACTGGTCGCTATATCCGAGGTCTACTCTATTAGGCATAGCTAAACATTTGAAAATTATTGGCCAATCAGTGGACATCGAGGTACGTGATTGTGGTCAGAAATGACAAACGTTAAATTAATTTCAAATTGTTTTCATTTCTAACCAATCTCTTATTTCGATGCGCACACAGCAATAGTTGATTCTGAGACAGTATAGTTTTTTCTCAGTAGCTTGGTTGTTCAATATATAATCGACGGTAGTAAGTGTGGTAAAGGAGAATATTTGATGAGTTGGGAACAGATATTAGAAAATAGTTTATCCAAAACTGGTCGAAGTTGACACATGGTCTTTTTGTTGCAGGATTTAAGTGGCGGAAACAGCAATGATAGCTCCGGTGGTCCAGCCCCGGGTACCCCAAACTCCCAGGGTATGAGGCCGACGCCGTCCCCAACGGGATCCACGGGCTCGCGCTCCATGTCTCCAGCAGTCGGTCAGTATCCACGTGATACCTCCTAGCACGTGCTCCCATTGACTGCATCCGCGGAAGTTCGATAAAATGCGGGTCTCCTCAACATTGACCTACATTTTACTACGAGCATTCCGGTGTTACCCTTGTCTCACACCCTCGGTGCACCCGCCACCCGTAATCCCGTCCACGCTGGCCGACAAGGCGAACTGTTTTGCTCCCACAGCACACGTGTCACATAAAATACGCAATGAACTGTGTGTTCTACGTTTTTGCTGCATGTCCTCAGTTTTTGCACGCTTTGAATGGGCGATTGATTTGCTCTCGCCTACATCTATTGTATGCGGTTTATTTTCCGTTTGTGCGGATTCCCCCTTTTTAACGCCGTGTGCCCTTCACCAGAACGCAGTTGGCTCCTATAGTAGTACGAGACGTAAAGGGCAGACCAAATTTAATTCTGTTGCTGTTGTGGATATTTGATACACCACAACGAGACTATTTACAAACTTCATAAATTTGGCGACTGCTTCGCGTTGGTGAAGCTCTCCTGCGATGATTTTCATATCAACAGTTTACATTTTGCTAAAAACTAACTTGGTTATATGTAGTTGGTACTTGATTTTACTAATATACAGGGTGTTATGGAAATGAGTGCAAATATTTTAACCAGTGATAAGAGCTCACCAAAATGAACAACTTTCATTTATCTCCCTAAATTTGACGAACCGTTTAGTAAACAAATCTAAGTTAAAGGTGAACGACACAAGTATATTAAAACTGCCAAGTTCTTGCACAAAAAACATGCGGTCAATAACTTACCTACCTCAATTGATGAAGTACCTACGTTGGTGACCAGATGTGAACTAAAGGTTTTATCAGTACCTATGCAGTTATTGTTGGTTTGCATATCAAAGCAATGTTTTTTTCTACGACCACCACTAAAAGTAGGTCTTTTAGCGCTAGCTTTTTTCACTAAAAGTGACGTTTTATAATTTAGCGTGTTTAAAGAGATCAGCACATGTATTATAAACTGAAGTGAGGTTATAAAACTACAATTTCGAACTGGAAGTGAGGTTGTAAAGTTATTCTAGTTACTTTTTGCGTTAGAGGTAAAGTGTTTTTTAAATAATTAAAGCGTTATGTCATGAATCAAGTCAGATGTGTGCTATTAGAATTACCTTTGATAACTGACTTTGACAGTACTGGCTCCGCAAACAGTCACCTGCGCGTCAAGGCCATCTCTTTATTATGACATAAATTATAACTGTCATAAATGCAAACCTTTGTTAAATCGACATTTATGAATTAATAACAGAAAATTTAAGGTCGTAGAAAAAATATTGTATGCAAACTCGTGCATGAACATTAACTTTTAGCACTTGTTGCATAAATAGCTATTGTGTTTTGCGCCATTAAATTAAAATAGTATTCCATAGGCGGGTATGCATTTTGTAGAGTAAAATTGTTTTGAATTTTAACTCAGTTTTGGGGGCGTTTTCGAAAAAATTATTCATTCAGTTTAGCGAGTTTTATTACGGGTTAATTTATTTGTATTTATTTTCATAACACCCTGTATAACTACGAATGCCGCAAACAGAGATTCAGATAGTCCGTAATGAATGTAGAATTTTTGAATTGCTCGCAGTTTTTTAATGGATACCAGTTGTATCCCGTTAGTGTAAACCAAACAATAAGGATAATTATTAGTAATAATATCTATCGAGTAGTTAGTATTGAAGGACAATATAGAACGTTGAATTTCAAAATTGGACAAACATTTGTAGTGATGTCGCCGAGACTAGAAAATTCTCGATCTCGTGTCGTCACATCTTGAAATTCGAGATCGAGATTGCCATGTTGCAATCAGTCGGGACGAGATTAACCAAATTCTCATCTCGACAGTTTTTCAATTGTATTTTTTAAACGCTCATAAAAACGTAGCCTGTTAATTGATAATTTTCGATCACGTCCCGAAATTCAAAATCGAAATTGACATTTTTCGTAATTTCTTAATCAGTCTTTAGGATATCAAATAAGCAGCAACTGAACAACCCTCATAAATTCAACAATAATCACACGAGTTGCTGCACAAAACGTGAACAAGTGACTGTGCACCTACTTTAGCAAGCGTGTCACACTATTTGTTTACATAGGGAAATCGCCTTTTCAAGTATAACGTCCCATAATATCAGCAGGGGAATCCAAAACCTTAAAGCTTAGAAGCATGCGCTGATTTTACGATTATGCGAGACTACGTAACCTTAAAATAACCGCAGCCTAAATTCAGTACGCAGGCACAGCATATATTTACAATTAGAGAATCGAGAATTTGAGATCGAGATCGAGAATGGGTAAATCTCGTCTCATCTCGTATAAATCTCGTCTCATCTCGTATCGCGGCAACACATTTGGCGGCGTAAATGTAATTTTAGCGAGTTTGTTTGCATTGGGGAGCTTACCAAGTACATATTTGGTATTGTTTGAAAAACATTTGATATGAAAAGTTCTAGGCTTCTATCTGTAGCTTTTTTTAAAGATATATCGAGAGATCCAAAAAAAACTTGTTCTGGGTGTGCTATGGAAATTCAAACGTATGAATGATATGTTGGTGTCACTGTAGTCTATGTCAAATTCGAAGTTTTCAGGTTAGGTTTTCCGTCAGTTTTGACACAGACTGACACAAAACCAAACCTGATAACCTCGAATTTACAGTGCCACCAATATATTCATACGTTTGAATTTCCACAGCACACTGAGGACCAGTTTTTTTATCTCTCGATAGGTGCCTACTAAATTAAATCGTCTTTTCATCAATAATGCTTATATTCAACATATGTAAACTTCACCCATACATATGCAATAAAATAATGCCACTTGATGATACACATGAACATAAATTTCATGTTTGTTGATAAACAGCCAAGAAAGATGAATGGAGAGCTCGTAGTTTTCGTCGCGTTAGTAGATGATTACATCTTTTAACGATTATGAGATACATTACACAAGAGACATAAGTAAAGTATTTTAAGTGCAGTTAGACCATCGTTAACGAATGTTTTTAGTACTGTATAATTATTATACCATTGCACACTTACGAAGATGGTATGGAAATGCAAATATGTGTATTCGCGTTTTAAAAGAAATGCGTAAATTTTAGATTTGTATATTCCTAAAAGTTTTTGCTTATGTAATTTTAGTCTAAAGTACGCTGACGCTCGCAACTCGGTGGGGGTCCGTGTCTACGTAGAAACGCCAGCCTGGTGCCGCGCTATGGCGCGATCGATATACGTCGTTCGTATTGCCACCCGCGGACTAAAAAACAGAATGCCGCTTAGGTATATTTCATAAAATTGTCGAACTTTCCCTCTAGCATTTACTATTTCCCAATGCATTTATTTTTGAAACCTCATATTGTAAATTACCATGTCCCTCGTCGCGTCATTTTAAGAGTTTTCCCAGAAACATTTTTGGAGCACGTTGCTATAATCATCATTATTATTATTATTATTATAAATACGCAGTAAGTCGTTTTCCTAAATGCAGATTTAATTCTTGTAGGGCAACAAAACATTCCGATGCCTCCGCGGCCATCAAGCGGTCAATCAGATGGAGGTGGACCCACTCGTATGAGCCATTCTCCCATGGCAACTCAGGGCAGCTATCCACCACCGCATATGCATGGTTATAAGGGGCACCCTGGTATGGTGCCTCCGTCGGGCCAGCAAATGCCAATTTACCAGCCTAACCAGCAGTACACACAAGGTGGCTATCCACCAAGGCCCCAAAGTAATATGCAATACCCTAATCAAGGGTACGGTCCACCAGTGTCGCAAGCGCCACCCAATAGCAGCATACCGCCTCAACAGTATCCTAATAGATCAGCACCGAATCATATGAACAATTCGCAGTTTCCACCGTATCAACAATCATGGCCAGGTTCCACGGCGAGTTCTGGTAATCATTTACCAGGAGGCAAGGGAAATGGCCCGCCACAAGCTCCAAACTCACCTTCGCCAGGTCCTCCAAGACCGCCACACTACCTCAAACAGCATCTGCAACATAAAATGGGGTTTGGAAATGTGCCATCCCCCATGCCACCAAGCCCTAGCCCACCTCAAAATTACCATATGGGGCCCCCATCAGCGAGTCATCATCATTCCGGAATGGGTCCACCACCAAGCATGGGACCTCCTAATATGCCTACAGCTACCAGTCCTCTTTTACCAAACAGCCATCCTCACGATGGGCCTATGCCACCTCCAAGCTCTACACCAAATTCTCATCACCAGTTGGGCTCAGAAATGATGGACAATGGTATTACAACTACAGCTGCCGGTACTTTAACCACTCATGTAACAGCAGCCTCGGGAGGCTCTGTAACGTCAGTGGTCACTACAGGCCCTGATGGTGCACCAATAGATGAAGGTTCACAACAATCAACTCTCTCTAATGCTTCAGCAGGTACGAATATAGTACATAGTAGTCTTTTAACCCATGCTGGTCTACCATACGGTTATAACAATAAATTCGTAAAATATGTACAACATAGACCTTTTATTTTTTCAGCATCTGGAGAGGACCCACAGTGCACTACTCCAAAATCTCGGAAAAATGAAATGGGTCATTACAGCCATCCTACAACACCCCAAAGCACTGTGCCTTCACCTGGTGCTGCAAGTATGAATTCCATGCATGAGGAGTATGGAGATATAAGCAGCCCTAGCTGGCCCCGTACACCTGCAAGTCCTGTAAGTTGAAAATTTACTTAACCGTTTGAGATGTAATGAATACAAAATTGGTTTAACTAACCTCTAAGTATGTTAGCGAGTACTTTATAATTTTGATTATTTGTAGACACTATGAGGGGTCTAGATGCAAATATTTCTTTAACCATACTACTTCATCATCTTCATTGTATAACGTGTCATTCATTAAAACACATATTGTTCGTGAAATCATTTCAATATAGTATGGAAAACCTGTGTCTTGAATTTCTCATTCGATCTATTCCAAAAAAGTACACATGTGCAACACACATTCACCAAACCCACAAGCGGACACAGACCACATACTCAATTTGAGATTGCCTGCTGAGTATTTCTATTAAAACCATTTTTTCATGTTTTTACTTGATGTACTTCATTATTAAGGCTGTTTATATAAGATAAACATTATCTTTCATATAAATGAAAAAAGAGCTAATTATTGTTAGTAACTCAAAATCCAACGTTATTAATGAAGACTTAAGAGAAAAAATATAAACAAAAGAGAAAGAGTATGTGTTCTTATTATTATACTCATAAACCAATCAATAGATATGAAGGGGATGGTATAACTTCAGTTCGTTTTGCTACATCAAATTTAGAAAATCTGTTACAAAGTACGTATGTCTAAAGTCTTAAAAAGCAAGAATAAAACGTCCATGTAATGGATATAGCTGTATCAGCTAGTATTAGCACTTCTAGTTGTGGGCTATAAGTATACAGAGTGATTATAAAATAACTACATCTATAGTTGCCTCTGAAATGTTTTGCATGTAGATTTTTATGTGCCGCTATTATTTATAATTAATTATAATTAGCCAAAGCTGTCCATACTTAAGTGTTAACACCTCTAGCTAGTTTAAGAGCAATAAAGAATATAGCGACACAAAAATGTACATGCAAAAAGAAATCAAAGGCAACTAACTAGATGTAGTTTTTCTATCACCTGGTATATACACATGTACCAAAGGGGATAAACGTGTTATATTAGATTAACAGTGAAATTATTCTTTGTTGAAGGAATTATACAGGGTGTTATGGAAGTCCACGTAATAAATTTAACCACTCACAAATTCTTTCAAATTCAAACTAATAAAAATTCAATAGGTATTGATAAAACTGTTAGTCAACATATGGTCACTAACATACCATATTAATTGAGGTAGGTAAGTTATTGACCACATGTTTTTGTCTTCTTCTTTTATTGTAGAGGTTATCACCTGTTTTTCTTTCAAGCCTGTATTGTGCTACTAAGGACTGTCAACTGAAGTTGATGCCCAACTTTCAGTCCATCTTTTGGGGGCCCACTCTGGTTCTCGCTTCCCGCGTGGTCTTGAATAACGCACTAGCTTAATAAGTCTGTCTTCTTCTGCTCTTTCCACATGGTTATTCCAAATTTAACTACGTCGGTTATGTTGCATTCTTCTGTTACTGTGTTTTTCCTCACTATCTAATCTTGTTTTGCCCACTATGGTTCTTAGCGTTATTCATTTCTACCGTTCGCAAGAGCTGATGGTGTCGGCTCGCGTTTCTGCAGCATACGTTAGTATTGGCCTTACAATTGTTTTGTATACCTTTACTTGACTTTCCGTTTGCAGATATTTATTCTTCTAAGTAATATCTCGGAGGTATCCTATCGTACGTCTTTATATAAATTATTACCTAGATAATTATTAAAGTCCATTACCTGCTCTATAATTTTGTTTCCGATTTCTAATTTACACCTAATCGGTTCTTTGGAGATCACCATTGTTTTAGTTTTATCAGTTAAGCCATATTATATTCATTAGTAGTTACGTTAAACCGGTGAAGGAGCCGTTGAAGACCATCTTCTGATCTTGCAACTAGAACTGCATCGTCCACATAACTTATTATATGGATCTGTTGGGTTCCCATGACATATCCTTTAGCTCTTTCACACTCAGTATAATTTTGTCCATGACTACGTTAAACAGAGACAGGACTCAGTGAGTCGCCTTGTCCGATTCCTGTATGGCATGCAATTTCTTCTGTAATCTGGTTCCCTACTTGAATTTTTGTTTTTGTTTCCTTGTTAATTTCTTAATGTTTTTGTGTTAACTGATAATCGTATTACACACGTTTGCATAGTTCTTGTTATCATTTTCGCTTTTAACTTACGTTTGCTTACTGAACAGCTTGTTAAATAGATGGCGTTAAATGATTGAAAAAAATATATACGATTAAAAAAATCAATAAATTGAAATTCCGCAGTCCTGACGATTTGAACCGGGCTCGGTGAGACCATTCACAGTTGTACACCAAATTAATTGTGCTCTACTCAGAACCACAGACCTAAGAGATAGAGTAACAAGGTCAACATAACACACACACACACACACACCTCACACAATGGTTGCTCTGCAAGCAAACAAGGCGCGCTCCAACTTTGTATCCCGAATCCGGGGCAAGTTGAGCATTGTACCGCCAGATGCAAGCACATAAAGTACCAGCCTCTACACCGCAAGGTAAAAAAACGAGGTTATCGATTATACATACAATAAATTTAAAGTGGTTCAGTTTTGTAACTTCTGTCAATGGTTAAAATTATTATGTGGACACCCTGTATAGAGGTAGTTTCTTTTAACATCAATATACGTTGCATTATGTGTATTTGAATTATATCCACATGGTTTTTTTTTATTTATATGGTAACCAATTCTAGATTGAAGCATTTATTTTTATTATTAAACAGTACTACTGCTACAAAATCTGTAGGAAACGTTAGTTATTTATTTCCTTTTTTCCATTCAATCGATTGTTCTATTATATCGGTTAGAATCACTTCTATTTAAATAATTCAAAATACATATATATTTATCATTTCCATTATATTTTATCAACTTCTATACATAGTTATTTTCTACATTATCCTTCATTGCATGAGTACTTCAACTGTTTTATCCACTATAAACATTATTTCAGAATTTCACCAAAAATTTGCACTAGGTACCTATTTTGCTTATTTTAGTCAGTAAAGTAGAATGTATTATTTATTTCAAATCTTAATGAGACTATTGGTATTTGGTGCTCTTCATTTTGCTGGGTAGACCCCTCATGTTAATGGCAGCAATAACTACAGTACTACATTTGTGCTTATCAGATAAAATATAAATTATACGCAGATAAATATTTCTGAATTGTATAATTCGTTACATCTCTGAAATTCTTACGCCGCTTACTGGTGTGTATTGAAGCTAACACCACCCGGTATTTCCAGGTGTTTAACAGTCATGTGCCTCCACCGGACACGTATCGCTCAAAGGTTATATACAAAATATTATTTAATGTCGTGCTAATGCTTGTTGTAGCATGCCTGGCATGTCCCTTTACTAATAACAATAGCGCTTGTTAGTCAGTAGCCCAGTGCCTAACAAGTACTAATATTCCCAATTTACAGAAAACGGACAGTTTGAGTAAACTGTATGAGATGGATGACAGCCCTGAACGGCGAGCTTGGCTGGATAAGCTGTTAGCTTTTATGGAAGAACGTCGCACGCCCATAACTACGTGTCCTACTATCTCTAAGAACCCATTAGATTTATTTCGGTTATATGTGTATGTCAAGGAAAGGGGTGGTTTCATGGAAGTAAGTGTAACTCTTCGCCGCGCATGTTATGGACTCGCAATAAGAACAATTATTTCAACGGCGTTTGGTCTTTTTAGGTTACAAAAAATAAGACATGGAAAGATATTGCCGGCATGCTAGGAATAGGAGCATCATCTAGTGCTGCTTATACTTTACGGAAACACTATACAAAGAATTTACTAGCGTACGAATGTCAGTTTGACCGAGGAGGTATCGATCCGCAGCCTATCATTAACCAAGTAGAAGCGAGCTCCAAAAAGAAAGGAGCCAAGTCTGCTTCTGTTCCATCACCTGGGTCATCGAATTCACAGGATTCGTTTCCAGCACCAGGTTCTGGCGGTGCCTCAATGGATGGTTATGGGGGATATGGCTATCCTCCAGGAGGAAATCCTGATTATAACGCTCCTCCACAGCGACCATCATCACAAGCAAATGCACCCTCACCACATGGAGGTATGTACTTGATTATGATATTATTTTCTCAAAAATATTTGCAATTTCATTACTTGTAGAAAACTGTCTATATAATTTTTTTGTTTTGGTATAAATGGTAACTGATGTAGGTGTTTGAAACTGTAAAAAAAGGTAAAGAATTGCTCTTCTTATGCGTGACTGTAGTTGCACAATTAAAGAATGTTGTTAAAAAACTGCAGTCTTTTAAATTCGACGAATGAGTCGCAGTATACAACAAAACCAATTTATGTGGTTGTAGAGATGCCGAGAACAAAAGCAATATGTCACATGGGAAATTTATTTAACACATAGGTTGTAGCAGAATCGAAATAGATTTTCATGATAGTTGTAGCTGAAATTAATTGTTAAATTACTTTCGAACTTAGCTGTTGATTGTATGAATTCTAAGATACTGTGAAAGATCAATGCAACTGAATTTCATAAAGTATCAATTGGTTTAGATCACCAACACTTTGCAACTTTGTGTCAATGAAGTAAACGTTAAGAAACATAATTTGAACCACATCCATATAGCACACTAAGAAAGTCTGATAAAGACCGTTAGACCCTTTTTAAGGTAGAAAAACCATGGAGAATATTAAAGGTAAATATCAACAAATTGCAAAATGCTGTATACTTGATAATTTTTCCAAGGACTCTAAATTTAAAATTTTTAATTACGGAAATCATAACCTCAGAAAATGCTCTGCCCAGCTGTACAAAATTGAACGAACTTGCATTGACAATCCATTTACAGTGAAAGCCGTTAGTATTATGATTTTTAAGCAAACCGTTTCAGTATTCTCTATGTGATATAAAGTAAATCATTTAATACTTTATCCAAATGATCACTGATCCTTTATCTAATAGACGTGTCCGTCCGGGACGCTGTTTCAGCAGCCAAACCGTAAGAGATAGAGAAAAAAGTTATTAAAGTTATATGTTTGGAATGGTCATGTCAGGTCAGGAACCAAATTTCAGTCTCTAAACTAATTATTATCGTAATTATCCTAATCCGAACTTTTTAGGTTAGATTCTAGGCAAATTTTATCAAGGCGAATGCGACTGGTAGTTTGCTAGCAACAATGACGTCATATATGTACGTGTGGTAAATACGCGTTCTATTTGCATAACGGTCTTTTTTGTTTTTTTAAATGAAACATTTGTCTCACTGGACTGCTAGTCTTAATCTAATATTCAACCATAAATATCTTTTTAAACGTATATTATATTCACAAACAATATGTACAGTATGAAAGGGGAGTTCTGTCATGAATAATTATCTGGTTTGATAACATTTCCAAGTGGCAGTTGAAAATAGTTTTCATTTCTTCATTATTTTATCATAAATATAATTTCATTTAGTATTAAATCTACTATCGTAAAATTTATCTAATTCCAGTTTTAAATTAATTTTTTTTTGTTTAGCAAAGCAATAAAAAATTGTTATAATCAATTGCAGCAAACATTTTGTGCTATATACTATTGTTATAGGAAAATAACAGTAGTTTGTGTTATTATTGTTCACGTACTCCATATTTTTGAATTGTCATAAATGACACTGAACTGTGCAGAGTGATTATTGGTACTGCAAATGTTACAGTGTGATAAAAGAGTGATGTCCTTCTTGTAAGTTTCATTGGCAAAAGGTTTCTAACAGGAATGGTTAGTTTTATTTGAACATGGCTTGCACTGGTTATGAATACTATTTTCCTCATAAATATTCTGAAAATTACGAGATTTTTGAAGGTATTTTTATCAATCTCTACGATATTTCAATTTAGCGGTTAGGAAAAGTTGCTGCATTTTTATATTGTTTGTGTAAATTGTTTTAATGGTAATGTATGATATTTTTTATGTTAAATGTTGTGATGCAATTGAAGTAGCAGTAAAGGTAATATAAAATTGACGGTAATTTCATACCTTTTATACAGGTAGTGAGTGAATAATTAGATTAATAAATTCACTAATATTTGAATTTTATTAAATATGGGTAAAGCGATAGAATATAATAATACCCTGAGTTATAACTGTAACGTATGGCTCTTCGGACGTACGAATATCCTTCCTCGAAATTTTGGCAATTGCCCGATTCGGGTACCCTTTTCTTTGTGCGAACTACAGATGCTGCTGGAGACATGCTGTCCTTTACCAATCCAAGCTTTAGTCCACTTTATTTTTTAGAAACTGTAGCAATTTGTTCTATATTTATGAAATCACTCATTGGTCACCATAGGTATTTTGCGAGAACAGTATTGTAGTACGCAATTGATAGAAGTTTGTGCATCCGGTTTAATTCACGTTCTTCATTTACTAATTGAAGTAAAATTTTCTTACAAGTACAGGTAGTTCCTACCTTGACAAATTAATTATTTCGATCCCTTTCTTAAATGGTAATACGTACAGTGGGAACTCATTACTCGTTGACGCAATAAACATGCCTTCTATTCCTGGTATAATTTTACTCTTTGAAAATGGTAATATTGTTAAAGAATTATAAAACAATCATTATCACTCTATTATGCCATTGTATGTATGAAGGGTTAGTAAATTTGAAAAATGTGTTACTAAGCGATACAAGCACAAGCACACACAATAGCATCAGCCGTGGCAACTAAGAATCTGTATGCCTGAATGCATTAATATATGGGCACAGAAGTAGAACTTCACGGGACGTTTGAAATAACTCCATCATCCGGATAGTTTTTTTTTGGGTAATGTTTATTTAAAATAATTATAAAGCCGAAAATTATAAAATGGTAATTCGTAAAGTGGGAACTGCCTGTATACTAAAATTATATTTTTATACCGAAACTCAAACTTTAAAAATGTTCAAAGAATTTTGAGTTATATTGCCAATGTTTTCTGGAGTACGAATAGGTCGTTTAATACCCACAAACTGATTGCAAACTTAATTTTATTAAGGCCACCATTACAAAGAAAACACTGTTAAATCAGCAAATTATTCATGACTACTAAAATTTTACTTTTTGTATGTTACACTCCTTTCATATGTTCATAGCACAGTAATGGCAAACTATTTAAATTTTATTGCCTCGCCCAGTTTTTCACATTTATAAATAATCTGCAAGGATAAATTTAGTAGAAGTTTGATAATGGTGAATAGAAACTACCACTTTTTAGTTAATGTTCATGCAAAACTAAAATTGTCGTACCATCTTACGTATAACAGTAATAAAGGTCCAATCAGTCTACATTCAAGATATTGCAATTGACAAAACACGTTTTTGTTTAAATTCAAATTGCAGCTTTACTCAATTGTTTATTATTTATATTAACTCTCCATGCATTCAGTATACGAATGATTTATTTAATTATATATTGTACACATTAAACGTTTTCTTAAAGATCCTGTGGCCTACATTGAATTTCCCATTAATCTCATAATAACACAACACACAACAAAATTAACATTTTTTTTTATATAGGAACAGATGTTTTTCTTTAAAAGCTACATCGTGTTAATATCAGTATTTCGTCATTAGATAATTATAGTCACAAAGAAATTGCTCTAATGAATTGAGTGGTTATTTCTTCATATACCTATCAAATCAGTTGGTAAGAGTTTCTTGCATGGCGTGAATTTTTAATTGCGTAGGTTCGGCAGGTGCCAATCACTTAGGAAATGCACCTTCTGGAGGTCCCAGCCCTGCAGGCGGGGTATCTGACAATGTGAGTGTGTCAAATCCATTTGACGATGTGTCTCCCAGTCCGCCACCTCGGGGAGGTCCCTTTCCAGGACCGCATCCACCTTATCCTTCGGGCACACCACCTAGACCTCAGAGTCAAAGTTATAGTAGTCAATCTGGGTATAACCAATATCCTGGGCCTGGACCAGGGGCTCCACCAGATCAGTATTCGCCATATCCTGCGGGATCAAACTATCCCCCTGCATCTAGATCCGTTTATCCTCCATACTCAGGCGACTCTTCGGCACCGCCTTCCAGTCCAAACAATTCACAAGGTGCACCTCCTGCAGGTCAAGATCCATATAACCGTTTCAATATGAGTGCTGCTCCTGGTGCTGGTTACTCTCCACGGCCGACCTATGGGGCTACACCTGGGACTGGGGCAACTCCAGCAGCTCAACCACCTCCAGGACCGTATCCTTCTCAGCAAGACTATTACCGACCTGAGCAGGTACGATAGTAGTACTATAGTATTAATTCGTTCTGGTAAACAAATATTTGTAATAGAATTATCCCAACCAGCAAAGTGCAACAAGTACGGGTGCTTATCCAGGCGGACCACCGCCAAACAAGAACATGCCACCTCCTGCTCCTCAACCGAGGCGTCATCCAGATTTTGCCAACAAGGATCAACAGTCATATCCACAATATGGACAACAACGACCGCAAATGTATGGTAAGTAAATTGAAGTTATTCAACTTCGGTTGATGGTAGGTACCCTATAATGGTAGCGATTTCAAATATTCAGCACCAAGAAACTTCATTAAAATTTTAAATAGGTTTTAAGTTTGTGTTAATCAAATTGTATTTAAGATTTCAGCCAATAACATCTATCACATATTGACATTCTAAATTTTTAACACTAGTGTGACTGTTAATATGTTTTTCTTTTTTTCTTGGATCTATTTTTATATGGAAACTGCAATAAGAATATACAGGGTGTTCCACGACTCGACCGACAAACTTATACCATATATTCCAGGGGTCATTACGATCAAAAAATGTTATATGATCTATAGATGAATTCCTCTTTGTTTCGGAGATATCAAAGAAATTGAAAAAAAAAGATAAAGGAAAGTTTATTCATCAATGGATAGCTAATTAACACAAAATTACAGCAACTGTTCAAAATGAGAACCGCCAACTCTTTGCGTGTATCTGGTTTACCATTACTATACACACGAGATTTGAGGCAACCCCACAGAAAAAAATCTAAAGGCGACAAGTCAGGTGACTCGTAATGTATAAGTTTGTCGGTCGAGTCGGGTGTTCCACGACTTTTTAATTTCTTTGATATCTCTGAAACAAAGAGGAATTCATCTATAGGTCATATAACATTTTTTGATCGTAATGACTGCTGGAATATATGGTATAAGTTTGTCGGTCGAGTCGTGGAACACCCTGTATACAAATTTAAAACGGATCGTCTTCTATCAGCATCTTTCAGTAATCTGAAAAAGGTAGATTGATATCAATGAACCAGTGAAAGTATAAATAGTAGTTCATCAAAAAAATAATTTACCATTTTTGTATGCCTCTTCTGTTAGAAGCCTATTTGAAAAATTTGCAATAAACGGTCATTTGTAATTTACCAATAAAAAAATTTAATTTTAACGATTTGTTAAAATCCCTAAGAATAATTGAAATTGGTTTACTGTGTAGCTGGATGGCCCAACAATACCCAATACCGAGGACAGTATGTTGGTTCAACTGGTCCAGCAGGTCCAGCCGCTGGAACACAACAATGGAACCAAGGTGGCCGACCAAGTGGTCAGTGGGATCGGTATCCAGCTGGTAGTCAGGGCTATCAACCTCCACAACAAGGGCAGCAACAATGGTCTCCTATGCCTACACCTGGAGTAGGCCAGAGCTCTCCGTTGCGGCCACCCCTGGGTCCTCGATCAGGCAAGCCTTTTGGGATGCTTCCTCCACAAACGGGCAAAGGCACTCAACCGCCAACTTCTGGTACAAGTTCTCTTACACAAAGTCAGCTGCCAAAGAGGGAGATAACATTTCCTCCTGATAGTGTAGAAGCCACCTTACCTGTGTTGTATCGTCGTAAGCGTATGTGCCGGGCGGATATTGGACCAGTCGATGCTTGGCGAATTATCATGAGTTTAAAATCGGGTTTGTTGACTGAGAGTTGTTATGCGCTGGACGTGTTGAATGTGTTATTGTTCGATGACTCTTCAGTGGCTTACTTCGGACTTAATCAGTGGCCTGGCCTACTCGAGTTATTGTTAGAACATTTTCGTAAAAGTTTAGCAGATATGTTTGATGGTCCTCTTTCGTCGGAAGAAAAATTGGACGAACCTGAGGTAGACTTAGGTGGTGTTGTAACTCCTGTGGATCCAGATACAAAAACGGTGTTGTTGAAAAATACCACTAATTATACACATATATCGCGTAAAGGATATCCTGTGAAAATGATCGACCGAAACGAAGATATTTTTGTGCGGGATCATCAAAAGAATTGGGATGTGCGAGGAGATGTTAATGGAGCCAATGTTTTATTGGCAGAGGTGGTAATGGATCCATGGCATCTCCATGCTGAACACATTCTACCTACCTTTCAGGCCGAATTTGGTCACATACCTTTTTATAGGACATTAGAAGGAAAGAGCGAGGAAAAACAGCCACTAAAAGAAGAACCTGAGCCGCATCGAACGCCACCACCAGATGCAGCACCACCTCCTTCTAAACCTAGTGACAAAAAACGTAGGACAAAAACTTTAAGTGATGTGATATCTCGAATTAAAAAAGATTCAACGGATGAAAATGATGTGCTCGCCTTAGAGATCAAAGGAAAAATTAAGACTGAAGTAGTGAGTGAGACGGCAAACTGCGAGGAGCAGCCCAGTGTAGATCTGAACGTGGCTGTGAGCGAAGAGTGTAAAAACGGACCAAGTGTGCGGGATCCTGCGTGTACGTTAAAACGACGTCGTACATCTGATTACGAGGACGAGGCCTATACTCGTGATGAGGCTAGTCTGGTTCTGTTAACCGAGAGCCATGACAACATTGGTAAACGATGCGTGTGCATATCTAATATTCTACGTAGTTTAACGTTTATTCCGGGTAATGAAATTGAGTTTGCACGCAGCACCACTTTCTTATCTCTCGTAGGGAAACTACTCTTGTTATACCATGATCATCCATTGCGCACTCAGAAAACCCGCAACTATGATCGTGAGGTATGTATTACAGATCTTTATAATAAAATTAGTACAGTTTATTAACGTTTATTTAAATGGAAATTGTTTATAACAATATGTAGGGAAATAGGGATAGAGAAGCAATTTCTCAGCTCAGTTAGGTGCAGCGCTTAAATTATTGGTAAGAAGGAAACTCTGAGACCACCTTTTCTGTTATCTGAATGATACTTTTAGGGTGGACATTATTTTCCTAAGTTATTTTGATAATGATAACATACCTTATCAAATAAGTAGGTGACCTGTCTAAAATCATACCAAATTTTGAAAAATCATGTTTTTGGCATTTTGCTAATTTGCCAGTACAGTTGTTTTCCCATGTTATACAGTACTTCGTATAGAGACTCTACTGTAACCTGGTCCGTTGCAGCTTTTGCAAAACATAATTAAAGTATTTAGGGTGTACCATGTGAATATATATATATGTATATAGTATTCTTTAAAAGAAAAACAACTATTGCATATGCTTATGAACATGTTAAAATTCCTAACAAGACATGGTTATATTCTATGAATTTTAAACAATTATAACATTACTCTTCTCAATATGACCTTATCCTAATTTTAATGATAAAGTGAAGCTTCAATTCAGCTACAATTCTAAATATAGCCCGTCTAGAAAGTATCCGGAAAAAGAAAGCGTAGTTATAATTCTCATTTTTTTTTAATTAATTAAACAAAATTAACGAAAAACATTTATTAGTATTGACTTATGCAATGTCCCTTTTGTTGAGTACATTTCATTTAACATCCAGGTAAATCTGCAAGCAAATCAACTGCACTGAGCAGTAGACTCCTGCAGCGGGTCGGGTAACTGCCAATACCCGCGGGTTACCCGCATTGCGGGTCGGGTTGTGGGTAAGATTTATATTAATATTGCGGGTAACGGATTGGGTGCAGATTTGAAACTGTGGGTCGGGTGGCGGGCACAACTTCATTTCTTCAACATATTTTTTTGTGTATAAAAAAATTGACTGCCTCGCCGAAGTGTGTTATTGTGTATAGGCACTCGATCTGAAGCAAGTTGCGGGTAAGTGCTGGTCTAATATTCCAATTTGGGGTCAAGTGCGGCTTAAAAGTGCAAAACTCGCGGGTCGGGTGCGGGTTTGAATTTGCGGGTCGCGGGTCGGGTGCGGGTATAAAAATATGAAAATTACGGTTCGCAGGTCGGGTGCGGGTTTAAACTTTCAGGAATTGCGGTTCGTGGGTTGGATGCGGGTCCTATATATTGAACCCGCGCAGGTCTCTGAGCAGTAATGGTCCCTTGCCTGTAAAACTGACTGTATTAATTCAGTTTTATGTCGTGGCGCCATTCATTTGACTTCAATTTTCATCACTCCCCATATGTTTTTTATAAGATTACGGTCTGGTGAAGCTGGTGGCCATTGAATTGTTTCAATTTGAAATTCCCAGCCCTCAGGATATAAGACGTGAGCTGTTTAAAGAAGAAAGTCATTTAAAATGTTACAATACTTGACACTATCAATGGTACCTTTGACAATACAAAGAGGTGAAGCACTACACTGTGATATTGATTGCTCTCCATACTATGATTTTAGTGGAAAATTTTGAAATGTGTGCAATAACATTTTCTCTCGATAAAATCTGTAAGTGATTACCGCCTAGCTAGAGATCTCGTTCATCTGATATAAAGACGTTATCAAAGTTATTTTCTCAAAAATCCTAGCTAAAGTCTATTCTTCCTTGCATATGTAGAGGAATTTTCTTTGGTTTTTTTGATAGTTAGCCGTGTTTTTTCAGTGACATGCGGACAGTTTCTGGACACACTTGTATTTCTGGTAGAGACCTGCGCGGGTCCAATATATAGGACCCGCACCCGACACGCGGACCGCAATTTCTGAAATTTTAAATCCGCACCGACCCGTGACCCACCAATTCAAATCTGCACGTGACCCGCAAGTTTTGCACTTTTAAGCCGCACTTGCCCCAAATTCTAATATTAGACCACCACTTACCCGCAACTAGCAGCAGATAGAGTAATAAAGAAAGTTATTTTCACATTTCAGTGGTCAAATTATTATTAGATACAATTTGTTTTACACAAAAAAAATTTATGTCGAAGAAACGAAGTTGTACCCGCCACCCGACCCACGACTCGCAATATTGATATAGATTTTACCCGCAACTTGACCGGCAATGCGGGTACTCGACCCTATGCAGGACTCTACCTGGTGGTTTTAAACATGTTGGCTGATTTTCGAAACCCAAGAGTTCTGAGGCAACCAGAGCATTCAAATTGTTATCACCTATTTATCCTTGCTTATATTCCATTCGCATACCATTTTTATTGTTTACAACTTCATAAACTGCACTTTTTCCAACTTTTTCTATACAAATATTCCACGATTTTCTATTTACAACATAATTACACAGATATTCTTTTTGTTTACAATCAACAATATTTGACATATGCGATTGTTTATTTTTACTGCCATAGCCAACTATCAATACATCTATATGAAACATATGCTATTACAACGTTGCCAAAAAGAAATATCTTAAAGTTCGCAAAAAATTTAAATTTGAGATACTTTCTAGATGGACCCTACCTACATATACAGTGAAATGTGTCTTAATGAACACCTCGCAATAGCAGGCACCTCTACATAATGGACGGTTATATAGTGTACAAAACTGCAGAGAATATATGGCAAAAAAAATCTCTGAATAACTAACGTCTTTCCACAATGGACAGTTTCAGATTCCTCATGAGTGTCCGTTATGGAGAGGTTTCAGTGTATTGACATACGTAATCTTAAATGTGATTATAGCAATTTGAAGTTGGTAATTAGAGAGTAATGTAAATTGAATATTTTTTAGAAATAATATTCGACTATGAAACCAAATTATTTATAGGGTAACATGACATCAATGGTTTTGTGAGTTAAAATATGCACATAGAAGATAACTAAGCAGTTGACTTTTTTAAGTACTAGTAAATAATGAATATTACAATTCTTGTACTTTTACCATTTCAGGAAGATGCAGATTTTGCAGACTCGTGTAGTAGCCTACAAGGGGAAAGTGAGTGGTGGTGGGACTTCCTGCTGCAAATTCGAGAGAACATGCTGGTATCAACTTCCAATATCGCAGGCCATATAGACCTCGGCCAGTACGAAGAAGAAGTAGCTAGACCTCTTCTGGATGGTTTGCTACACTGGGCCATCTGTCCTTCCGCTCATGGCCAAGATCCTTTTGCTTCTGTAGGACCTTCATCTGTGCTATCTCCGCAACGTTTAGCGTTAGAAGCCCTCTGCAAATTATGTGTAACCAACGGTAATGTGGATCTGGTCATAGCTACTCCTCCGTTTTCTAGACTGGAACGTTTATGTGCTGTGCTTACAAAGCATCTGTGTCGTTCGGAAGATCAAGTTTTGCGGGAGTTTTCTATAAATTTGCTTCATTATCTTGCAGCAGCCGATAGTAGCATGGCTCGGGTGATAGCTTTACAGTTGCCGTGCATTTCTTTATTAGTTGCCTTCATCGAACAAGCGGAGCAAAGTGCGCTGGGGGTAGCTAATCAACATGGCATCGGAGCTTTACGAGATAATCCCGATTCGATGGGGACTAGCCTAGATATGCTAAGACGTGCTGCCGCTACTTTAGTATTTTTGGCTCGGCATCCGGATAACAAGCCATTGCTAATCCAACAAGAGCCTCGTCTGCTAGCACTCGTAATGAGCCAGATTCTTGACCAGCAAGTGGCATTACTGCTATCCAAAGTGTTATTCCAGATATCCCGCAGCTAATCCCCCTGTAGATACTTGCGGCCTTGGACTGGTGTATAGACCCATGTATAGCGTGAATACTAAGACTTTTACCATAATTACAGTGTGTGTGTGTGTGGTAGGCTTGGCCTGCACAGACTGGAAACGAGATTCGGATCTCTGATAGTTAATTGAAACCACATAGTGTAATCCATTATTATTAACTGTACCATTTTGTAAAATAAGCAACATACGTCTTTCTGGAAATGTTAAACATCCATGTTACTTATTATGTATTTATTATTTGAATAACAAGAGTACGGTAGTACTGTAGCTCTCGAGTTGCCTGGTCTGGTGGTTATTCCCTTTACTTTCCTGCACACTTCAGTTGTTTATTTCGTGTTTGGTATTAATAATGTGCGAATGCTTTATACATGTCTGAAACTGGTTAAATAAATGTACAAAGGAAGTACCGAAAATGGTGTTTTTATACAAGTCTTAATTTTCTATGTATACTTAGAAATGTTTTATACACCCCATTTTTAGCTATTACATTGACTCTGTTTAAGAACAAATATGGACCGTTTACAAACAGTAGTAGATGGCAGTCGTGCTCTAGAACTCCAGTGTAGTTTAAAATATGTGGTGATATTTTTCTGGCTGTAGGTATAACTCATGTATGATTGCATATTGTAAAAAATAAGTAAAGGCTAAATATATTCAAATCTTTTAATTACTGTTTCGTCCTTGTATGTTGTCAGTTGTTAAGACATGTCGTTTTTATTGTAAGAAATTCGTGCACTTTATTAAGTGTCGACATTCAGTAAGTTTAGTATGCAGTGGAATCTGTGTAAAATTGGAAGACTAACTTTATTGAAAACGTAAAGGTAAGCATACAAAACTAATCTGTCTCAGTTAGGAGAAAAATCTTTTAATTGCATGGTAGGTATTGTGTCAGTTTCAGACATGAATGAACATATTTTGAAATTTCGCTGATTTTAGTTTTATTCTAGTTGATATGTATACTGCTAATGATGATAAGTGGATAATTAATGTATTTGTTTTTATGGTTGTTTGAAGCCCACAAAAGTATTTGCAGTAACAAAAATATTCAACTTGTTTTATCGCTACATCATTCTCGTTGGAAAATTTAAATATACATACACATGTCACTTAGAACTGTCTTTGCAGAGTGTTAACTTTAAATATGAGTATTATTGCAACCAAACAAATTGGAAGTCTGTAAGATATGTGTATGTATTTTGAATACAGGACAAAATATTATTTATTTGAATTCACGAAATTGTTAATTATTAAATTATAACTTGTGGCATTATATCAAAGATATAATCTGTGCATTTATGGATTGTGCACAAACACTACGGACATGGCAAACCGTTTCTTGGTAAGTTTAATTATTACTGAATATTATACCATAATATTTTAACATTTAGACTAGGGCAAGTAATTTCTGATGAGGTCCAGATGTTTTGATAAGTTTCATCAAGGTGCTGAAGAACAATTGCAAAATCCTAAAAGCGCCGCAGGCATTTGTTTGCTAGAATGGGGCATGGCTGCATTTTACGAGTACCTCAGACAATTGTAGTACAAAAACTTGATTTAAATATTCCTCAATTTTTATACAGTACCTATTTTACATTTTTAGCTGTTGTAAACTTGAACCTAAAATATAACGTTGTCTAACCTAGAATTACTGCTAATCCGATAAATTAAATTTTCGAATCTGAGCCGTTTTATTATAGTTTTTTTCTTGCGGCAAGAACTAATATAAAGAGTGGTTAAGCTTGCCATTGGCCACTAAGATTCCTCCCTCACGCCCTACTTGTTATGTACGCTCACCTGGGCGCTCAAACTAGAGCAAGATTGGAACTGACCCTCTTTGCAATCAGAAATGCGTGGTCGTTCATTACCATTCAACAAACTAGTTCTTTGTATATCAGTGTTTTTTTGTTTGTTTGTAGGAACTTACCTACAAGTGTTGTTTGGAAATCTTTGGGTCACTCGACTAAGCCAGCAAGCATAGGCTCATACAGAGAGTGTCTTTATGGCAGTTTCGCGGTCCAATTTTTTACTTTCTGCCTGTTGCTGATACCTGATCTAGACACATACATACTTTAAATATACACCAATCGGATGCTGATGGCAATTTTTGCGGTTCAGCCTTACGAGGGCTGCACTGTTAATACTTTGTAGTAGGCCATGTATTTAAGAGTTAGTTAAAAACAATTGCAACACTTGAAAGCTCTGTTAGTTGACGGTTGTTACCTACATTCGTCAAAGTTTATTTATTTAATTTTGGGTAAATAATAGGTTAACGAGAAAAAACCTTAAACCCAATTACAATTTACCACGACATACAGTAATGGTCATGTCATTCAATGAGAAAATAAACAAGTTTGATACTAATGATATCTGAAAATAATAAAATATAGATTAGATTAGATTAGATTTAGATTCCACGACTGCCTTTTGCTGGCATGCGCACGTCAGCCCTTTGGGCTTTTTGTACTGTCGGGAGTTTTCAAGTTAGCAGGCCGACATCCGTATCTTTTACTAGACTTGCAATGTCCTCTACTAGCTTGCGGTTGTCAATAGAGTTAAGGCTCCAATCGAGTTGGTGTCTTTTACGCTCTAATGCTGGGCATTCAAAGAGGATATGATAGGCTGTTTCATCATCCTCTTGGCATAGTCTGCAAACAGGTTCATCTCTATAGATATTGATCCTGTGCATAAATTTTCTGAATGCTCCAGTGCCTGTTAGTAGACTGACTACTTGATTCGAGTTCTGTTCAGTCTCAACAGGGTTTTGGTGGTTTGTGGATTCGGAGTTTTTAGCAATCTTTTGCAGTGTGTTGCTGGATTGTAGTTTCTCCACCTTAGTTGGTGTGCGGTGTTGACCCATTCATTAATGGCTGAGCGGGCTTGGTTTTTCTGAATGCTTAGACTAGGTTCTGGACCGGTCATTGCATTACGGGCTGCTTCTTTTGCGAGCTTGTCCGCCTTTTCGTTTCCTTCAATACCTTTGTGACCTGGTATCCAGCATAATTTTACTGTATTTCCCTGGCTTGAACAATCCTAACAAAACTCTTATACATGGTGTTGAACGTACCTGTGTTATTTCCATAATATTTATTTAAGTGCATGGCTTTAACAGAACACCCTGCATACTTTGAATTTATGTGAATATTTAGTATAGATTACCTATAAAAAAAAATATTTTCGTTTCTATCTGCAGCATGAAGAGATATATGATATTTTTTCTTAATACTTGCATTTTATATCAATATTTTTATTTGACTATATTAAATTTCAAAGTTGGCTTTAAAAACAATATCGAAAATGTGTTTGACATTTGGTGGAAATCAAACATTGTTTGCCAATATGGTGCGTCTAAATGAAGCTATATTAAACAGGGCTATTGGCCTGATAGAGGCGGGAACTTCACAAAGAAGAACTGCAAATACGCTTGGAATTAAAAAAGTCAAGTTAATAGGGCTTGGTTAAGGTATCGGCAAAATAATACACCGAATTATACTGATGGTGGCGGCAGACAGAGAGCTACTACAGGGGCTAATGATAGATTCATCCTGCAGCGGGCACTTCGTGAAAGGACAATTAGTGCTACTCAATTGCGATGAGAATTATAAGAGGTCAGTAATGTGCAGGTTACTCCACAAACCATTAGAAATAGGCTCCGAGAAGCAGGTCTGAAGTCCAGACGTCCAGCTAAACACCCGAGATGGACAAGGGAGCATCGAAGAAACCGATTAGGATTTGGTTTGGACACCAGAATTAGGACAATGTTTGCATGCGGATAACCGAAGAATACTGGTTTGGCGAAGATCAGGCGAAAGATTTGATGAAAATGCCATGGTCGATTATGTACCTTTTAGAGGACTCTCCCTGATGATTTGGGCTGGAATAAGTACTGATTTCCGTACGAAGCTTATTATTTTCAATGAAACTGTGACAGCAAATGTATATTTAGAAAGAATTATACAACCGATTGTTTCACAAATATCTGAAAATGTTGGCCCCGAGTTCCTTTTCATTGATGATAACGCAAGACCTCACAGGGCACGTATAGTGAATGAGTATATTGAAACCCACGGTATAAATCGAATGCTTTTATCGTCCGACCTGAATCCGATTGAGCAAATGTGCGACATTCTACAAAGAAAGAGTTTCCGCTCGTATCAATCAACCACAAACATTGGATGAGTTACAAAATGCTCTTTTGGCAGAATGGGCGCAAATACCAAACCAGAGTATTAACAATCTAATAAGAAGCATGCCTCAATGCTGCGAAGAACTAGTTAGGTCGAGGGGGGGTCCCACACATTATTAGCACTTAAGTTTTTAATTATGTTAATATTTCGTTGTTTCTTGTTAAACAGTAAAATGGTTTTATACCGGAAAATGTTAAGTTTATTTCAAAAAATCACATTTTTTTAATACTGCAGATAGAAACTAAAATTAAAAACGTTTCATAGATGACACACTGGACTAAACATTGACATAAACCCAAAGTATACAGGGTGTTCTATTAATGCCATGCACAACTAAATATTATGGAAGTGACACAGCTATGTTTAACGCTCTATATAAAAGTTTGTATTGGAGCATTTAGAATTTTCCTCAAAGGCAATGAGATCTGCATGATTTTCCTTCAAAAATACAAAAAAATGATTAAAATTGGATGATCTTTAAACATTCTAGAGCACTTTCAAATCTAGCCTTTTTTTGGTGTCCCACTTAAAATTTTGACGAGTATATAAAGACTCAAAAATGCTATGGAAATAAAGCGCATTGCACCAACGAATAGGTGATACGCTCTGACCTCTATAGCACCCCGAGGCACCCTATTCACAAAAGAAAAATCATTTTAAAAATATTAACCGAGATATTTTATATTTAAAGTTTGTGAAGGTCGAATTAAATAAATTGGGACAATTTGAAATTTTGCAGTAATAGTTGTAATACCAAGATAAACCGAAAAATTGGTTGTCGCATTCGTATTTTTTAATTGTAAAGCAAAAACGTCATTGCTTCGCATTGGCCTAGATGAAACTTTCAGAGAATAGTAATAGTAGTAGAGGGTTTTGGCCTTTAAATGTCTTTTGTCACTGTGACCCTATCGGTTCTTTTATAATTTGTGAGCCCTTACTTTATTTAGATTAATTGTAGGCTATTAATAAACCTCAAGATATCTCTGGGTTTTGTGTCCCTTATTTCGTTAGGCACCATGGTTGCCTTTCTGAAGATGCGCCTATGTCAACAGGTAGCATTGCATGCACATAGAATGTGTTCTGCCGTTTCTGCTGCATCATTGCATAAGCGGCAGGTTTGGTCCTCAGCCTTACCAATCTTCAAAAGATGGTATTTTAATGGTAATGTAATGATTTAGTTCCACCTTACTGAGAGACAAAGCAATTTTTACTTTATTTTGCGAAACAGTTAAGAACTGCTTTGCCTGGCATTGTCCTGGTATGTTTTCCGAGTACAAAGATTTCATCTGCTCCTCTCATTGCGTCATGTATGTGGCTTTTCTGTATTCCACAACAGGATTCAGGTTCGGTGAATGGCTTCATTGCACCTCGTGTAGCGAGTTCATCAGCCTTTTCGTTGCGTGGTATGCCCTCATGCCCTGGCACTCACCACGTGACATAGTTTTTGTTTGCCAGTTACTCGAGATTATGCAGGCACTCCCAAACAAGCTTGGACTCGAACGTGTAGGCTGCTAAGGCCTATATTACTTCCAGGCTGTTTGTGAAGATATCAATTTTTGCACAATTGTACCATTTCTAAGGTTTATTTTGGTGCAGAGGTTTATAGCATAAACCTCAGCTTGGAAGATGATGGTGGTTCTAACTCCTAGGGGTTTGGAGATTCGGCAACCGGGTCCACAGATACCTGCACCTGTTCCTCCTCCTTCCATCTTCGAACCATCTGTGTTCCATTGGAAAGATCCTCTTTTAAAGGAGGGCCCTCCTGAGGACCATACTTCCCGTTCTGAGATGATCGCTCAAAGTTGTATTTTATTGACATAAAATCCGTGACGGTGTAGGCCGTTTGTTCTACTTAGAATTTCTAAGTGACCCGTCAGGTTACCTGACTTAAATTTATTTGTCCTTGCAAGTCCTACACCTGAAGATGTAGGGGCTTCCATACTGGCAGTTGGACAGGTGCTCATAGCACCTGTTATGCTCACAGGCGAGACGTATCTTCTCTAGCTGTAACCGAGTAGTGGTTTGCTTGGTTGTTGGCCACCAGACTACCGATGCATAGGTGATTCTAGGTCTTATTATAGCCACATATGACCAGTGGATCAATTGTGGTTTTAGACCCCAGATTCTTCGTACAAGCCTGCGGCATACCAGAGTTGCTAATGCTGCCTGTTTTTTTTTGCAGTTTTGCAATATGTGAGTTTCACGTCAACTTCTGGTCTAGTGTAACTCGTAGGTATTGAACTTAATTGCTGAAGTTAATGGTCGATCCTTCTAGTGTGGCAGCTTTTAAATTTAGCTTCCTTCGTGTAGTAAAGGAGACGATGGCCGTTTTGTTTGAATTTATGCTCAGGCTTTGTTCTTGACACCAACTCTGAATGGTATCAAGAGCCATCTGCACACCACTGTGTCAAATTTTCCACGTACTACTACTACTACTAGGTCATTGTCACTTGTATTTCAAAGCCGTGTTGCGTGAGCAGGTTGAGGCGATCATCAGCCTCTTGTCGCTGTTATGGTGGCTGTTTCTCCAACCTTGCAGTAATTTTCCGACTTGCTAGCATGGCTTTAATCCATTTGATAATCGGAGGATCAAATCTTTCTCATGGCAGCTCTATGCATTCGAAGGAGGTGTTATCAAAGGCACCCTCAATATCTGCGAAGGCACAGAGAGCTATTTGTTTTGCTATGAAGGTCTTCTCCAGCCCATATACAAGACTGTGAAGAGCTGTTACAGTCGATTTTACGTTTTGATAGACATGCTGGTTGGAGTGAAGTGATCGGTTTGGGAGAACATCATTTCTTAGGTACTGTTGAACTACCTTCGCCATTCCTTTTAGCAAGAATGATGTGAGGCTTATGGGTCTATACGCCTTGGGGTGGATGTTGGAATGTCGTGCGCCTTTGGATATAAAGACTACATTTACCTTCCTCCACATTTTGGGTATGTAACCAAGGCAGAAGCTGGCCTTATATAGTTGACATTTCTGTAGTAAGGCTGAAGGCTGGAAAGATGCTGTCTCCGCCTGTGGATTTGTACGGTTTAAAGGCAAGAATTGCCGATTTAACCCTATTTGGCGTGAAAATGTTATTATTGGTTAGACTTTTAGTTCTTGAGTGTGGAGTTATATTTTGTGAGCGCCTCCCTGTATTGGTCTCTGATTTTGGCTTTATTAAATAGCCTTCTTGTTTCAGAGCGTAATGTATCTAGTTCTCTTTTCCACCAGGACACCTTAGTTGTGACCCTTTGGTATTTCATTTAATCGCATATTTTCTATCAATCATTTATCTCCCCTAAATTTGGCAAGCCGCTTGGTAAGCAAATCTAAGTTAAAGGTGAACGACACAAATATATTAAAACTGCAAAGTTCTTGCACAAAAAACATGCGGTCACTAACTTACCTACCTCAATTGATAAAGTACGTTGGTGACCAGATGTGAACTAAAGGTTTTATCAGTACCTATGCAGTTTTTGTTAGTTTGCAAATCAAAGGGATGTTTTTTGTTTTGTGCCGTTAAATTAAAATATTATTTCATAGGCGAGTATGCATTTTTAGAGTAAAATTGTTTTGAATTTTAACTCAGTTTTGAGGGCGTTTTTGAAAAAAATGTGAATGGAGAAGTTGTTCAGTTTAGCGAGTTCTATTACGGGTTAAAATATTTGCACTGATTTCCATAACACCCTGTATATGGTTATATATATGTATGTGTTGAGGCTGTTTCCAGATCTTTTACTATATCTACCTTGATATTAAGTTTATCCACTTCAGATCTGATGTGCCCCTCATAGAGGCACCAGTCTGTTAGTTTTGGGATTCTTACTTCTTCATTTTGTTTACCCTTTACCTTTAAGTCGAATCTGGTATATCTATGATCAGATACGGAGACTTCACGGGAGACATGCCAGTTTTTTATGGTTGTGAGAGTAGGGGAGACGCAAGCGTTATATCAAGTACCTCCTGCCTAGCACTAGTCACAAAAGTGGATTCTCTCCCTCTATTAATTATGAGTAGATTTGTAGAAGACAAAAATTCATAAACGTACTCGCCTATTTTGTTTGTATCTGTGCTGCCCCATGCTGTGTGGTGTGAATTTGCATCGCAGCCTAGGATAAGATGTTTGTTCTGTTGTTTGCAGTATTGAATGAGGTTACAGACCTCTACAGGTGGCACTTCTTCTAAGTCTCCAGGGAAGTAGACCGAGGCAATTACTACCTCTTGTCTACCGCCGGTTGTCAGTGCTATTGCTGTAACTGCAACCAGATCTCTGCAAAGATATTGTGTTAGTAAAAAGCATTGTACTGTGGGTTTAAGGAGTATTGCTACCCTAGGTTTATCAATACCCTTACAGTATATTAGCGTACCTGCTGATGTTGCTAGTCTGCCTCTGTAGACGTATGGCTCTTGGATTAGCTCACAGTCGATGATGTTTTTAGTGAATGTGTAGTTCAGCACATCTCAGGCAGTTTTGCAGTGCTGAAGATTCACTTGTGGAAAGGGAATTGCTTCCATCCTTCTTACTTATTTTGGGGGTTTGGGCCCTGAGGAGTATCGGAAGGGCGACAAGCAA
Organism: Agriotes lineatus; assembly: GCA_940337035.1. Taxonomy (NCBI): domain Eukaryota; kingdom Metazoa; phylum Arthropoda; class Insecta; order Coleoptera; family Elateridae; genus Agriotes; species Agriotes lineatus. Next base: position 64,243,142 of record OW679202.1, read on the forward strand.
CTCTTATCTTTTGAGTCCTCTTGGGCTTTTACTCCCTTTCTGATGGTGCTATTGTCCTTCGTCCTTTCGGAACTTTTTGGAAGGTGGCTGTCCTTGGGCTTCTTCAGTGTCAATCCTTTGGTTGTGATTGTTACTTCTCCAAATTTCTAACTTATCTTAAAGGTAGACATCTTAAGTGTCTCGCAGGAAGTTTGGTCCGCTGAAAAGGTGATGATCGTGGCCTTTCCTTCCTCCATCCTGTTGAGAACCCTCCATATTGCTGTATTTAGGCATTTGTTTTGGCCTTTGATCAACTTCAGGATCCTGTCAGTGTTATCACCCTGACTATTAGGTAAGTAAGTATTCATAGTGACTGCTTTTGGCAAGTCCGTTTCATAAACGGCCTTCAGCTGAGCCCCCTCCCAAGGCTATAGATTGGTGTTGACCAGTTGCTTCAGCCACTCTGCAGTCTCTTCGCATAGGTCACCATAAGCCATCCGGCTTTAAAGGTGTTGCGTAAGAATTTAGGCTTTGTTGAGCTTTCTCCTAGGTCAGTAATTGCTTGGAGTATGGTCTCTTGGATGGCTTGCATCTTCTCAGCCGTGAGGTTAAGCTTTCGGCACCCGAGCAAGTCGCTGCATCCTGCGGAACAGTTGTCTCGCTTGGAGGTGCGCTCTCCTCCACTGCCTTCTTTCCAGCCATTTCAGGAATGGAATATAAGGATCTGATCCTCTTTGACTCCTTTTCTGGATTTTTGAATGGCTCCTTCGCCTTTACTCGGGCCTTTTCTGAGTTATGCCCTTGCTTAAGCAGCTATTTATAGCATTTTCTTGCGGCTCCACTCAACCGCTATTTGTCCTTCAGCTGGAGCTTTGAAACAATCTCAAGCTGTTGGGCATTGTCCTCTTTTGATGTTGAGGCATTGCTAGTATAGGAGGAGGCATTAGAAATCACCTCTATCTGCATTTGTGTGTGGGGAGTTTCATGCCCTGATGTAGTTGGATCCATACAGTTCCCACGAGTAGCTAGGGAAAATAGGTCCGCCAAGGCAGAGCCCGGCAGTATTGTGGTAAGGGTAGGTTAAATCTGGAGGTCCCCTAGTATCCAGAGTCCGCTTACTAGAGACTAAGCATCCCCTTGGCCATGCATCCCTCGGCATAAGCTGATCCACCTTGGATTGGGAAGAGTTGTAACAGAAGAGCTTACGGTTGCCCCAGAGCTATTCAGCCGGACTCCTATCGCTTTTTTCTGTTCCAGGAGTATGGGATCTTTATTGGAGCGGCTAGGCCGAAACCCCCTTGTACTTTCCTGCCCGTAAAATTGAAAAAAAGCCCCACCAGCAGGAAAGTGCATAGTATAACGAAAGTGCTACGCACTTTCCGACACCGTTTTACACCCAGTGCAGGCCCTTACCAACGACGTGACGGTTGGGCAGGGCTGATTGGTCTGCGGTGCCGCTTTAGGTTGCTACCAGTTACAACTTTACGCCTAACGAGCATCTGTATTATCAGCACAGACCTTTGTGTCACATAAGATCATACACTCACGTCATTCCCCTATCAGCAGATGAGCGAAATGTACAGAGAATGATCAGGCAAGTGTCGTATCATGAAAGACAAAATGGTATGCAAGTTAAAGTAGGATATCGGAAGCTAATTAAAAACGGTGAAATATGGATCTGGGATTCTACTACTAGCAAGCTCGTGAAAAAACATTCAAAAAACTAAAAACACTGGCGGATGATTATAAAGAGACGACTGCAACGAAACGGCAACCGACAACGGATGATCTACATTTAGGTGCGTGGCATAAAAATGAAGAAAAATTGAAGTTAAGGAATGTACCAGTAGAAAATAAACGAATAAAAAGAGACATAAAATTAGGCCAGTGGAACGTTAAAACATTATACCAAAAAGGAAAATTAGCGCAAGTGATGAAAGAAATGGAGAATTACAAAATCGAAATTTTAGGCTTGAGTGAATGCAGGTGGACAGGTTATGGGGAAGTTATGCTAGGGAAACATATGTTTATATACTCTGGCTTAGGTGAGGAGAGAGAGCATCAATATGGTGTGGGCATTATCTCGAGTAGAAAGACGAAGGCATGTCTAATAGAATGGAAACCAATCAACGAAAGAATCATAGTAGGTAGCACGGTTAGACCTTGGCAAGAAAAAAATTACGATAGTACTGTGCTATGCACCCATAAATGTTACAGACTATGAGATGAAAGAAAATTTTTATAGTATGCTTAACTGCACTATGGAAAATGTACACAGGGAAGATGTCATAATATTAATGGGCGACTTCAACGCCAAGGTAGGAACAGATAATGAAGGCTTAGAACACATTATGGGTAATCAAGGCATTGGAGAAAGCAATGGGAACGGCGAATTACTTGTAGAGTTCTGTGGATTGCAAGGACTAAAAATAGGAGGAATGGTATTTAAACACAAGGATTGCCACAAGGTTACATGGGTATCGCCCGGACAGAACATAGAAAACCAGATAGATCATATCTGTATAAACAAAAAATGGGCAAACTTACTGCTAGATACGCGAAACAGAAGCGGGAACAGATCACCACCTGTTGGTAGGGAAACTCTTAATAGATTTCACTAAGAAACAACGGAAAAAAGAAGGAATATGCTACCTAAACTACAATACAAATAATGCAAAGGACGATACAATTAAGCAAACGTTTAAGAATTATATACAAGAAAATGGGAATAAAATTGATTTTAATGGAACAGTTGAAGCGGCATGGCAGCAATGTAAAAGCGTATTACTAAGCGCATGTAACAAAATATTAGGAACTACTACAACACATAGCAGAAACAAGTGGATAAGTAATACTACGTGGGATTTGATAAACAAAAGGAAAAGAATTAAGTTAAGAAAATTATCAGCGAAATGTGTAGATAAGCAGCAGGAAGAGCAAGAAAACTATGTAAAGATCAGCAAAACTATTAAAAAGGCAATTAAAACAGATAAAAGGAAACATGTTCAAGCTATAGCCCACAAAGCACAAGAAGCTGCAAATAGGAAAGATTCTAGAGCATATTTAGAAATATAAAGACCCTAACTGGAAGAAAAAATGCAAATACAATCGTAAAGAGCAAATATGGCAATCTATTGTGTATGTGCGAACAACAAATGGAAAGATGGCTGGAACATTTTAAAGAAACTTCAAATGCAGAACCAAAAGATGTAGCTGAAGTGCAAGAAATTTCATACCAAAGAGAAGAGCTTAATATCAGCATGGAGCCACCTACGGAGGAAGAAATTAGGAAAGCTATTATAAAACTGAAAAATGGTAAAGCTGCAGGTGTTGACCGAATTACAGCTGAAATATTAAAGATTGATGTACAAGGCACTACAACCTTGCTGAAACAAGTAATGGACATGATTTGGGTAAAAGAGCAGTTCCCAAAAGACTGGAGAGTTGGAGTGATCATAAAGTTACCAAAGAAGGGCGACTTGACACACTGTGATAATTTGAGGGGAATTACACTACTCAGTGTTGTGAATAAGATGTTTTACAAAATTATCCTTGATAGAATATTAACTGTACTAGATGAAAACCTGCGGAGTGAACAGTGTGGTTTTAGAGCAAACAGATCATGTTTAGATCATATAATAACAGAATAATAATGGAGAAAAAACCTTAGAATACAACTCTTCCCTGTACTTAACGTTCATTGATTTTCAAAAAGCTTTTGATCGCTTAGACAGACAGAGTATATGGACATCGCTTAAAAACAAAGGCATACCCCAGAAGATTATAAATTTAATTAAAGAAGGTTATAATGAATACTAATGCAGGATTTCTCACAAAGGTGTATTATCGGATGCTTTCCAAACTACAAATGGTGTGTTCTCTCACCTTTGCTTTTTATAATAGTGCTCGACGATGTTTTAAGGAGGGTAACAGGAACACAACGAAGAGGAATACAATGCAATCTTTGTGAAACTCAGGAGGACCTAGATTTTGCCGATGATATCTGTTTACTAGCACACTCAGGAAAACACATGCAAGACAAAATAAATAAACTATGAGAGGAGTCTGAAAAAGTCGGTTTACAAATAAACATTAAAAAGATCAAGTACATGTGTATAAATGTAGTGGAACCAGTCAACATTCACATAAATGACCACGCAGTCGAACATGTAAGTGAGTTCACATATTTAGGAAGTGTAGTATCTATAAATGATAGTGTGTTAAAAGATGTGCAAAGAAGAATTAATAAAACTCGTGGTGTGTATGCGGGATTAAACAGTGTTTGGCGTGCAAGTACTTTAACTCTTAAAACCAAAATGCGAGTGTTTGATGCAATGGTAAAACCTGTTCTACTTTATGGTTTGGAATCGTGGACGGTTACAGAACTAGTAAAGCAGAAACTGCAGGTGTTTGCGGGGTATATTAGGAATTTGTAAGAGACAAAATCCTAATATATTCTTCTCTTACAAAAATTTTCACTGCTAAACTAAATGTTACACAGAATAAAATGCTACGTTCAATATTGAAAGTGAGATTAAAAGATCGCGTAAGAATAAAAACTCTAAGAAACCGTATCGGTACTAAAGACATAGTTCAGTGTTGCAAAAAATAAAGTGGAATTGGGCAGGACATGTTATGAGAGCAAAGGGGCGGTGGATAGAGAAGGTGGCTAATTGGGTACCAGTTTTAGCCAAGCGCAAAAGAGGACGCCCAAAGAAAAGATGGATGGACGAAATAGAAAATGAAGCAGGAGCGCAGCGGAAGACCAAGGCTAAAGACAGAAAACTATGGGCTTTGCTGGGAGAGGCCTTTGCCCGCAAGAGGGATGATTTATAGGCTACTTTTATTATTATTATTATTAAGAATTTGGTGGCCAGACATTATTTCGAACAAAGATCTTTGGGACCGAACAAATCAGGTGGACATTAATATAGAAATTAGGAGAAGCAAATATGGATGGTTAGGGCATACGTTGCGAAAAAATGAAACCGAAATTTTCAGAAAAGTTAAGTGGAACCCTCAGGGTTTCAGAAACAGAGGACGCCCACGAAAAACGTGGAGGAGAACTGTAAAACAAGAGACAGGAAAGACTATTGCACAACTGAGCCAAATAGCAAAGGAAAAGGACAACTGGGAATAATGGGATTATTATATATTATATTATTCCCCTATTTGCCACCTGGGGTCGTACCTAGTAGGGATTCACCCCCCAGGAAACTTTTAGAGAAAATTGAGATAATAAATCTGGACAGTCAATTTTCTCATTAAAAAGTTTTTATATTCTATCAATATAGATATTATAGTGGGGATTCCACACCGGAACAGCGAATTCTAAAACACTACAAACCCTAGCAAAATACCGAAACTGCAGACAATGAAATTTTTGACAGGCTTGCAGCACCTCATAAAATCAAATGTTTTATATGCTTTTTGAGTTATATTATTTCTGTCTACGTCGAACAACAACCAATTGTCAAGAATCACACTCAAGTCCTTTTTTGTATTCCGCAAAATTGCAGTTTGATGAACGTAATAGGTAAACAGTGGCGGTTAATGATAATTGTATTTGGTGGCTCTTAATTTTTAACAATTACTAAGCAAAAAATAACGACCCATATTCCATCGATGTTTTAATTCATATATAGCAATGATTTTCAATTTTAATAATAATCCAAAAGGAATATGCACAGAACAAAAAGTATTCAAACTCAACACAAAATGTATGTAAGTGTTAAAAAACGAAACACCATCATTTATTTAATAATGGAAAAAATAGAGCATGTATCAGATCCACAAATCCATTTGTTTTTTTGGAAATGTCCACTGAAAAATATCTTGTGAAATTTCAAGTTTGAACTTTATTTTGCAGGTTGAAATTTAATTCAAATTTGTTATTTTAACCCTTTCAGCTAATGATAGGCTCTCTTAAAGTTAATGTTGAGTATACTTAGTTATGCTATTCTCTGCTATTTTTGTAGAAAACTGCATGAAACAACCGAAAAACAACCCAAACTAAATAAACAGGCTCCAACTGCAATCGATATTATCTCTAAACCCACAAGTATGCAAGATCGTCCTTTCCCACTGGTATTCTTATCAATATCAAAGACTGCACATTTGTTTTATAGGCGTGCCGGTTGTCTTTATGCTCTGATCGCATTACATTTCGGGAGCACAGTTTTTATAAATAAGACGATAACCGCTGTTCGGCTACAGCGTTGTCTAACCCCTCCATCACTTTGAAACTGTGTTGGATCTGCAGTATCAGCACTTTCACCCGTAATTGCCATCCAGTTTGGTCCCTACTTCAAATCGCCCCAAATAGCTACCTCCGGATCCCATTACTTAACCTTGTTATATTATAACGGTATCAATTATAGAATAGTTACTTTTTTCTAATGCCACATAGGCTGTTGATGGTTGGGAGGCTAACGCCCTTAAGGAGCAGCTGCCATTGTAGGCAAATAACATTTTATTATGATTTCCCGTAAATTTAATTGGATAACATTTAGCAGTGTTATGTATGGCCTATGTATCAAAATAATGATTCATGTATCGGTTCTGGAATTCGGAAGCCAGAACACGGCAGGGGAAGACAATGCAAGGCTTCTCAGGTCGTCATCATGCGAAATCCTTGCATAACAGAAACAAAAACCAAAATAACACAAAATACCGTAAAACTAAATTGCGAAAAATGTATAGGAACATGGAATGTTCATAGTCTATATCAGTCAGGGAAAGCGGCAAATATCATAAAAGAGATGAAACGACTTAACATAGCGATCCTGAGATGTAGTGAGGTAAGATGGCCCAATACAGGACAATGTATCATCGATGAACATCATATTTACTACTCAGGCGACAATACAACAGGTAATAGAAATGGAGTTGCTATAAAAGTCAACAAAAAGATAAACAATGCAATGCGGTGTGTGGATTCGTACCCATCTCAGATAGGGTTGCACTTTTAAAGGTAGGTAGCTGCAAGACCATGTAACTTAAATATAATTCAGGCATATGCCCCAACATCAGAGAGCACAGAAAATGAACTGAAAGTCTTCTATTCAAAGAAAGAAGAAGTTAACATCATTCTTGGAGACTTCAATGCTAAGATTGGTCGGGGTGCAGTAGAGAACGTGGTAGGAAATTTTGGACTTGGTGTAAGAAATAGTAGAGGAGACCGTCTAATACAATTTTGCCAGGAAAACAATCACACAATCATGAACACTTACTTTCAATTGCCCCCCAGGAGATTGTACACCTGGAAATCACCAGCAGTTAACAATCAAAGAATAGTAAGAAATCAAATTGACTTCGTCATCATAAATAGACGGTACCGAAACACAATTACGGCAGCAAAAACATACCCAGGGGCAGATGTTCTGTCCGACCACAATCTCCTGCTAGCGACGGCTAGACTACGCTTAAAGAAAGTGCATAGAGGAAAAGTATCAAAAATAGACATACAAAGACTGAAAAAAAGTGAGATACAACAAGAAGTCAAAAAAAGCCTTAACAACAAATTTGACAAAATAAGTGAACAAAGCGATAAGAAAACAGAGGTAGAAGAATTATGGAGTGCAGTTAAAGAGTGTGTGGTGTCCCTAGCGGAAGACAACTTGAAATCAGAAAAAGCAACCAAGAGGAAAGAATGGATGACAGATGAGATTCTGAAATTAATGGAGGAAAGACGACAACATAAAAATATAGAAAAATATAACAAACTACACAAAGAAGTAATACGAAAAATTAAAGAGGCGAAGGAAATGTGGCTGCAGGAGAAATGCATCGAGATTGAGAGTCTAGACGCAAAACATGATGTATTCCAACTTCACAAAAAAATTAAAGAAATGTCAGGAATTATGAGAACGCAGAACAAGAATTCAATATTAGACCACAATAACAAACCAATCACAGAAACTGACAAGAAATTACGAAGGTTGAAGGAATACATGCAAGATCTATTTGAAGATGAAAATAGAACGGAACCCTTATTGTCAAACTACACCTGTCCAGAAATGACCACAAACAAAGTTTATATGGGAATCAAACGACTCAAGAACAACAAAGCAGTCGGACCAGACCAACTACACGTAGAAATCTTGAAACTGCTAGAATACGACCAAATGCAGGTTTTGACGGAGCTGTTTAATAAAATTGATGACAGTGGACAATTACCAAAGGACTGGCTAGCCTCGATCTTTATACCACTGCCAAAAAAAGCAAACGCCAATAAGTGCTCGGATCACAGAATAATCAGTTTGATGTCACATGCGCTTAAAATTTTCCTTAACATTATTTACACGTATTTACAGAAAGCTTGAAGAAAATATTAGTACAACCCAATTTGGGTTCAGAAACGGGTTTGGGACACGAGAAGCGCTGTTTAGCATTCAAGTACTTATCCAGAGAGCACGAGATGTCAACTGCGTTATCTTCACGTGCTTCATAGACTTTGAGAAAGCTTTGGACAAAGTTCAACATGCTAAACTTTTTGAGGTCTTGCAGAGCAGTGGTATAGACAACAAAGGTCTTCGTGTAATATCTAAACTGTGCATGGAACAGAAAGCAATGGTTCGAGTGGAAAACGAGATGTCTGAAGAATTTAACGTGAAAAGAGGGGTCCGTCAGGGCTGCATATTGTCTCCATCGTTATTTAACGTCTACTCAGAAATGCTGTTTAGAGAAGCTTTTCACAACATAGACGATGGTGTTGTTGTCAACGGTGAGCTAATTAACAACTTAAGGTATGCCGACGACACAGTATTGCTTGCAGACAGCGCTGAGGGCCTACAAAGACTGATTGACCAAGTTGTAAGAGCATACGAACGATACGGGATGAAACTGAACTGCAAAAAAACCCACATTCCAACCATCAGCAAAAATAACATAGCTAACAATAATCAGTTCACAGCTAACGGCAACGTGCTATCAGAGGTAGACCATGTTACATACTTGGGTTGTAACTTAAATAAAGACTGGGCCCACTCAAAAGAAATCACGGTTCGAATTGAGAAAGCAAGAAGCGCATTCATCAGGATGAGGAGACTATTATGCAATCTCAACCTTAACATACATATCAGACTTCGAGCCCTTAGATGTTATATATTCTCAGTCCTACTATATGGCACCCAGGCCTGGACTTTAACAGAAGCAACAAGCAAGCGCATAGAGGCTTTCGAGTTATGGTGCTATCGCCGCATGTTGAGAATTTCATGGTCACATCACACATCAAACAACACCGTATTACAATGTCTTGATAAGAGCAAAGAAGTTCTAACAACAGTTAAACGAAGAAAGATGGAATATTTTGGGCATGTTATGAGGAGTAAGAAGTACCGCTTACTCCAACTAATTCTACAGGGTAAGATAGAAGGTCGAAGAGGCCCGGGACGACGCCGTATATCATGGATGCGTAATCTCAGACAGTGGTCCGGACTGACTACTACAACACTGTTCAGAACAGCCGTGAATAAGATTACATGGGCCAGCGTTTTCAGACGCACCTTCCATCTCGTCTGTAAATAATATCGGCGCTGTTCAAACTAATCGCACGGAGGAATTGGCACATAATTCAATATCAGGTGAGTAGAAAATATATTATATCACAATAATAGCTGTCATTAGGATAATATTATTATCATATTTGACATTATAAAATCAATACAGCTATTTACTATGTTTTATCTTTTAAGGAATACAAGACGATACGAATAGTTATTATATCGCTGATTTCAACCAGGCAATACAAAATAGAGTAGAGTTTGAAGAAGACGACCCTGAAAGTGAACTTGAACCATTTGGTGAAAATAGTGATGACGATCCCGATTTTATTCCCATAGATGAGGTAAGAAACAGCAGCTCAGACGAAGAAATAATTGAAAACACTGAAAAGGGAGTAGATAAAGCAGGTAAAAATCAGAGAGGCGAAAAAAACGGTGTTGTCATAAACAATGAACAAGAGGCAGTACAAAAAATAAATTGTAAAAAGTGGATGAGAAAGGAAGCAGATTGGAAAGTAACAAAAAGAAGAAATGCAACTTTGGCAGGAAAAGAGCACGTGTCAAAATCTGGAAAAAATATTGCTGCAAAGCAGATTAAACCCAGTTGCGGTACCTGCAAAAAGAAATGTTTTGATAAAATTAATGAAGTCGAACGATTAGAAATATTCAACAACTATTGGAATAAAAATAAGACCTGGGACCACAAACGACAATTTGTAGTTTCCAGGGTGAAAAGTTCGCCAATTGAACGAAAGAGGCCAGCAAATGGAACAAAAGGCGATCAGAGAAACCAGTCAATTCATTACACCTTCCAGGTTGAAGGAAAGGTTGTTGACGTGTGCAAAGTGTTTTTCTTAAATACAGTAGGAATATCTGAAATAGTTGTTCGAAATGCTTTAAAAAAATCAGAAACAGGGGGCTTTACATCACAAGACATGCGAGGAAGACACGAACCTAAAAACAAGTCGTCAGAAAATATAAAAAATCAAGTTTGCGCCCACATTCAGTCTTTTCCAGTTTACGAAAGCCACTATAGTCGCAACCAAACAAAAAGAAAATATCTAGGAAGCGAACTCAACATTGAGAAAATGTACAATCTATACAAAATCAAATGCGAGGAAGAGGGTCGTCAACGCAGTGACATAGCTAAGTTGTGGCTTTATCGTCACCTTTTTAAAAGCAAATTTAATTTGGGGTTCAAATTGCCATCAAATGACACTTGTGATGTCTGTGACAGTTTAAGTCTGACGTTACAAGAACAGAAGTCAGAAGAAGAACGAGTAATCGTACAAGAGCAAATTAATTGCCACTTAAAAGATGCTGAAACTCGCTACAGTAGCAAGAAAAATGATAAGATAAATTCCTCAGAAAATATGAACGTTATCATGTTCGATTTACAAAAGTGCCTACCCCCACACCACCTTTCTAATGCTAAAAGCTTTTATTCATTAAAACTATGGACCTTGAATTTGACCATTTACGACGCTACGGAAAAAACAGCATACTGCATGGTTTGGGATGAATCTGTCGCCGGTAGAGGCGGACATGAAATTGCATCAGCCTTGGTTAAATGGGCAAACATATTTTTGAAAAACTTGAACACAGAGGCATTGATTATTTGGTCAGACAACTGCCCAAGCCAAAATAGAAATATTATGATGGCAGTAAACTATTTCTACCTACTTAACATTTGTCCCTCATTAAAATTGGTTGTACATAAATTCCTTTTAAAAAGACATACTCATATTTAAGCAGACCATGTCCATGCTCTGATTGAGCGGAGCATCAAGAAACAACCAACCATGAAAATAGTGACACCATGGGATTGGCAACAGTTGATTAGATCAACAGGGGCCAAAGTTGCAAACATGGAAGTTAATGATTTTAAAAACTTCAACGTTCTCTATGCATCCACCAACTCCTCTTTCATAAACCGAAAAATTAACACGGAAAATGGGAATTTTCTCATTTCATCGGCAGTATGGCTAGAGGTGCGTTGTGAGAACCCTGCAATACTATATTACAAAACACCCTTTACCGCTAAGGTACAGAAATATGTGGCAATCTGGGTGCAGTGTTGCCAGTAGTGATGTCAAAAAAGTAACTATTTGTTACACGAGTACTCGTTACCCGACAAGATTCGAAGTAACGGATATCAAAATGCTTAATATGCGTTATACATACAAACGAGGCTTTGGGGATGTTTTTTTTCATAGTAGTTTTTCGAAAAAGTGTATTAGCTAGCATTTTTTAATACCATGAAATACAATCTATAATTTCCCGAAGAAATTATTATTAACAGATGTTAAAAAAAGTGAGGGGAGTGGAGTTAACACTGTTGAAAGCCATTAAAAGTATGTATGTAACTACAAAAAATAAAATAAGAACCAACAACGTAACCTCTGCGGAATTTAATACTACTATGGGAGTCAGGCAAGGAGAAGTGCTAAGTCCCCTACTGTTTATCATACTGATGGATGATATGTACAAAGCATGCAGACAGGAATTAAAACCTGCTAGAATAGGTGTCCACAAACTAGAGCAAGTCTACATTTCGGAGCTAATGGATGCAGATGACCTGGTGGTATTTGCGAATAGAGAAAGTGATCTGCAAAAGAATGTACTAACATGGAACGAAGAACTCAAGAAAAATCAAATGAGTATTAATATAGACAAAACAGAAGTTATGGTAATCGGTAATGAAGAGCAACAACTGGAACTAAAAGTTAATAACACCAGACTGAAGCAGGTTGAAAACTTCAAGTACCTGGGATCACTATTAGATGCTAAAGGAAACTTAGAACCAGAAATAAACAACTGAGTATCCAACGCCACCAAACTATACTATGCCCTGAACAAAGTGCTCATTAGAAAGAAGGAAATAAGCATTGATACAAAGGCCAAGATATTCGAAAGCGTATACATCCCAGTATTATCGTACGGATGCGAGATGTGGGCATGAGTGACAGGGACAAAATCAGAGTGCAAGCAAGCGAAATGCGATACCTCAGAGCAGCAGCAGATGTAACAAGGAAAGATTGTATCAACAACAGCGTGATATGAGAGTGGTTTAACGTCAAGCCAGCAACAACATTAATAAAAGTGCGTCAGTTACAGTGATTTGGACATATTTCATTTGTACTAAATAGCCGATAAAAATAGAAAGTTTCCAGGTGCTAGAGAAACTTTCCATTTTTTAAGTTTCCGATGGAAAGATCAAGAGTTTAAAAGATGTCCGTAGTTTTTGTTCTGAGCCATCTTACATTTTGATAATACATTGATAGATCCATACAAAAAACCATAATTGAATTAAAATTTTTAATATCTGATAGATCACAAATTATACTAGTTTATCTATATCAGTTTCACACGAGATATGAATCGTTTTTCACACATCAGTTTTACGAACGAATATTTTACAATTTTTGATTCATACATATTTATACTTAGACGCCGCATAGCACAGTTGGGTAGGTGCTGGCTTGCACGGGGGCGGGAATTTTTCTGCAGTCTTGGCGATCGGGCCTGGTAAGACCATTCACAGTTAGGCACCAAATTAACTTTGCTCTACTCAGAACCATAGACCTAAGAGCAGGGCTCGAAGCCAGTACATATTTTATGTAAAAGTACATATTTTTTAGCTTGGTACATAAAATTACATAAACTTAAAAAAAGGTACATAAAGTTCATATTTCGCGCGTTTTGACCATTTTTAATATGCCACAATATAGTATATAATAAGGTGATTAGTGACTTTTAAAAAGGTGGAAAATAAGCTATTATCAACTTTCAAACTTTCCAACCGATCGGAAAGGTTTAGTAGGTAGGGACACTGGAAATCTCGTTCATCCACTCATGCGCGTCACAACCTGTGGGATCATAATATAATAATAATTCTTCCAATTATTGTTTAGAATAAAGCGGTTGTGAATAAAATAATATACATACCGAGGTGGAAAGTGTTTCATTCCTGTCTCGAGATAAAATTGACTTCGACTCTTCGCGTCTCGGTTAACTACTTAATCTCAACAGTAATGAAACACTTTCCACCTCGGTATGTAATATACTATTACTTACAGTCGGATAATAATAAGTACGTTTCTAATCTTCAAAGCAGTAGGAAATCGAGTAATTATGTACTTTACTTTAAGTCACTATCAATGAACTTGCCATTTTACCTAGCAACAGCGTTGCAGATTTCTTTGTTAAAGTGACTTATGAAACTGCGATAAAAATACATATTACTTGAAACTTACATAATTATATGAAGAATAACAACAACCGACTGTGAGTAAAATAGTATACATACCACGGATTTAATCTCTCGACAGTAATGAAACACTTTCAACCTTGGTATATAATATACTATTATAAAAAGTATTTGTTTTGTTAATATACAGACATTACCAAAATTAAAGTTTATTTTGTTACTTTATCTATCGCCTTTTATAGAATATTTTCTACAATAATTTTTTTATAATACGTTGATTTTTATTTTATACTGAATTTTGGTGACATTGATAATAAGTGGTACATATTTGGTACATAATTCTGAAATTTTTGGTCACTATTTACATATATTTCAATGCAGATACCACTTTGAGCCCTGTAAGAGATAGAGTAACAAGGTCAACACATCACCATGACACACACCTCACACAATGGTTGCTGCGTAAGCACAAAAGGTGCGCTTCAACTTTGTATCCCAAATCTGGGGCAAGTTGAGCATTCTACCGCAAGGTGCAAGTGCATAAAGCACCAGCCTCTACACTGCAAGGTAAAACGAGGTTATCGATAATACATACATACATACATATTTATACTTTTTTGTCTTAAGCAGCTTCAGTGCCTTTCTTATACAAAAGTTTAGCTTTTGATGTTATATGCTCATTAATATAAATATTTTTTTTGCTTCTCCTGAGGCCAAGGTTGGCACTGCTTAAATCTTTTCTAGCTTTTGCAGATGCTAAGAAATTGCTTCTGGTTTGCAAGATATAAACTTGACAGTAATATGGAAAACATCCTTACTACGGTCAATAGGTGGAAGTCTATGAACTGCACCAATATCTGGTGTTTTAACAGGGCATCCAATTTTTTCACCTATTGTGTGAATCAATTGAGAAACATTCTCATTTTGTTTTTTTCAGAACATTTTGAATTTTTAAGTTGTTAAGCCTGCTAGACCGTTCAAGATCTTCAACTTTTTTCTCTAGTCCGGTAACTTCTGCTTTGAGCGCTGTGTTTTCTGCTTGAAGTGTATCAATACTTTTTATTTGATTCTTGATGGATTTTAATTCACACTTGAAGTGTGAGACTTTATCGGAGCAAAACTGTATGGTTTTCAAAAGAGAATCGCATTTTGTTTCCATCAAATTTAAAATATCTCTTCAGTTCCGATAAAATATTAGAAATAAACATGATGCTACTATCTTCTAGGATATCATTATCATCCGCAATAACTGTTGAATTATTTTGAATTCCGCCACGACACTTTTTGCAATTGCAAAGGGAACCAAGAGATTTGAGGAATTTCAGCTGTTCGAGTACTAATCTATCACATTTTGCGTGATAATAAAAATCACTTGGTCCATCTTATTGCAGACCTGGAGACTTGTTATTAATGGGTAGTGTGCAAGTATTGCAAGATGACATTTTCTCTAAATTATTCATTTTAAATAGGTTTAGATAAATGTATTGGACCCATAAATAAATTCATATGTCACTATAACACCACATATCATTCTTATTCGATAGTGATTAATTTTCAAAGCTTGTTCTGTATTTAAATTCAGCTAAAATGAACATTCCATGAACTGCTTTTAGAGCAATGACTTTATATGATTACGATAGGCAGTTAAGTTATCAGCAAAGCCGTAAAAATTTAGTAACAGCTTTTGGTAATATTGCTCCTTTATTATCCACTGTTAGTTACTGGTTTGAGAGTTTTAGCGAGGACAAGAGCTGTCAGAAGACAAAGCACGACAGAGCAACCCTGCGGATGCGGCCAATCTAGAATATGTAGTCCATGTGGAAAACTTAATTAAAGCCGATCGAACTATTACGTAGAAGGAGATTCAGGAAAAACTAACAATTGAATCATCAGTAAATACTATTTTATATAAGCATCTTGGCGTCAGCAAGCTAGCTAGTCGTTGGATACCTCATTTATTGTCTACAGAATGAAATCTGTAGCATGTAAACTGGTGCAAATTTATATTAAAAATATTTGATGGAGGAGCATCAAAATAGGTATCGTACATCGTGACAGTTGACGAATCCTGGATATGCACTTATGACCTCAAAACAAAACAGCAGTTTAGAATGTGGGTCTTTCAAGATGAAGTGGTACCCACAAAAATTGTTGGTAGCAGAAGCATAATAAGAAAATAAGTGCTGCTTTTTCCTGCGAAGTGGTCCTGTAGATGTTATTCCACTGAAAGATTGCAGAAAAGTTAATTCTGAATGGTACTGTAAAATTGCTCTACCACAGTTGTTTGAAAAATTTGAGATAAGCTGTTAAAGAAGTGATTTGCGTGGCATCTTAATCCACCACAACAAAGCATTAGTCCAGACTGCTGCCAGACCATGGGATTTTTTTAAAAGATTCGGGGGTTTCTGTGGTGCCCCTAAACTCAAATTTAGTTTGTTATCAGGGGTGGAGTGACAATAGTTTAGTAGCGCTGGATCCTAAGAGTAGCAGGCCACTTGTTTCTGAAAACCTGTGAGCCACTCCAACGCACTGCAGACGTAACACTTTTTGGAGGATGAAGGCCATTGTAATTTTGAAGTAACCCAAACTTTCTGTAATGCTACACAAACTTAAAAAAGATCATACTCGAGACTCGTAACTTACCTTACTTAAAATGTAATAAATAAATTATATTTCTCTGTTTCTTGAACTTCTTGTAAGGTATGTCATTCCGGACAAGTTTACTCAAGAACGACATAACCTATTAAGATAATTGTGCCCCACTGTGTGGAATATTAACGTAAAAAAACTGAGAAGCTTTTGGGCGAGATTGATTGCTTGTTTTTTAGTTTGTATTTTTCTATTTGTATCTGTGTTACCAGTAATAGACGATAAGTGATCACATAATTACGCTGTCACATTGTTGTAGTGTGAACACTCATGGGCTCTGTCAAGCCTGAGGTCAACTGTAGATGCAAATTTCTATTCTTTCTCAACTTTAAATATGAAATGACACATTATCGGCGCTGTCTGTCCCATTCGTACTCTTTGCTGATGGTATTGATAAATGACCAACTCGATCTTAAACAGATTTCCTCCATTTAGGCTTTACGATCACAAGTTCCCATTTCTTCTGTGAATTATCTTTATTCCAAGTCTTCGTTATATGGTGCGGTCATGTATATAACAAAATATGATAACAGCCATATCACATTAACATCTCCGTTCCCGTTTATGAAATACAAACAAGCAAGCCAAAAATATATAAATATAGATATTTACCTATACCTATTTTGAGGAATTCTAACAACAATAGGTATTATAACTATTTTGGCACATATATTGTTTTGTATAATACAAACACAATATCATAAATTTAAATGTAACATGGTGCTGACAACCAAAACTAAGATTATATATTATTATTTATCATCGCGGCAAGGAACTGGCATCAGCGGGGAGTGGCATAATGTTGAAACGGGCCATCAGGTATTGTCCTGGTATGCCGGTGGGCCAGCCCGCTTTTGTTTGTTATAATAAGTCATAAATTTAAAAAGTCCAGGTCAAATCTATATTTATCTCATATACAGTGTGTCTGACAACATACTGAACATAAGGAATCGCCTATGTTCAATTTTGGTAAAGATAAACGAGGGCCGTGCATGGATTTTCAGGCTCAGCATTGCATTTGTTGGATCCTGTCTCTCTGTGTGCATAAAATGCAATCATTTACATCATTTTATTCACGTTATTTATCAACACAGATTTCTCAATTTTGGCTATATTATAATTCATACTTCATTTTAGCTCACAGTGTAGTTTCATTCTTACTGATAGCAAAAATGAGCAAGTTGTAACTATTTTGAGAACGCATTATATTCTGAGATTTTGTACTTCTTTTGCTATAATAATCACAAGTGCCTTGGAAAACACTTCTCACGGTGAAGTTGCCAAAACACCAATTTTGTGTTAAGTTCAGCAGACCATTATCAATTAACAATTACTGAAATTTCACTAAGCACAAGAGCTTATCTACAATCTTCAATGTTTTGTTTTCCGAGGCAGTAGTGATTATGACAGCTGAATTTCCAGAATATCAGGTTTTCAAGAAACAGTTACAGTTTGTTACGTTTTGTTATAATTTAAAAATAAATGGCACTGTAAGCGATATAATATATTCAAAATTGAGTAATATACGTCCATAAATAATTTGAGCAGAACGATATAAATCAATGCATTTTATGGGCGCAAAAGGAAGGAATCCGCTGAACCTGAGAAGCCATGCACGGCCTTCGCTGAGCTTTACCAAAATTTAACATTGGCATTTCCATGCCATCAGACACACTGTACAGCTGTTACTACAGGAACTTTGTTTTAAAGACGCTTCCATCTATTTCATACTGGTGTTATATTTGTTTATTCATGACCATGTAACATTCATATCTTCAAATCAAGATCAGAGAAAATGGCAAGTACTTACTATATCTGCCTATAAAGCGGGAATTCTTTAAGATTAGATTGTAAAGTGAAAGAATTCATTCAAATTTTAGTAGTCAAGACCACTTCTTACAGTAAATTTTTTTGACACTTGTGTTGACATAACTTATTACACTACAAGTAACAAATGTCAACTGATAAGGTAGTATGTAAACTACATGCATCGCTTCCACATTTGTTGCTATGAAAGCATCCAGTGCTGACCACTACGCAATTATCTTTTAACGCAGCCTGTAGATATAATTAAATGCAAAATGTAATTTATCTAAACTGTTTGGATGTTTAACTTGCACAAAACAATCTGCATATTCATTTTATAATGACTGGTTTGCAGTTTCATTACAGACATATTAAACTAGTACGTCAACTAACAAGGATAATACCTAAGCAAGGAGGTGTAATGTGCAGCAAGAAAAGAGTGGAGGTGTCGGTAGTGTACTCAACTCAACAAATACAAAAAGATGATAGTTAGGGTACACAGGAAACTTATGATAGATGTAGAAAGTGCTTTCATACAACATCTACAGAGGCTTTAGAACTGAACAACATGAAAGAATGATATAGTAAATGAGAAATTAGAGATAACACATTTCAAGTTCGGCAACAAAGGTGGGATGGTTTGGAACGAAAAGCAGCCTGGACGAACGGGAAGTGGATTATCACATCACGCAGTTTTTCTCTGGCACCATACATCGTGTTGTATCAATCAATGGGAAGGATATAATGTCCTTTTCCTCGAAATTATGAACTCGTTTCAAAATCATCCTTAGTATTTTTCATAAAATACTTATTTGAAACTACATGTATGTATGTATTATTGTTAACCTCGTTTTACCTTGCAGTGTAGAGGCTGGTGGCTTTATGTGCTTGTATCTGGCGGTACAAGCTCAAGTTGCCCTGGATTTAGGATACATAGTTGGAGCGCGCCTTTTGTGCTTGGACAGCAACCATTGTGTAAAGTGTGTGTCATGTTGATGTGTTGACCTTGTTACTCTATCTCTTAGGTCTGTGGATCTAAGTAGAGCACAGTTAATTTGATGCCCAACTGTGAATGGTCTCACAGAGCCCGATTCCAATCACCAAGGCTGCGGAAAAATTCCGGCCCCAGGGGGATTCAAACCGAGGACTTGTTTATTAGCAAACCTACCAATTATTATATCAACAAATGTTATAGTATGTTATTAAAATAATATAAATTCTACTGCACTACCTTACATTAAGTTATTCAAGTTGTTTTTCTACGCACAGAGTGGAATTTTCACTAACAATCTGATGACGAATGCCTATCAAGAAGTCCAGTATTTGATTGATATAAATTGTCCATCATAGGCTGCAAAAGTATATTAAATGTTCTCCCTGTTGCAAAACTCTCTACGACAACTATATTATGGGATATTCACTGTTTTATTTTGGTAGATTTTTTAGTTGGCAGGATTCTTATCCATGATAATGTCTGTCTACATGTTACTCGCCTAACGCCAGAAACGCTGTATAAAATTTTAGAAAAATTAGGATAGGAAGTAGCCTAACCCACACAGCTCCCAATTTATCGCTCTGCAACTGTAATCTTTTTGGACCCCTCTTATAGAGTATATACAAGGCAAAAAGTTTAAGCTGTATGAGGAGTTCACTGCAAGTTGACCAAGCATTAGGATATCCAAATGTCTATTAAATCGTAAATATAAAAAATGGGGAAGCGCAGCAGCTCTCAAGGAAAGCTTCAAAATAAAATAAAAAATTATATTGTATGCTTACACAGCTCTAAGAACAGATCACTCATAGAAGGGCTTGAATCAGGTAAACCCAGTTTAGTCTAAAATAAGGTCGTGTTTCCTAAAAGAAATATACCTATAGGACTAGAGCCTTCTGAATATACTGGTAGCTACTTCACGTGGTGTTGCTGTCTCCTGTGGTAGATTGCTAAACAGTCCAAGATTATGTGCAAAGCTACTTCCTCTTCTTCTTCACAGAGTGTATCTCTTCTGTATATGCTTATTCTTTGAAGGTGTTTCCTTAAGTGGCCTGTTACAGATCTTACCAGCCTTCTGATCTGAATTTGTCCTAAGCAAAGTACATCAGTCATCAGTTTATGAGAAGGCATTCCAATTATTTCCTTCTCCAGTCTTTATCGTTAAGTTGCATCCCAGCGAGCAACATATTGTGCTTTGGGCCATGTTTCTATTGCTGTTCAGATACTATGTTTGGGTATACCAAATACAGGTTCTGCTCCTACAAATTGAGTAGAAGCACCAATTTTTGACAGGGCATCTGCTTTTTCATTGCCCTTTACACCTGCGTATCCTGGAACCCATATGAGTTAAACTGTGTTCCTCTCAGAAAAAGAAAGATATACATTATTTTGTTAGTTTGGAGCTAATGCAATGTGACTCCAGTGCTTTTAAAGCTGCTTGACTGCTTATGCATTGTTATGTACACCCTCGTTTTACATTCTTTTGTACACATTGTATTATGGCAAATATTTTAGCTTGAAAAACTGTAGCATTAGTTCCCAGAGATAGGCTTATGATTTTTTCATGCTTTGTATTCCAGCCCCTGTACTTCAAGCTGTGCGGAATCCATTTGTGTACCAGATTAGGCCTTTCATTGAGTGGGATGGGATTTCTTGCGGTAATATATTACAGTGAATACTTTGTCAAAGGGCAATGTCTGGGGCAATGTAGTCAGTGCGCATTCTGTATTCGTTTGTGTCCACACAATTCATTATAAGTATGCCAGTTGACAGTGGATTTCATTCTATATGCTCCTCAAAAAGATTCCATAGATGCTGTTGAAGTACTTACTTTTCCAGGAAAGCTACGGCGTCTTGGGGATAATGTGCGAACCAACACGTAAAGATCTCAAGATATGGTTAATGGTAATGGACATAGTCAAGAATAATGTTAATGATTAGAGAGACCATTATTACCAATGTTAATGGCCGAGGAGATGATCAGAAAAATGGTCAGAAATAAGGCTTACAGTCAGGGAGATGACCAGGACGAAAGTTAATCGTCAAGAAAATTGTAAAGAAAATGGTCATCGAAATGATCTGGAAAGATTGGATAATTGAAATGATGGTAAAAACAAAGGTTATGGACGAGGAGACGTCAGAAAAAGGTTTTATAGAGATAGATATAGAAATTGTCAGGAAAGAAATCATGGTCATGGATATGTCTAGAAGAATGTTAATAGACAGGTTGATCGTAAAAAAAAATAATAATAATAATAAATCATCTTTATTAAATAAGAACAACAGAGTTGCAACAACGTTATAACAAAAATCAGAATTCTTATTTAAAAGGTAAGGGTATCGGACAATCCGGTTTACAACCCTACCCAAACCCAATGAGGTATAATATATAAAATAAACATCAAAATTAAACAATTAAAGTATTATACATAGTAAAGAAGTGTAAAAAGTTTATGAACACTGGATTGACAATAGATCATTTTTTAACTTATTTTTTAATGTGTTGACATTTGTTGAGTTTTTAAACAGATCTAAATAACAGTTAAGTATACAGCTTGCTACATACGCATAACAGCACTTAAATCTAGAAGTGTTGTGAGAAGGTATACAATACTGATCTACATGTCTTAGGCTTCTAGTGTGCACCTGGTATGTGATGGTTGGGGAAATGGTCAGGTAAAGAGTTAATAGTCAAGCAGATGATCAAGAATAATGTTAATGGTTAGTGAGATATTAGCACAAGGGTTAATGGTAAGTCAGAAGCAAGGTTCATGCTCAGGAAGTTTATCAGAAGCAAGGCTAATGGTCAGTGTGATAGTCAGGCAAAAGGTAAATCATTAGGGAGTTGGTAGGGAAGATAGTCAAGGAGATGATCAGGAAAGGTTGGTTGGTCAGAAAGATGGTCGAGAAGGTGGCCAAGAAAAGAGTTAATGCACGAGAAAATGACAAGAAAAAGTTAATGATCATGGACATAGTTGTAGACATTTTTAGGAAAGGTTTAATCATCATGGAAACGGCTAGTAAAACGATAATAAAGAGGGAGATTCTCAGAAAGATGTGGATGGTTAGCAAGATAGTCAGAAACAAGGTTAATGGACGGAGAGGTGTCAGGAGAAGTTTAGCAGTCATGGAGATGATCCTGAGGGTAGTCAGGAATGGGGGTAATAGTCATGGAAACGATCAAAAAAAGGTTAATGGTCAGGAATTTGGTTATAGAGATTGTCAGGAAAGGGACAATGATCATGGAGATGGTTAGAAAAAGATTATAAAACAAGGTTATTGTCAAAAAGATGTGAATGATTGGGAAGATGGTCAGCAATAAAGCGAATAGTTTGAAAAATCGTTAGGTAGTCAGTCACCACATGGAAGGATAGATATTAAGAAAAGTTTAATAGTCATTAAGATGGTTAGAAAATTGGTAATGGTCATGGAGATAGTTAGGAAAAGGTTATTGGTCATGAATATGACAAGAAAAAAGTAAATGGTTGAGAGTATTATCACTGACAATGCTAGTGAACGGGGAAACATCAGTAACAGGTTAATGGTCATGGAGATAATCATAGAGATGTATAGAGATGTTCAGGAAAAGGGTAATGGTCATATAGATGATAAGAACAAGGTTAGTCGACAAGGAGATCGTCAGGAAGGTGTGGATGGTTGGAAAGAAAGCCTGGAACAAGGTTAGTAAGGTTATAAAAATGATCAGGAAAAATATATTGGTCATGGCAATAACTACAAAAAGGTTAACGAGCAAGGTAATCGTTATAAAGATGTGAATGGTTGATATAATGGCTATAGAGGTGACAAGGAAAGGCTTAATGCGCGAAAAGATGTCAGGAAAAGAAAAATGGTCATTGAGATGGTCATAAAACGGGAAATGGTTATAGGGACGATCAGAAGAAGATTAATGGCCAGGAAAAAGTACATGGTTGTGTAGACGGTCATTAATAATCCTTGTCTTATCAGGAAGAGGTTAATGGTTTTGGTTATCGTCATAGCGATAGTCAGAAAAGGGTAATGTTATGGAGATGGTAAAGACAAGGTTAAAAAGCGGGGCGATGGCCAGGAGGTTGGTAGTGAAGATACAAGATTAATAGACGAGGAGATGCCAGGGGGGGGGGGGGTTAATAATTATGGAGATGGTGATAGAAATTGTCAGCAAGGAATAATGTTCGTGGATATGACTGGGAAATGATTAATAGACAGAGAATTGTCAGGATGTGGATGGTTTGTAAGAAGGTCAGGATCAAAGTTAATGGTCGGGAAGATGTCAGGAAAAATTAATAGTCAATAAAATGATCAGAAAAGTGGTAAAAGTCATGGAGATGTATACGAAAATGTTACTGCACAGGAAGAAAATCAGTAAAAGGTAGACGGTTGAAAAGATGGTCACTTACAATGCTTATGAATAAGGATATAAGAGGAAAAAGTTAATGATAATATAAAATTTATATAAACTGTCTAGAAAGAGATAATGGTCATGAAGATGGTAAGGAACAAGGTTAGTAGACAGTGAGATAGTCCGGATGTTGCGGATGGTTGAGCATACGCCTTGGAACAAGGTTAGTGGACGGGAAGATGGCCAGAAAAAATATTAATGGCAAAGGAGGTAGTAGGGGAAATATTCAACAAAAATGTTAATGGGCGAAGCGGAGCAAGTAAAAGGTTAATGTTTATGTATGTAGTCGTAGAAATTGGCAGGAAAGAAATAACGGTCATGGACATGACTAGGATTAGGTTAATGAACATGATGAACCTCAGGAAGATGCAGATGCTTAGGATGATAGTCAGGTACAAGATTAATAGTCAAGCAAATGGTCAAGAATAATATTAATAGTTGGAGAGATCGTTGGCACCAATCTTAACGTAAGAGAGATCGTCAGAAGTCAGATTAATGGTCAAGGAGTTAGTACTGGAGATGGTTAGGAAGAAGGTTAATGGAAATGAGATGCCAGGTATAGGTTAATGATAATTAATATAGTCATATAAATTTTCCAGAAAGGGCATGTTCATGTAGATGAAATGGTAAGGGAAAAGTCACTGGACAGGGAAATCGTCAGGAAGATTTGATGGTTAAGAAGAAGATCAAGAAAAAGGTAAATAACGGGGAGATGTCAGAAAAAAGTTAGTGGCAATGAAGATGGCCAAAAAAGTAATGGTTATGGATATGGTCACGAAAACGTAGATGGTTGGAAAGATGGTCAGGGAAAAGGATAATAGACGGGAAGAGTTCAGGAAAAGATTAATAGTTGCTGAGATAGTTAGAAAAGGGTTAATGATCATGGAAATGCTAAAGGAAAAGGTTAACGGTCAGAAAGATAGTCAGGAAAATGTGGATGTTTGGCAAGATAATCACTAACAATGGTAGTGGAGAAAAAGATTTCAGAAAATGGTTAATGGTCACGGAGATTGTCAAGAACAATGTAAGTGGTTGTAGAGATCATTATTACTAATGTTAGCAGTAAGAAATATAAGCAGCAAAATTAATGGTCAAGAAGTTGGTCGGGAACAAGGCTAACGACCGGAAAATTATCAGGAGAAGGTTAATCATAATGGAGATAATTATAGAAATTGTCAAGTAAGGGATAATAGTCATAGACATGCCTAGGACAAGGTTAATGATCATGTAGATCGTCAGCAAGATATGGATGTTTGGGAAAATAGTCAGAAACAAAATTAATAGTCAAGCAGAGAGACAACAATAATGTTAATCGTTGCAGAGATCATAAATTACCAATGCTAACGGTCACGGAGGTGGTCAGTAAGTCAGGAAAAAGGTAAATGGCAAAGAAATGTTAGAAAAAGATTAATAGTCATGGAGATGGTCAGAAAAGGGTAATGGTTATGGATATGGTCCGGATGTATGGTTAGGAGCCAGGTTAATGGTAAAAAAGTTGGTAGTGGAGATGGTCAAGAACAATGCTAATAACCGAGATGCCAGGTATAAGTTAATTAATAATAATAAATACTTTCCTAGAAATTGTCAGAAAAGGATTAATGGTCATGTAAATGGTAAGGTTACTGGACAGGGAGATCGTCAGGAAGATGTAATGGTTGGCAAGAAGGTCAGGAAAAAGGTAAATGGCTAAGAAATTTCAGGAAAAGATTGATAGTCATGGAGATGGTCAGAAAAAGGTAATGGTTATGGATATGGTCAGGAAGATGAAGATGGTTGGGAAGAAAATCAGGAACTAGGTTGGTAGACGGGAAGATGGTCAGGAAGAAGATTAATAGTCAAGCAGATGGTCAAGATTAATGTTAACACCAATGTTAATTGTCGGGCAGGTAGCCAACAGCAAGGTGAATGGTCAGTGAGCTGATCGAAAACAAAGCAGAGGCAGAGGGCTAACAAAAGGGGGGTTGGTAGGGGAGATAATCAGGAAATAGTAGAAAGTCGGGATGGTTACTGGACAGGGAGATCGCCAGAAACATATGATGGTTGGAAAGATTAGGAACACGGTGAATGGCGGAGAGAGCTCAGAATATTGTTGATGGTTACGGAGATGATCAGAAGCAAGGCTAAGAGCCAAGAAGATGGCCAGGAAGAAGGTTAATGCTCAGGGAGTTAGTGGTCTGAAAAGTTGTCTTGGAGATGAGAAGGAAAATTTTAATGGATGGATCTACTCATCAATAAAATGCAGATGGTTGGGAAGAAGGCTAGAAACAAGGTTAGTGGACGAAAAAATTGTCAAAAAAAAAGTTAATGGGGTGAGGGATTTGCTAGAAGAGATGGTTAATGGTGAGAAAGTTGGTGGAGGAGATGTTCTAAAGCAAGGTTATAGACGACCAGATGCCAGGAAAAGGTTAATAATCATGGAGATAGTCATCGAAATTGTCAGGAGAGGGATAATAACCATGAAGATGACTAGGAAAAAGTTAAGGAATATGGAGATCAATAGATGTGGATAGTTGGGAAGATGGTCATGAACAACATTAATAGACGGGGAAGGTCAGGAATAGGTAAATCATCAAGTAAATAGTCAGAACAAAGAGAATGGCCATGGCGTCATAAAAAAATGGATAATCGGAGATATGCTCACTAACAGTACTGTTGGATGTGCAAATTTCTCGAAAAGGTTAATGCATGGAGATGGTCATAGAGACTATCAGGAAAGAGGTAATAATAATCAAGATGGTCAAATTAAAAGTTAATATACTAGAATATATCAGGAAAAGGTTAATGGTCATGGAGATAGTCAGAAAGAGTTTAGTGATCAGGCAGATAATCAGGATAAAACGGATGGTTACGAAAATGGTTACTAACAATGCTAGTAGACGGGCAGATATCATGAAATGGTTAATGGTCACGGAGATAATCAGAAACAATACTAAAGGTTAGGAAGACGGTCAGAAAGAAGGTTAATGGTTAGGGAGATTGTAGTAAATATGGTCATGGAATTGATCATAAAAGGGTTAGTGGTCTGGAAGATTGTTTTGGAGATGATAAGAAAAATTTTAATGGGCAAATAGATCGTGTGGATTATCGAGAAGGTCAGAAACAAGTTTAGTGAACGAGAAACGGTCAGAAAGAAGGTGAGGGATTTGCTAAAGATGGTTAATGATAAAAATGTTGGTAGAATAGATGTTCTAGAGCAAGCTTATGGACGAGCAGATGACAGGAAAAGATTAATAATCATGGAGGCAGTCATCAAAATTGTCAGGAAAGGGATAATAATCATAGAGATGACTAGGAAAAAGTTCATGAATATGGAGATCATTATAAAAATGTGGATGGTTGGAAAGATGGTCATAAAAAACATTAGAGGATGGGGAAGGTCCGGAATAGATAAATTGTCATGTAAATAAACAGAAAAAAGGGAATGGCTATGGAGTTATAAAAAATGGATGATTGCAGATATCCTCACTAACAGTGCTATTGGACGTGGAAATTTCTGGAAAAGGTTAATGTCATGGAAATAGTCATAGGGACGATCAGTAAAGGGGTAATAATAATCAAGATGGTTAGAATTATAATTAATAGACTGGAATATGTCTCAAAAAGGTTAACGGTCAAGGAGAGGTTAGTGGTCAGGCAGATAGTCAGGATGAAGCGGATGGTTAGGAATGTGGTTACTAACAACGCTAGTGGACGGGGAGATGTCATGAAATGCGTAGTGGCCACTAAGATGGCCAGGAACAATACTAAGGGCCAGGAAGATGGTCAGAAAGAAAGTTAATGGTTAGGGAGATTGTAGTAATGACGGTCATTGAATTGATCATAAGAGAGTTAGTAGTCTGCAAGATTGTCTTGTAAATAAGAAGAAACATTTTAATGGACAAGTAGATCGTCAGAAAAATGTGGATTGTTAGGAAGAAGGTCAGAAACAAGGTTAGTGCAGGAGAAGACGGCCATGAGAAAGGTTCATGGTGAGGAATTTGCTAGACGAGATGGTTAATGGTGAGGGAGTTGATAGAGGAGATGTTTTAGTCTAGAGCAAGGTTAATAGACGAGCAGATGCCAAAAAAGATTAATAATCATGAAGATAGTCAGAGAAATTATTACGAAAGAGGTAATAGTCATGGAGATGACTAGGTAATAATTAATGACTATGGAGGTCGTCAGAAAGATGTGGATTGTTGGAAAGATGGTCAGGAACAACATTAATGGATGGAGATGTCAGGAATAAGTAAATGGTCAGAAAAAGGACAATGGTCATGGAAATCGTCTGGAAAATGTTAATGTATGGGAAGGTAGCCAGGAAAAAATGAATTAAACATGGTAACTGGCAATGCTTGCGTAGTGAGATATATTACAGGAAAAGGTTAATGATCATGGAGGTAACCATAGAAATTGTCCGGGAAAGCGATAATGGTCATGTAGATTGCTAGGAAATGGTTTTTGGACGGGTATATCGTCAATAAAATATGGATGGTTGGAAAGATGGTCAGAAACAAGGTCAATAGTCAAGCAGCTGGTCGAGAATAATTGTAATACTTTGAAAAATCGTCAGCACTAAGGTTAAAGGTTATAGAAATTGTGAGAAGCAATGTGAATGTTCAGGTAGGTGGTCAGGCACAATGCTAATAATCAGGGAGATGGTCGGGGAGATGAAGATGGTTGAGAAGAAGGTCAGGAACAAGGTTAGTAGATGGAAATATGGTCAGGAAGAATATTAATAGTCGAACGGGTAGTCAAGATTAGCGTTAATGGTTGGAGAAATCGTTTGCACAAACTTAATTGTCGGGGAGATGGCTAGCAGCAAGGTTACTGGTCAGTGAGATGGTTCGGAACAAAACTAATGGTAAAGAAAAGGGGTATAAGGTATAATAAATAAAAAAAAAAAAAATAAGGTTAATGGCCAGGATGTTGGTAGGGGAGATGGTCAGAAAAGAGCGGATGGTTGAGATGGTTACTGAACAGGGATCTCCCGTTAGAAATATTATATCTTTGGGAAGAAAATCAGGAAAATGCTAAACGGCTGTGAGACGTTAGGCAATGGTAATGGCCACGGAGATGGTCAGAAACAAGGTTATGTGCCAGGAAGATGGTTAGGGAGACTGTAGTAAAGATGGTCATGTCAAAAGATTAATAGTCATGGAGATGGTAAACAAAAAGTAATCGTTCTGGATATGGTCAGAAAGATGTGGATGGTTGGGAAGATGGTCAGACAAAATATTAATGGACCGGAAAAGGTTAGGAAAAAATTAATAGTCGTTGAGATAATTAGATAAGGGGTAATGGACATGGGGATGGTCAGGTAAAGGTTAATGGTCAGGAAAATGTTTGGGAAAATCACTAGCAAAAGTAGTGGTCGGGGAGATTTCAGGAAAAAATTAATGGTCATGGAGATTCTTATAGAGACAGTCAGTATTGGGTTTGAAGAAAATGAGATGGAAATAAGAAGGCGAAATTGATAAAGAGAGGAACGGAACTGGATATATGGTTATATAGAGATTTAGAGATAACAGTAAATACATACGCGCCAACTGAGGACGGGCACAAAAAAGACAAGAATGATTTTTAAGAAGAATTAGGAATAGCACGTGAAGAAATACTAAATCAACACACGCTTATATTAATCGGAGACTTTAATGTTAAAGTAGGCAAAGAGTAGTACCTAGCGGGCATAGCAGAATAACAGACACTGCATGATATTACGAATTACAACGGAATGAGAATCTATGACTTGGCAGAAAAAATGAACATGTTCATAGCTAGTACTAAATTCCAACACAAAATAGAGCATAAGGTAACATGCCGAAAAAGAGAGAGCGGATAATACACGACGTAAGATCGTATTGAGGTGCAAATGTGGACTCGGATCACCAGCTAGTAGTATTAAAGTTAAATTTAAGAATAATGGGTGGTGGGAAAAAGGCTAAGAGACGACGATGGGAGGTGAACGAAATTAAAGAGAATGAAATAAAATACAAGGAGGAAATGAAAAAGCAGCTAATGATAAATACAGAAAACGAAATCATCAAAAGAAATTGGGACGTCATAAGAAAGGGCATTGTAAAGACAGCAGATAGAACAATACAGCGAAGTAATAAAGAAAAGAAGGTTGATTGTTGATGGGGATTGTGAGACAGCAGTAAAAAAGAAATAGACCAGAATAATGTAGCTAAGAACAGGAAAACAAGCTGAGTACGAAAAGTACAAAGAAATAAGAAAATAAAATACAGACTTAATAAAAAAAAAGAAAGTGAAATGGATTGAAGAGGCAATGGACAGGCTACAAGATGACAACAGGAACAATATCACACTATATCAGTATGTCAGGAAATAGGTTAGGAAAGCAACCACCTCAAACATAGATAGTGAGAAATAGGAAACTCCCTTTATAAAGTTATTTATGACAAAAAACAAAGAAAGAGCAGAGAAATGGAGAGGTAGAGACAGCGTAACAGAAGAAGAAACTGCACTTACAGAAGAAGAATTTAATGAAGTAAATAAAAACCTAAGCCTAATAAGGCAGAAGGGCCAGACGGCACAGTAAATGAGACGATAAAGTATTGCTGGGATAAGTTAAAACAAAAAATACCTATAAAAGTTAATACTGCAACTATGGGAAACAGAAGAGATGTCCAAAGAATGGGACTCCGGACTAATAGTATACTACTATTACACTAATATACTCGTATACCATACTAATGAAATGGGATCCAAGGATATGTGCTAATTATAGAGAAATTACCTTATTGAATACCGCATACAATCTTAATAAACAAAATAATTAAGGAATATTCCTAGAAAAAACAAGGGAATGCTAATAGAGCCAGAAGCTCTACAATAGAGGTTATACATATCATGAATCAAATAGTTGGAAAAAGCCACAAACATAATATAGGCATTTCCTGCAAAGCCAATACTTCTATTTTATATTCCATAATTTCTCGCTCTCTGGGCACTTTTCACTTACCATCCGCTTCTTGCACCTTGTTTTTCTTATTTTCAAAATCGTTTGCTTCGTACTCATACCCATTCAGAACCAATCTGTTATATTTTATCTGAGCAAGGCTTTATCTCCTTGCGGCCTTGCCTGTTAGTGTTTCACATATGGTATCAAACGTTTTCGTGTAGTCATCGTTAATCCATATGTCTGGTCCTTTTAATTTTTTGCCCTGTTCGTATATTTCCATATTCTTATTACATGTTCTAATTTAACAAGGATTGGTCCCTTCATGCTTGGTTTGATAATACCCAGTTTTCTAATTTTCGTTGTATCGACGTCTGAACTAATTTCCACTCATTATTTTTAGTATACCCGATACCTTCTCTTTTACATTATCCTGATCTTTCTCGTCTTTGTCTGCTACTCCTTGTATTAGCCAATTCCAACCTTTCTTCTTTCCGTTTAATTACCTGTTTTAACGCTTGATTTTCTTGTCTCAGTTCGTTTATTACCTCCGTGCAATTATGGTATTTCTTCTCCACTGTTGTTGATTTAGACCTTGTTTGAGTAAGTATTCTTTTTTATTTCTTCCATGTGGTTTTTTTCGAAGCCTATGTTTATAGTGTCATTTTAATTTTATTCATTTTCGTTTTGCTGCAGTGGCTGTAATAATTGAAAAATTTTAAGTACGGACCTGTTCTGTATTTATGGTTGAACGTGCCCTTGAGCCGCCAGCTGTTCCTTATCCCTATACTGCGGAAAGGGGCTAATCCCGATTCGATCCGATGGAGACCAGCCTCTTATCACTATTAATTATGGTTATTATCGTTGCACTACTTATTTCCTAATTCGACCTTGAATTTAGTTGATATAATAGGCTTATTTCTCCTTCTTAAACTTACTACACCACCACTTTAACTTAACTTATTATTCGCTAACTCTCTATATTTTCTTATATTGATTTCGGAAGCTTTGTCGCGATGGATATTTCATTTGATGGCGCACGTCCCTGCGGCTCACAGTGCCAACTCGCTATGGCGAGCTAAGTAAAAAGCGTCTGGAAGCTGGGCAGTAAATAGTTTGGTGCCTATAAGAGTTTCTGGGTTAAAGCCAGTGTTGGCACTTCAAGAAGTGTACTTTTAATCGTGTACACTATTACAACGCCGTCAGAAGGTTCAATGATGTTCCTATTGTTCCGTGAAGTTGGAAGCGAGGGACTTTCCTACAGTGATGGTGGTAAATTTCCACGCGTCGCACCTTTCAAGGTAAGTGACACAATCCATTCCGATGGCTACATTGCTGTTCTCTACCCTCAAACATCCTTAGGTAACCTGATACAAGGAAGAATTTGAGCGGTAACCATTGGCTTCAGGCATGTACGTGAATTGCTAATTGTTCGTGACGGCGAAGTTTCAAGCAATTTAATATTCGTGTATTAAAAAAAGTTATTTTGGTAAAATGTTGATGTTATATAAATGGCAAGTACAGTTATGCTACTACTGCCTGATGTGTAAATGCATGTACCCACGAACTATTGGGCCTTAACGATACATTCATATTTCAAATGCTTGTGTTTAGGAATGACCATATATTTTAAAGTTTAATCCTATTTTTAAATTTTTTATTTGTGTGTGTGTGTATTTAAAAGGTCAATAGATCTATATTTATTTATGTGAGCAAATTGACTTTTCTTCTGTATATTGTTTGAAGTCAGTTTCAGCCGAGAATAATTACTACAAGTGCAGGGTTCCTGTTTTGGAAAATATTGATACGTCCTATATGAGCTGAGATAAAATAAGAGTTTCATGTATCCTGAGTTAGAAATCAATTTACGAAGATACTAAGGCGTACGAGACGCCTCATTTGAATTTCTAATTTCAAGTGTCGTTCGTCCTTTATTACTGTCTTGCTTTTCTTCGTGAACTATGGTTTATACAGGAAGCGTCAAAAAGCATTGGTCAGTTTCAATTTGTAATAACAATTTATTTGCTTAAATTACACAGAAAATAAATTTTTTCTTAAAGACTAAGAAAAGAAGATTTACTTATAAAAAATGGTGTCAGTCACATGACACCTCTCTTGTTTAATGCCCTCTTCTAAACGGCGGACAAAATTTCTCATCGCCCGTTGCAGCATATCCTGCGGTACGAATGCTGTAAGACGGTCATACTAATTCTTGCTGTGTAACTGGTAGCACCGTTTTGTTGAAGCCAATACTCATTTACTATCTCCTCCTCTATTTGCGACAAAAAAATCTTTGAAGAATGTCTGTATGTTTTTGAGATGTAATTGTTACTGTTACCGCATATTATAAGCCCCTGTGCCTACACCTGCTGGTGCTCTGCTTTGCACGGGTCGCATATAACACATTCGAAAAAGGAATTTTGGAACCAGAAAGGCTGATCTTCTAAACAGTCATGCATCTATTGAGCCTGGTGAGATTTAGGACTTTATTGAGGTTT
This sequence comes from Agriotes lineatus, assembly GCA_940337035.1. Lineage (NCBI taxonomy): Eukaryota > Metazoa > Arthropoda > Insecta > Coleoptera > Elateridae > Agriotes > Agriotes lineatus. Next base: position 64,276,078 of record OW679202.1, read on the forward strand.
TCTCCTCTTGGTCCGGGCGGTGAAGCCAAGACCCCCAGCACAGATATCCCCCGTAATACATGCCTACAGCAGAGATATCCATGTATGGTATAACAGCAATGACGTGACCAGAGGTTCGTCTTTGCCGGAATCGTTATCCCAAGTGCAGACCCTTAGCCACGACACGACAGCTGGGCTTGGAGGATGTTTATCGACTTCCCAGTCTAGATCCGCGGGGTTCAGTCTCAACGGGGCTACCACGAGAAAGATGCAATCGCTAGGATCGCATATCACTGATCTTTGCCAGTGATACCCTGCGGTCTTCCTTGTTGTCAGGCGGAAGGTGCAAGACCTGAACAACTTGGTTCCATTGAGTCGGCATGAATATTCACAGCGTTTATAGCCGTTCAGTTCACCTGCCAATGCTCGACCCCCTAGTCAGTAAATAAATAGAATTTGAAATTTCAAGGGCAATGAGTGTAATAGAGCGCGATACAATTGCGGCATAACGTGTTAGAGTAGGACAAACTAGTGTGCTTTGTTCTTGCTTAATAGAGAGCCACCACCCGTCATTTTAGTCTTTTCCACTTCTTCCTTGATAGACGACACTGACGTCTCTTCGCTTAGTCTCGTATTAAGCCAGGTGACCGTGATAATATCGAGAGCAGTGTATCATATTTCCAATAGAGGGCGCTAGCATTAACGCTCGCAGAGAAACATTGGCAACTACTTACATAATATCGGTTTGCCACAAATCAAATACAAACATTAGTTATACAATTGAGAAAATTTTTGTAACCTGGGGTTTTAACTACGTTAAAACAACATCCCAGGTATAATTTCAAGCCAAAAGTACGTATACGTATATTAGTACGAAGCCACTGCTAGCCCGTTAATGTTGTTACAAGCATTAAGGTAGCTACGCAAGAAACTAATTGCGCATTAGCGTTCACGTCATGTTTCGAAGGCGTCAGTGCATATTATAAAATGTTAATTCTGGACCAGGGTATTTGGCATATGCAAAAAACAATGAAAACCGACCAAACAAGGATATGAAACCACCAAAAACCAGTCCAAAATCCTTTTAACAACCCTAATCTTTATGGGCCACAAAAGTACCCAAAATTCAGCACACGAAAAAATGGTTGGACATGACCCAAAATCAAGCAAAATTACCTCAAAAGTACTCAAAAAACCTTACAAAATCATTTTTTTAGACACCCCAAAATGGCTTTTTACTTCTGGACCAGGCCAATTGGTACATGCAAAAAACATTGAAAAACGACCGAGCGATATGAATCGACCAGAAAAGAGCTCAAAATCCTTTAAATTGCCCCAATTTTTAGACACCCCAAAAGCACCTCAAGATCTAACCATTAAAAATTGGGCACACGAAAAAATCGTTAAAAATCACCAACAAAAGCTGGAAAAATATAAAACAGGTCCTTGTTTTTTCAACACCACAAAATGGTTTTTTCGTTACCAGACCAGGCCAGTTGTGCACAATAAAAATCGTAAAAAAGTACTGAAAATATGATTAAAATATGACACTATATTAAAAGTATTCAAATTACACTTGAAATTAAAGAATAGATCGGATTGTAGTCGGAACGAAAAAGGGGGATTTTTTGCACATTTTTTTATTAACAGATACTCAATAACCATTGGTTCGGAAATGTAAAAGCTTTTTTTAAGAGGACTTGAAAAAAAGAACCTTCATAAAATTTTTAGTACCCAGTAATGAAAAAGCATTTTGGGATATCAAAGAAATGGGGAATTTTTTAGTTTTGTGAGGTTTTTTCCGTGACTTTTTAACAGTTTTTTAATTACGCAAACCACATTGGTTCAGAAATATAAATTTACTTTGAATTCCACCAGAAAGATGTATTAATATTAATTGATTATATATTGAAATTTATCCATTATGGAAGTGAAAATCCAGAAGTCGACGTGCCTTTTTCGACTTTATAACCAGTCTGTGATTTGAAGTAGATATTTAACGCCACATCACCATTCTGCCTGGATTTATTGTGGTATTTACCCCTTTTCAATACTTTTATACTTAATCAATTACTGGATGTGGCTGGCTACATCCGGAATTTCAGGTTTTGAATACTTTTTATCTCGTATCAAATTTTAATCATATATTTTCAGTGATTTTTAGCGATTTTTGATGTGCCCAATTGGCCTGGTCCAGACATGAAAAACTTTTGTTGGTGATTTTTAACTAGTTTTTCGTGTGCCCAATTTTTAGTGGTGAAAGATATTGATGTGCTTTTGGGGTGTTTAAAAAATTGGTGAAATTTAACGGATTTTCAGCTTTTTTTTGGTCATTTCATATCCTTATTTGGTCGTTTTTAAATTATTTGTGCATGTGCCAATTGGCGAGGTCCAGAAGAAAAACGCCATTTTGGGAGTGTCTAAAACACAAGGGTTTTGAAAGTGCTTTTTGGGTGCTTTGTGATAATTTTGCTTGATTTTCAACCATTTTTTCGTGTGCCCAATTTTGGTGGTCCACAGATCCTTGGGTACTTTTGGGGTACATAAAAATTAGGGTTTTTCAAGAATTTTGGACTCTTTTTGGCGGTTTCATATCCTTATTCGGTCGTTTTTCAATGATTTTACATATGCCAAATACCCTGGTTCAGAATTTGATATACTACTGACGCCTACGAAACATGATGTGAACGCTAATGCGCAATTACTTTATTGCTTCGCTGCCTTAATGCTTGTGACGGCATTAACTTGTTAGCAGTGACTTCGTACTAATATGACTATACGTACTTTTGGTTTGAAATTATACCTGGGTAAGAACAAATCAACGTTACCAGATAGTGTCGACATGGACTGTAAATTCATTTAGCTACTTCTAAAAACCTTTCTATGTATTTGGGCCTAAGAAAATCTACGATTCTACTTTAGAAATCTCATTAAACTCACGTAAAAATAAAGAAAAATTTTCTAAATTCAAATTGTCCAACTTTCATAAAGAAATAGTAGCTAAATACCTAAAAGCGAGCAGAATAGTTAAAACCTGGCTATGATTACTCAAGAAATATGTTTATAGTGAAATTTAAACTAATGTTTACAACAGTAACTGGTATACAGTATGTTTACGATCATGGGATGTTACCTACACATGATGGTAGAAAGCATGATGGGGTTGAAGTTCGTCATGAGTCTTCGCTGCGTAACATATGTAAATGTTCGAGGTGCTGGATAGAAGCGAGTTGGAAATCTTTCTGCATGCTTATTAGAACTAATGAGCTTTGAAGATAAAAAGAAAGTAATGCAGAACAAGTTGAAACTGAGAGAGATAAGAGAAGAGAAGGTATTTATTAACAATGACTTGACAAACAGGACAGAGATATTGATAAACAAATCTGGAAGAGAGTCTGGGAAGAGAAAGAAGTAGGTCGACAGGTTAAAACTGGTTACCAGAAGCTGATCATAGATGGAATAGAGTGCAAATGGAATAAAACAAAGGGTTGTTAAAGGATCCAAAAAACTAAGGAATTCAAAGACACAAGTTGACAAACATGGGCATTGAAAAGGACCTGGAAACGAAAAATACAACACATTACCAAAGTAAGTCTATTAATGAGGAAACACTAAAGAGAGGGTCAAAAATGTGGAAAATGGTGTGTGGAATGTCTAGGAAATGAATGGAAAAGAAGATGAACTTGTGGAAGAATTCGAGAAGAGTAACCTCAAACTCCTGGATCTTACAGAACGAGAGAGCTAAAGCAGAAATTGGAATTTTAATTAACAAATACTTTGTAAAATGTATAAAGAGCTGGAAATTCGTAAATGAGAGATTAATAAGGTTGGAAGTGAAAGAAGAGAGCGACACTTTAACAGTATTTGTGATATACGGTCCATCTGATAATCAGAGAAAAGCAATTAAAGAGATATTTTGGGAAACACTCCAGGAAGAAAAGGATAGCGTGTACAATAAAATAGTGTTTATGGGAGACTTTAATGGTAGGGTTGGTAGCAGTAATGAAAAGGAATTTCCAGTTGGGCAGCACGGAGAAGAAATCATTAACAATAATAGACGTGTAATAGAATTCTGCTTAAACAACAACATGGTAGTATGTAACACCCACTTTAAACATAGAGACATACATAAATTCACACGAACCAAGGACAGCAAGAATGCAAAATCTATCATAGATTTAATTTTAATAGAAAACGAATACAGAAAAGAAGTGAACGATGTAAGAGTGTTTAGGAGAAGAGAAATTGGAAATGACCACTTCGTAGTACAAATAAAAATGAAATGTCACGACAACATAACTCCCTTAACATCTAAGATGGAAAATAATATGTACAGTCATCCATGTATCAAAGTGTATAAACTACTTCAAGAAGGTGTGAGATCAAGATATAGGGCTTTAATAACTATGAAAGCGCAATAGTGTTGACTGGGAAGAGATCAAGGAGGTGGAGACATTGTGGAAAACATTCAAAACAACTACCGTAAAACTAGGAGAAGTACGAACAAATGTACTGCTTGGTAGAATGAGGAAATTACGGCTGAAGTCAGAAAGAAAAAGAAGCTATGGGAAAACATACCTCAGCAATAAGACTGCAGCCGCGTATTAAGCATACAAAGAACAAAGGAAGATAACAAAAGCAGAGGTCATAGAATTCTGTAAATAATACGTCATTCATAACTCATATAACCTTTTCTACGTATGTACTTGACTGACCCAAGTGAGGCTCGCCGCTGCTTGTTGATGTTATTAAGACATTTGAGACTCCCAGTCGACGAGTTAAATTTATGGGGCCGTTTCTAGTAAAGATAACGTTCTGCTGACTATGAGATTTCCCGAAGCTGTGTTGGTATTAATTTATAACGGCCTAAATTTTTGCTTCGAAACGCGGTTGATTATGCCTAATAAGGGATAAACAGAAAGCGAAATAAGATTTTCCAATATCGTAACAGATTTATATTTAATTTTTAATACGGAGCAGTCGGGACAAGAAGTGGATTTCGATGTTGAAAATTTTAAGTGTGCGTCCTTAGACCGCGGAAGGCTGAACGTAGATAAATGATGGATTCTAAAATATACCGGTATGATGTGCAAGCGAAAAGGGAAGGGTGGTTACTAGAGAATTTTAGGAACTAAAAATAGATTCAATAGATACTTTGTATTCGCATATTTATAATTTCTTTATGATTAGTATTGATATAGCTATTCTCAATGGTTTTAAACTCCTTAGAAATCAAATAAAAATCATTTATACAATTATTAAAATTAACGATTAACTGAGTTCCTCTGCTATCTGCAAGTTACGATGCCGATGCAGATGACGGTGAACCGCCAACCGGCTGACCTAATCGAAACGAAGCCAAAATTGATTCGAATGATTATTCAAATAATCAATCGGTTATTAATATGATTCGAATGCAAATAATTCGGTTATGAAAATTATCCGGTTATGCCCATCACTAGTTTGTATTATCATAAGTTTCTTACATACGACCCTCACAACATAAATTTGTTGCTGGCCCGTTGTAAAAAAAGGTTGTTCATCCCTGATCTACATCCACTTCTGAAATTAAATCAGAATCATTAATAAAATGCACACATTGCACAGATTCAGTATTTAATAAAGAAAGAACATTGTCAAAGTAACTATAAAAATTATTTACATTAGAATGGTGAGGCCTATAAACAACTTCAATCCCTATAGTTTTACCAGCATATTTAAATGTTAACAAAAGTTGATCCAACATACGTCAGAGGGAAAAAGTTGCGATGACAAAATATTAAAAGAAATGTTATTTTTTATATACAAAGCTACTCCTCCCCTCTGCTCATTCAATCTTTTCTTACAAAATTATAATTTTCTTTGCGAAAAATATCTGACCATCAAACCATGTTTCCGTTACTGCAAATATGTCAAATTGCTCAGTAATAATTTTGGTTTTAATTTCATCAAATCCAGTGAACAGAGAACGAGCATTTAGATATCTAATCTTCAATAAATTCATTAAAAAGCATTAGCTAAAGAAATAGCAAAATATTTACTTACAAGTATCTCAATCTACGGCAAACGGGACGAATGATAAGCTAACAGCGATGCCATCATTATGGAACCATCGTGTGACCACACATTTCCCAAACCAAATACTTTACGCTTAAATTAAATAGTTCCAGACGAATTTGTGTAAAGTCTTTTCGAACCACAAAACTTGAACCTTTCAGAACTTTTTTCAACAAAAACACTCAATGCCGCACACTATAACTTGAAATTTGATTATGATTGTACGTATTTTCCCTTTTTGTATATTGCTAATGTGATAACATCGTTCTACATCAGCTGCATTCAAAAAGAAAATTTAAAGGTACCTGGACTGTGTCTTCGCCAATAACTTCATTGATGCTAAAAAATCGAGGTTGTGTCGTCTTGTATATTGTTCGAGTTTATCTTGCGTTGCACTCATGGTTGCAATAGCTTGATTCTGTTCGTGAATAATATTTCTTAAACCATCTATTTTGCCGTTCATAATTTCGTATTGTTTTTCAACTTCAGTGGTAATAGCTTTAGTTAAATTTTTTAAAGTATCTAAGAAATCTTGTCATGTTTAGCGCCAATTCGTCGTTTTTCTTACATCTGGAACCCATTTTTAACACAGCAACCACATAATTTAAAAAAATTATAATAGGTAAGTGGAAAATTTCATTGAATAGTAACGAATAAGCAATTTGGCTGCAGGAACACTACCTTCCTCTGCTCGCTGCACTTCTACTTCTACTCATACCACTTGACTCAACACTAGCTCTGAAACTAAAAAATAATTACGTTTTCGATTGTTGACATTGAAATGTTATACTTTTCTGAAACTCGACAGATGGTACATCTTTCCTGTTAAATATCCTCCACAATGAGTTATAGTGTTTCTGTCAAATAATTCATGAATTAGATGCCCAGTTTCCTCCTATATATGTGAGGCTGTTTGAGTTCATCTCAACTAGAACAATATTTTTGAATTAACCCTCCATAAAGAAAGCGTTAAAACACATGTTCTTATGATCCAGATCCTTTTCAATATTTCCAAGTTTTAGTAAAACATCTTCGCCGCCTCTTCATTTGTAATAGTAAATTAGTTGTCCGAGGTTGTGACGGGCTTTAGCCAGGATCATGTACGCATCACTGGAGGCTCGTCTTTCTTCATGACTTTCATGATCCAGCAAGTCAGTCGAATCAGCTTTGGTCACCTTACTCACAATGTCTCCGTCAGTGAATCTGGCAGTTGTAACAAGATTTTCTTCACATTGAAAGAATTCCTGCAAGTCCATTGAAATTTTACTCATGGCCAACCGGAGAGCGGCACAAGGTCTTTTTTTCAAAGTTGTCGCTGATGAGGGCCAAATACAGAAGCTGTTTCGGATAGTCCATGCACTCTCATCGCTTGAGGCTTTCTTCAGCATCCTGCAGGTGTCCAGAGAGAAATTCGGCTAAGACTGAAATTTTCTCCTTGATCCTCAATGATTTTCAGCACAATTCGCTTTCTAGAACAACAGCAATAACCATTAGAACAACAGAAACAACCATTAGCACAACCCAATTGAACAGTCGTAAAAAACTTTGTCATTTTATCGCACCACACGTTTGTAAACTTACCTGTAACAGCACTTCAAGCTTCTTATAACTTATAACTGCGTGGTCCATAGATTACATGATGCTGGTAGTATTGGGGGACAGATAGACCAGTCTGACTTGAGTTCATCAATATGAGGATGCAGTTGTCCAGCAACAAAACAATCGCTCTGCCTTTCTTTCTCTCGTCCTAGCCTCTGATCTCCTTTTGGAAGAGCTTGAACACCATCCATGCTTTCTGGTTAACTGTGCACTTAACAGGGACTTCTTCATCACAGCGAGGTTTCTCCAACTTGCCAATAACAAGCAGTTCTCTTTTTTCTCTTCCAGTTACATTGGTGCAGATGAAGAGAGTCCCTCTGCCTTTGACATTTTCTGGCCAACACACTTCTTGAACTTTAAAGTGGAATTAGGAGTCATCTTGAACGACAGACCAGTTTTGTCTCCATTAAAAATGTCTTCTTCTCTGTATTTGTTCCGTATTCTAGCCCATCCATTCGTGATCCAGTCATTAGTTACGGTTCTGTCCACATCTTTGCTTTGCCGCATATTCTACCAAATCCAATCGAATTCTTCTAAGCTTAGCGGGCTGGATAGTTTGTCTGCTTGCATTATGAAAATTGGCCGCTGACCGGAAAATTCATGCTCCCTTTTTGAGTAAACCATTTGATTAATGCCTTGTCTAAGTCGTCATGGGTCGTTTTCCGCAATTCCTTCTCTTGCTGTCTACTATTCCCTTTCGCCGCAGTTTTGATTTTTGCACTGTAGCACTAAATTTAGTTTACTGATTAACGCCTCAATCACAACCAACTTGGTTTCAATCGTTAGCGCACGTCTTTTTGCACCAGGCACACACATTTTGTAGAGAACAGAGAATGTTATTGACATAGATATGTAATGCATTGCCCCTCATTAACCCTTAACTGTGTTGATGTATTCAACTGACGCTTACATGCTGGTGGGGTTTCAGAGACCCTAACCTAAAACTGCGCTAAAAGTATGCCATATTGAAATGCAATAACTTTTATTCTAAGTGATAGTGATCTTGTCATAAGTAAGTACTAAAATCAGGTGTAACATTCGGTCTGTTACAAACAATTTCCATGCTTCTAATATATCTCCTGGCTCAATATTTCTGGCAATGCTTTTGCCTCCAAGCAAATGAAAAATGATATTTGCAGCTCGTGTACGTGAACATGGTTTGCAATTCTTTGACCATTTGAAATTTTGTTTTTAAAACCTATTTTTATCTGTTACTTCATCTTCCTCTTCGCTATCTGATGCATTGTCTAAGCCATCAGAATATACCACTGACTCAGTGTCATGATCACTAGCGCTAAATGAATTCACATCGGCAACACTTTCCTCATCCGAAAGGTAAAAATTTGGGTCATCAACAATGGCTTTCAGTTTAGCGTCCATAAGGCTTTACTTGTCGATGCCATGGTATGATAACCACATATAACCTCTAACCTCACATTTTTGAAAAAAGGACCAGCGAAAATTTACTTACAAAAAATTAAAATTACACACTTACATGCTAGTGGGGTCCAAGCAACTAAAACAGGTGTATTTTAGTAAAAACACATACAATTCACACCACCGATATGTCTCCCATCAGCTGACACTTTACAGAAAGAGTACATGAAATCTCAGAGCCATCTGCCTGCTAACTCGAATATTAACTGAAAAAGGAAACTGCTTGGGGTTTTCTAGACCCCACCAGCACAGTTAAGGATTAAAATAGCCACAAACACCCGAGTCTGCGACCTTGGGCATTCAGTCTTCCTAATCGCAGCCATTATGTCTGACTAGGTACTCATTGCATGCTTTTAAGATTGTCCCTTCCGTGTGCACATATCTTACCTGCTTCGTAGAACTATTTGGTTCCTTTTGTATTTCTTGATACAAGTTGCATGAAAATATGCTAAATTCTGCTGGTATTCATCTTTTCATCGACTTGAGTGCCTAAAAATGCTTAATAGCTGAGTTTGAGTTACTTCATAACCGAGTTACTTTAAAACACAGTGTCTTGTGTAGGTTTGGCCACCAGAGAATTTAATTAATAACAGAGTACGATTGTATCTACTAGTGGAATAAAAATGGGTATCATGACATAGAACGGACAGTAGCTCTTTAATGGCAACGCCAACAACCTATACGTTGAATCAGTTTATTAATCAATTTAAATCATAATGGCTTTTTATATGGTGTAACCAAGAAGACTGTACTAAAGAGAAATAACTGGCGTGTCGAAGCGGAACTCGCGAATTGTCAATGTCAACTATTTGCTGAGTGTATCTGGCCGCATATATTGACGCAACACATTTGGACCATGTTTTAACACTTGAAATACACTCCATTTGATTAACAACCGTAAACTGACTTTTAACCGCGATTACCTACAGGTTAATTTTGCTCGTTTCCAACTTTCGAACGGCAACGAAAACGAACGAAAATGACCGAAGATAGTACACGCTGTCGACAGCGCCGCGACGGCTATCCCTGGCATTGGGGCCGCTTTTATGCACAGCCATCATAGCAATTTACGTCTCTTTATTACAGTTTTCTTGGGTATAACCTTACGGGGTTATAATACATGGTCCAGCAACGAGACAGGGGTAGAATATATTTCTAAAACTGTGAGAGTTACACAAAAATCGCTTATATAACGTTGTAGGTGCACATTACTAAAATATTTTTGATAATACAGGATTAGTCAAGAAAATGTGGCGAATTAAACCTACTTCTTTATAAATGGAATGCCCCATATTGAGGTAGCTAGCCTAAAAGTTAGGTGTTGAAATACTAAATCATTTTAATTTAAAGTTGTATCGATCTAACATGAACTGCTTTGGAGAAATTAACGATTTTATGCAAAAGAAAACTTCGAATTTCAGGTGGCCGAAGTAATACAAAAAAAAATTAATGAAAGAAAACGTTACTAAAAAATTATGTTTTTCGTGAATTACCTTTCGAGCGTAAGATGGGGGCTCTAGTTATTAATGCTATACAGGGTGCTCAACATTTGCTGATTTAATAATACGTATCGCTTTTTCGTGTTATTTCTTGTCGTGCTCGGACAGTTTCAAGTGTTTAAATTCAGATTTTATTGGCGTTTATGTATTATTCCTTCTAATAAAGTAACTCATAAATCTGAAAAACAGTTGAATTTACAGATATGAAGTAAGTTATAAAAAGAAAGCTCACTGCAACGGCCTTTCAAAAATGGCACGTAACCCATTTTCGAGGCAGTAATATGGTCCAACACGCCTGCACTAGAGTACGAGTAGAGGCAGGCAGTATCCGAGGGTACTGGGTCTCATAGCAGCAGGCCAGATATGGTTACCAGTATAGCTGAACACGCCTACAACACTAGTAACCACGTGAGAGCTAGAAATTGTAAAGCGAGCAGTCATATGTGTGTCAAATCCAGTAAAATTAGGTCACTGGGGCAATCTGGTAGTTTAAGTAACATCCATGTGGACGGCAACGAGATGCAGGCTAGAGTTGGTCGCCTTGGCAGCGGTGGACAGCAGTGTGCAGGTTAATTACTCAGCAACCCTCCGAGGATTTCGATTCAGAATTGCGCCAAGGACACGTTGTCACAGCTGAAGCCACCTGTGCGCATATGGATGTTAGCGTAATTGATAAATTTGAGTGTAGAATTAATTAACAGTATTTTACAATATGTTCCTACCAAAGATTGTTGATTTAGCTTTTGTTTTAAAATCAGGCGACCGATCTCACGATGTCGGTTAGCCAATCGCAGATAGCTTGACGTAATGTAATCCAATTAAGCTTTTATTTAAAACGATTGGCAAGTGTTTTGGAGTGTTGAACTTCTAGGGAGGTATAAAAGCATTGTTAACGGTTTGACAGCTTCACTTCTTGATTATTATCGGTCACTTCTAAATTACTGTTTGTCACTTGATCATTAATTGTCTTAAAAATATAAATAACATTTTGTACATGACTAGAAGCATTCGCATTAAAAAAACTGTTACTAAAGTGTTTTTTATTTACGCGAGTGGAATTCGTTATTCAACTAGTGCTTACCTTAAATAAAGTGTATAAAAGCCGTCCTAATAAGTTCAGAGCACGTAGTACACATCACAAATCACTTCCAGTAAGGGCACCAGCACACCGTATCGACATCGTGTATCTGGTCAGCAGCCATGTTTCCGGAGACTGAGGGAATCCCATCTTGCTTCGACGCACCACGTCTAGTGAGCACATGAAAAAGTCCATAGGCATACGGTAGGAATTTTCCTTATTCTCATCCATTCACATGTTATTTAGTCCCTCGACCCGATTGTTAAATGCTCGTTGCCATACTTGTAAAAGGCGATTTAAGACCAAAATTTCACCAGAGTAAAGAAGTAATTTTTCCTTGATCTCATATACAGTATGTCTCCGGATTGAGTTTACAATAGGTATAATTGACCAAAAATTTTCGAATTGGAATTTCATATTTTGGAATTCCGCCCTGCTTGGTGTGAAATGAATTTTAAGAATATTTTCAGTTTTTGAAAAACAAGTAGGCCTTGACAGGGAAGCGAAAACTATTTTATTTTTAGGTAAACTATCCTTTTTGTTCATGATACGGCAAAGTTTAATTAAGAAAAGTTGTTTATAATGATAAATTATGGCCCTATACCAAATTTCAGAAAGATCTGTCGACTTATAAAAAACTGTTATTTTTTAGAAAATTGTATTTTATTGTCGGGTAAACTACCCTTTTTGTTAATGATACGGAAAAATTGTATTAAGAAAAGTTGTTTATAATGATAAATTATGGCCCTATAACAAATTTCAGAGAGCTCTGTCGACTTAGATTAAACCGTCATTTTTAATGCAATTTGTTTAATCTAAAATATAAC
>OW679202.1:64288653-64566401 GCA_940337035.1 Agriotes lineatus
TACAGTGATCTTATAATTAGTCAAAAATTTCATTTTTAATTTTTAACCATTTGTCAAAAATTTTCAAAAATTACAAATTCTACAAAAACGGTACAAAATAGAGCGTTAGTTGAAGAGACAAATTTTCTCTAGCATTTTAAGGTGAATTCAAAAATATAATAATATACCGGGTGTTTTATTTAAAATAGGAGTTAATAAAAAAAATAGAAAAAAAAACAAAATAAACCCACTTTAGAAGTATTCAACTGGAAAATCACCTATCTCACATCAATACACATTAAAAATGTAATAAAAATGTAAAGTTTAAAAAAAATCGTTAGAGCCGTTTTTGAAAAAATCGAAAAAAACTGAAAAATCACAAGAGTAAACACCTACTTCCGGTTATGCGAGTTTCTTCAAAAGCTTGCTGTCTCATCTACATAGTACACAAAACTTATATATGAAGTTTCAACGCCATACCTCTTTTCGTTTTTGAGATATTCTGTTCACAGACAGACACACAGACAGACCAATGAAAAAAAATATGTTTTTTGGGTTCAGGGGACTCTAAAACGTGAAGATCTGTTGAAAACTCAATTTCGAATTTTTGGGGTGAATCCAATACTTCCTTTATTGTAAAAGGAAGTAAAAATGAAGAAATTATTACAAAAATCCACTCTCAGATTCAGTGTCAATTTGGAGCAGAAAAAATATAAAATAGCAATAGCAAATGATGTTGCTACAATAACAGACAATCCCACACATAACCCACATACGTACAGCTGGGTCCACGAAGGAAGGCGAGCGCGCCAGTGCGCTGCGCAAAAAAACATATTTTGCAGTCCAGTGGCGTAGCGTGTATGCATAATTTTATAATAAAACAAGTATTTGAGCAGTGTACGTATAATTTTATAATAAGTATATGTATATGGAAGTATAAGTTAAGTAACTAAGTATTTGTGTCATGAACCCGCTGTCGATCGGCATGCGCCGGCCGCTCGCCTTCCCTCGTTGATCCAGCTGTAAAAAGGGACGCGAGAAAAAGTGCACAAACTATAGATACAATTCTGGATTATTATATAGGTATGATAGGAAAAGTCTAAAAAAATCCTCATAAAAAGAATTGAAATACACGACAGAGTATGCGAGTGTAAATTAGTAAAACGGCTTTATGATCAGTCAAGTCCTATTGAAACGAAATGGAAAACACTACAGCCAAATGAGATAAAAAGGACCCTTATCAAGCAATCCAAACCATGTATTGTCTACTAATTTTAAGGACTTAATAGGGTTATTCCCTATTTTCAATTTAATATATATAAAGTGATTAAAAAATCTCCATACCTTGGAATTTGAACGTATATCCTCACTATTATTATTATTATAACGTCAAATTGCATTACTGGCAGAAGCTTGTGTTAACGGCATTTTGAAGTTTGTTTAACGTTCAATATTTTCTGAATAAAGCTGCAACGTAACATTTTTTGTTTTACAGAAATCATAGATCACTTGAGCCATTTTTTCATCACTCGTTATATTGACAAGTCTCTAGAAATATGGAAGAAGATATGTACTGGTTTTTTAATTTCTATCGGCGACCATACACTTTTTACTATTTATTTCGCTGGCCATAGCAAATTACCAGTTGGATGCCCACCGTATACTAAAAAAACTAAAAGAACAGTAAAATCTGGAACAAAGTACTAGCGGGAGGCAAAGATCTGAGCCAGAGAGAAGAATGTAAATATTTGGAGGAAATAAAAATTACATTAAACAAAGAAAAGACGGTTATATAACAACTCCACATCGAACACATACTATACATGGCGAGACAACACTAACGAGATTTGCATATACAATACTTAATGCCATACACTAGAGCAAAAAATGGTATATGTATTATGATACGAGTTTTATAAGAAGCATTTTGTAGCACGCACGGGTTTAGGGTACGACGAGCGAAGCGAGGAGTGCCCTAAAGGAGTAAGTGCAACAAAATGCCTTATAAACGAGGCATCATACAGTATTTTATCTACTTTGCCACTTTTTTAAACATAAAAATAATAAAATTTCAAAATCTACGGAATTTCGCGGCAGTTGGCAACATTTGTGCGGTGTAATAAAGGCGGCTATTGACACTTCAATTTGTACACGGAGCGACGTACCTATGGTTGCAACGTTAAAAAAATAATTACTGTTTTCAGTATTTTTATTATAGCATCGCTTTTTGTCTACTACGATACGCAAACGAGTATCGTAATAGCCTCAGTACGAACGCAAAGTAGATAAAGTTAACGGGCCCTTTTTTAAATTTGATTCCTCTTTTAATTTCCTTTAAGAATTAATTTAAAATATCATAGCTTTGATTTTTTCTCAAATTTTACATAATTACTTGAGTAGTGATAATAAAGTCATAATTTACTGTCGTAACAATTTTGCGATAAAACAATCAAAAGATTTTAATTGTTTTTTGTTTCTCACTTCCAAGCAGTCAATGCCTACTTAGTTCCAATTCTGCACACACAGGGTGAGGCAATTTTGATACCATACGCTATTGCAAAAAAAATCCATTACAAAACTTGAATGAAACCCCTCTGTAGTTCTGGGCAGTCAATTGTTTCTTTTTCGGTACACTGTTTTGAATGCGCCACCATCTTGGATTTTTTTTATTTGACAATGGTAGTTTTTTCATCAATTGATTCTTTTTTCATCGTTTTATGAATTGATTTAAAAAATCATAGCTTTATTAAGAAAAACAAAATTTTAAGTATTAATAATAAAAAACCATACTTTACTGTCGTGACAATTTTGTGATAGTTGAAACTGTCAAAAGATTTTAATTATATTTGGTTTCCTATTTCGAAGCAGTCAACAATTACTTGGTTAATTTCTGCACATACAATTAGCAAAATTAAAAAGGAATCAGAATTGACGAAAAAAGTACCCATATCGATTAAAAAAATGCAAGATGGCGGCGCTGACAAAACAGTCGGTGTCGTGAAAATACAATTGACTGCACAGAACTGGAGAGTAGTAGGTCCCGTTATAGTTCTGCAATGATTTTTTTTTTGCTTTAAGTGTATGGCATAAAAAATATATGCAACTATCGTTAGTGTTGCCTCACCCTATATAAGACAATTTCAATATAGAAGGGAAAAAATGGAGGCAATGGAGATGGATTTCTTGCGGCCTTGCTATGAAACTAACAAAAAATAACAACGTAAAAACGATGTACTAGGAGAATGAATGGAAGTGAATGGCAGAGAATAATAGCCTCAACGAGCGCATGGCTGGAATCTAGCCGCACGAAGAAAAATAGAACGTCCACCAAGGAACTGGCAAATAGAAATAAAAAAGAATAAGAAAGCTTGATTGCGTTCCTTATACAGTGTGTCCCCGGATAGGTGAAACGACTCTTGTAAAAGGTAAAAAAATTTCGATTCAGAAGTGCCTTTTATGTGGCAAATGCGACAAAAAGTTATTAAGAAAAGTTGTTTAGAATCAACATCTATGCCCCTATACCAAATTTCAAAATCCTCGGCCGACTTTGATTTCTCACATTTTCTTTCAAGTTTATTTCCCAAATCAAAGAATTTTACTTTTACTAAAGATTTTTATTGGAAAAACAAATACGTTTAACAAAGTTTTTTATTTCATAATAACTTTGTTAAAAATAAAATTCTTTGATTTGGGAAATACACTTGAAAGAAAATGTGAGAAATCAAAGTTGGCCGACGATTTTGAAATTTGGTATAGAGGCCTAGATGTTGATTCTAAACAACTTTTCTTAATAACTGTTTGTCGTATTTGCTACATAAAAGGCACTTTACCATAGAGAAAAAGATTTTTTGAAAATTTCCAAGGCATACTTGATTTTTCAAAACTAAAATTATGTTAGAAATTCGCCTTTAAGCAGGCAGAGCTGAAACCCAAAAAAATGAAAATTTAAATAGAGAATATTTGATCTTTCACAAGAGTCGTTTCACCCATCCGGGGACACACTGTATACAGGGTGAGGCACATAAAGTGTTACAGAGCAATAGCACTCAAACTATTGATCATATCCAAAAATGTTTCAGACAAAAGTTTCAGTGTTTGAGAAGGCCGTCATACTGGACCACCCTATTTTTTTATCGGTGGAGGCGCTGAAGCTACGTCAAGGTCAACTCCAGATTTTTAAATGGAACTATGTATTTTTTTTCGATTACATTATTACCGATTTTAAGACAAATTCAGCTACCTGCAACACAAGGTCATTCTAGTTAGCAAAGTATGAAGATAGTAAAAAATCGAAAAATATCGGAATAATCACTTTCAAAGGATCCACTAACCTTGGTTTGGTTCTACCTACAGAAGATGCTCGAAGTTATGACCCCCGACTTGTAAGCACTTGTTAATTCGCTGATGAAAAAACCGTCTAACTTCAGCTAACATTTGTGGTGTAATTTCGGTACATGCTCGTCGTATTCTGTCTTTCATGTCGTCAGGCGTGGTAGGTGCTACCGCCATTACGCGATCTTTGACAAAACCCCATAAAAAGTAATCTGCTGATGTTAGATCTGGCGATCGAGGTGGCCAAGCTACAGGACCGCCTCGACTATCCACTTTTCGCCAAAAATCTCATTCATCACTTGTCTTAAACACAGAGCATAATGGGGCGGTGCACCGTCGTGTTGACTCGTGTTTGTTGCACTGTTGCATTTTTCGATTTTTCGACTATTTTCATACTTTGCGTGACTAGAATCACCTTGTGTTTCAGGTCGCTGAATTTGTCTTCAAATCGGTAATAATGTCATCGAGAAAAAATACATGGTTCCATTTAAAAAAGTGGAGTTGACCTTGACGTAGTTTCAGCGCCTCCACCGATAAAAAAATAGGGCAGTCCAGTATAACGGCCTTCTCGAACACTGAAACTTGTGTTTGAAATATTTTTGGATGTGATCAATAGTTTGAGTGCTATTGCTCTGTAACACTTTATGTGCCTCCCCCTGTATATATATTTTTTAATGCAACAAAAATTACATGACAAATTCACCCGTCGATAAGTGCCATAAGGCATAGGACACAACCAATACAGCCTGAAAAACAAGGCCTCAGTTCTCCGGCCTGACGTCGGTACAAAATGGCCAATGAGAGCTCTTTACCTCGAAGCGGAGTGAATTCAATCATTGGCCAATTCAGCCTTGTTGTACTGGCGTCATCTCAAGCCGAAAAACTGAGGCCTTGTTTTTCGGCAAGTATTGACACAACGCCAACTGGACACAACGCCGACCGTGGGTACAACGCCAACCTGTTGAAGTGAAACACGATCAAAGCCTGCAACTAACCTAAACAAGCTAGAACGAGACACAGAATCTTTGAACCACTTCTGAAGCTCGGTGTTGTCCCCGGTCGGCGCTTGTTCCTGAATTTTTCTGATCACAAAACCATACCAATCTTAAAAATTTTGGTTTGAGTTGCGGTGACTTGGGGGGGGGGTCATAAATAATATAAAACTGAGGACTGTTAAAATACAAACGGAATACACAACTTTAAACACTTCTTTTTTTTTGTAAATGCTACCCTACAGGACTTGTTTTTAAATTATAAATCCCCCCTCCCCCCGCAAACATACGCCACGTCGTGATATACAATTAAATGTCAGCCTTAAAACTTGGTCAATCACTCGTAGAACTTGTTTGTGGTAAGAGTTTGATATCAAGTGACCGTCATACCGTTGATAATTCCTAAAAGAAGAAATGTTGAATGTTCTAGGTTTCTGATAATGATAAGAGACGACTTTCAATACGACGCAGACAATTTCAACGGCTGTAGCCGAACTACAATGCTAGTTTCTACGTAGTTGCATTCGATTGTTTCTAAATGAATTTTTCGAGTTCCAAAGTAGAATTTAAATGCGTAGAAAAGCCGGCGGGCAATCGTTCCACCTGCCAGGCCAAGCGACCGCCGGCTGCCGATTGTACTTCCGAAATGTTTTCAACATCTTTAAGTCCGGATTCGGAGAAATGTAGGCAGCAACGCAAAAGGACCCCGAGGCGGCATTGTAATAATGCGTTTTGACAAATATCCAAAAAAATAAAATTATCAATTGGCCTTAGGCAAGTGACAGCGCGTCACAATAACCCGTAGTAAAAAATAACAAATTGTAAATAACTCTAAAGAACCTCTTGTTTGAATTACCCGTAAACTGGTTCAACAGGACGTCGCTACAATCCATAAGTGAAATTAATTGTACAGAATGTATTCACTGCAATTCCATTCAACCACAATAAAAAAAGATCCCTGAATCTACCAAAATACCAACGCTAATTGTACTTTGATGTTTATAAAAGTAGCGCTTTTGACTTACTTTGCCTTAAGCGCTCATTTAAGGCAAATGTTACTTCATAACTAAAATATTCAAATGCACTAAAAACGTATAATCGTAAATTAAAGTATCCGACCTAACCTCACTCTTTTCACGTGTTTGAATATTACCGTGACAGATGGTCTTGTTGATTTTTCTATAACTGACATTAGAAAAGTAAGAAATGACAATGAATGACGTTGTTTATTAATTTTTTAATTCCCGCTACTAATTTCGAGCATTCTGTATGTTGAAGTCTAGAAAATGTGAAAATAGTAAAATTAATTATTTGACCTGCTGACGAATAATACAGTATTTAATATCCCAAATATGTGTCATTAATGATTATATAACCTTCGCCAATATATTAAACAACCTGCCTATATAATATATATATATATACTTTTTCATTATCGTATACAATATTACAGATACGTTTCCGAATCAAAGTTTGAATCGTAGTTATTAGTGATCTACGGTATTAATATAACAATTATGTCTTTTCAAAGGAAGAATTTAAATATGGCCACTTACATTAATCGATTTAATATACACTCGTACATTTCAGTAGTGTCATTTCAGCACTAAACACATTTTGATTAATTCCCCTTAAAAATGTCATACTTTTATATCCTTAATATGAATATCAAATGCAATAACAGATACTGACAAGAGTGATTAACAATAAATTAGTGTACTTCATTGTGCTTAAAACGAGAATTCGTGCATACCCTCAAAATTTGTTCCATCTGGTAGCCAACCGTAAAATATAACAACTATCAATGAATGACTGCTATTAATACGTACTTATCACATATAGATAAGGATGTTAGTGTCGAAAAGTATACCAACTTTTAATAAGAAAAACAACTAAACACGGCAGCAGATTTAGAGATTTAAAAAATACCATTATTTCTTGCGGGTTCATAAAAAAAATTATTATTCAATAAATGCAACTATACGTTGTAATAGTTACACATATACCATATTAAAAATTACAAATATATAACTACATTTTAAAACAACCCAAAAATAAACAACGATAAGAATTAAAATATATACGATAAACGTCTCATTCTGGCCATTTTCATTGCATTTCAATAATAAACAGTAAATACTACTCTTAATCAAAAATTAACAGTGGCTAAACTTCAATTTGTTTCAAATAGTTTTAACAAATAATACTAAAGCTACACTTACCTTTTGATTGTATTTACGACGATCTTTGGGAGCCCGAACAACTGCAGGGCTGGCCTGACCATTTACAGCGGCCTCCTGTTTGTGCGGTTGTAGGACTCGTTTTTCCATTTGTGTTTCTTTGGTAGCAACGTGAGCTGCATTACGTTTAACCTGCCAGGGATTTGTTTTGGGCAATGGGGCTTCTACATAGACTTTTTTCGTTTCCTGCGTAGAGTCTTTTTCTTTGCCTCGCTCTTGCGTTGGCGGTACACCACCAGCACCGTTGTCTCGCTTTTCCATGTTTCCGTTTACTATTGGTTTAGTTGAATGCGACTCCCTCATCCTCTCCCGCTTCTTTTCGTTCTTGCGGTCTTTGCGGCTGTGACTGACAACTGGCGTGAAGGTGCCTCCCTCATCTGGGGTTTCTGGTGCATGCACTTCTTCGTTAGTGTTCTGCATGCTGTCTTGTTGCGATGCTGTGGTTTTTGTTGGTTTGTTAGACTGTGTAAATTCGTGTACAGTCTCTTCTATGTTTTCCTTGTTGCTCCCGTTTTCTTTTTCGCTCTTAAAATTCAAAACCGCGTGTGCATAGGAAGAACTTGTTGGATCGGGAGGTGCACCCCCTGCTGTATTGTGGGTTGTAGTTGTGGCAACGTGCGTAGACATTTCACCCTATATTGGCTACTTCACAGCCACCGATTTTACTACAAACAACTAATTGTAAACTTCATTCAATACTAAAAGGAACAATATGGAGTGTGACCATGATGTATCACAAACGCATGGCCGTAACAATAAACGATCGCATGGCGTCAATTGACAACAATATATTTCCTTGTCAACACGTTACGTAACACTAACCAACTTCACAGTCTTCGATGTATAAACTAGCTACGGTAAATTGACTAAAAACAAAATATTACGTTTCTAATATTCACAGATTCTGCGATACATGCTTGCTTGTCTGATAGATCTGTGTGGGATCTCACGTATTATTTAACCGATTAGGGACTTTCCTTTCCTGCGCTATAAAGTTGGCAATTAAATAGTAACAACCGGCAACTTTGGCTGCGTTCAATGTTGGTTTGAATGGCGTGACATTCTCACGTTCAATAACTACGCACTACCAAAATATTTAGAGTTATTAAGATTTAATTTTCTACTTTTTTTATTCGCCATGGACTATTGATAGAAAAAAATTGTCTGAGAGCAACCCATACGTTTTAAAATAGTTTGTTTTCAATCTTTTATTAGTTTAAACAGTAACATTTTACAATCACAAATAAAATAAGAAATCTCTATAACAGTGTGTATACTTTTTGATACAACCCATTCCCCGTTGTGTGTTTGGTATTGTTATTTTTTATATTAGAAGAATTTCATAGTTTATTCTAGGATTTAATTTTCCGAAAACTTTGCTCCCATGAAAGAACTATCCCAAAAAACCGAAATAAATTCAAAACCAAAGAAAAACATTTTAGGTCGCCATTTCTCAACATATTTCTGCATGAAATAATTGCTCTAAAATTAAATAATTAACGTTTAATCCATCAGAATAACTTAAAAAAAATAATAGAAGGTTTTAAAAACAAATATGAGAGTATTATTTTTTACAAGTTAATTTTATTTTATTCAGATGCTTTCACATAATTCAACTTTTGTCTGCCCGAGAAAAATTAAACATGCAATCCTCTTGACCTTTTTTTTATTTCACCCCCGAGGTACTTTTGTAAAAATATTATAACGTTTTTCATAACTTAGGACCTCTATCACGCTTGCAGTGGAAATAGGAGTTAGGTACTTATCATCATTATTATAACTACAGGGAGTTTATTATAACATGCAATATGTGTAAATGCGTTTATTTTAGAATACAATATGGAAACGTTACTGAGTCTTATGTAAAAACATAATATATTGTACGGGGGAAAGAATTATGTTGATCAAATAGTATAAAGACTTCAGTTTACAGCAAGTATGTGGGTTATTACATGCCCTGTTGTTCTTTCTGATGCTTCTTTTTCAATAAAATTACTTTTTAAAATAAATGCATTTACACATCACGTGGCGTACCCTTAGAAACCAATAGACAATCAAATCCTTATAGAAACGGGATTGCCACATTACGCGTTATAATAAATTCACTGTATATTTATTACATTAACATGCCAATTTTACAATGCTTTAAACATAGGTAACGAAGTTGTTTTGAAAAGACCACTTATTTCATAGTGCTGCGTTCTCTTTGGCATTGTAGTTGTAACTCATACTATTTTTATAATTTATATACACATATTATTCATAAATCCACCTTTTTTTGGTCACTGACGTTTATAGAGTGAATTTATTTTATTTCTTTTGACGGAAAATTCGAATAGTAATTAGAATTTAGTTTGAAGTATGAAATACACTATAAACAAATGCCACAAAACTCTTAATTTTTAAAAGGACGCCATTAGTTATTTACATTAAATATTCTACTTAAAAAGTATACATAAACGGAATTGTTCTTTTTGTATACATACAAGCTATGTATGCTGTCATAGAAAACATGTCAATGCATTGTTTCTATTGCAAGCTATAGGCAACCAACTATACAGAAAATTTAAAATTTAAGCAAAGAGCAAATAATTATATGCTCTTTGATTTAAGCTTAAATTTTTGAAAGAAACAGTCGGCTGTGGAAATACTACTATAATTAGGCTATTTAATTTCAAATTAATATCACTTGGTTTTTATTTTTTGAGTTTAGCATAAAATTGTGATATCTCGAAAGTTGGTTGCCTATAGCCATCTATAACTGGCACTAAAACAATTAGTTGACACGTTTCTTTATAAAAGTGCACATATATAGCTCATAAGTATATAAAAAAGAAAAATTCCATGTAAATACACTTCTCCAATAAATTAACGCACCAAAAAAAAGTAGCCAAAAGTTTAAAGTTAATTATTGTCGAAACCACTTAACCGATTTGGACGATTTTTTTTTGAATGACACGTCGTCTCTTTCAGAAAGTTAGTGTACTACTCTATTCGCATAGAAACTGATTTTTTTATAAATACCGGGTGTAACAATTATAACGTATTTTTTTCATAAAATTTATAACACCCTGTGGAGTTCAACAGCTACAATATCAAGTTATAATTCAAAGCAAACTCTACCCTTATCTTTTTATAACATTTTGTTTTTTGATTCACTCTTTTATCTTAGCTACTGCAAGAGAAACACAATTTTATAGCATAACATGTTTTTATTGACTTTAATTTGCATTAAATTCACTAAAGTAGCAGGCTATGGAGAAACAGAAAGAAACAGTAATTGTCATCAGATAAATACAACTGTCAAAAAGCAGTAGTTGATAGAAGTGTGTTTTCGGTGTTAGTCCTTAACGTTTTTTTTTGCAAAATCTTTAATTTTCTCAGTATGCAACGTGAAACACGAAATCTTATTCGCGAAGAATGTGCTCAAGAATTAGTTCTGTTTGAGGAAGGTTAGAAGTTATTCTGGCCAGAGGCGAAAATACTCGCTACTGAGACTTTCGTTTACCTTTTTTCTTTACATTTTGGTTCTTTTTTGTTGTTGTTAAATTAGGTCTCCATTAACACATGTTATGCTATAAAATTGTGTTGCTTTTGCAGTAGCTAAGATAAAAGAGTAAATCAAAAAACAAAATGTTATAAAATGATAAGGCTAGAGTTTGCTATGAATTATAACTTGATATTGTAGCTGTTGAACCTCACAGGGTATTAAAAATTTTATGGAAAAAACACGTTATAATTGTTACACCCGGTATTTATAAAAAAATAAGTTTCTATGCGAATAGAGTAGTACACTAACTTTCTGAAAGAGACGACGTGTCATTCAAAAAAAAATCGTCCAAATCGATTAAGTGGTTTCGACAATAATTAACTTTAAACTTTTGGCTACTTTTTTTTTGTTGCGTTAATTTATTGGAGAAGTGTATATGAAAAAAAATTGAAAACGCATCTTCTACCAATTATTTAAAGAAGTAATAGTCTGAAAAAAATATATAATACAACTTGTTCATTGTGGGTAAAATATTTTTACTTTACCAAAAAATTGCTTAAAAATTAAATATGTTACAATATATAATTTTATTAATTTTAAAACTAAAGATCATCACCTTCACATAATTTAAAATAATTCTATCTTAAAGATCAATTCGGTCAGTCTTTGGTCATCCTTTTTCATATTTTCATAGGAATTTCGTACTCCCAACTCGCCGTGTACATTTTGATTTCTATTACTGATAGGTACGTCAAATTTTATAAACAACTTAATTGCTACATGGTATACTTCATCACCGAATTCCAAACCTGTTATCAACGATTCTCACTTGCTATGCTTCCCATGCAGTCTAATTTCAACATGTTATACTCCACTTTTCATAACGAAATCTGTTTGGCAGCTGATTCCCACATGTTATATTTCTGATGCTATATATTCTCACATGTTGTATCTCGAGCCAAAGAGACCAAATTTAAAATAGTTCACTCTCGCTAACGCAGCGTCTATTTCAGATATAGTATTTTGAGTTGCCTATAGCACAGGCGTTTAAGAAGTCTATTCTCCAATCCTACATAAATACAATTAAATTGTATGCATTGGTGTATAATTTTTATGCTTTCATTTGAGCAATAGTAAAGGGCTTCTGTTGCGTGTTATCCGCTTTAGAAAGACCTACAAAATTTTACAAGGAATCTGTTTGCGCGTGATTCTTTTTTTCTAAACCATGACATATAGTTTTACTTTGGTTTTACCACTCTGTAAGGATTTGTACGATTTTTTTTTAATATTCACTCTGTCGCTTTCCTTCACATGTGTATAACATCTTGTTGTTAAAGAGCACTGCAAAATTCGACAGGAGTGCTCAGAGTTCGAAACTGGGAATATATTCTATTACACCAATCATTTTTGCCAACTTCTTGTGTTGTGTAAATTTTCATCATTACCAGCTTTGTTGACATCTCCACCGCTGAAGCTTTGGTATCTCCTCTTGCCTCTAAGGAGGACTAGGCATTCAAATTTCATGATTTTATGTAGTGGGTGACGGTACTGTGTCTATGTTGACATAGAGCCAGGCGCGTGCTGGGACCCTGCAGAGGGTCCGGGCATTGACATTTTGGGAAACGCCCCTAAAAATACCCGTCGCAAAAATTTTAATTTTTTCAAGCTTATACGATCTAAAACGATACAACTTTAAGTCAAGAAATATATTCTAAATAGTAATTGGTTTTGTAGAATTAGACAGAGTTACAAAACTCAAAACATGGGAAGTAGAATGTATTCAAAAATAATAGTTATTTATTGTATAAGTGTCGAACGTAGCATCTTAGTCACGAAAGAAACAGTTTAACCACTACACCCGTAGAAATAGTGCAAAACAACCTTTTGTCCAACACCTCTTTTAAATCTCTTCAACTATTTTTTGATGTACTATAGTTTCTATGCAGGTTGTTGGTGCTCCTATACTATATTGTTGGTGTTTGTTATACTGCTTAGCAACTTCATAGGCCATCGGGCCATAACAGCCATATTATGCCCGTATTGAGGGCCAATAAACACGATTATGGTTCTAAAATGAAATAAAGTGAAATTATGTACTAGTTGTATACAAAGCTTTATGTTCGACTGCTAAAATCGAGTTTATATATTTAACGTCTATATGGTAACAGAAAGAAATTTGACATTAGAGTGGCTTGGTGGATCTTGACAAGCAGCATAGGGTTACCAAATGTTCTTACGGCTGCGTAGACGAGTTGTTAATAATTTTAGTTTAGGAAATTAACTTTCACAAGATATTTGTTTAGTTAGGATAGTGAGAAAAAAATTCTATAAATTCGACTCAGATTCTAAATTTGCTCAATTGCGTAAATCTGAAATTTACTCAATTGCCGAATTAATTTGCTCAGTTGCAGTATTGACCAAATTCATTTTAGCTATTGGGCGAATTTGGCATCTGAATCTATCATACACATTGAATATAGTAGGATATAAAACCACAAATACTTATGATACACAACTAATGCACTTCAGATTGCGAAAACAGCGTCTACTATGATAGCTATGAGCGGGGAGGCGGGGACTGGATTTGTGTGTGTCAAGGCTTTCTTCACTGTATTGTCCTGGTTCATTTTGATTATAGTCTTTTATTTTAGCTGTCTCATAAACGTTTTTAAAATTTCTTTTTGGCAACTGAGGCCACAGTTTGGAAAACGTCATTAACTTTTTCTTAATTTTGTTCTTTTTAGAAGGCTGGAATAACTTCACAAATTCTGTTGAATGAGTTTGTTGGCATACTTTCAGTAATTTCAGGAAATCTAGGAGGATCGAAGCATTCTATATCACCATAAAATAATCCATGATCCACAAATCAGGTCTCTAAACTGACTATAATTTGCTCCATCACGAAATTATTAATGTGGTCAAACGAAAGTGAACTTCATTTTTATACTTTATATTTTTAAATAAATTATTGTACGAATAGTCCCAGGGCCCGGCAACTCAGGGCCTACCGGAAAATGCCCAGTAGCCCGGCGGGCCAGCACGAGCCTGCATAGAGCGACCTTATAACTCAATAAACCAAAGATTATCATTGAATTACCCTCACATGTAGGCTTATATTGTGACTTAGGTTACTGTTTTTTTCCATAATATATATGTATAGTATGATCATAAATTATTTTCATCTAGTTGGCTAAAAAATAGTTCATAATTTATGAATGCAACTATAAGCCACTTAAAAATCAAATCTTAAGTTTGACATTGAAATAGAAACGTAGTTGCATTTATAAATTAGGAATTATTCCAGCCAAACTAGGTGAAAATAATTTTGATCAATTTGAACACCGTAGATATAGCTTTTTTATGGCGAGCGAGTATCACTATGCTTCTTCAAAGACACTGTTAAATCCGACATAAGTATATTCAGAAGACGAAAAATAAATACAAATACATTTTGTACAGTACCAAAAATGTTATCATTTTTGTAATACACCGGCAGTGTGAATTCAACCAAGTTTAATGGGTGTACAAACAAGGTAAAAAATAAGCAAATTTATTCACTTCAATAATTCGGGCTTGTATCATTTTATATTTGGTTGCCATATTTGTGGCATCGTCATAGCACTAGACTCTATAATTTGGAATGTCAAAATTGCAGGTCTGTAATATGTTCTTGAGCTAGACCTCCACGGTTTTTTATTTTGATTCAATGAAAGCAAGAAACCTCTCTTCAATTGAACAAATTCCTTTTTCTGTAATCTTGACATATCTTACAATTTAAGGTGTGCCAAAATATTATGTACCTTCATAAAAGTACTGTGCACTTATGTATTTCCCTTGTTAAAAGTGCTAGCTACCATTGTACTAAAATGCCGCTCACAAAAAGTCAAATTGATAATATCCACGGCATTATCAGCAGCAAAATCAAGGAACTTTTCAAAACCGAAGAATTTTTAAACGAATTTGGTAACATCAAGACGCCAATAATTGATCAAGTCAGTGAGAAAATTGAAGAGTTGAAATTGTCATGATTGCCCTAGAATTGAATAACATCGTTAAGAAGACTACCAAAAGCCTAGATGATCAGGAGCAGTATAGCCGAAGACATTTCTGAAAATAGGGATGAAATTTATTTCAAAATGCACTTGTCAATCAACAAGGACGACTTGGAACGTACGCATAGGATCGCCGGTGCTGCAAGAAGTGACAATGTAAACAAAACCAAACCTATTATTGGGAAATTTCTTAGCTACAAGAAACGGCAAATTGTATTTAAGAACAAAGAAGTTTTGAAAGGATCCGGACTAACTGTAACTGTAAGACAAAGTCTTACGAAGATAAGGGCCGCTGTTATCAATAACGCCATTAGGAAGTATACTTCAAAAAATGTGTGGTCGTCAGATGGAAGGGTCTTTATAAACAATAACGGCAAAATCAGCATTATCACATTGCAAGAAGAATTGGACAAAATTCAGCAATAGTTCGGTGGTCTGTGCAATACGAACATATTTCGCATAAATTAAAGGAGTTTAAACAGCTGAACATGAATAATCGTCGATTTCTGCATTCTGCATGTTTATTTCATAAAATAATTAGTACAAAGTCACCACTATATTTATACAACAAAATTAGATTTAGAACTGATGTTCATAATCTTTATATTCATATAAAAGATCTAATAACACCCCCTTACCATAAAACTAGTTTTTATGAATGATATTTTTCCTACAGTATTGCTAATATTTACAATTCTTTAATAAGCTTAAATCTTTGTCATCAACTTGCTTCAAAAGTCATCTCCACAACATTTTATTGGATAAGCAGCTGCAGTAGTATTTTACTTCATTGAACACAGCTGTGCAACCGCTCTACTTAATGTCACGGATGATATCATTGCAGCTGCCGATCGTGGAGAGATTAGTGTATTAGTCTTGCTAGATTATAGTAAGGCTTTTGACACCATCTCTCATTCTGTACTACTTGCAATTTTGCATTATATTGGCCTGAGTGACAACTCTGTTAATTTTCTGTCAACTTATCTTAGAAATAGATCACAAGCCGTAGAGTTATGTAATTCATCGTCTCATATTAGGCCCGTAATCAGTGGCGTACCACAGGGTTCCATTTTAGGACCATTATTATTTACAATTTATACGTCTACCTTACACAAACGGCTCAAAACATGTAAAACTCAAATGTATGCAGACGATACACAATTGTACCATTCATTTCCTCCAAATAATTCTATTCAAGCTGTCAGTGATATCAACGTAGACTTACAAACGCTTTTTGAAGATTCCTATAAACACTGTCTTACTCTTAATCCATTAAAATCTAATATCTTGTTGTTTGGGAACAGGAACGAAATCATTGCTCTAAAAGGTTTTGCGAAATTTACTATAAATGGTGTTGACGTACCTGTAACTGATAGTGCCAAAAACCTTGGTGTCATACTAGATGAAAGCTTTAGATTTCGTCAACATATATCTAATAATATCCGCCGAGCTTACATGAATTTAAAGCTTCTTTACCCCCACAGAGGCTATTTAAGTAGTAGCACTAAAGCTATGTTATGCGAATCGCTAGTTCTATCCCATTTCTCCTATTGCTCTTCTGTGTATGGACCATGCCTTGATCGGGATAATTTGAGTCGTATTCAGCGTGTCCAAAACTCCTGCCTGCGTTACATCTTCGGTATAAGGAAATATCAACGTATATCTCATAAGTTATCTGAGCTAAAGTGGCTTAATATGAATAATAGGCTTAAACTACAAATAGCATGTCATTATCATAAAATCATAATAAATAAAAATCCAACATATTTATTTAAGAAAATAGTTTTCCGCAATGATATTCACAACTTAAACCTACGTAATATAGATCTTACCATAACACCACCTCTTCATAGGACAGCCTTTTTTCAGAGATCATTTCGATACAATATTTCTAAAAGTTACAACGCATTGCCTAATAATATAAAACATCTAAACATAATGTCATTTAAGCGACATCTATTTTTGGCGCTTCTGAAGGAACAGGGATAGAAACGCTTATAATTTAGATCTGCTGCTCTTAATTATATATAGTTATTTCTGTTTTTTCGTCGTAGTGAAGGTTCATTCGGGGCATCATTTTTTAGTTTTAATAATTTTTTTTACATATAGGCATTCAATTAAAAAAAAATAAGTTTTTTATTTTAAATTTTAGGGTTTGAGTGGAAGAGCAGGGCCTATCTTAAATACGGCATCTGAACTCCACCCTAAGATTTCTTGCCGACTAATTTTGGTTTTATGTATTTATGTATTTACATGATAATTTGTACGTTTACAAGTGGCAGAAATAAAGACAATATTATATTATAATATTATATTATTATATTAAATAATAATTCTGTATTTGCCATATATTTAATACTAACTATATTGCTAGCGGCTATGAGTGGGGAGGTCACAGCGTAAGTGAGACAGACAACCAACTCTTCGATGTACTTGGTGAGCTGTGCGCAAGCGCGTCGTCCGCACGGTGGGGAAGTGAACCTCACGGTCAAGTTTAAAATTCGCTTCTAAAGGCGGAGTTCGAATTCTCAGGCATGCGCACAAGACGCATAATACTCAAGAGTGAGACTATGTCGGCGCCGTAATGTTTTCGGCCGTTTCCAGGCTCTACTAGCAATATAGTTCTTTAAATATATGGTATTTGCTATTGGATATAACCGTACTTCTTACTATTAATCATATTTGTTCACAACGTTGTAGAGCAGATGGTATTAGTTTTTAATACCAAACTAAACTTCGCCCTTTTGGGTTTTTGATATAATTATTCATACCAATGATATTTTTTTACATGTATATAGTTTCTTAAACCCAATAAAAGTCCGTTATTATTATTATAATATTTAAAAAGTAAAACATATCTTCATGTCTAACATAAAAAAATTCTAGAAGGTGCAAACTGAAGGTAGAAGTAAAAATAATTCAGTAATTAATGCAGTTCGATTACCTGAGACTCCAATTATGAGCAGCAGAGAGTTAACTACCGAAACAAGCAACAAAAGCTTCACAAACAGCAGGCTGTTTGAATAACATGATGTGAGGAATAAAAACATGAGGCTTGAAAACAAAGCGAAGGTGTACAAAATGATGGTCCAACCAGTTCTAATCTATGCAAATGAAACAAGAACGGAGACAAAAATTGCAAAGCAAAACACAAGAACGACTGAGATATGGGTATTCAGAACTATAGCAGGAGTTACGTTAAGAGACAGAGAGAGAGAAACACCGAAATAAAAAGAACATTTTATATACAAGATAAAGTTAAACGAATGAAAAAGAAAAAGAAAAGCTGATAAAAATATGTAAAAACCGCATACCAACAGGCAATAGACTGCCGGGATGGAAAATGGATCAACCTGGTCCATCGCGTGTTAAAAATCGATAAGCCGAAGTTGTTAAAGACTCGAAAAAGTTAACAGAAGATGAAATGTTAGAGTTTCTATATGAATCGAATGAAAACAGCAAATATTTAGATGACAGCAGTGATGTGTGGGAAGAGGACAGGGATGAAGAATTTTTATAATTTTTTATTTCAACTTTCATCTACTATTATTTTTTATGTAATATATTTTTAGGTAAATAAAATTATTATTACTCTATTTAGGAGCGAATTTATCTACTAAAACTGAGTGACGTAAGAGCGCCTTTAACGCATATAAGTGAAACTCCTTACAAATGTGCGGCTGACGCACATGTGCGCTTTATACTAATGATTAACAGAATAACGAAATTATGCAATAATAACCATAATCTACACATGGAACTACCAAAATAACGCAGCAAATGCGTTAAAGAAATTATTAATGTTATTGATGTTCAGTTATACTTACCAAACTTGAAAATGTTTAAATTTTACCTGAATTCATCCCAGGACAAATGTTCAGTAGTAATCCTTATACTTACTTAAAGTTGCCCTAGCCAATTTTGCAAGGTCGAATTAACTGACTGTACAGTGTCTCAGTCATTTCAGGAATCTCTGAGTGTTTGTACAGACTTTTCAAAACACCCTGTATCTCATATTTTTTGCCTTGCTTTTCAAGTGTGAGGCTATGTACTGCGTGACTATTTAGTTATACCTATACTAAAAACACTCTCCAAGCTGACTATGTATATAGGGAGATAAGTAGTTGCTACAGCTGCGTTATAAGTTGTAAAGTCGGCCAAATTTTAAAAACTTTGATATATTGGGTGCTCTTATATCAATGTCAATGTCAAATTTGATAAACGTAACCTTTTTACTCTTTCAAGTGTTGATGGCAAAGTCGTATTTACATAGGGAAGAACTGCTGTACCAATTATTTATCTAGCAATGGTACAAAAAACTAAAAAATGCCTATTTGTATACCAAGACACTGAAGTTTAACTTTTTAGCACGAATGTGAATTTAGTTGTAACAGCCCATAGGGGCGAGGCAAATAAACCACATGAGGGATAAAAAGGAGCTTCAGTGCACATTATGTTTTTTTTAATCGCGAAATCGTAAAATTAACATTTTGTAAAACAATTGATTACTTACCAATTTTTTCTTATTTTAATGATGATTTCACTGCCGGTTTCAAATATGCATATATTTATATTTAATGTTTACTTGTAAATGTTACGTTTGTCAATATCTCGTGTTCAAATGCTGTGTTCCTTTCCTCTAGTTTAGCTCATATTCTTGATTTTTAAACTAACCCCTTGTGTACGCTGCACTTGTAAAAACTCAATAACATAAGATCATTAGCTGCTTAGAGGTTGTAGAAACAATGATAATGTAAGACTGACGGCACCTCAGTGATTAAATTCTCATTTTTAGAATATATAGTCGTGGAAGAATAAATAAATTTATTAGCGAGTAGGTAACACTTGAAATTTAAAGAACAGTAGATACTACGATAAATATCAATTATATGAATTATTGAAGTTGCTAGTTCTGCTACGATTTGATCGTTTTATTTTTAATCCACTAGTATGAGCCAGATCAGTTTAAACAATGTTAAATATTTGTTAATAATATTGTTTGTTATAATATAAATGCTTATTTAACTTCGTTCATTGTTCCGGGCAACTCTAGATGACAGTATACAGGGTGTCTCAAAAAAAATGGGACACCAATTGGTTATCGTAGATTCCGTATAGGTTATAATAAACCGATTAAACCTAATATACCTTTGTACAAAATCCCTCCAGTAAGAAGTTATAGAGCAGTGAAATAAATTTTAAGGTAAATGGTTGCTTTCACACTTATGAACTTAGAGTACCTTATTTTTACAATTTTAAATTCTTCTTTAGATTATAACCTAAAATTTCAAAAAAATTTTACATATAAGAAAGTTAGAGCTAAAGAAGATTTTCATAGATAAGTAAAGTGTTTCTTACAATCAAGTCGAGTTTACGAAATGTTTTCCATTAGTATACTACACAATAGTAAGTATGTGCACCAAAGTTGAAATCGATATCTTTACATTTATGGAAATTAGCATAAAAATAAACCGGAAAAAAATTAACTTGAATGCCCTATTACTTCTTACTGGAGGTACGTTGCACTAAGGTATATTAGGTTTAATTGATTTATTATAGCCTAAGAAATCCACGACCAATTGGTGTCCCATTCTTTTTGAAACACCCCGTATATTTCTTAAATTGAAAAATGCTTTTGTACTAAATATACAGGGAAATTTTCGTTTAGTACGGACTATGTGTACTTTTATACAAAAACGTCCATGCATTGTTTTATTGCACTATACAGGCAACCAACTATACACTGCATTTCAAATTTAAGCTTTAATTTTTGAAAATAATAATCTGCTGCGGAAGTAGTAATCAAACTAAAACAAAGCGTTGACAGGTTTTTTTAAGAAGTATACATATATCATATGTATATAAAAGAGACCAATGCGCTGCATGAGCTGACAGCAAAGATGTTCTGCCCCTCTGATTTATCCTTCACATATGGAACTGGTGGACGTAAAGAGAAATAGTTTATAATATAAAAATAATTTTATATTGTTTAAGACAGTTATATATCGTGCATATTTGGGATTTGATGAAACTTATAATGCAAAACTTTGAAAAACCTTATGTATACGTATATTATGTAATATAAGACAATCGAATAGCACACAGAACACAGCAAAATATTAAAGTATTAAAACTAAACACAGCTCATACTGTACAATGCATTGGGGGCCCTGGGGCAACAAATAATTATGGGCCCCCCACGTTGTCTTTCCCTTTACCTCTACACCACTTTCATTTAGTAAGGCTTTTTTTATAGGGTTGCTATTTGGGGTTTTTTTTGTTAAGATAAGAAGAATGGGCATTTAAAACAGAAAAAACACACTTGAGTTTATTATAAAAATGTTTAATCTCGAATTAAACAGGTTTAAATTCCATTTCAAAATTTAAAAAACAGTTCAATATATGTATTTATATATTCTTGATCTGGAGTTTGGCAATATGTTTAATCCCGAATTAAACAGTTTTAAACTCCATTTCAAAATGTAAGAAACACAGTTCAATATGTTTATTTATAAGTAGAGTATTTATGGAGACATTCTCCTTTCCTCATCATTCATAATCTGGAGTTTCGCAATATGTTTAATCTCGAATTAAACAGACTTAAATTTCATTTCCAAATTTAAGAAATACAGTTCATAGGTTTAAAAATGCAATTTAATTTCACATGCTTTCGTTCAGGAAGTTTAAATGTCACAACTGCAAGTCAGCAACCTTGCTTAATAAACGACATAGTAATAGGAGTTCACTGTAACATAAATGCAGATATCACGGAAATAAACTTGCTTAAGCGCTGACAGTTGTTATGATACTTTATAGCGACACAGAGTAAGAATAAATACTTTGCACTTTGATATAATGCAATTTTAGTAGTTTTTAAGCAAATATATTTGTATAAATAAAGCTATATTTTTATAATAAAAACAATCGCCATTTACTGTTTGATTCATTAACATCGAGGTGCTACCCTTTCAAGCATAAAATTTTAAAGTGCGAAGCTGCACTTTAGGGTAGTTACCAAATATCATCGTCCGTCTCAGTGGCCTGACTACACTGTCTTAAAACACAGTTGCAGTCTCAACCGTGTGCTCAGAACGCCAGTCTCCAGGCAATTCTGTTCAAAACTGTAGAAGCTTGCTGCTAACCGGTTGGCTAAAAGGCGTCAGCCTTATACTGCAGCGGTCCCGGTTATTATTATTATTTTGGTGGTAGTCATTAGATCACGCAGAAGGCGCCTATCGCGATGTAAAAACTTCTGCACCAGACGGAGTACCACCCGTTATATGACATGCAAGCATGTATATAAAACTTACAAAGTTACAATATCCTAAGTCTACACAGGTTGAGTTTTAACTGAAATCAAGATCACATTAAATTCTGTTTCCTAACTTTTTTTATAAACAAAGTCATTGATTACTTTATCAAAGTTAATTTGTTAAGCTCTATCATTTTCAATTGAAAGCAGAGCTAGACTGCTGAGCCTTTCCTGTCGTATGTCCTGTTTTGTATGTAATTCTTGATCAATTTTAGTTTTGAAAATTACCGTTCGGCCTTAGCTACGGTCACAGGAACTGTCAAGTACATAATACATGCTGTACACACATCAGGATAAAGTTGGCGAAAGTGAGCTGTGATCAATTATTAACAAATCAGCAAATTCCTTGACGTTGCTCATTTTCTCAAGTTTGACAGTTTAGTTCAATACTTTTTAAGACACTTGTAAAAAAACTTTCTCCGCTTTCGGGGGCCTCCTATGTTCGAGGACCCCGAGGCGCTGCCCCGGTGGTAGCTACGGCCCTGACAGCAATGAAGACTGATTTATTAATAAACTGCTTATAGTGTACTGTGCAGCTCTATTGTACAAATATAAGATAACATATTAGATAACGCTAATGAATTGTCATAGTATTTAATTACATTTACTCAATTAACACAACCATGTATGATGGAATGTCGATCTGGTAAATATATGTAAAAAAATATGGCTAATTTTGAATAATAGTCATAAACTGACACCATTCTCATTTACAATCACTTGAGCATTAATCCCTCGTCACAGTGAGCCACTTCCCTTCTGCCTGGAAAAGGAATAAGGATGACAGTCCATACTGCATGCTTTCTTTAAAATAGTGTTACGATCTTCAGACTTTGTCAGGGAACTAGTCGCTTCACTATGTCATTGCCAGTTGTAACTAACTAAAGATAGTCTCTTTATTTTATTTACGTTATTTCACAGCGTTAAATGTAAAGCTATTGCATTACTCATCAATGTTTGGGCACACATGTCATTGATTTCCATTATAAAATTGTTTTAATTTATGCCAATCCCAATTACGCCATGCATGCATGCTGTAAATTGAAGGCTACCTGCATAGAACATGGAGATAGAATTTAGAATGTGTTTTAATTAACCCTTTCACTGCAGCGGCCCGATATATCCATAAACATAATTTGTTTCTGCTGTGCGGGAAACGGATAAATAGGCACGACCTGTGGATCTGCATGTTTTTATCAGGGCCGAAACTAATATTCATGGCTGTGATTCCAGTATAGCCTTCCACTCCCCTGCAATCGGATTTGATTTTTTTATCTTGCCTGTACGAGATTGTCTGTGTTCTGTGACCAGTGTTACGGTAGTATAGCATTGTTTTGTGAGTGTTGAAGTGTTCAGTTATCAATATTCAGTGACTAGATAAACTGTGCTTGGATTAATATTTAGAATGTTTTTTTTTATATTATTGAGCATAAAATTTACCCAGGTAAACTTACGGTATATAGAAAATTGCAAAGTAAAACTTGCACTTATATATTGTTTGAGATTGGAATAGCCTTCATCGTGTTTTTACCTGAATTTGGCTCTACACTGTGGGAACTGTATGCGGCTGTATTGGTAGTTCTTACATTAACTGCGAGAACCGTACGAATACGTAGAGCCCTACCGGAGCCCCCCTCGACAATTACCATTGTAAAACAGGTGACACAATGAAAGGGTTAGTAACGTTTTAAGATACACATTTACTTTCTTATAAGTAGGCATAAGAGTACAGAAAGTCAGCAGCTGTATGTGCTACTAAATATACATTACAATACGAGTCTTATTGAGCAGTAATTTTACGATTACCGACATACTGGTCCACAGCAGTTTAGCTTGATTTGTCGTGTGTTTGAGATTGTAAAATGTATTTAAATTATAGTATAATACAAAAATTATAAGTAAATAACCGAAATAATAAATTTAGAAAAAATAAACATTTTTACTTTTATTAGCTCATTAACACCTCTATATCTGGAAATGTTCCTTCATATTACTGCATCATCAACTGACCACTTGTCATTACAATCTTGTGTACTATATTCATTCATTCATTCATTCTTAATCTTATAGCCTCTTCTACATTTCAGTGTCGAGGACCATTCATACCTCGCGGGAAGTGCAACGAAGGTAATGGGCTTTTACCACCCGTCAAGGGTCTTCAACAACTCAACAATTTTCCTTCAGTCTGTTCTGTTTTTGGCATTCTTCTCCAACTGTTTACGTTGAGCTTTTGGAGATCCTGGAACACATCAACAAGCCACCTCTTACGTGGTCTTCCTCTCGGTCGTGTTGTTGTTGGTGTGCTGTTAAATACTCTTTGGATTATGGTGTTGGGTGTCATTCGAGTCACATTCCCTATCCACTGTATTCTCATGCGTTTAACAGCATTAACTATATCTGGTTCATTATATAGTCTTCTAATTTCTTCATTATATCTTCGTCTCTATTTTCCCCTTTTCTTGACTGGTCCGAATATCCTTCGTAGCATTTTTCTCTCAAACACCCTTAGACCCTGTTCTTCTTCCTTCACTAGGGTCCATGATTCACAGCCATACATTAGTATTGGTCTTATTATTGTTTTGTATAAGCGTAATTTGGTTTTCTTTGATATAAACTTGGTTTTGAAAATATCGTTCATCGCGAAATAGGCCTTGTTAGCTGTGAAAATTCTGGCTCTGATCGCTTCTGATATGTCATTTGTTTCATTAATTGCTGTGCCATGGTATTTGAAATTATTAACCCTATCTATTCCTGTCCTCCTGGTTACTTGTTCTTGTTGTTCTATTCGACTTGATGTTCTTAGGTACTTTGTTTTCCCCGTGTTTATTTTAAGTCCTACCTCTTCTGAGTTATCTTTCAAAGATTTAAAGGTTTGAATTATGTCTCTTTCATTAGTGCGAATTATAGCTATGTTGTCAGCATACGCCAAAATCTGGTTCTGGTTTCTGAAGAGGTACTTGTTTCGTGTGGGGTTTTTTCTTATGACGGTGTCCAGCACCATGTTGAAAATTAAGGGGGACAATGCATCTCCTTGCCGCAGTCCAAAATTGCTGCCGAAGGCCTGAGTTTGTTCTCCTCCTATCCTTATCTTATAATTTGCTTCTTTAATAGTCATTACTATCAGTCTTTTTAACTTCTGTGGGATTCTAAAGGTCTCTAGGGCTTGTCTTACTGCTTTGTGTCTTACACTGTCGTATGCTTGTTTATAGTCTACGAAGATATTATGAGTTTCAATTCCGAATTCTCTAGCCTTTTCTGTTATTGGTCGTATGCTAAAAATCTCATCGGTTGTGGACTTTCCTTTCCTGAAGC
The DNA here is from genome assembly GCA_940337035.1 of Agriotes lineatus. Lineage (NCBI taxonomy): Eukaryota > Metazoa > Arthropoda > Insecta > Coleoptera > Elateridae > Agriotes > Agriotes lineatus. Next base: position 64,314,363 of record OW679202.1, read on the forward strand.
CCGCCTGGTAGTCTCCTATCTTGCTTTCCATGTGTGGTTTTAGCCTTTCTAACAGTATAGTGATAATATTTTGTATGTTGTGTTTAGGAGATATATTCCTCTGCAGTTCGAGCATACTGCCTTGTCTCCTTTTTTATGTATGAGGCACAAGACTCCTACATTCCATGAATGCGGCATATTTTCATTCTTCCATATTGTCTGTCCGCCCGATTTTAAGAGTTCTACTGGAATCACATCCTCGCCTGGCACTTTGTTCGTCTTCATTTTACCTATTATGTCTTTGATTTCGTCGTACTAGGGATCTGGTTCTTGATTTTCTTCGTTTTCATCTCCGTCTATGTTCTCTTTTTCTTGTTCCCCGTCTTCTTCGTCGTCTTCTGTATTCAGTAATTCGGCAAAATATTCTCTCCATCTATCTGCCACATCAGTTTTATTAACAATTATTTTTCCTTCTTTGTTTTTACACAAGCTTAGTTTGTGTTGGAAGCCTTTACTGAAGTACCTTATGGCTGCATGAGCTTTCCTTGATTTGTTCATCCCTAATTTCTCTTCTATTACTGTTAGTTTCTGATTTATAAATTCTCTTTTTTTCCTTAGGGTTATTCTAGCTTCTTTTCTGGTTTCTTTATATTTTGTCTTGGCTTGTCTCGTGTTTTGTTGAAGCATCTGCAATCGTGCTTTTCTTTCTGTCGTCTATTATCCGCGTGCACTCCTTATCAAACCATTCGTGTCTTTGTTGTTGTTTAAAGCCCATAATTTCCTCAGCCATTTTGTTAATTGCTTCTTTTATGTCCTCCCACTGTTTATCAATATTTTCATTATCTCCACTCTCCGTACCTGTTGCTAGTTGATCTAATCTTCTATTTAACAACTGTTTGTGTCTTTCTTTGACTTCATGGTCTTTCAGGCTATCTACCGTATACTAGCACTGTTTTGTCATCTGGCGCTTGATATTTTTTGTGTGAGTCGTGCTTGTACCTACCAGGAAGTGGTGGCTGTCGCAATCAGCGCCTCTCATTGATATCACATCTATTATGTTGGTACGATTTCTTGCGTTGATTAGGACTATCTCTATCTCTAGTCATTTCAGTTCGCGCCTATAATTGGCGTTAACGGCTGTTGGCTGAGTACGAAATAAATAAATAGTGCAAGCTAAATGCCAGGCACGGGCACGGCATCAGCTCTGCAAGAGCAAGGATTCCTTCAAGCATTCACACTGCGATAACTTTGCGACGGGTTTCAGTCGTCCTTTACAAGCTTTTGCAATATGTTGTCAACTTCAGCGTGAATAAATATAGTATTAGACGATAAAAATGAAAAACAAGCAAAGCCATGTCGAAAAAGGAAACGACGTTTTTAGGTACATAACATGCTGAAGAAGCGTAATGAAGAAGAAGAATTTGCGACATCGCACACAGAACCCGTAGATGATGAAACTAAATTTTTTAAATGTTATGGAATAACAATTGAGGGGTTTCAGAATTTGTTAAGAGAAATTGAGGAAGTTTTACAAAGACAGAATACTACTTTCCGTGAGTCGATTCCACCGCTTCAAAAACTTGTGTGCTCAAGATAAAATTAAGTCTATTTTTTTATAATTTTTAGGTATATTTATATCTTTTTCATTTGAACACTGTGTATTCGATAAAATATAATAATGTAATTAGAAAATAGAGACTGATTATTCTCCTATACATATATTGTGTCAAAAATTGTTTATGTGTAGTGAAAATGAAATATTATGTAGGAATTTATCAAAATCAAATTTTATTTTTTCGTTTTCGCGCACATATTCTATTAACATTTCATCCATCTCTGATAAAAAAGTTTGCCTCTGCTGACGCTTCATTATTTTGTTCATATTGCCTGTTGACTGCCGGGTTGTAAGTATTCACACAAGACAGTTTTTTGCGAAACGGGCTCGGCAAAGCGCCATTGCTTGCCAAGCAGGTGACCGCCTAGTGTGAATGTCCTCCAATAAAATGCATAAACTTTCATGAGAAATAAAATTTGCCGAGCAGGTGCCGTGCAGTATAATGTGAATCGAGTTTTGTTACGGTCAAGGTCTGGACATGCGGAGTGACACCATCCATTCTCCAAAATTTGGAAAATAATTTTTAAAATTAAGTTTTCTGTGAAAATTACAAGCTTGTTAAATGTGTTGCCTACCTAGTTATTACATGATCATACGAGCAGCCTACATAATGGAAGGATAAGAGTATACTCTGACTTAATAAATCATCTAATCTGAATATTTATATAATACGATGTTTTAATGCGAGATCTACAGTACAGTTACAAAGTAGTTTAAACCAGCATGCGCAGGTTATCATAGTGTTTTATGGGCGTTATACTCGGTACAGCAAACAAATAGAGTAAAGTATACAACCCAAATTACCAATTACAATGCTGCCTGGATTAATATTTTAATAATAATTAACATACGATCAAAGATACAGTCAGACCTCGCCGTTGGCAGCTTTGTGGTTCGCTGATTTGATTTTACACAGGGCATGTTTTTGCTCCATTTTCTTTGCCGTTCGCGGATATTTGCTTTGCTGTTCGCGGATGGAATTTCCAACGTTAACTGTTTCAACTTTCACACACTAACGGCCGGTCTTATGAAGACCACTAATCTGACGTTAACTTTCATTCGCTGTTAAAATAAACAAAAGCGCATACAAATTTGTTTACTAATGAATAATATGTCATAAGCACCAAAGTTTTGATGAGCTTTTGTTTATTTTAACAGCGATTTAAAGTTAATATCAGGTTAGTGACCTACATAAGACCGGCCATAAGTAAATAAAGCAGATGTATGCGGTTTATGTCATAAACACCTAAATAACATTATTTATCATGAACTTGTAAACACACTTATCGGCCTATTCCTTTGAATCTCTTATTACCAAATGGGACCTGAAATAAATTGTAAAATTATAACTTGAATAAACAAATGGACATTCGAGCTCTAGATTCAAGTGGCAAACTTATGTTACGTATGGAATTTTAGTTCGAACTTTACCGTCTTCTCGAGCGTTTTTGCCGAAATTTCAATTGAGTTTAATTTTTAAAACACAGAAAACCATGTCGTCAAAGCGTAAAGTTTCTGCTTCAAATTTTCTAGACCAAAAATGCAGAAAAGTTTTGGTTTTTTGAGGTTGCATAGTATAAATAAATCTAGTTAATGGAACCTAACCCCGTTTTTATCATTTATGTGTTTACTTGCGCATCGCGGTTTTGTGCTTCGCGGCATTCTTCTGGAACTTAACCCCCGTGAACGGTGAGGTCTGACTGTACTAGTCTTTCTGATAGAAAATTATTTTCTACGAAGTTTGACATTTTCCGGCGTACTTGTTAAATAGTTTTGTGATTTATTTCTGCATTTGTTCTTTTTAGTTTGCTGTTATTATTATTCCTGTTACTCTGTTCTTTTGTAGGCTTTTATGGTATTTTCAATTACATATGCACAGCTGACATGCTTTTTGAACTGATTGAAGTTTCCGTTTGTATCAAACTTTAAGAAATTATTTGAAGTCGGTTTAAATTATGTCTACGTAAAACTGCTGTCTATTCTTTCGTAATTATTATTAAAAGACTGATCCAGCTAGCTTTATGTCATTTGTTTGCTGGGCCGAGTATAGTTAGCATTTACACCGTAACGATTTATTGCAGTACGATGAATGAACTTACCTTTATTAGCTTAAGTAACACCACGGTTTCTCTATTATTGTTGATCACAATAATTGTCTCAAGCACATTTTAACTTTTTATGCATGCACTGAGAACCATAATTTAATTGATAAAAGTCTCTTCCATTTTATCTTCACTAATAGCTCTCTCTAATCCATTCACAATTTTTTATATATAAATTTAGATCAAAGTCATTTTGATTACAATATTTTAATAATTTGGAATCTCGATGAATTTATATTCCCCAAAATATATGTTAACCACATAATAACTGAGCAAGAAAGAGTACAAAAGACAAAAATTGGAAGAGCCGTATTTAAAAAATACTTTCAATTTCTTCAAATTATTTATTGACTTTCCAATCGTAGTAGCATTAAAATATAGTTATTTCAAAATCTTTAAATAACTGTATTCAAATTAAACTGTGCTTTGCGATAATATTCTATTAGAAATAAATAGTATGTGACAAAAGCTAGATAAACTCGACTTGAAAAATATTTATAAAGTATTTTTACAACTTCAAATAAATTAACATTTTGTACACATATTTCAAAAACGAAATGACTTTTATTCATTAACCTTATCAATTGCCACATTTTGCAAAGCACAAAAGGCCTTCAAAACAGCTGCAGCAGAATATACCTAACACACACTATTTTTAGGTAACAGATACGTAGAAACAAAGTTATATAAATTCAAAGTACATAATGTCTAATGTAGTAGTCTTCACATTTAGGCCCCTTTCACTCATGGATACCGTATGCGGAATACAGATCGCAGTCGAAACGCCCCTTTCAGGCGTGGCGACTATATCGGATACATGGGGTCTTCAGTGACTGACTGCGAGAACAGTCCAGTGCAGTGTAGTTATCTAGCACTGTTGTTTTTCATTTCCGTCGAAATATGCGACTTTACTAAACTGACAATATTTTTGCAGTCACATATTGTACGCTTCATGATCGCTCAGACTATACTTATAGTAACAAACTCACTGTTTCACACTACTCGTTCGATTTAAATAGAAATTGAAGGCAATCTGCTACGCTCATATGATATCGTGTTTTGCCTTGCAAAAGTATGCGTGTGTGAAAAGTTCCATATGGTCTAATGACAAATCGGTATCCGAGATATACAATTTGTCGCCGGCGGCCGAATGGGACAGATACCGAAATTCAGTATCGCGATACTGTATGCTTCGCCTGATGCCGTGTGATAAGCTCCATTTGAACGCGTGTATGTATCTGGGATACCGGTATCTCCCATATAGTCTCCACGTGTGAATGGGGCCTTAGAAAATGTGATGATGATCATTTAGACATAGGTTTAATTGATTTGTTCGTTTTATTTATTTTTCAATAAATATTGTTTTGTTTCATATTAAAAATTTTAAAGTACCACGACATTTTGCTAATAATTTCTTTATGTATGAGACATAATTCCTTATCAAATTCTTGTTATTTGATACTAAAATTGCAACTTATCACATGGTTATTATTTTTATTTCTACTTGGAAAAATATTGATGTCTTTCCTGCTCTAGTAATAGAGTTCCCGCAGTTTGCACTTTAATCTTACCGTAGGGTTACAATTATGACTCAACGTACATGTGGAAACTTAAAAGTCACCGTGCATTATGGTATTACGATAACTGTAAGTAAAGAAATAGTAGATATTGCAGTATTTTGCGACTTAGCTGAGGATGAAGTGGAGGATGCATTTATGGTTGCCTCACTGCATAATCCACAATGTCCTAGTCATTTTTGGGCAGAGCAATATGGGCGATTTAATTTAGAAAACCTAACGAATGATGAGATTCGCTCGTATATTCGGTATATTCGGAAGACTCATTTATTTTACAAACTTATGAAAAACACCCCGCGAAATAAAAACTATGGATAGGAATATTTCAACTACTAGCGTTCTGCACCCAAATTGGGCGCGAAATAATTCATTTAATGCAATTTGTACAAGACTGATCCATTTTGTGTTTCGAGTTAATTTTGAGGTTAGCTATCAACAAAAAAATCCACATAAAAAAATGTCACTTATAAAAATTTGAAGACCCTACTACAAATTCAGCCAATTCGGCCCACGGGTTCGCTCTCAAAGTGGCGTCAAGCAAGCAAGCAATGAAAATTATTATGTCGGATATTTGAAAGAATAAATTATTCATGTTTTCTACAAAAATTAAAGTCACGGCAGGTTTAGAAGAACTTTGTATATGCCTTTGGCGAGTGGCAACCTAAAAACAACGCCTGACTGCATCTGAGATGTGAATATTGTTTGTTACTCTATTTGTTCCTATTTCAACACATTTAGCGTATTGCAATAAATGTTTAACGGTACGGTATTTTATACGCTTGCGCATTTGTATATAATAAATAACCTTCCCATTTAGCAGACAGTGTGCGAGAACTCTAATAAAGCTATACCTTATAGATTTTCAGTAATAACCAGATGTGATATAGCAGTAGGTCATACACGCTCTCAATTAAAATTAAATATTTCGAGCTGTTGTAACGGCCTATTCAGAATGAATTATTATGAAACATATTTTTTTCGTTTTAATTCTAATAGTCGAGTGTGCATATCTTATGCAAATGTCTGTGAACGTAAACGATACCCATTAAATGGAATATGATAGGTACCCTAATAAAGCACACACATTGAAATTAGTGGCAAAAATCATTGACGATTTGTAATTTGGCTCATGCTTTTTTTTGAGTATTTACAGTAAAATTCAAAACCTTGTTTTTTAGAGAATTGTTTTAAAGTTGTATATCTACGTCAATTATAATTTTGTTTTATACAAAATCTATTCTTGTTTAATGAAATCTGACATTACAAAATTCGGGAATATTTATATAACATTATTAATATTAAATTAGTTTTTAGTTAGCAGTAATTTGAACTGCACAAGCTGTAAAAATTGAAGTGTGTTTTAGGTAAATGCTGCAACAATAGGGATAATAAAAGAAAAACGAAGAGGACTATATAGAATACTTAATATTAGCAATACGCTAGTTACTTAAGCTATACAATCTGGACGCCACAATCATTACAGACAGCTTTTTTAAGTTGTCCTGTGGGTGGGTTCACTGTACTACAGGTTCCAACTACTCCCAAGTCATTAGTTGTCTGCAGTTTGATAAGACACTAACTTGGAAGCCACGTGACCACTTAGAAACACACACTAGTCACTTCAGACACCTTTCTAACTGTATAAATAAATGGCAAATATTTCATAACACAACTGCCAGTATAAACATCGTAACTAAAATTTTCAATAATTCACTTAAGAAGAAAATATTTTACAAAATTTGTACGTATATATAAATGAAAATTAAAATTACTCGAAGGTGGTGTTGAACATATTCAGGTCTTCAAAAGACGCTGCTCCACTCTGATCTAGCATCTGAAGCATATCCGAGAGTTCATGTGGTTGTGGTTGAGGAGGTGGGCCAGAACCGCTGGAACCTGCACCCCCGGAATCGGATCCTTGGCTGGAACCTTGCCAAGCCCATTGATACGGTGTTGGGCCTGTTCCCGATCTCGTGCCGCCACTTAATTGTGTGTAAGTAGGACCAGGGGAGCGAGGGCTGGGTTGGTTATATTGGTAACCTTCAGGAGCAGGCTGTGTCTGGCGTAAACTCCAAGGTGAAGCTGCCGGCGTTGGGCTGGTTGTATTGCCTTTAGTTAGTCGACCTAAAACTCCTGCGTTGCTACTGCTTGCAGCAGATTGTGAAGGAGAACCATATGCAATTGGTGAGGCAGTAGGTTCGTAACTGCTATATACATTCTGTCCGCTGTTAGGGCGTGTTACTTGTTGAGGTGCTGGAATGGAAAATGAATACAGTTAATTAATATTAAAGACAATTTAATATTAATGTAAAACACTATTTGTTGTAAAATTAGGAAATCTATTGTAAAATATCGTCCTGTACGCAGAGCTGTATGGTACTAAAGTACAAGTATTCAGTCACTGTACTCTGAGTACTTTTCGTGTACTCGGTACTCAATCCACGAGTACATTTTTTACAACGTAGTTGTACTTGTATTTGACGCATTTCAAACTACAAAAATGTACTAGAATACGTTTACGTCTACTCTACTACATATTCGTGTACTTGAATACATATTGACTACTGGAATACATTTTCAGGTACTTGAACACATTTACGGGTACTCAAATACATTGCACTACTCAGTAAGATCATAGGGAGACAACCCTCGAGATACTCTAACAAGAGAACACCTGGTGAAAAGGCTACTGAACCTAATAAAAACGGCAGACCTTTTTACTGAATAAGTGTAATGATGAGCAGCACAATAAGCCAAGAGGCTGCAGTGCTGTATGGCATCCAACCAACTCTCATCACTACACCACTACAATACAATACAATACAAGATCATTTTTATGCGAGTTTAGACATGTGACCAACAGGTGTTTAACCACCAGCTATCGCCAGTCACCAGAAAAAGCTTAGCGTGCATTTTCATTTACGATGCTGCTGAACAGACCACGTCGTCATGCTTTCACAGATGACAATTTTGAAAACCAATAAGGCATGAAAAGCCAAATTCCAAATTTTACAATTGGGGGGGGGGGGTTGCTCGGAACGCCGTCTTAGAAAAATGGCGGGCAAACCGGTTGTTCACGAATATTTACGTTGCCATTTGTCATGCGACCAAAATACTTATCAACAAGGTCATTTCCAACAACTCTTTTCTCTAAGTCAAATAGGTTCTAAACTAGAGCAGCGCAATGTGAAGCGTAACACAAATTATTTTTTGCGGCCGTTGTTATTAGTAAAGGCTGCAAAAACGAATTTCTCGGCTTCAAACTTATCGGCATGGTTCCACAAAAAATTGATTCGTTTTAGATTATAATTTGCATTGTGATTGCATACAAATTTTTATGTATGCCACATGAAATGTTGGGGTTGCTCGGAATAATTTGGCGGACTTGACTTCGTCTCGCTGGCCAGTAGTTATAAAAGTGTACGTTCTAGATCAGTTTTCTTTGTTAATTTTTTTAGGTAAATGGGTCTGATTTTCACATCATTTTTAAAACACTCATTTTTAAACCAAAACCCCTTAAAAATCAAACATTTTGCTATACCAGATTTTTTTTAAAAACGCTGTTTTCAAGGAAAAATGGGTCGATTTTGAAGTTCTCATCCGTTGAAGTTTTTGAAGCTCCTAGAAAATCAGTTGCAAAAATGAAAACCTCAATTTTCGACGCATTTTTCCATTCAAAGAAATCTGGTCTAGTTAAATTCTCTAATGATTCTGCAGCAGTTCCATATGGAGCCGGTAAAATTTAAAAATGAAAATCTGGTCTACCTATTCAAGTCAACAAATGGAAATCAGCTTCAACAAAAATGTAGTCTACCAGTGTATGTATTTAAAAATAATTTTGTTAAGACCATTATTCATTTAAAAAGACCAAATAATACAATGTGAAGAAGCTGCGTGGCGCAGATGGGTAAGCGCCAGACTTGCATTAAGCAAGTCCTCGGTTCGAATCCCGCTGGGGTCGGAATTTTTCCGTATCCTTGGCGATTAGAATCGGGCTCAGTGAGACCATTCACAGTTGGGCACCAAATTAACTATGCTCTACACAGAACCACAGACCTAAGAGATAGAGTAACAAGGTCAACACATCACCAAGACACACAACTCACACAATGGTTGCTGCGCAAGCACCAAAGGCGCGCTCCAACTCTTTATCCCGAATCCGGGGCAAGTTGAGCATTGTACCGTCAGATGGCAGCGCATAAAGCACCAGCCTCTACACCGCAAGGTAAATGAGGTTACAGATTATACATACATACATAATACAATGTATTTTCCAATAAAGCATAACCATTCTGTGTTGGATGAAATAAATTTTAAATTTGATAATATTAAGAAAAAAATGTCTCCAAGCGTTTTGGTTGATTTTATTGTTGTTAAAAAAATTTTAAATAATGGATCTGGTAACGTTTATAAAATATTGATTTAATTAATTGAATCAAATGATTTTACTGTCGCTAATTAGTTTAGTCAGTTCGGAAGTCGATGTAAAAGAATATTTATTAAAATATGGATATACAGAAGAGGGTGCTATTACAGATGACGTGTCTTCTGGATTAATTAAATTTCACGAATATTTTTATTTACCTGCAGATGGTGAACTAAATAAAGAAACATTAAAATTAATAAATATTCCTCGTTGTGGAGTTAAAGATGTCCAACTTATTTTAGAATTCATCCAGAGAAATGGAACAAGACAATTTTAAAATAGTATTTCAGTTTAGCAAATAATCAACAAAGACAAGTACCTCAGAAAGCATTTGATGTAATGCAAAGTGTATCTCGGTGAACTTTTGAATATAATCAAATTAAACTGGATATTTTAATTTCATTTTCAAATAGACCAAGTACGAGGCATGCCTCTTATGTATTGTCGTTTACATATTTACCGCCAATTTCGAATATAGAACTGTACAGCGTTCGAATCTCTTTAAATCTAGAAGCTCAAAACAATTGAAAGATATAGGATTAGTGAAATTGTTTAGTCCCAGCGTCATTTCAAATTTGTCAAGTCGCGTACGAAAATTAATTTCTCTAAGGAAAATATTCGTGCAATAATTTTCTGCAACTTTCAAAGAAGACTAACACGACTTCAATGTTTCGAGGAGCTGAGTTCAGTGTTCAATGATAAAGCCCCATGTCTTAGAACCGTCGAACGCTGGTATTTAGAATTTCAGCGTGGACATACCAGCCTTTGTGACAAATCTTGCACAGGACGTCCAAAAACCGCATTTACTGAAGATGACATCGTTGCTGTGAGACAACTAATCATCGAAGACCGTCATGTGACATATCGTGAGATTGAAACATCATTAATGTGACATATCGTGAGATTGAAACATCATTAGGAATTTCAGGGACAATTCAAAAGATTCTGCATGAAGCGCTTGGTGTGAGAAAGCTGGTATCTCGTTGGATCCTGAATTCGCTTTCCGAAGATCACAAGGTGGCTTGTGTTAAATGGTGTAGGAATACTCTTCAACGATTCAACCGAGGAGAGTCAAATCACGTCTACGACATCATGAGTGGTGATGAATCTTGGATTTATGCCTATGATCCTGATTCTAAACAGCAATCGACTGTCTGGGTCTTCCACGATGAGCCAAAACCAACAAAAGTTGTTCGCTCCCGAAGCACTTCAAAGAAAAGTGGCCACGTTCGTAGCGAAAACAGATCACGTTGCGACAATTGAACTAGAGGATCATAAGACGGTTAATGCAGAGTGGTATACCACAGTCTGTTTACAAGTTTCACCGAAATTCGAAAAACCAACCCAAAGCGACGCATCATCCTGCATCATGACAACGCAAGTTCGCACAATGCTCCCCAAAGAATTTTTTTATTCCATGTTTAGTGTGATGGTAACCATTGATACTGTGCTATGTTGAAAAATAAGTTTTTTTTGTTTTAGGTACATTATGGTTGTACGAAGAATTTTTTTTTCAATATTATGTAATTATTTAAAGATATATAATAATATTTGTCGCATTATTAGATATTCCCATTAGAGCTTAAGTAAGAGTTCCATGTAGAAATATGACCAACTAGATTTTATAATTCATTTGTTGTTCGACCAATGACGAAGCTCAATTCTTTTGCATTAAAGTGATAATTTGATAGTTTTTCAAGTTAGTTAGTCAAATGTTTTTGATCCTATTATCTGTCGCTAAGGTAACCAATCCCACCAATGACATTTGTCACCTTTTTTTCAATTTGTGAGCATTAATAGTATCTTGTGTCTTTATAATGAGTCATTTTCGCCATCATTCAGCACCTCAAATTGATATTGCGATTAAAGAAAATGTACCAGCTAACACAGTGAGGTGTAAAAAAGCCTGTTTGGAACCAATTTATAGCGATCTGTGACAATCGCTCTAACGAGTTAAATGCATCAACATCTGATAAGTAAACCTTTTGTACCTAAAAATCAAATTGTTCTGAACAGACCCATATGATTTTGTTCTGTAAATCTTTATGATAACTGATATTTTTTGTCTAGAATTCGTTTAATTAGGTATGACTAATTTTAATAATTATACAAACTATCAATTATGGACCTAAAAATCATTATTTCTTTTTTGTTTTCTAAATGGCACGTCCGGAAATGCCTTGATATTCAACACAGCTTCATGAGCCGAAGGTGAATTTTAACTTTTTTAATATACGTTAAAAATAGGCCGAAACACTTTGACATTTTAACTTTTTTAATATACTCTAAAAACAGGACAGAATCCTACAAATTTATCCGTTTTCCGAAGGTAAATTTTTTTAGCCGAAACCAAATTTTATATTCCTTAAAAACTGGACAGAATCCTTAAAATTTTGACTTTTTTTAAAAAGTACCTTAAAAACAGGGCATATAGTACAAGACTGGGCAAAATACTTAAAATTTTAATAATTATGGAATCGATAGATTTTACACCTAAAAATCATCTTGTATCTAACGGTTTTTATATTCTAAAAATATACCTTTTTTCTTTCTGAATGACACGTCCCAAAAATTTGGATGTGTCAAATATTTTTGTTCTAAGACCACCACTAAAAGTAGGCCTTTTAGCGCTAACTTTTTTCACTAAAAGTGATGTTTTATAATTTAGCGTGTTTAAAGAAATCAGCTGTTTACTTTTAGCACATGTGTTATAAAGTGAAGTGAGGTTATAAAACTACAATTTCGAACTGGAAGTAATATTGTAAAGTTATTCTAGTTACTTCTTGCGTTAGAGGTAAAGTGTTTTTTAAATAATTAAAGCGTTATGTAATGAATACAGTCAGATGTGTAGTATTAATAATTACCTTTGATAACTGACTTTGACAGTAGTGGCTCCACAAACATTCACCTGCGCGTCAAGGCCATCTGTTTATTATGACATAAATTATAACTGCCGTAGATGCAAATCTTTGTTAAATCGACATTTATGGATTAATAACAGTAAATTTAAGATTGTAGAAAAAATATTGTATGCAACTCGTGCTAAAATTTTCATGTCTCGTGCATAAACCTCAACTTTTAGCACTTGATACATAAATAGCTATTATTATAACATTTATTTCAGGAATTCGTTTTATATGACTAATTTTAATGTTTATAAAAACTATTGATTTTGTACTTGAAAATCATATTGTTCTGAACAGGTACATATAGTGCAATTGAAAACTTAAATAAATTAACTTCTTATACTTTCTAAACTGATTGAAAAATATTTGGTTATAATAAATGAGTGATCTAGTGCTATTAGAGTTAAACAAGTCATACGACTATAAGAAATTAAATGAACTAGGAATTGAAATTCCATATAGTGTTACTAGTTTTCAAATTGTAAAAAATAAATATGGAAATAAACCACGTGTTACGTTGGATGATTCAATTATGGTTTTTATTCAAACTTATTATTCACATATAATTTCTAAATATAAACTGGAAACTGAATATTCAAATAATTATAATATGATATATAACGGAGCAGGTACAATTGAATTTGAACCATTTGGTATTAGAATAATGCCTTAAAAACTAATTTTTAGAATAAAATATTTAGTTGTTCAATAAATGTATATACTTTAACAAGATTAGATAATTATTATAAATATTTAAATAACGTAACAGATGCAAACGAAATGAAAATTAAATTTGATTATCCAATACAAGATCCTATTTCTATGAAGTTTACTATTAAAGATCAAGGATTTTGGTGTAATCGAGATGAATTCACATTAATGACTTTAATGTTGTTTATTCGAGATGGTTATATGAAAACGAACAAAAATATGGTGTTGGGAGACATAATATTGCAAGTTTATTTATTGAAGCAATTTATAAAAATGCAAACGTGTTTACTCTTTCAATTGGATCATAAAAAATGAAAAAAAATTGCAAACATTCCCCATTTTAAGCTACAATCCATTCTATTCTTACAGCATCTATTCATTCACGGTAGCTTCTACTGTTTATAGGTAGGTACAGAGTGTTTCCTCAAATTTTGACAGCTTCTAGCGACTTTATTATTCCAGATAGAAAAAATAATTCAGATAAAAATTGTAGGGTATCATCCAAACCGTCCGAATTTGCTACTTAAAGAAACAATTGAGCATCACGGGTGAACTTTTTGACTTATTGTATACTTTTTTTTAATGGAACACCCTATATATTATGTGTTTATTGGATAGCGCTTAAAATTCTCTTTTCAAATATATATAAGTTGCCTATAATTACTTCATCCATTGTTGAAATATCCGCTATTAAAGAATCAAAATATTACTAATTTACTATATGAAATGAATCACAGTAACCATTGAAAAACAAAGTTATCAAATGACATTACTGGCGGCATGCGGCATGGAACATTTAGTTGTCAATTCGTTTTTAAAATTGTTTTTGGTATCAAAATTGTTGATTATTTCAATGGTTACTGTGATTTATTTCATATAGTAAATTAGTAATATTTTGATTCTTTAATAGTGGATATTTCAACAATGGATGAAGTAATTATAGGCAACTTATATATTTTTGAAAAGAGAATTTTAAGCGCTATACAATAAACACATAATATATAGGGTGTTCCATTAAAAAAAGTATACAATAAGTCAAGAAGTTCACCCGTGATGCTCAATTGTTTCTTTAAGTAGCCAATTTGGACGGTTTGAATGATACCCTACAATTTTTATCTGAACAATTTTTTTCTATCTGGAATAATAAAGTCGCTAGAAGCTGTCAAAATTTCAAGAAACACCCTGTACCTATTGCGTAGTACACCATCACGACCAACTAATCTGAATTAACAGATTTGGGTCATCAATTAAGTATTACTGCAGACGTAAATAGAAGGAAGAGCTTGAAGAATGTTTTAAGAATAAGGCGCTCTCAGCCTCTCTATCAAATATCACCTTTAGCTACACCCCTATGGCCACTTAGGAATGCAAACCAGGGAATATTTTTCAAGAGAAACGGTATTCTCAATTAATAAAAACATTCGGTTAGATTTGAACCCAAGACAGCTTTTATTATTTTAGGGTGCTACATCCCTTACAATATCAGAACTATGAAATCAGATAATATAAACAAAACGAATTGGTTATTTAATATTACAAGCTGATAAAACAGTTTGCATTAAATTATAATTAATTTCTATTATTACATGTCGCATAATGTATCATTTTGCATAGTTTGTCGATGAGTCATATTGCGGTTGCAGATTTCCATCTTGCCTTTTAGAGAATTCAACTGGACTAGATTTTTATGGAAGCCGATTTTCATTTGTTGAATCGTGACTTGAATAGCTTGACCAGATTTTCATTTTTAAATTTCACCGGCTCCGTATGGAACCCCTGCAGAATCATTAGAGAATTCAACTCGAATAGCTAGACCAGATTTTATTTTTAAATTTCAATGGTCAACATAGTGACCACTGTTGAATCATAAATTATAATTTTTTTTTATTAGTGATAAAAGTGTATATTCTAGATCAGATTTTTGTTGTTAATTTTTTTTAGGTAAATGGGTATGATTTTCTCATCATTTTTAAAAAACACTCATTTTTAGACCAAAAAATCAAACATTTTGCTAGACCAGATTTTTTTAAAAACGCTGTTTTTAAGGAAAAATGGGTCGATTTTCAAGTTCTAATCTGGTACTCCGTACTTGGTACTATGTACTTGTATAAGTATTTGAGAACTTATCATTATATATTTGTATTCGGTACTCGATTATATTTTATGTAAAGTATTTGTACTCGTTACTCGATTACATTTTATGTAAAGTATTTGTACCCGGTACTCGATTACACGAGTTCCTTTTTTGTGTACTCGGAACAAAAATAAAAACATGTGTACATCTTATAAGAAATATATCAAGCATAGACCTCTTGATTACGAAATACAATTTAACAATGCAATAAATTATTCTTAATTAACAATGGATTACTCTTAGTAGTTCTAATAAAATTCAGCAAATCGTAGCAGAAAAATATACAAATCTGTGGTTAGGTAAAGGTAAATTTATGGCAACATAGGCAGGGAGGCCGATAATTTTATGGTCTAATGTATTTGCAAATGATTTACGAAACTCATATTGCAAGTACTGGTAAGTGGACCTGTCTATCAGTACAAGTTGCGCACTACCTATAGTCTTACTAGAACTCGTGGCCAGCCTACGTCTGGCCCTGCCAGCGTAAAGAAACGGTTAACAATAAAAATGCTTGCTTAGGCTGGTGGCCAGCCGACGTCCGGCCTTGCCAGCGTTAACAATACAAATGCGGTCTCGCCATTTGTGTGCGTGCGCCACTTGCTAGTATGCAGGCCGTTCATGCTGCGTGTGCGCGCGCCACTTGCTTACGGTCTGGACGGCCAGCATCGGCTCTTATAATATAACATTTTATTTAGATGTAAGTAATTGAACGATAAACATGACTATGTTCTAGCGATTCAGCGAATTTACAGAACATCGAGCATCGGGCTGTTGTTAAATACCTTGTGAAAAGGGATGAAACACCAAAAGATATTTTTGAAGAAATGTCAACTGCTTATGTGGAATCTTATGCCATGGTGAAAAAATGGGCAAGATTTAGTTAAACACTCTTCCAATCTGGATGATTCATTCATTATGTTCATCAATAGATTGAGACAATGGTATTTGCAAATAAGCGAATTAAAATGTAGATAGCTGAGAAGTTACAGATTAGCACGGAACGAGTTGGTGAAATTCTACACAAACATTTAAATATGAAAAATATTATTTGCCGCATATTGAGTATCAAAAATGCTAACCCTATTTGACATCTTCACAGTTAACAGGAAATTACACCAAAGGGATCCGCAAGGAATGGCCACTAATATTACGCCGATTTGCTGGCGGAGGAGGGGTAAAATATAGCAAAAAGTCCTGTTTCAGCAAGATGACGCATTTGTTCACACCAAGGGCATTGCCAGATGGTCCTCAAAGAACATAGGGTTTGTGGCACATGATCCCTTACTGATTACTTCCTCTTTTCAAATTTAGAAAAATATTTACAGAGATGGAGACTTTCCAACAAAGAAGACATACAGCCGGCGGTAGCTGAGCAATTTAACACCAAAAACAAAATGTATTTTTTAAAAGAGTTAAGATCGTTGTATTCATGATGTAAAATATGTGTTGACCTACGGAAAGACCATATAAAGGATTTATTGCATTGTCATAATGTTTGTGCTAGTCCGTTAGCCAGTGCTTCTCAAACTATTTATAGTGGCGGACCGGTATTATTTTTATTAATGTAAGGCGGACCGCTACATTTATTAACAATTGAAACAATAACGAAATGTAAGTTATTCATAATTTTAAACTACATATAAACGTAAACAGTTGAACCAGCTTCGTACAACGTTGCATTAATGTGATAAACGGGCTTGCTTATTCTTGGTCAGTTTCTCTATCCGCGGTTCAATAAGGTCACTAGATCAACACAGTAAGTGTAAGGTACCGCCATTTCATTTTGCGTGAGAAAATTGTAAGATAAAGATAACAAATACCAACTTCCCAAGTGCAAGAGGGAAGACACTAGTTTTTGGGATTTTCTTTTTGGTGTAATGGCACTGCTGTAAAGTCAAATTATTGTTAGTTTGTGTTTTTTATACCCACTTTGAGAAAATTGTGTCCCATGGACAGATATAAAATCACTAATAGCGGTACGTTACACTTAGTGTATTAATCTAGTGACCTTATGGTTCAATTGATGACAGCGCCACGCAAAATAGGGGATGAATTTTCATACTATTCCTATATTTTGGGGTGTTAGACTGACAAAATCGAGTCGATTGATAATAAAGTATATGTTACTTTTTTTTATGTACTTATATATTCATAAAATACTTTTATGGATTTTATATATCTATGGCTTATAGAGTCGTATGCAGCTAATATGCAATTTACTCTCATCAAAATCCATTAGATTTTCTGCAATTTTATTTTTAATCTGAACCTTTCTTGATAAAAATGTCAGTAAATGTTACTGCCTATAACATTACGTTACTATTATATGTTACACATTTTTGCTGCTTTCATTGTAGTTAATTGCAATGTGCACAACTGCAATTTTATCTTTGAATTGAAAATTATAAAAAAATGTTAACCTGAACCTTTCTTAATAAATATCAGTTAATGTTACTACTTAAAGGCGCATTTCCACTGACTATGGACTTCGGAATAATACTAAAATAATACAATATACCACGTCGGCCACGTAATTCGGTTCCTCTGAACATCCAAAATATGCAACCCAAAGTACAAGTACGTAGATAATGTGGTTGTGAAGTATACATATATACTATCTATCCCAGGATTCTTCCTCCTGACGTCACACGTGGATGTGTATGACTTAAGATTAACTACCAAGTTGGTATTTAACAACTATAATCATGAAACTTCCGGTCAGTTGTCAAAGTCAATACATAAAAGTGAGGTTAGGTCATCACAATAATATAATTTAATAGTTATTGAAGAGCACTATATTTGCACGGCGAAGCAAAACTGATAAATATCATTTAAAGCAATTTTGATAACTTTTGAAGTCGATGTGTATAAACCTGGGCATGAAATTTACGAAGGCGACTGCATACCTGATACTAAAAACGCAAGTAGTAGTAGTTCTGAAAAGAACTGTTTATAATTCTAGGCCAGGAAAACTGCAAAAGTGCACTTGAAACCAGACAATAAACAATCGGAATAATTTGACACAAGCACGAAGTCAGATTAGAAACCACATTCATAAGGCGTTGCCCGGCAGATCAAAATTAGACAGTGCTGTAATATTTCTGTTTCACTCGTATTTACTGCCGGTCCTATTGGATACACTTTGTAACTTAATGGGCGTGATAGCAGTAAACAATTACTGCTGTTTTCTTTTTTTGTCAAACTGCAACAAATGTAAAAGTACTAGACAACTATTTCTTTGATTACTTCATATACACATGACGTCAGGAGAAAGAATCCTGGGACAGCTAGTATCCTAATCCGCTGCAAATTTAAAAAATATTACGTATCTGCGTTATAAGGGAAAATGTACCTGGGGTTACATGTGGCCCATGACTGCCTATCGTGTCGATTGGCTTTGCATTTCCACCACTTCATTCGGCTTGGTTTTTTTGGTCAACAGCGACTTTCAATGGTTCTTTGTTGGGTATGCCTATCCGCTATTTATGTCGATCGGCCTGGCCAAATCCGACATTTCCATTGCTGCAGCTTTAGCAATGGGCAAAGCCAATTGTGGTGGAAACGCACCTTAATACATTATATTAGTATTATTTGTTACATATTTTTGATACTGTATTCATTGTAGTTAATTATCAACTGGCAAGTTTAATTTCTTTGGAGATTGTTTTAATTTTTTATATCAAGTAAAGTCTTTTTTTCAATTAATAAATAATCCTAATATATGTAACAACAAAGTGATATTGAAACTAGAAAACCTGAAATCACAACGTTTATACTATTAAATATAAGATAATGGTATCACCACAATAAAATACGATAAGAATAGAAGGACCACGATTATAGCATGTCTCTTTTCCATCTACAGCCGCAGAATCATTTGGTATTCTTTTTGACCTCTGAATATTGATAGTTTGTGACGAGTTGGCAAATAATTGTTTAACATAATAACAAGTAGCAAGCAGTGTTAGCAAGCATTTCTTTTTATTAACAGATTACCCATTGAACAAGTTACTGCCTGCACGATGCTGTAAATTGGCGAAGTAACCATCGGTGCGGCATGGAGATAATGTACCGTGGATGAGCAAGGGCTCGGATTTAATCTCGTCTTAACCACCAACTGGACTGAGAAAACGTGCATGGCACTGATTTTGCACTTTCCTCTGGCTCATCTTGCGTGCTCATTACTTACGCTGAACCTTGCTGCAGCTTCTAGGGAAGTAATTTCCCAATTTACGACACACGGACAGTAGCTTAAAATTATTATAACAAAACATGTGTAACAACAGTTAAAATGTTACCTAGTTGAGAAATGGCAGCAATGTAATATACGCAGCTGTAGATGGAAACATTGGAAAGGCAAAATATGGTCTTTCCGTATCCTACATACAAGACCTATTGACATTTTTTTCTCCAAGTGGAACAACAAATTTTTCCATTGAATTTGTATGATTCATCTTACATAAAAAATTCTTCCATTGCAGTTGTTTGTTCATCTGTGATCAAACCATAGCGTTATTACTTATTATCTCCACGTATTTACTTATTCCAACATAGTCATCAATGGTAAATATGAAAGTTTGATTTGCCAATCAAGTGTATTTAAAATAGAATATTTTCTGTGTTATACTCAATATAAAGTACTTTAGACAACCCTTATCTTTCTTAATTCCTATTTCAATTATGTGTTCGATCTTCATTTCAGACACAGATAGTACTGCCGGTGCAATTAATTATAAGATAACGGGTGAATAATGAAGAAAAATAGTTAAAAGTATTAATGTTTTTATGTTCATTTTCGAGTACCTTAACAAATATATACTAAATAAAACAAAAATTTAAACTTACTTTGGATATGTGTGGATGGAAGCATATGAGAATATATTGCAGCGTCACGACGCTGCAGACTGTAGTCTAATCCTGGTTGTTGATAAGCAACTTGTTCAGGAGGTTCTGTCGTCGGTTCTCCAGAATGTAATGATTTTGCTGTTGTATTTGTGCATACAATGTATTCCACATCATCAGTATAAGGATTTAGAAAAGCGAAAGCAGATGTCCGCAACCATACCCACTCCCTGTTCTTTGCTCTGAATCGGTACATTACCGACAGCACTTGACCTTTCAGTTTGAGAACTGCAATTTAACAAAATGTTACAAATATACAAAAACAACATTTATATAGGATGACATACCTTGCTCAAAACTGTCCTTCATGTGTGTTTGATCTTCTGGATGGAAGAATTCGAAGCAGCTCTTCCCCAGTAATTCCGGCGGCGAGTATCCTAGAAGTCCAATAACCCGTTGATCTACAAAACTAAATTTTCCATCCATAGAGTGCCGAGATATGAATTCAGCAGTACTGTTGGAACCTGAGATGTCGCTTGTATTTGGTGTTGATGTAACTTGAAGCCGTCCGATAGCTACCAAACAACAATGGGAAGCATGGAGTTCTTCTTCGGATTGGCGGTCTATTTGCACTCCTGTAAACATGTCTAATATTTTTATTACTTAGATTAGTCCTACATATACGTCCTTATATTAGCATATAAATAATTTAGGATACAAACTTTTAGAAATTTCTGTTTACAATACATTAAACTACTTTGTCAAAAATTAAATGTAAATATAAATATGTTATTATGTTCACATACTGATACTAATTATAAATTTTTTGTGATCATGGTATGAAGTTTATATCCTATATTTTGTTTAATACTCTGCATGTCTGTTAATGCAAGTAACGTGTACAGAAAGTGAACATTCGACTTTCTATAAATATGCAGGGCCAAGTCAACGAATCAGATCTCCATCAGGCTTCATCCATGGTAGCAAGTTTTCGGTGGCTCTTAAAGGTAACAAGAAACAAGTTTATTCAAATTCACATAAATTGTATCAGGTTTAGTAAGAGCTCCTGCATATATTTTTGCTAAATTCACAAGTATTAGTATTTCATAACCTCGCACAGTATCGACTATATACAGGGTGAGTCATAATAAGATGTAAAAAATTAACCAAAGCTTCTTTAAGCCAAAACAAAGCAATTAACCTAATACACCTTAGTACCAAAACGCTCCCTTAAAAAGACACAGGGTGTAAATGAAAAAAAAAAATTCTGTATTTGAAAAGCAAACATTTGAATTTTTAAAATCAAGTAGTCTGATTTTCAGTCAATTTTAATTTTGAAACAATATCAAGACAGCGGCTGTCGTAAGCGGCCATTAATTGTTCGAAAGACTGTTGTATTTTTTAATAGAACGGTTTTCTTTCTAAATGGGTGATTTTCCTCCTCCTCAATCCGTCATCCTACCTAAGGACGTGGTGATATCACGGAGCTTGTGCTACCACCGCGTGGGAGACCGTCCTCTCGGTCTTTTGCCCTAGACATTGCTTTCAACAATCAGCCGCTCTATTGTGTCACTCCCTCTTATTACATGGCCGAAATATCTGTTTATCCTAGTTGTTAGTCTCGTTTTGATACTGAGTTCTTCTAGGATGGAGACGTTTGTGTGGTGCGCTGTCCAAGGTATTCGGAGCATCCTTCTGTATACCCACATCTCAAATGCATTGATTCGCTTCGCATCAGTTTTTTTCATGGTCCAAGTTTCGGCTGCGTAGGTTTTGGGAATATGAGTGTGTTTATGAGGCTTAGTTTGGTATTCCTGGTTATGTCACTGTATTTCTATATTTTTGTTAACTTGGTGGTTGCTGTTCTGGCCATAGCAAAACGTCTGCGTATTTCATTATCGCATCCACCACTATTGGTAATTATTGAGCCGAGGTAGTTGAAGTGAGTCACTGTTTTATATCCTGCAATGTTTCTAATATCAGGCTGATTGTTCCTAGCTCTGTCAATGATCATTACTTTCGTCTTCGTCTTATTCAACTGCAGCCCGTATTTGTTGCTGATGACGTTAAGTCTGTCCATGATGTCCTGGAGTTCTTCTTTCGAGGCCGCCAAGACTACTGTGTCATCGGCATACCGCAAGTTGTTTATTCTACATCCCCCTATTGTCATACCACCCTGCTAATCGTTGAATACCTCTCTCATGATATGTTCACTGTATATATTGAATAAAATAGGTGAAACAATACATCCCTGACAAACCCCTGCTTCGAGCTTGAAGTCTTGCGATAAAGAATTATTCACCCGGATGATGGTTGTATTGCATTCGTATAATTTCGGAGAAACCAAATTAAGTGATAGTGCGCTCCCATCGAAGCAAACATTTTCCATGTAACGCTCCACTTTACAGTGTCGAACGCCTTCGAGTAACCTACAAAGCAGAGGTATGTCTTCAACTTGAACTCGATGGATTTTTCTACAATCTGGCGAAGGTTGCGGATCTGTTTGCGGGTGCCTCTTCTCGGCATGAATCCTGAATGCACCTTAGAGATTTGAGGGAGCAAAAATGGTTTTAACCGCTCGTTGATGATTGTTAAGAGGATCTTGCTGGCATGAGATATTAAAGAGATAGTTTCACAGTTTTCACATTCCGTAGGAGAACCTTTCTTGCAAATTGGAACGAATATGGATTTGCTCCAGTCTGTTGGCCATATGCCAGTTGTCCATATTTCTTGACAGATTGCATGTATGAGATCTATTCCACTGTCCTCTAATTCTTTTAGGGCTTCTGCTGTTATTTCATCAGTTCCGCTAGATTTACCGTTTTTTAGTTTTCAGTGACTTCAGTTTTAA
Organism: Agriotes lineatus; assembly: GCA_940337035.1. NCBI lineage: Eukaryota > Metazoa > Arthropoda > Insecta > Coleoptera > Elateridae > Agriotes > Agriotes lineatus. The sequence continues at coordinate 64,337,506 of OW679202.1, forward strand.
GTATGTCAGGTTCCTTTTCAAATGATGTCGGGTGGATAGCATTTTCATTTCCTCTATTACTGTATAGTGCTTGACAATAAGATCTCCATACGTCTGTGATGCCCTCAGGGTTGGTGATGGTTCGTCCTTATGTGTCCTTAATGATCTGAGTTTGAGGCTTGAATTCCCTGGTTAAGTATTTCACTTTAGTATATAGCTCACGGAATTCATGGCGATTTGCGTGTTGTTGTAATTCCGAGCATATGTCACTAATGTGCTTGTTCTTGTCTCTTCTGCTATGTTGTTTGATCAGTATATTTAAAGTGAATATCTGTGTGTGTTTCTCGTGTTGGTCATTTGCTTCCCGTCTGACTTTTCTTCTTTGTTCTACTAGTTGTAGCGTTTCTTCTGTCATCCAATGCTTCTGTTTCATTGGAGTTGTTTTTGTTTGGTTTGTGCTGTTTATTGCATTTTTTGCAATTTTTCGTGTTATTCCATGTTTGATTAGGGTCTCCTGCTGGGTGTGGTACCTCACTATTGGCCAAAGCTGTTCGATATTTCTCAGAGTCAGTTGGTGATTTCCGAGACATTTTGACTATGGAACACGATGTGTGTAGTTTGATTTTGAGTTCTGATCTTAGTATTTTATGATCAGATCTGCAGTCAGCACTGGGTTTCGCTCAAACATCTGTGATGGCAGTTTTCCATCTTTTCCTGATCAGTAAATAATCTCTTTAAAGGTGAAATCCATGTAGATAATCGTCGAGCGTGCATTTTGAACATTGTGTTCATCACTGATTTTACTCCAAGAGAAACAGCAGACTTCGTTTTCATGTATGGTTTTTGAAACAGAAGCGCTTAGCAGCCGTTAGGGAATACCACCGCAGAACAGTTGCAGGAAAGAATTTTCGAGGCTACTAATGAAATTTGTGAAAATTATAATATTTAGCAAGTGTATGAATCGCTAGTGCGACAGTACCATGCTTGTATTGCGGCTCATGGGGGCATTTTGAACATTTGCTATAGTTTTCTATGTTTTAGTAATTGTTTTATCAATTGATTGATTTTGTTGTTAATTATAATGTATTTTCAAATTAATCGGATAATTACTTTCCAAGTTATATGCACAAATAGAAGAAAAATGTTGTTCATTAACATTCGGCATTTTTTTAAAAGAGCATTGATTAAATTTTTTACGCCTAATTATGACTCACCCTCTACACGTTAGTCGTTGATGGTAATACTTAACCTCATGAAGCAACAGTACAATAAAATAAATACTTTCAAAAATGTAAAATTCAATAAATGCAGTAATCACTAATCAGCAACCACTTCTGTGCTGCAAATTATGTAATATAGATTTCACACCCGATGTAAAAATTCATAAAAAAATGCAAAACTATCCTCAAAGGCACAGTTCATACAACAATGTTCCAAATTTTGTCCAAAAATTGATGCATGCTTAAGACAACTTCAGTACCTAAAACGTTTTTCTCCTTTTCCTTAATAATAATAATAGTGGCGAGGCACTAACACCCCATGAAGGAGCTTGGCCTGCAAGGCGAAAGGTCAGAGCTTCCGTATCCTGGCTATCACACCCGGCTGTCGCGTGTCAAATTCATGACATGTGGTGAGCATCACGCATTTGACAACCGCATTATTACCCCTTGTTCTTTCGAACGCAGGTCCCCAAATATTTAAAGCGACTGGGTAGGCCGCCCGCCAGGCATCGATCTGGGATTTGAACTCCAGACTTTCGCACCGCAGTCCAATGCTCTAACCATTGAGCTACGCTGGTGCTTCTGCTTTTCCTTAAATTCTAATTAATAAAGAGCATTGACAGCTGGTAGTCATTATATCTAGTACAGACTAAGATGGTCGTTCTCAAATTGGGTTCTACAAACTATCTATCGGGTGACTCTCAATAATGGCTAAAAAATCTATTAGTGTCACTAATATTGTACGAAACCATAGACAAAAATTAAAATTTATACTTTCAAGATAATCTCTGAAATCTCTTTGTGGCATCCATGTTGCTTCTTTGTGTATTTCGCCACACTAGACCATTAATAATGTTAAATTACGAACACTTCAGGGAAAAGTCCATCAAGATACTTACTGTGAGTTGATTATACTTCAACTTCAGCAAAAGCTAAGTCTTAATTGTTAATTTATAATATATTATTTTTTCCGTTGATGAAAATGGGGATAAATTTTTTTCCCGAAACATTAATTTTTTAGTGTAGCGAAATACTCAAAAACAGCATGAATGATACTTTACACATTACAAACTTAAAAATATTATTTACTTTTGTGTACTGCTTGTTATTATATTTTAGGTAATGGGGCATAGTGATAGGTATGTAGCGTACGTTCAAAACAAAAAAGTTATTGAGAGGGCTTTGAACTAGATTTTGTCTTACGACAGCATGTCGGTGATTATTGCATCGCTCTACCCAGAATTCAGGGCGCTGAGTCACTTGAGTTGTCAGTTGTTAAAGTGAGGTTGTGTGCATACACAATCCATAAAATAAGTTACGACATGACTTTCAAAAATTACTGTTTGACACAAGGCCACTTGATAACGGTTTTATTTGATTGCACTTTAGTGTCTGCTTTATGTGTGTGTGATCGAAAGCGTTTATTATCTTAATCTGATTGATATCTCTCTAATTATTAACAAACTGGGCCCCGTGACTTCAGGGTTGATCTGCAATGGTACTTACATTTAAACATAGATCTTGGTGAGGAAACGAATTATTGAGTACTTTCTTACTGTGCAATTTTCCATTCGAAGCTTATCAAAAATTATCTTAGAAATAATACATACACATACAATACGCTTGATTTGGAGAATCTTTTCAACATTTAAATAACTACACAAGATGGTGCTGAAGTAAGTTGAAAAGATTAACACCCGTATGCATAGTCGGAGTTTCATTATGAATAGTATGTTGGCGGCACTGTACGTCTATGTCAAATTCGAGGTTAGCAGGTTAGGCTTTCCGTCAGTTTTGACAAAAACTGACACAAAATCTAACCTGCTAACCTCGAATTTGACATAGACGTACCGAGGGTACCCGGGTTTGATTTTAGACCGGGTACGACACCCCTAATAAATATGATTGTATTTATTTATTTACAGATATTGGGTTGCTACCATTAGTTTGTTTTAGAAATTGTTTTTACTAAAAATTCCTATTTTTTGTTGTAGTTTATAAATTTTAAGTTTGGTGACTTCACCTGTCTTCATTTCAACAAAAATTGCTAACCTGATGAGAAATAAGTTTCTAAAAAATTAATCAGTTGCTACTATCTACACATTAACTCTTTTGTTTCTCATACCATTTGTGGTTGTTGTACATAATATGTACGTCACCCCTAGCTGGTAACAATGTAAAAATGAAATTGGAACCATATCGGGGTTTATTGATACGTAAGTTTGAATATCAATACAAAAGACATGCAGTGTATGTCCTGGTTGTCAGCGATTAAAACAAATACCATATTAGAAATTACAAAACTATTTCTAAAAAGATATGAAATGATACGTTACCAGTAGGAGGCCAGTTTTTTATGTATCCAGTACAGTGAACTACAGCATAATTTTGACCATCACGACTAGGACCTAAGCTATTTCGTTGTTTAAGTCGATTAAGGTGACCAACAGTCATACTCTCTGGCGACAAATTTCCCACTTTCATCCGACAAATAAATCCTCTTCTTGATCCCATGCACAAGCGCATTGATGCTGTAACAGTAACAAGCTGATAAATTAAAGGATCTTCTAATCATTGAAATATTTACGTTATATTAATTAAATTGTATAATTAATTGAGAAAAAGTAACTTACACTGATGCCCTTCCTTCTTAACTGTTCCTGTTTTAAGATCCAATATGCGTCCCGTATTTTGAGGTTCTTGCGTTGATAGCTGCTCTCTGACTTTTTCGACGTCTTCCGGATGTAAATTATCGTAAATGCAGGATCCAAACCAATCGTTCTGAGAATAGTTCAAGACTGGAGCCACGGAGTCAGAAACATAAATGACTCTGCCCGTATCACAGCTTACAACAAAGAGGAACCCATCTGCTGCTTCGAGGATTAAATGTTTTAACTCTTGGTCCGTTAGAAATGAAGGTTTGTATGTCCCATCAGTGCTGGTGTTTCCTGTACCTAATGGAATAAATATCAAATATGGTTGGCAACATATTAGCATAACAAATGGTTACATAATTAAACTGCATAATGTTGATACGAAATTATTTTTAAATAATTTATTTAACCCTTCAGCCATCCCAGGAGCAAATGATTTATAATAAGTTCTTAAATAATGTATTGCCGGCACTGCACCTTCATGTAAGCCTTCAATAAACATTAACGTGCGCTAATACAGCATATTTAGAAATGCAAATTTTTATACTTTTTCACATTTCACACCAACTTGCATTTCTTGAACCTGTTGAATCTTGCATAGATGTGTTTATTTTTCTGTCTAAATGGTTCTGCTGTATGTCATTAAATTAGATGACTTACCAGGCTAAATCTTGCATTTCTGTTCGTTTAAGTACGAAATTAAGAACTTTTTTGGACGAGTCGTAGTTTATGGCCAAGCGAGCAATGCACATAAATAAGGCGAGTCTAAACGTTCATTTTCGTGCGAATTACATACATAATTTTTTATTCTACTGCTTTGGAAGCGCCTTTTGTAATTATAACAGTTTAAACGAAGAACTCAAGAAAAGTCAAGGAGGTCATAATCATACCGCAAAATGGGAGTGTCTATTTTGCCTTCGACCAATGGAAATGGTTGTTAGTCTTTGTTGCTATGGTTATTAGTGTTATTACTGCCAAAAAGTAAAAGTTACTAGTATAAAAAAGTGGGATAGCTTTTCGATGCAGTAGAACAAAAAATGCATTTATTTTATTGTATCAACTGTAAATGGTTCAGGCTTATTTTGCTCTTCAAAATAGCACACAAATAATTGATGAATGAAGAATTACGCAGAATTTTGGAAGCAAGTGAAAGTAGCAGTGAGTATGAGTTTAGTGAAAATGAAGAAAGTGAAGTAGACGATCATGTAGAAGAAGAAAATCATAGTCCTGACAAAGTTGAAGTTGAGCAAGACGATGAAAGTGTAGAGTTGCCTGACATATCTGAAACTGTTTATTATAAATCAGTCTGGGTTTGAATGGAAATTTGCACTGCCTATAAGTACAAGACGTCTAGCACATAATATTGTGAATGCAATGTTGGCATGCACAATTTGAGGTAAGATGCCCGTTTACAATGACGGGACGTGAGACTCGAAATGAAAGACATGAGTTAGAGCATTCATTTTTTTTATTTTTCAACATATTCTCCTTGTACATCAACACACTTGGACCAGCGATGCTGAAGTGCCTTTATGCCTGTTTTGTAGTGATCTTCTTCAAGGCTGTCAAAACATTGCTTTGTTGCAACAATTACTTCTTCGTCTGTCTTAAACTTCTTTCCGGCAAGGAAAAGTTTGAGCTTCGGGAATAGGTGAAAGTCACTTGGAGCACGATCTAGCGAGTAAGGTGGGTGGGGGATAACCTGGAAGCGAAGTTGATCCAATTTCTCACGAACAATGCGACTGGAATGGGAAGCAGCATTATCATGACAAAAGAGCACCTTTTTTCAAACCATTCCGGGTCTTTTTTCAGCAATTGCTGCTTTTAGTTGGTCCAAAAGTGCAGCATAATATGCTCCGTTGATGGTTTGGCCCTTTGTGAGATAGTCGATGAGAAGTATCCCCTTCGAATCCCAAAAAATCGTAGCCATTACTTTCCCGGCCGATGAAAACGATTTCGCCTTCTTTGGTGGAGGACTGCCATGATGTTTCCACTGTTGAGATTGGCGTTTTGATTCGGGAATGTAGTGATGAATCCACGTTTCCTCGACCGTAACAAAGCGGCGCAAAAAATCAACCTGATTTTTGTTAAACAGCTTCAAATTGTCGCTTGATGTTCGCACCCTTTCTCCTTTTTGATCAGCATTCAGCAAGCGCGGCACCCATCTTGCTGACAGCTTAGACATGCCCAATTCTACGTGCAAAATATGATGTATGTGCTCAGTTGATATGCCTACGATTTTAGCTATCTCGTCAATGTTTATTCTTCGATCCTTCAAAACAATATCATGCACTTGATCGACTGTTTCCGGGGTTGTTACCGTTTTTGATGGTCCTGGTCGTTTATCATCTTCAATGCTCAAATCACCACGTTTAAATCGTGCAACCCAGCGACAAATCGTTGCTTTCGAAGGGGCATTGTCACCAATGTTTGCTGTATATCGGCCAAAATTTCAGTTGTGTTTAGCTTCTTAAAAAACAAATATTGAATCGCACCACGAATACATTTTTATCGCACAGATACGCCACAGATCAACTAAACTTCACTTGTGAGCATAAAAAAGATGGCGGAACTCGAAAATGATGTTAATTTTTACCGCTAGAGGGCACTAGTAGTCCAGTCGCACGTCCCATCAAATCATCCTCGTATAAAGCAAACCCGGACCAATCAAAGAGAGATAAATAAAAGAGAAAGATAAATTAAAAACAAAGGGTTGTTTTGAACATGGTAAGACCATATTTTGGTTCAGGGAGACAAGTTACTACAGACAATTTTTTTCCCTTGGCTTAAGAGCTCTTTAACTAACATCTTCCAATTACAGGAACACTATGAGTAAATAAACGTGAAGTTATTAATGAATTTTCGCCTCATCTATAGCGTGGAGAATATTCTAGTAAATCTAATATATTTGGCTTTTCTGATCAATTAATACTTGTGTCTTATGTCTCCAATACAAGAAAGGCTGTTAACACCGGAGGGATTATATGATCAGAGAATATATTTGTGTTCAGCAACAAAAAATTGGTGATTACTTACTACGCCCAAGAAAATCCTCACCGGATATGTGTAACACATTTTCAGCGAGTGTTTTCTATTAATGTTTGATGTGGTATATTGGGTTGTCAAATCACTGGGCTCTATTTTTTTAATGAAACTTTAACAGGTGAACAATATTTCCAGTTTTTGCATGATATATTCCCTGAATTACTAGAAGACGTTCCATTAAACGTTACATGGCATAATGTGGTTGCAAAATGATGGTGCCCTGCGCATTACCACAGAGATGTAAGGAATTATTTGAATGACGTTTATGGAGAAAATTGGATTGGAAGTGGAGCTGAGCCGTATATTCTTGGCCTCATTTAAGTTTCAATCTTACCCCATTGTTAGGGAAAAGGTTTACTCAATGCCATTTGATAGTGAAGAGGAATTAAGAAACCGAACAGTAGAAGTTAGGGGTCGCAATACCGGTACCTTTTACCAAAACCGGTATTTTCGATATTGAAGTTTTACGAATACCGGAATCCCGATATTTTCGATATTTAGAAAAGCTTTCGTCTAGATTCGAGAATAGAGCCTCTAAATTAGAGGTGACGATTTATTAAAGAAATAAAAACATTAAAAAAATCACATTTCAATTTTTAATAAGCTTTTACCAATAACACGAATGTCTAACTTCAGACTTTAATCAAACGAACAAAAATAATGTTCTCAACTTTTTAGATTAAATAGTGTTATCAATCAAATATTAAAATAATTTGTGTTCTTACTGTTTGGTCAAATTTAAATAATGAGAACGTAAAAATGTGTCTAATGTTTGATCGCTTAATTTTGAGCGCAAATGGTTACAAAGGAACCTGATGACGAGAACACCCGCTCAGACTCCACACTGGTAGGAGGAATAGACCTTAACCTATCATACGCAATTTCTAGATATTTTCTTCTTGAACCGTCATATTCAAATGAAGCCATCTTTATTTTTACTAATGTTAATGTGTCAATGTTCCATCAGTTGGTCTGGAAGTATTATCTTGAGCCTGAAGTTTCTGTCTTAAGCGGCAGTGTGCCTTCAGGTTCGTCATGCTCAGGTACAAGATGTTCAATCTTATTACCCATAGACATTTCCATTCCCAAGGAGGAATTCGCTCATTCTAATCCGTCCTCCGTCGGTTCGCAAGCGATTTATATTTTTTGAAAAAGAAATACCGCAAATTTCGAAAATCCCGGTTTCCATAAATCCAATACCGGTATTTTGAAGCATCCGTTTTAGTCCGGTATCCCGGTATTTTTGAAAGTCGGGATCCCGGTTTGCGACCCCTAGTAGAAGTGTATGCATTCATTTGTTGTCAAACGAATACGAACATATTTACAAATTAATGGAGATAAAGTCAAGATATTACTGCAACCTATTTTTGCATCATAATAAAAGAGACAGTCTAGGTTGCAATGACACCTGTAATTTTGGTTGCAGTTCAAAATTCATCAGAAGCTACACATTTCGTGGCTTGCCCTGTATATCTAAAGCATCATAACTAATAACAATGTAATAATGTTGTAACAAAATTTTCAAAAAAATACATTTCTGTTTAATGGAATAGCACATACAAAATGCAATTTCACTGAACGCAACAAGTTGTAAAATTTACATCCTAATTGCTTTGATTATATCCTACAAATACACAGTTTGCTATTACAGTAAAAAATAAAAACCATTTATCAATATGTTGGATACAAAATATTATTTATATACAATGTATTTATCTATATTGTATTTATCAAATTCAATAACCTTCATTTACTATGATATACTCTATTCAAATCTCTGTTAGATGGAACTGATAATGCTCCTTATCTCTACGTGCCGAAACGGTGGTACGCATTACAAGTAGTGAGCTAACAGCAAGCCCTTCATGTTCCAAATTTTACTCTTTTATGTGCTTTTTCACTAAATAAATACTATATCTATATTTGTATAAAATCTTTCACGTATATTTAATTTGCAATTTATAGGATTTACACAAGTAAATACATGCTTGACCTCTAATCTTGCAAGATTTATTTAAACAACCAATTTACTGTTAAAACTGCTAGCTATAGTGAAAAATTGCTGGCTTATGTGTCATATATTTTATATGTTTTTATAATTTAAAACGGAGAGTGACTTTCAGAATAACCTTATAAAAAGATTTTGTTTTACTACGCAAAATGTTTACTTTTAATTTAATCAATAAAATTTATTATACTTCCATTTATGCATAAAAATATGAGTAATTACTGAACTCTGAAATGTATTTATTAATTGGAATTTAATCATTTTAAATTAATATTTTGAATTCACGCTACTTATGTTTATATTATTTCAAATAAATATATTGTAAAATTACATAATTTTTATATTTTCGGCACAGTAAACTTTATTAAATGTTATAGAAATTAATGTCAATAAAATGGCAAAAGTAAAAAATTCTAATTTAATATTATACAGCCCAAGAGTAGTCTTGCCAATGACAATGGAAACAGAAGCTGATTTTTAAAAACCATATTTTTTTAACGAACATTTTTATTTAAACAGGAAATTAATTTTTCATGGTACCACACAAGAAGACCATATGACTAGGGTTTCCAGTCCCAGGATCCGGTCTCGGGATTCTACCACAAAAACCGAGTCCCGAGACCACAGCCAGCCCAGGCAAAGTCCCGGGACCATGTCAACATGCGTGCGTATACTCGATATCAGAGAATTATTAGGACGGGTATTCACCGGCGTCTGGCATATTACTCATGCCTCTTGCACATTCTGCATTATTTGCATTTTGCCTAGGCAGGAGAGGTATTGTTTTCGGTAGGTTAGAATTAAACGTGTGTGTTGTTTCAGCCACATTTGCATATCTTCTTCTATTTATGTATTTGTCCGTTTCTTTTGTTGGATTTAGATGATATATTTTACGCGTAGTCGTGTGCGTACATGGTAATTTTATAGGCAAAAATCGATAACTTTTTAGACGTTATAAGTGTAGTTTCGTTTATACGTAATAGAGTTAGTAATTTTATGGATTTATTGTGTTATTTAAGACTATCGTGATTCGAGAGTGAGTAGTAACTACCCTCTGTGAGTGAACTATCTGGAAGGTAGAACTATTTTTAAATAAATGTAAATAAAAACGTAGTCTGAATTAATTAAATCACTAGATGCCGTTGGTCTTTCTGGACATTCCAAATTGATTCTAATTAATCAATAGGAATGTTTTGATAATAAAAATGCATTACCAGTTAAAAAGCAGTGTGAACACACTTATGCCCTCAGGAATATCTCAATTTCTTCTATCTCGCACACCAGGAAATCTAAAATATTTCTTTTCCGTCTCTCGATTACTTCTATTTGAACACCCAAACACAGCACAAAATCTTGGCATTTTTGTCGGCTTCAAGGTTATGTTTTTTATTGACTGTCAAATATGTTATTTAACCAACTTTTGGATTAAACTAGAGACCCTTACATTAAACTATTTTACAAGTCCATAATTTTCCTCAATTTTCAACTGAGAAGAGTATTTTAACGCGAAATATGAAAATCTTAACTATTTGTCGGTGGTCATTGATACCCACATAACCACCAAAAGTTGTAATAAAAATGGAGTACTGCCTTTATCTATTTACAGAATTAATAAACAACACTACACTACCACACTGCTGTATTAAATAAACTCAGTATAATGGACACAAAACTTATAAAATTAGAATTTATGAAAAGCTTCCATACAAAATCTGTAAAAAACTTGACCCAGAACATCCCTCTCAAGTGGACATTGTGACACTAAATAATTTTAAAAATCAAAGGAAACTAGGTGTAAATATGTTTTCAAGTTCTAAATAATACGGAAACAATAAACGAATGCCCTTGAATGCGAATTACATTAATTTTCACATAAAAAAAGCAGTTGCCGACGGGAATTGAACCTTGGCGCCTGCGAATGCGATCTAATCGTTTACCAATTTCTTGCTAGCCTACGGAGCCCTTTTCATATTGTTGCGTTGCAACTGGCTTAACCTTCATGCCGGGCAAGTAATAAGTTTCGTGCCTAAGCGAGGTGCGTTTCAAACAAATCATGCAATGGAAAATCAATTATATTATTTACAACAAAAAAATCAATTCAGATAATTTTTTCACTAAAAATTTCAAAATTGGCTATCGTCTTTTGTTTTTGAATGATAAACAAAAGTTCGATTTTTCGTTTTGTGGCTATATCACGCTTATTTATAAAAATAAGGAAAAGTAATTTTTACGTTCTCCAGAATCCAGTGGTGTAGTCAGTTTTTAAGAAAAGTTTCTAAATTCGAGTTATGGCGTAAAGCTGTATTTTTTTATGGAGCTCAGTTTGCTGTGGCATTATGAGAAAGAGGATTTTTTCCCATTACCAAAAATTGTTTTTATCTAGTATAGCTATGGAATAGTTCCTAATTTATAAATGTCAAACTGGACATTTGATTTTTAATGATTTATAGTTGTATTAATAAATTAGGAACTATTCCATAGCCACACTAGATGAAAATAATTTTTCATCAGACTATATATCATATGGGATAGATTTATTCATTTTCACTACTTTTTAACAAAAATTCACATACCTTTTTTTAATATTTCGTCGTTTTCGAGTTGAAGGCTTGTGCCATTTAGAATATACGTGATTGAACAAAGTATTTATCTTTGGGCTGTTACAATACCATTGTTTGACAGAATTAATTACGTATAATATTATACAGTGTTCGTCATACATTTGGATACCTACAGAAAATTCTTCATTATCCATTTATTAGAAAATTTTATTCTTGATAATGGTCTCCGCAGCTCCTCAAATTAATAATGCTCCTGCAAAAATTTAAATATCTTCTTTCGTATGCGGGGGAGATTCGAAAATATGAAAATGGCTCAAGAATAAAGTACTTATTTTTCAAAATACATAAAAATGTTAACTGGAAATATTTTTTATAACATTTCTATTAAAAATTATAATTGATTTGAATTGCTATTGATAGTTTGATCGTTTTCTATTAAATTTTTTGAAGATTCCTGTTTTTGACCCAAAAGATTTTTAGCACTAATTTTGAATCACGTAATATCCTGGGTGCTAAGTGAGGGAAACTCAAGTTCGACAGTACACCTTTATCGTACTATCCGTTGATAAGTTAACTTTGAAGTATAGTAAGGGGTGGTAAGAAAAAACTAGGAGAAACTAATGAAAATTGTATTTCCGAGCAGGTGGCCGTGACTTCATATTTGACACCTACTTCTAAGCAACATCTTCAAATAACATTGTCTATTTAAAAAAAGGCTACTTTATTCGTAAAACCATTGTCATATTTTTGAACCACCCCCGTATACGAAAGAAGATATTTAAATTTTGGCAAGTGCGTTTTTAGTTTGAGACGATGCAGAAACTTTTATCAGGAAAAAAAAATTTCTGATAAATTAATAAAAAAATCCATGTTGTCAAATTTATGACGGACACTGTATGTTATATTATATTTTACGATTTATATCACTGGAATGGGAAAAATCCTTTTTCTTATGATGCCCCAGACAGCTATGGGTTCCATATAAAAATACAACTTTATGGTATAACTCCAATCTCAACTTTTTTTGAAAAACTGTCTACGCCACTGCATTCGTATCAAAAAAGTGCTTAAAAAACGAAAAATTACGTTTCTCTATTTTTATAAATAAGCGAGATATAACCATAAAACTTAAAGTTAATTATCAAATTTTTGTTTATAACTCGAATAATATGATAGTGATTACTATAATGTCTTATCTTATTATCTTTTGCAATATTCAAATCTTTGTTTTCTATCTTACCATCTATTGACGCCATAAAAAATTTAATTACAGTACAATAATAATCCGTTAAGCGTAAGTCCGGATCGTCAGATGCGTTTATAAAAGAAAACTGTAATTCGAAGTCAGGTGGGTTCGGGAATCCGAATCGGATTTAATTTGTCAAATGTTATGTAATTTCGGCAAAATTTCATTAGGTACTCTGCATGTGCATTTTTAGTCAAATGCGTGTTTTGCTTAACCTCTGCGCCGCTAAGATGTCCTCACAAAACCTATTAGAAAAGTAATAGCGTTAAAATACGGCGGTGGGACATCAACGAGAAATAACATAAAACAGAGGTTCAGGGGATAGCTAAAATTTTAAACATCAGTGTTTCCTGAAAATGTTTAATGTCATACTCATAATGTGTACATTGACGTTAATATTCTAAATCTTAATTGTTGTACATATATTTCACTAAACATGTTTATTAAATGACCCAGTAATCCGGATGTTTCCATACACCGAATCGGTTTGGTTTTAATTGATTCAGATTATCAGGTCTCTACTATATTACGAAAATATCACAAGTGTTCACACTGATAATTGCAGCAGTTCATACGCTTAACACAGGTTTTGAGTGCGTCTATAAGAATCAAACCGTTTTTGGTCTCCATTCAACATTTTATGGAGGGATGACAAAGGACTTAGCGCGCCAATGTCAAAGACCTGATAATTCTAATAGAAAAGGTTTTGTAATTTTAATAAGCTTAAAAGTATAGGAATATAATTTTATTTGACGCAACATTGATACAATTTAGAGCATATTTGTAATTCTTACTGTATACGAAAGCACAAGAAAAAATGGCGAATTGTAAATTCTAAATGAAAAGAAACCATATATTTAGCACATTTTCGGATTACAAACGGACGTTGCGGGTTGCGGTCGATTATCCCATATCACAAAACCAGCTCTGAAAGCTATATGTAAACTCTACGAAACGTAATCCTTCAGCTAATTTTTCACGCTTGAAAAAAGATAAAATATCCACGTCACACGTCGAAGAAAAACTAAGTACCTACACTGCAAGAAATACTGTAAACAGCTACCATAACATGACCCTTGCGGTGGTCCCAAACAACTCAACTTGGCGTGTATGTAAAGGCATTGAAATTACTACAACAGCTTCATAAAACAACGAGAACGTTAAATAATAAGTGATTATCGTGTAACGCCCCATGCAAAGAAAGAAAAACAATTTCGTATTGTTTATATTTTGCACAGCAAAACATGAAGTCATGCCTTGAAATAGTTAAACAATAGCGTTACAATGTATGTATGTCGCAAGGTGTTCAGATATAGTATTACCTGCACCAAAACAAATCAGCTTGAAAAAGTACTACATTGTATTATAGTACTGGGCAATCCAGTTCTGTAGATATAAAAGCACAATCTGAAAACGTTCAGTTTATTGGCTGTCAAGGGAGTTTTCTAAATCGAAAAAATCTGGCAGCTACTAAGATGGAATATGTTTTTGTATAATATACGGAAACCAGGCACTTATAGAAATTCCAATTATAAGTTGAACACTTGCAACGGTCTTCTTGAAATATGTTACCTTGCGATTTGAATTTATTTTCATTAGTAAGCAAACACATTAATTTTACCTGCGGCGTAAGTGAAACCATTGTAAATGAGAGATTTAATCACCATTCTGTGTGGTGTATTTCTTTCATTCGTATGACGAGTATTTGCTTTTCTGACCAATAAATTGTGGTTTATGTATTATACAGGGTGTCCCGCGAGGAAAGGTACAAAATTTCAGAACGTGTTCCTTATGTAAATTCGAGTCGAAAATGTTTATATGAACATGGTCCGCAAATGCTTCCTTATCGAGATATTACATTTTTTAAATTTTGTTCCGCCGCACCATGCTACCACTTTTCCTGGACGTTGGATCGGAGGGGGTGGCCCAGTTTTTTGACCACCCCGCTCACACGATTTAAATCCCCTAGATTACTACTTGTGGGGACACATGAAGACTTTGGTGTATGTGGAGAAATCACGTACTAGGGATGAACTGTTTCATAAAATTATTGAAGTTGCTGCTGACATTAGAAACAACTGCCGTGTTATCCGGAAAGCCGTCAATCACATTTATAAACGGGCGAGGCTATGCTTGCGGTGTGAAGGTGGCCATTTTGAACAATTATTGTAATTTTTTTGTTAATAAGAGATTTTCCGCTAGTACATACTACTAAAATTTAAAAAATGTCATATATCGATAAGGAAGCATTTTCGGACCATGTTCATATCTCATATCAACATTTTCGACTCGAATTTACCTAAGGTACACGTTCTGAAATTTTGTACCTTACCTCGCGGGACATCCTGTATATTATATAACATAGGCAATTAATTTAAAAAAAAAATTAGAATGTCTTTACAAATGGTGTTTTTAAATCAGTTGTGGAGAAATTATCTTTGTACCGGATATCAACCGTAAATAGAAATGGCAACGTAACACCTGTATCTGCAAAACAAAAAGATGGCGCGTCAATCAGTGTCCTTACATTTCGTTTGTGATATTCTTAAGAGTCCTCTGCTAGCCTGATTTGGAATAATTAGTTTTAATTATACAAAAATTTGCTTGAATTATGAACCGTTCAACACCTGCATCGAATGAGATACATGCTCAAAATTGTAAAATTGCGTGGCCATAATGCACAATTTCCATTCAAATTCCTTCGAGTAGGTAGTTAATATTTGCGATAAAACAAGAATATGTTGCTACGATTCGAACTGAAGTTGCAGATTGGAAAAAACGACAGGTAACGACTGTATCATACAACCTAATACGCCAACATCGAAATGAAAAATATACGCAGAAAAGTGAAGAGGAGTTTTTCCAGGATACAAATTATTAGTAGAACTGTTAGTTTATGCATAACCGTACGTCCGGGTTTGCTTCTATAATACAGGGCGATG
Source organism: Agriotes lineatus (assembly GCA_940337035.1). NCBI lineage: Eukaryota > Metazoa > Arthropoda > Insecta > Coleoptera > Elateridae > Agriotes > Agriotes lineatus. The sequence goes on from OW679202.1 coordinate 64,353,161, forward strand.
CTCGCGAGTTATCCCACGAAATATTTATGCATTAAACGATCGGCACATCCGGTTTTAACGATGAATTTATATGACAAATTATCGCCATTTCTGCTTATTCCAATACAATTTTAGGTGCAATTTTATTTTGTTAATTTCAAGAAGTTTTTCAGAAAAAATTAGGCCAGCAAACTAAGCCGTGGAAAAAAACGGTCATAACGTCACGGGCAATTTCATTTAAACCAGAAAACGATTCGTACGTTACCGTATGCGGCCATCTTGAATTACTAGGAAAAGTCGTCCATCGAATATAAATTATGAGACAATAGCATACGTCCGTTTTAGAACAACATGCAAGCATTGCTTGAATATTAAATAAACCTTGTCCATTCATACGCAAACGATTTGGCAAAACAAATAACTCATTGTGAAAAAATTTTAAACTGGCAACCGCAATTTGCAACACAAATTGTAGGGAATTTCAATTCCCCAAATTGTATTTGCCTACGAACAGCACGGCCGTAACTAGGTATAGGCCGAGTAGGCCCACGCCTACAGGCGCAACCGGAAAGGGGCGCCAAAATATCACTGAAAAAAATCATTCTTTCGTACTAATGGGGAAAACAAATAAACAAGCAGGCGATTTTACAAACAAATTAATTTGTAATTAATTTTAGCTAATTATAATAATGTGAATTGCACCCAATCTGTTCGATACATTTCTTTGTGCAATTTCCAAAGGGAATATTGATATCTACCAGTTTGCAAAGGCATTTGTTTTATAACTCTCACCTATATCGATCAAAACAATAAAAGTACACTAGCTTTTAGCCTGCCACATAGGTGGCCTTATTTTAATTATTTTTTTTGCATTTAAAAAAATTAATGTAATACAGCAGTGACGAGTGGGTCCGCTGGTTGCACATATTACACATACATTCACTGTTTTGGGCTCATCACTGGTACAGTGGCCCATTGCAACAATCAGCAGAACACTACAGACCGATTTCGAGAGCTTACTTGTTCCACTACTACAGCATTTTTCGCTACAATCACTTATCCGCTAGAATGTGTCCGATTTAAGACACTTTGGCGACCCTACATGATGGCAGATTTTTATTAGAAAAAGAATTATAGAAATCGGCTTGATGCAAGACTTATACTAGATGCCGATAGAAACAGTTTCGCCTTTTAAATAGACTGATTACTACAAGACGGGGTGACAGTGTGGCTGTGAGTATAGAAGCTTCTATGTTCATATGTTACTACGCATAATGGAATTATTTGTTCATATTGTATTATTTTAACATATTGACATGTATTTACTAGCTTTTGAGCGCACCACATAATTGGTCTTATTCTAATTAAAATTTTTCTTTGCATTTTTGAAATTGAATTGTACATAAAAGAATTACAAAAGAAAATGTTTTGAACGTCTTTAATACAGAAAGGACGCTGCAAGAAAACCAATCTTTGCTAGATCGAATTATGGTTAAGAGTCTTTAAAATTATCTACAAAATAGATTAAAATACCTCAATGCTGCTAATAATACTGAAATATTTAGTATTTATGCGAATTATGTGAATTTGAAAATTTAAGAAACATTGCGGCTAGTGGGATTCGAACTCGCGTTCACTGATAAATGCGTATACTTATCGTTGCGTTTTAAATGACGCAGAGGCGCCCGATCGTTGCCGATGAAAAGATGACGTATAGACGCAGGTACACCACACGTTTATATATAGGGATTTGTAAAAAGTTCTACTGACTATATATTAATGTATTTTTTTTATTAAAAATGTGTTTTATAATCTTGTTTTCTGTTCTTATTTTATTTGTGTTTTATTTTATTTCTACATTTAGTTGTTTCTTTTTAAAACTTTTGAATTAAAAATGTTGAATTTATTTTTGAATGCCCAGCTGTCTGTTTTGAATCCATCATATATCCGTAGATAATAAATGTAGAATGCATACAGTAACATTAGTATTTTTGTCACACATAACGTTAGTGTACTGAAGGGCGCAAAAATGTTGGCTTGCCTACAATAAAAGTTTTCCTAGTTACGGCCCTGACGAACAAATCGTTAAAAGCGACTTTCAAGGGTTTTTAACTTTACCTATAATTGCAATTATACATGCTTCTTATTGCATGCAGACACACCAGTTCTTACAGCAAGTACGTTAAAAAATACATAATGCATATCAGGTAGAGAGTAGGGACTACTTCTGACATTACCATTTAGATGTTCTGAAATGTTTAGATGGTTCTCGACAATATATCTTATCCCATTGTTGTCCTGTTGTAAGAGGAAATGCAAGATACATCAATTCAAAAAGTACATTTAATTACTTAATTACACTTTAATTAAATTGTGTAGTCAATCTACAAAGTTTTCATGGATATCTTGTTGCAGTTCTCAGGAATGAACTTTTTTACGTAATACAAGGTAGGTATAAATGTAAGTATAAGGTATAATACCATACCGTTTATGCCAATTACTCCTTCACATATACCTATCCTACACTATAAAATATATACAGTAGATGATATCCTGTTACTCCGAAATCCAGTGATCCGAATTTCACAGTTCGGATGGTCGCATCTGTTCATCTTAGGATATTGTAATCCGAATTCAGGTGGGTTCGGTAATTCGAATCGGATTTAATTGGTAAATTTTTCTAGATTTCAGCAAATTTTCGTTTAGGTACTCTGCGTGTGCATTCTTAAGTCGTTCGTGAATGCCAGTGCATGTTTTGTTTAACCACTGCGCTGCTAAAACGTCCCCACTATACGTTATCATTATGCAAAAATGTAGCTGCATTAAACGAACTCATTAGAAAAGCAATAGCGTTAAAATATGGAGTTGGGGAGTCAACGAGAAAAAACATAAAACAAAGATTGTAGTAGTCGATAAAAGTGGTGAATCATTTATAAGATACAAAATACTCGAAATGATTTATTTTTTTTAATATCACTTCCTATGCAAATTCTGGTTCAAATTCTATGAAGACAAAGTAAATAAAGGGTGTTTCAATAAGAGCACAAGATTTGAATTGCGCGCCATGTTTGACAGTCATAATGTCATATGATTATGACGTGACAGATCGAAAGTTGACAGATGGGAGTTAGTAAACATGGAGCATTACACGGTAGAACAACGCGTCCTGATTGTCAAAAATTATTATCAAAATGGTGAAAGTTTAATTGCCACCATTATCGTGCTATGATAACACAGTTTCTTGTGCCTCATTTGGAAGCTATTGATCTTGACGACATGTGGTTTCAGCAGGACGGTGCCACATGTCATACCGCCCGTGAATCATTGACCATCTTGCACGAGTTTGCTCCTGGTCGTGTCATTTCCCGATTTGGTGACCAGAATTGGCCTCCACGCTCTTGCGATTTAACGACTTTAGACTTCTGGCTGTGGGGTTATCTGAAGTCACAGGTTTATGCCAATAAGCCTGCAACTATCGAAGCATTGAACGCCGAAATTAGACGCTGTATCAATGAAATACCTCCACATGTATTCAATAACGTTATTGAAAATTTCGTCAAAAGGGTACGCATATGCCAGCAAAGCCGTGGCGGCCATTTACAAGATATTTTGTTTCATACATAATTCCCAAATGTATATTTTCTAAATCAATAAATATTTCGATACTTTGGTACAGAAAACCATGTTTTATTGAACACTGAAATCTTGCGCTCTTATTGAAACACCCATTATATAGAATGTGCACTCGGATCTCCCTGCGCCTTTGCAATATCTAATTCCGTTTTAAAATAAATAGTTCGTCAGAAAAAAGCTCAATTATAAATCTTCCAGAGAGTCGGTGCACACAGAAAGACTATAGACTTATAGACTACAACATTTCTCTTTTATTTTATTTTTATTTTATTTCGTACTCAGCCAACAGCCGTTAGGCCAATTATAGGCATCGCTGTACATTTTATAGGGACTTCCAACCCCACTAACGACTGTCATGATGTTATTATGACATCCGGGACCAACTATTTCCGTGGCAGCCGTACCACGAGGCGAAGACAGAAGCAGCCGTGAAACTCCCATCTAAGTTCTGACTTGAAAAGCGTTGCTTAACACTACTGATCGAACATGAACGCTTGTTCAAGCTACACCACCCGGGACCTTTTAAAACAATTTTTACGAATAAAATTGAAAGTTCTTTCTTTTAGAGAATTGAGCTATCTATCAAATATATCAAATTTATAACAGCGTGTACATTACAGAACATTTCGTAAAATTTTCATGTAAACGCATAGTGGAGTACGTAGTCCTGAGAAAAATTAGCGATGTTGATCGCCTAAACTTTCCCATACTAAAAAGCCATTAAAAACTAAACGTAATTAGTGATATATAATAACAGTAAAGGTTTACCGTTCGTAGAATTTCAAACCTCGGAGATTTTTACACTTTAAGAAATAAAAACCGTGCATTTTTGTATGTAATAATAAAAAACTACAGTAATTGAACACTCCTTTAAAAATAAAAATAAATTTAGAGCCCCTAATATTCATCCAATCGCTTTTTTTTCCGAAAACACCTGCTACCAGTAAAATCGCCTATTTTCCGTAAAGATTTTCTAATCTTAGAGAGAATAAATGGTGTGGTCATCAAACCTTGATAGCTGTAACTTACGTGCACAATGCACCGACTACGTTACGTACAAACGAATTTTTGTGTAATTACAATACTACATATGCTGGTAGTAAAGGAAAATCTAAATATGGTTATTTACACGTTTTCAATACAATGTTTTAAATTTCGTGGTTTAGTTTAGAGCTTGATTTTAACGACTGAATATAGATTATTGATTTAATTAAAATCCCCCTTTTTGTTGAATATTATATTAGGTATATGTATTTCATTCGTTGCTTCACTGTAAAAGCAATTTAATTTGGATAAAATAAATGAAGAGGCATAACATTCCATTTTTAGTCTTGTCGTGTTACAATAAAATAAAAAAATAAAACTTTAAAAATCGCAGATATTCTGGGGATTAAACCAAATTAAATTGCAAAAAGTCACTGTGGGCTATTTAGCCCTTTTATTTTAAGAAATCTTCAAAATACATTTATGGGGCAGGTAATCAGGTTGCGGAAAAATAAAGTATAAAAAAATACAGCAGCTATGCAACTCGGTAGAGTAACATACTGTAACCAGTTATTTCCTTATTCTATTTTCGTAAGTTTACTTCGTAGATGCCACACGTTTCGTAATTTTTCTTGAACTGCAATTTTTATCAAATATTAGAAAGGGATCGATCACTCTCTCTTTTTCTTTAGGAAATCAAAATTAATGTCATGAGAATTGTTCTCCCACTTAGCAAAAAAAATCTAAAGGGTTTACACGGAACTTCCCTCGCAAGTGCGCATCACATAGGCGGACGTTTTAACGTCTTTAATAAGAAATCGTACCGCAAGTGTGTTCGCAATTATGTACCAATTAGGTAATAATTTCTTAACGTTGCTAATAATATTGAGGAACCACTTAGTAAGGCGTATTACGTCAATTTGAAAATAAAAAGACATTGCAGTATTGCAGTCGGTGGGATTCGAACTCGCGGAATCCAATAGTCCGACGCTTTAACCGCTAGCACGAACCGGCGCATAAATTGTATTCGCGTATAGCTGCATTATAAATCACACTATGAGCGTTGCACATTTCTCTCCCTTTTAAAATGTTCACCCTGCATCTGTTTGGTCCCATTTTTGTCAAGTGTAAATACCTGAGCTATGTACAAATTATTACCGAGTTAAAAGCAAAAATAGACAATTTTGTTTTTAAATTACTGCTCACCCTGTATATATTTGACCGAATGTCCGCATGTAAAATATTGTCTTCCTCCAACAAATAGTTTTTGAGCTATATCGCCAACAGACAGTCCAAACGGATAGACAGACAGACACGCGGAATTGAGAAAACATGTTTTTCGTCATACAGAGACCCCGTAGGTCTGAACAAATCTCAGAAGGTGATTTTTTCGCGATTACAATGTACATTTCCCTTGCCTTAGCCGGGGAAAGTAAAAAGTAGCACTTCATCACTAAAAGATTTTTAATTGCTTACTATGTATGTGGTTTAGAAGGTTGATTATTAATTTTGTAATTGTCACTTATTTGAACCTCATCGTAGAAATATAGTTTAATACTAATTATACTTGAATTCAACATCTATTAATTTGACAATACGAATACCTTTGTTTTCAATATAGGTTAAGGTTAACTCGTAGTTTTTCCAACCCATCATATGATAACGTAATATTTACGTAACTGTATGCGAACACAGTAAAATATATTTAACCTTTTAGCTCATCCCATATGTGGATTTATTCTAATTAAATTGATTTTTGCATTTTTCAAATTGAATTGTGAATAAAGAAGTTACAGGAGAAAATGTTTTAACGTCTTTTATAAAGAAAATCAACTTTTGGTTATTCGAATAACGGTTAGAAAGTTTTCAAAATTATGTATGTATACAATAAGTAAACATATCTTAACGTTTCTAATAATACTGAAACACTCAGTAATGTGAATAACATTAATTCGCAAAGAAAAAACATCGCTCTTAGTAAGATTTTAACCTGCGCTTCAGAGGGAATCCGATTGCCAGTCAGACGCCCTACCTGCTCGGCTAGAAATGCTTCGTAACGCACGTGCTTATCGTTGTATTATGAAGTATACTGTATCGATAAGACCGACCACGAACAAAGTGCGCCCGATTGGTGATAATGAAAATGTGACACACGTAAGCAGACAGGCAGACAAGCAGGCAAGCACAACACACGTTTATATAGAAAGACTAATTGCATTATAAATCCAAATAGAAAGTAATGACTCCAAAAAAATCCCCCAAGTAACGAATTATATTTTTTTAATAACAACAAAATTTTAATTTATCACATAAGATCGAACATTTTAAATGTTTCCAAATGCACAAAAAAGAACCAACAGTTGAATTCTATCATCTGATTGTTCTATGCTTCTACGACTCGCGGAGAATCAAATTAAATTCATAAATCACGTATGTAATTTCGCAACATAACATCATGTTTTCTTATATTCTGTCATGAGATATGTTACTAATTTATATAAGCTGTGACTTTATTATCCTTGTTAAGATATTTACAATAAAATTACTCGCCGGGAATGCTTCCTTGTCTAAAGAAGAAACAAAGCAATCCTGCTGATTATTATTTATGTTAATTGCATTCTGCATATCTTATGCACACACACACCCATACATACTTGAGGAATTTTACGATGTGTATACTACTTCGCTAATAACTTGCCGAGTTAATGGCGCTAATTCATGAACTGTTTTAGAGAACGGAACCAGCGTTGCCGACCACCACGGCGTCCATCATGGGCAAATTGTTCGAATTAACATGTCGCTATTGACAGCTGACTGATGGGTCCGGCCCGCAGCCACTTTCTAACCACTTAAGATGGTGTTTAATATGGATGTACGTATCCGAATCTAAAAGTCAAAAATCGTAATAGCCTGGATAACCGTTTCGAAACGTCAGAACGCAGACTAGAAATTGCTGCTCCGTTCAACTAAATGAACTTTAGCGGCAGCAAAAATGCGGCGAGAGTAAAGGGCAAGTAAATCAAATAAATAATAGTGCTTGATCGTTGGAAAGGATACACGCCAATACCGTGCATAGCAAGCTTGCTGGCTGAACCTTTTACCAACTCCATTAGGGCGCAACTTGCACAATTTACCACGTTTTGGCATTTAATTAAACAAGGTATGCCTCACTTAATTAAAGTTCTGCATGTACAGGATCTTTGATTTATTAAAAAAACTTAGAAAGGAATTCTGGATAATTTAGAAATAATTTCTGATTTTGATAATCGAAATAAAATTTAAAAAATCACAATTTTATCGGAAACTTTGTTACCTACCTATAGTTTTTGTACAAGCATCCTTTGATGTCAAAAAAGTTTTCTCTTACATGAAAAATTATTTATTAGTATATATGTGAGACTTCTCCCTTTACCGAAAACTACAGCCTCACTCAACACATACTAACTTTGATTTTTTAAATAGAACAACCTGTATATTTTATGTTTTTCTGAATCTACGAGTCAAATTACATATAATAGTCTTGTCAAATTTCAATTTTTTTAAATAAAAAAATTATTTTTTAAACAAAAATTATTTTTTTAAATAAAAACATTATTTTTTTAAATTTTCTTTTTTAACATAGAAAGCCTTGACTTGGAAAATCTATTCTAATTGACTCTAGCAACTCTTAATAATAGCTATTTTATCAATAACGTCAATAAGAAACCTTTAATAAAAGAATATAATTTTCTAAATTCGTTTTTTTAAGAAAAAATCACTTTTTTTAAATGGCACTTACTAAGGGCCATCTTGCCATTAGATAGAAAATGTAATTACCAATCTAACGATATGCATCATGCACTACTTTATCTTTACCTGAAACTGAAAATTAATTAATCAATTATTTTTTAAAATATTTTTATGTAACAACTAATAATACCTAAGCAAATTTGGCAACACTGTTGTATGTAATTTGAGTCGTAGATTCCAAAAAACAATAAACATATCGAGTGATCTGTTTAAATAACCAAAGTTAGTGTCACTTCCGGTTTCACCGGAAGCGACACTAACTTTGGTTTTTTAAATAGATTTAAAAAAATAATTAATTAATTAATTTTCAGTTTCAGATAAAGATAAAGTCTAGTATCTTGGTATAATATTTTATCCAAATCCATTCATAAATAAAGAAGATATAAGCATGGCCCTAGTCTCATTGTCACCCGGTATACTTATCGTACTGCGACTGCGAGTGCGACTTTCACTCTGATGATGCAAGCTGCAAGGTCTTGAAAAACGTTAGTTAATATGGGCGCAGAAACAGCAACATGGCCAAATCTGCCTAAGTATCCTCGTTCTCAAGGTACTCAAAGCACGCGAGCCACCAAAGAGCATGGCATCGCATGGATTCGTGCTCGAGTTCACAAGGTGCATGCACATTAAACAAGAGAATGCTGGGTATTCACAAAGACTACGCGGTCTAAGCCGAAATTCTATGTCAACAGAAATAATTCGAGTAACCACAAAAGCCTCAAACAATATAGATGCAACTGTTCTTTATCATGATTTTGTTTTATTTTGCAAGGCTATTGCGACGGTAACAATTTATCGATACTGACCGATGTATTGATGAAAAAGTTCAATAAATGTACAAAATTATATATTTTTGATTTTGCAATCAAATTCTCTACCCGAATAGTGGAAAATAGACGGGGTGTTTCACTTAAAATTTTAATTTATGTGCAACTTCCGGTTAAGCCGGAAGTCATATTACAATAGGGGTACTTCCATTTTACTGAGAACAACGAATACTATGCAGGGTGACTTTAAAAGTAGTACGCTGGGCTCCATAGCTTAGTGATTAAGCATTCTGCTTACTGATCTTAAGGCCGAGAATTCGATCCCCGATCCCGGTGAGCTTTTAAAAATTAAAAACAAAATGAGGATAAAAACCTCTACAGAATGCCATCATTCGAAAGTGATGTAAAGCCGTGGGTCCCATGTGTAGCATGTAAAAGGTCCCTTGCTACGGTTGGAACTCCTTAGTCTCTCCAAAATTCTCAGTAGGACTAAGATACCTGGTACTCTGCATGCCTAGACCTTATCCATGGGGTTGGCAAAAAGGGCCTACGAAGGCCTACTTGCCTGACATCAGTCTCCCCAATACTGCTACTACTACTACTGCTAATAGGTAGTACAAATATTTAAACTGGTAAAAGAGGACAGAAAAATAACATTGGTTTTTAAAAAACAGCAGGTTAAAGTTTTTTTTAAAAAGTTTGAGATCCACAGATAAATTTGAATAAATTTGATAATTAAAAACCAAAGGATCCTGTTCTCATTAATATTTGTATAAATGTCATGTTAACATAATCTTTTTTAAATACTATTACATGATTTTACCATTCCTGATATTAATACTATATTAGACCTCTCAGCGATATCTCATTGACCTTCATAAGAGCATTTCGAAACCGTTCCTGAATAATTGACAAACTTATGCATATGAAACTTTTCCTTCAAGCTCTAGTTTTAATTTGGAATATTAAATATATTCTTGCGTAGCCTATAAGCACATGATCTACTGTCGCATGTACCCCTTTGAATCATTGAGAAAGCAAGTCATGTAACTGCGTACAGACGGGGGTACAAGGGAGTTTCCTGACCTAGACGAGTAGCCTGTAGGTTGCCCTTGGGTTGGCCGGGGCGTTTTTTCCGCCTTTTTTCCGTCTTTGAGAAACCACTAGCACATACGTTCGAACCAGATAACACGAAAAATGCCAGTGCTGTAAGGTAACGAATGGCATTAAGAGCATAGGCAAAATTTGGAGGCGCTGAAGCTTCATGACAATTTAACTAGTATTTCGTTCTGCTCGGACAAGTAAGGACTTCTCTATTTCAACCCTCAGAAATGTAAAAATTTTGAAAAAAAAAGGAATGAAGCAAAAATCATCGTGCACCACAGTTCATTTTCTGTAAAATCAACACCACATTTTACATATTATACATTGAGCTTAGGCTATGGGGGTGCTAACTTAAACTCAGCGGGTGTTAATTATTTGAAAATTGTACATCAGCTCAGGAAGTTTAAAATTATAGCGAAATAGGTATTTGGTGAAGGCTGAAGATCGAGATGTATCAATGCACTTTATTGGCAACAATTTCGAAGAAAGATCATTTCTGTAACTGGACCCATCAATTTTATCTAATTCTGAAATAAAATGATGACGTGTTCCAAGATCTGATTTGACGTCTAGTTACGATAGTACAGCTGTTGCTGAGGGTGAAAGATTATATTCCAAGTTAAAAATTATAAAAATTATTTAAGATCAAGTGTGCCAAGAAAGGCTATCAAATCTAGCTATAACAAGACGTTAAAACGACATTGGCATCGATATAAACTAGAGCTCAGAGCTCACCACATACGTGGCATTATTCAAATTAAATCAGATTTTGCATTTTTCAAATAGGATTGTAAATAAAGAAGTTAACAGAAGAAAATCTTTTTAACGTCTTTAGTAAAGAAAGCGCACCCCAAGAAAAGCAACCTTTGCTGGGTCGAATGATTGAAGAGCGTTCAAAATTATGTACAAAGTGGTAAAAGTATCTTAATGTTTCTAGTAATACTGCCACAGTAAGAGAAAACACTTTGTAATATGAACTACATTAATTCGCAAGGAAAACAACACAGCAGTTGGTGGTATTCAAACTCGTGCTCACAGGCTAAATACAACTGCCTGGCGCACTTGCTTATCGTTGCATCATGAAGGATACGGTAACGATAGGATCGATGGCGGACGAACTGCGCCCGACCATTGCCGATGAAAATGTGACACATGCAGACAGGTAGGCAAGCAGGTAACTAGGCAAGCAAAACACGCGTTCAGGGTACTGCAAAAATTGCAGATTAATTCATGTTACGTTTTTAAGGAAAACTTCACGAATAGGAAAAAACTTACAAAATTCTTTGCTATATTATTTTAAAACATATAGTCTGAAGTCTGATTCTTATCTTCTTTGATATTCAGTATTATGATGGAAAACATTACGCACTTGAAGCTAAGATAATATCTGAAACTTCTTTGTGGCGTGATATAATGCATATTCTTATTTGGGGATTTCGTTAATGGTTATTCGTTGATAACGAGGGCAGATTGTCCATCGAAACGTCCCATATTTAATATTTTTAATTTTCCCAGTAGCGAAATGCCCAAATAAGAACATGAACTCTTAAAATCTAGGTATGCAAATATAAATACTTCTAAATAATTTTTCCGTGTAACTACAAGAAACAACTTTTAAAATTCAAAATTTTAAAAATGTGTAGAAAATACCAAAAATTCGCTTGACAACGGTGCCTTTAATAAGTTCAAAGAAATTACTTCAATTAAGTGTTATATCCATGGAAACAATGCAGTTTTACCCATTTGTAATTAAGCAATGTCGCCAGTTCAGCTAGTTAGTTAGTTTTCAAAAATATAATATAACGAATTTTGTTATTATTTTTCTACTCAGGAAGTGCCTCAATAACATAATATGGAGTTAATCCGCGGTTTTGTAACACTGTATAATGACGATACTGGAAAATAATTTCCGATAAAAAATCAAGAAATGTTAATATTGGTTGTGGAAAAGTAAGAAATATTACTTTCAATATTATAATTGATATTTTAATATTATCGGATTATGGGATTAATAATAAGTAAAAGTGTTCAGTTTATATTAATAATTCTTCTCTATGTAGTTTTCATTAATTCAAATCACTTACATCCCTTAAGGCTAGTCATCCACATAGCTTAAATCGTTTTTACAATGTGTTGTCCTTAATTTTCATTTGATTGACTTCAAATTTTTTTTCTAATATACCTAACACAATATTACTTCGAGTACTGACGGCTGTTTTCCCAATTTTTGTATAGATTCTTCTAAAAAAATAAAACTAGAAGAAACAATTCCTTTACTTTTTTTTTGGAAAAAAATTGGCTCAGTACTGGATGTAAATTGTAAATTGATTTTATAGGTATTTTGTTATTTTTTGATCTGACGAAAAATAAGGACAAAAACCTGTAAAAACTATACACATTTTGACGATCGTGGGAGTTTCCCTTCCGACCGTAAGTAGGTGGAACTACTCCACGCAGTTTTAAAGTTTCCGTGAATCCGTGCCAACAGATCCCAGCGGTCTGCATCTATAGATGTAGCAAGAGCAACCCTGACTTATTTTGTTGTGATGCGTCTTGTGTGGATTGTAAATTTTGTTTTTGAAAACAAATCTGTCTGTTGTTAATCGCGCAAATGGATCGTTCTAGAAATACAAGCAAGGACAGGGATGCATATAGAAAAACTAGCCTTAGACACCGTTTGAAACGGTAGGTAGACAAATCTGGTGTGATACACGCACCCAACTTCCTTTTACGGTGATCTTATAATTAGCAAAAAATTTGTTTTTTAATTTTTTACATTTGTCAAAAGTTTTCAAAAATTACAAATTTACTACAGAAACCATAGAAAATAGAGCGTTCGTTGAAGAGACAAAGTTTCTCTAAAATTTTCAGCTGAATTAAAAAATAATTAAGAATATACCGGGTGTTCTATTTAAAATAGCAGTTAATAAAAAACAAAAGAAACCCATTTTAGAGATATTTCAGCTGAAGTGACCGAAACACGTAATGTTAAAAATAATAACAGTGCTGTCGCAATTTCCGGAAAAATTGATGATAGATTCCGATTATCAACTATTAAAAATTTTGCAAATTGTTTCGCGTTTTTAAACTCTTAGTTTATTTATATTACAAGATTTTTTACAAAGAAACAAATGTCTATAGGAAATGAAGGTGAAATATCATTTTTATAAAATATTTGGAAAGATATTGCTTTGGAAAAGAGATCTTTCTCAGTTATTTCGCCCCAAGTCTTTGGATTTAAAAAACTAAAAGGGTTTGTCATTTGAAGCATAGATTCAAATCTGTGACTTAACTGAGTTATTGTGCTGTCTAAAGCTCTATAAAAATTATTATTTTAGAGTTGTATTATAGGTGCTAAAACCGGAAAACCTCTAAATATAAAATCAAAGGACAAGCCACCGCCGCAGGCAATTCGCCGAAGGCTCTAATTTTTTTGGGTGCCACACCAAAAACCCGTTTTTGGTCTATCAAAAAATGTTTTGGTGTATACACCAAAATAATACTAAAATAAGATGTAGGATTCTGTCTGTCCTGTTTAACAAACACAGTAACACAAATAAAAAACTAAAACATAAACCAAAAACCAAACAGTTATTCTAATCGAGTGCATACTGAAAAATCTGGTGTGATACACGCACACAACTTCCTTTTATAGTGATCTTATAATTAGCCAAAAACATCATTTTTAATTTAAAGCGTTTGTCAAAATTTTTCAAAATTACAAATTCTACAGAAACCGTACAATAGAGCGTTAGTTGAAGAGACACATTTGTAATAAATGTAAATGTAATAATATACTGGGTGTTCTATTTAAAATAGGAGTTAATAAACAAAAGAAATTCATTTTAGAGGTATTCAACTTGAATGTCACCTATCCCACATCAATACACATTAAAAATGCAAAATTTGAAAAAATCGTAAAACGTCATGTGGCTTATTTGCCTTCGTCCTACGGGCGTCGACAACTAAATCCACATTCGTGTGAAAAAGGTAAACTTCAGTGTCTTGGTATACAAATTACTATTAAGCGTTAAATGGGACATATTTTTATTTTGAATATTAGTTTTTTAGGGTATGATACATTTTTTTGGTTTTCAAGGACATTTAGCGTCCTCTGACACCTTATTAAAGGACGGTCCTTTGAAATAAGGACGGTTGGAAACCCTAGCACCAACCCACACGTGTTATAAAAATTGGACTGGTACGTCAACATCTATGAAGGCAGATACCTATAATTTTAGAAGGTTTCCGAAAGTGTGGAAATGCGATTGCGATAGTTGAGTGTGCAAGAAAATCGGAAAATGTTTTTTTGCAAACGCAAAAACAATAGAGCCCCACACTTCGAACCGCAAGGTAATTCCAGATAGTGTAGCAGATAGCTTGGCCAAGCTTCCTATCGTCGTCTGCGTTAATCGTTATAAAGTATAAACAATCAACGCAGACGACGCTTCGTATATTTAGTGACCTTCCTAGAAAGTAATCCACCTGGAGTTGACGGATGCCTGTCAGTGTGACAGGCGAACCAATTGGCAATGGACTTTGGCGATAACAGGATCATAAATTACAAGGAAAACGTATGGGTATCGAGTTCGCGCCTCGTATGTTGCATTATATAAGCACAAGCAAAAATGGAACGCCCTTTTCAAATCGAACCATGTAACTCTCAACCTGTGGGGGGAGGGGGATATGAAACTTGACACCCCGGTGGCAGGTATACTGAGATGTCCCTGGTCGCAAATAACGGCATATGGCGAAAATAATTCATCCGATTGAGGCGTTTCGCAAGGGTCTGCATTGGGGCCGTTATTGTTAAGTCTACCACATAAAATTAATTTTATTTAAAATGTGTGAATATTGCTAATTGGCTTTCGCAACGGATAATAAGCACTTGTGTGACAGCCAATTATCAAAATTATTTCAGTAACATTTTATTAAATTAATTTGTTACTAAATAAGGCTTCATGTGCTACAATATTAACGAACTGTCAAGTCCTGAAATAGATCTTGATGAAATGCCGAGAAACTCGTTATTTTCAAATCAGCAGTGGTAAATTTAGCGGAAAATTTTAAATAGATATCGCTCTTGTAGTAACATACTGGCTCATGCGATTCCATGAATATTAATTTAACCGCGTTAATTACTTTCCCGTTTCGCTCTTACGTATATATTCGTATGCGCTTTATTTACTTTTTCTGTTTCGTTTTTCAAATAATAAGAGCATTAATCCTATGCTTCCTTCGAGTTGGTGTCCCGTGGCCCATAACTAACAAGATAGCATCAGGCTGCCTTTCCAGGTACGAGCGAAGCTACCGAGAGATACCGTAAACAGACCTCCGTTACGAACAAGCATAGAATAACTACGCAAATAAAACAATAGGGGCAAAAATCCACGAAATACACCACAATTTTGAATTATGGCTGCTGTAGAGCCATGACAATATAACCGTTTAAATGTAGATATACAGTACTGACAAAAATAATAACATGCAACAATCGTGACTAAATGGTACGCTACTTGCAATGCCTTAACCACAATAAACTTCGAGACTTTACATAGATTGCGTTTGAAAGAAAATACGGGAAAACAGCCTTGGCGAAATTCCTTTACGGACTTTTTTACATTTCAGGAGAGGGAAGTGTAGAAAAGGGCACCGCGTCAGTGATGAATTTGAAACTCGCGACATTGGATGAACCAATCATGCCCATTATCAACATAGTTCCACTGAGCTTCATGATTAATATTGGCGTCGTTTTACTGTAAAATGCACAGAGCTGGAATTTAATATCGAGAAGTGAGTGTTAATATTAATTGTAACACACCACTCTACTGTTAAGCAGGCTTTGAGAATCGGAATGATTTGAACCTACTCATGGCGCCCCTACTACACGCACAATCTTAAAATTGTATTTTTATGGAAATATCTGTGTTTACAGACACAATAATTTCAAAAATTTAATAAAAATATCTGTCTGTACATGTTTGTGTGGGTGCGTGCACACGGACTACATACTAAACGATTTTACCCAAATTTTGGAGGTGTGGGGATGATGTACAGGGTGTTTGCACAAATTTTGACAGCTTCTAGCGACTTTGTTATTCCAGATTTTAAAAAATCAGATAAAAATTGTAGGGTATCATCCAAACCGTCCGAATTTGCTACTTAAAGAAACAATTGAGCATCACGGGTGAACTTTTTGACTTACTGTATACTTTTGTTTTGAATGGAACGCCCTATATATTATGTGTTTATCGGATAGCGCTTAAAATTCTCTTTTAAAAAATATATGTTGCCTACAATTACTACATCCATTGTTGAAATATCCGCTATTAAAGAATCAAAATATTACTAATTTACAATATGAAATAAATCACAGTAACCATTGAAAAACAAAGTTATCAAATGACATTACTGGCAGCATGCGGCATGAAACATTTAGTTGTCAATTCGTTTTTAAAATTGTTGATTATTTCAATGGTTACTGTGATTTATTCATATAGTAATTATAGGCAACTTATATATTTTTAAAAAGAGAATTTTAAGCGCTATCAGATAAACACATAATATATACGGTGTTCTATTAAAAAAAAGTATACAATAAGTCAAAAAGTGCACCCGTGATGCTCAATTGTTTCTTTAAGTAGCAAATTCGGACGGTTTGGATGATACCCTACAATTTTTATCTGAACATTTTTTTCAATCTGGAATAACAAAGTCGCTCGAAACTGTCAAAATTTGAGCAAACACCCTGTACACCATACCAAAACTGGCTTGCTCCACGATCGAAAAGTTCTTTCGAAAAATAAGGCGGTATCTCCGGTCTTGGTCACACGTGTTACTGGATATTTTTGTGTAAAATTCCAACTACACTATCTTAACACACAGTTGAGAAGCTGTGAAGCAGAATACGATTTTTTTAAACTGCAATGACTAAATACTTTTTTTGTCTCATAGTAGGTAGGTCTTTAAAAGTGAATCGAAATGTGTGATTACAATAAAAATTGAGTTTTTTCCTCCACAACCACGCAGTCATTTAAATTTGTTTGTAAAATACAACTGCAAAATTTTTAAAAACTAAGCTGTTCATTTTTCAGGTTGTCAAGTATACAGGGTGGAGACTTGCGCGACGCAGCATAGGGATTTCAATGGTAAATTTTTAATGTGTGATTATTGGCTCCCCTAATTATTTTAGAGCTAAAGTATACAGAAGTTCTTGTAGAGAAAAAATACTGCATCTGTAGATACTATTATTTGTCATTTTCCAATTTCCGGGACCCTATAAATTAAAGAAATAAAAAATGTTATTTTTGAAAAAATCAGGTGCCTTGGAAATATATGTATAAACAAACAACATGCACATTTACTTTTGTCATTGCTGTTTGACGTTTATAACAGATCATTAAATATTCTTCCCGTTAAAATGTATTCAACTGAAGAAAAAGTAGAAATGATAAAATCGTTTTATGCTGGAAATAGTGCTCGTCAAGTAAGTGCCTTGTTTAGCGTAAAATATCTGAATCGGCAAATTCCAAGTAGTTCAAAGATTGATAGATTAATACGTAATTTTGAAACTACAGGCACAGTATTAAATAATTTTAAATGTAACAATTACGCTGAAAACGTGCAGCAACATGAGGAAAATGGGTATCTGCCTATTTTTCCTGTCCCACTTTTCTACAACTTCGATAGTATTTAATTAAATCCTGCTTCGTATAGATACTAATTTCTTTGATTTTTCCGGTCCCAGAAAATTATAAACGATGGTATGTACAGATACCTACAGCATTTTCTCTAGAAAAAACGAATCCATTTTAATGAAAACAGAATTTAATAATCAGTTATAAACGTCAAACAGCAAAGACAAGGCAACAGTGATTTTACAAAAAAATGCATTTTTATTTCGTTGATTTCTACGGTTTCGGAAAATGGAAAATTGTAAACAATAGTATGTACAGATGCAGTTTTTCTCTACAGAAAACTTATTTACACTTTAATTTAAAAAATATAGGGGAGCCAATAATCAAACATTAAAAATTTACCATTGAAATCCCTATGCTGCGTCGCGCAAGTCGCCACTCTGTATATACTACTGTTTAGTATAAAATAAAAGTAAAATAGGTAAAAAAGATTTATACTTGAATATTATTGTTTAAGATAGTATAAAATTATACCACAAAAATCTACACAAGTGGAAAAAACACTTTTTGGAAGTGAAATTGGTTTTGTAATTTTAAATTAAAACCTGAGGTTGTTAGAATTTGAAAGTGTTTTTGTCCCTTGAAGTTCAAAATATTTTCAACAAAGAGATGATTCAGTTATTAGGATCTCGGTTTTCTTGGTTCATAAAAAACCTGATTATCCGCAGTCTAGGGATCTACTTCCATATCTGAGCTTCCAGGAGTATGATTGCAATCTCACGTAAGTCACTTTTTTCTCAATTAAGTATGTTCATAATCTCATTCAATCATAGGAAAATGTGAAAGCAACGAGAAGCTGCACATTTAACAGTAAAATTTGCTTGCTACAAGTGATGATGAAGTTTAAAAAGTCAATCAATTTAAAATTTGCTTTACCCGTTCATACATAATACTGTGTAGCACTTGAAGAAAAATAATTTATTGCAACTTGCACAGTTATTCGTCAAACTTAATTGTATACAATATGTTTGAGAGTGAAAAGGTTACTTCAAACAAAAAAAGGCTTTACTCAGAGCTTCCCTCGCAAGTAGACGTTGTTACACTAAACAATTTGAAAAATCAAAGAAAACTAGAGATAGAAACATTTTAGCGTTCCTGATAATACTGAAACAATAAAAGGAAACACTCGGTAATGCGAATTACATCAATTTTCAAATAAAAAAACATTACCGGCGGTGGGATTCAAACTTCAGCGCCTGCAAATGCAATTTTAACACTTGGCCGTAGTCGGTAAGCAAACCGCCTGTTTGTTGCACTGCGCAAGCAAACCCCCTGTTTGTTACACTAGGTCATAGAGAACCCCTCGCATTTCTGTGATACGGCTGCATTAAATAGTAGGGATGTCGTACCCGGTCTAAAATCAAACCCGGGTACCCGAAAGCAGTACCCGGGTACCCGAAATATATATAACAAAAATGTGAGTGTACATCTGAACATCTGAAGTAACTACAAATTGCTTTCTTTTACGCAGCGAGTTTTAAATTGAACTAAATTGAAATAGTACCTACTCGCCAATTCAAACTGCAAGTCGACTGTTATTCCTAAGTATTTTCACACTTCCAAGTGTTATCAAATTCAAGTACGTGACTTTTTGTCCGAAATTGGTAGCAGCATCAATCAACATCACACACAGGATGTTTATGTTACTTCATCCCATACTAACGCAATTTATTGGTACTATTGACGGGTTGAATATTTCCGTGAAGCGGATTTATTGCCTTCCTTATATGAAACAAAAAACATTATGTGGTATGGGATCACCTCATCCCATTCTTGTTATTACTGCATGGTTATGTTTTTCTAGCGCTTATTGCTATTATTTTTATCATCTTCTCCGAAAAAGGCCAACTTCTTGGACATTACATAATTTATTAGTCGGGTACCCGGTTCCTGAAACTACACCCGGGTCGACCCGGGTACCCGCCGACATCCCTATTAAATAGAACGCATTTATCGAGGCCCCTTTTTGACTCTTTTACAAGGTTTATCCTGTATCTGTTGCGTCCCATTTTTGTCAAGATTAAAGCCTGAGCTATGTACAAATTATTACTTTTATCTATTCCTCAGTTAAAGCAAAAATAAACAAAATTTTACTTTTTCAGGTGCTCACCCTGTATATATTTTACTGAAATTTTCTTGGTTTTATGCCAGGTAAACATATAATCTGCATGCAAAATATCGTCTTCCTCCAACAAATGGTTTTCGAGTTACACTCGCAAGAGACAGACAGATGGAATTGAGAAAACCGGTTTTTCACATGAAACGTAAAGATCTGAAGACATCTCAGAAGATGACGTTTCCCAATTACAATACTTTCTTCGCCTTTTAGACGAGGGAAGTAAAAATGCAAATTTATTTTGTAAAATTACGTTAGTTCGCTACACAATTTATGTTTAAAAAATAACACATTATTCTAAACAGCAACAAACGGTAAAAACAATAACTGATCAATGCACAAAGATTAACAATTAAATCAAAAGAAGAAAAATGAACAATTTTTAAAATATCCTTTCAACAACTATCTTCCTCGGT
Source organism: Agriotes lineatus (assembly GCA_940337035.1). Taxonomy (NCBI): domain Eukaryota; kingdom Metazoa; phylum Arthropoda; class Insecta; order Coleoptera; family Elateridae; genus Agriotes; species Agriotes lineatus. The sequence goes on from OW679202.1 coordinate 64,373,646, forward strand.
TCTCTTACCTTTCTAGAAATTCATTAGAAAGTTACCATTTTTTACATAGTTTAAAAAAAACAAAATCAAAAAGTGAGAAAAGCGACACTAAATTATACAAAATGTAAGATGAAAATCATTTTTTGCTAATGAAATATGTATTGATAAAATAAGAGTACCTGCAAAACTACAGACAATTAAAAGTGGCATTTGTTAGTTGCATTAAATAGCAATATAAAGCAGTCAAAGGAAGTCCGCGAGCAATAACTTCCACCATACGGTGTTGCCAATGTTCCCTTGCAGCTACACCACTAAATAATTTTCAAAACTACACGGAATATTTACTATATCGTCGTTGTCGACTTTATTGTTAATATCCTCACAGGCATCAGCTTCTCCTGGGGAGAGGTTTAGGCATTAAGACTCTACGATTGCTACAGCCGAATTGTGGAATTGCAGTGAGTTCAGCGGTAGATTTTTGTGGTCGTTGAAGACTGTGGGAATGAAATTGACACTTTCTGGTCCAGAACCCAAGGTTCTACCTTCGGGCCATCTCTCCACTGCCATTGGTAGGTACTAAGGACCTAATATCATTTCTATGTTAAGAAGTCAAGACTACTACTTAAGTAACAAGAGATACTTAATCATATCTTCTACAACTAGCCTTGGCATTTAAAAAATGTATTCTCGTAAATATATGCACATTTTATTTGTAAATAGAAAGGGTTCACGGTGTCATTTAACAACTAAATAAAGCATGTGATTAAGCAAATATGGAAGCCAATTTGTTAAATTCATCTTCAAGAAAATATACGGAGCCGCTAACATATTAATGTTGTGTTTACGTATACCTCGTCGACATGACTGTTTTCCGCAAAAATGGGGGAATTTTTATAGAATGGCGTTAATTTGAAAAACCAATTCCATTTTAAAAAAATAGCGCCGTTCCTTTGGTCACCTGTAACTGTAAATGCAAAAAACTGTTTTTCGAATACAAACAAATCTAGATGGTCTTTTAACAATTTCAGATGTTACTAGTGGCATAAATTTTAGAAAACTCACATACGAAATATAGAGACTCGAGAACTTTTTATTTTGTATGGACAGTGACTGGTCTCTCACATGACATCATAATTAATATACGTACTATGCTATGATTTATGTATAACAATTACTTTTGGCCATAGCTCTAGCCTGTGAAAATTTTAAGTTATTTTTAAATATTGTATTTATAAGAACGAAAAAGCAACATCTGATAAAACTTTAATAATGTATATGTGGAGACTTCGCACACTTAAATCTTTTATTTAAAAAAATAATCATCACATATTGATTGATGGTCTTTTATTTTGGAGCTGTAACGTTATCCACATTTCTTTCACTGGAAATAACTACATGTTTTTTTAAATGAGTCTCAAATGAAGTATAAAATTCTGAAACCACGTACATACGTAAAAAAATTGCTGTTCAACTTTTATTTACCACCTAATGATATTTTTACTATGACATCATATTACAGAAAGTATAAAAATTCCTAAAGATGCGATAAAACAATATGTAAATTATTCAAAATTTTTTGTTAGGTAGTAGGTAACGTCCAAGTTGATCCAAATCAAAATCAATACCAAAAATATAGATTTCTGTTTAAAAAAATGTTGCCGCCGTTCTAACTTAAATAACAAAGATAACTGACATCGATTAGACGACCCAGTATTTTTCTCTTAGTATTAAATTGTCAAAATGTTACACAATTTGAATTATTTTGAGATCAAAGAGTATACTTACACAGGACATAACTTGGTCATCAAAATATCATGGAAGTTCCCCAACCAATAAAGCATAATACCCCTGTATGGATGGATGGCGCTATAGTAATTATGTTTATGAAATTAAATTTGGCATTAGATTTGCGGGATGGTATTCACAAAAATACTTCAATGCATTCTCTAGTAAAGCCAATGTCTGCTTGCATAATAACAACATTTAAGTACGAACTGCAGAATAATTGCATAGTCATTCCAAATATTTTCCTCTGCCGTTAACAACTGTCTAGTAATTGCTTCGACAACAAAATAGCTTTACGTTATGTCGGTGTTATATAACAAAGAACTGAATAAAATTGCAAAATAATGCCGTAGTGAAAGAAAAGACTCTGGATTCATCTGACGTAGTTACACCAGTTATCAAAAATTGACAACATTTATATATGTGTAAACCCGAGATCCCTAAATATTGGGAAAAAAGGCGTTCACATTATCAGTCACTTTGTTTCTTATATGAATACATATATACATAATCTGTAACCCCTTATATCGTTTACACAGTGTCGGAAATGTTTACTTAATTATATTCTCAAAAGCATGTTTGCAAAAGTATGAACAATCACCTTAATTTCAATTTTATCTGTTTGTCGCGCAGATCTGTACCGCCTGGAGAGTTGGAAGATATCTTTTGAAACATTCGTTGGTGTTTTCCACTACCGGGTGATCATAAATTGTTGTGATTTGTTTTCTTAGGTTGGCACTGTTAATGTTGGTTACCCTGCTGTCAATTTTGGTGGCACTGTATATATAGATCCTTTAACTCCTTTTTAGGAGCATAGGGCTTCCACAGTGTTTTTCCATCGGGTCCTATTTCTGGCTACCAGTTTGAGTTCCCGCCATTCTTTTCCCGTTTCTTTTGCTTCGCTTCTTATGGATCTGCGCCATGTTGTCTTCGGACGTCCTACTTTGCGAGATCCTTGCGGATTCCATTCCAGGGCCGCTTTGGCTATATTGTCGTCTTCTCTGCGTAATGTATGGCCGATCCAATTCCATTTTCTTCTTTTTATTTGTTTTTCTATCGGTTTTTCTTTTGCAAGTTCCCATAGTTCTATATTTGATATGATTTCAGGCCACCTAACTCTGAGAATGCGTCTTAGACAACGGTTGACAAAGACTTGTATTTTGTTGGTAAGGGTTTTAGTGACGAGCCATGACTCACATCCGTACAAGAGTACTGACTTTACGTTTGTGTTAAAAATGCGTAACTTGGTTTTCCTTGAGTACTGCGTAGAATTCCATACAGCTGACAGTGTTTGGAAAGCACCTTTGGCTTTATTTAACCTTGTTTTCACGTCAAGTTCGCATCCGCCATTTGTTGTTAACATGGACCCTAAATAACAAAAACTTTCTTCTTGTTTTATTTGTGTGTTTTCGATGTTTAGTCTTTGGTTTGATGTCCTCCCGATTCTCATTTCTACAGTTTTTAACTTATTTATTTTTAGCCCTGCTTTTTCTGCTTCAGTTTGGAGTTTTTCAAGAGTTCTAGACGTATCGTTTAAGGTATGATTTATTAATACAATGTCATCTGCATAATCTAGGTGACTTAGTTTTCTGTTTAATCCCCATTGTATACCCGATTGATTTCTGTTTGTGACCTTTTTCATGATGTCGTCTAGGGTCAGTATAAAAAGTAACGGTGATAGTAAGCACCCCTGTTTTACGCCACATTTTACATCTATTGGATCTGTTAGTTGCCCATCATGTTTAATTCTGCACTTGTAGTTTTCGTACAGTAATTTTATTAGGCGAATTATTTTTTCTGGGACTCCTCTTTCTCTTAGTGTTTTCCAAATGGTTCTTCTTTCTAGTCGGTCGAAGGCCTTTTCAAAATCTATAAATACTAAGTAGGCACTTGTTCTCCATTCTAGGCTTTGTTCAATTATGGTTCTTATTGTGTTAATGTGATCTATGCATGCCCTATTTGGTCTGAACCCCGCTTGTTCGCTCATTATGGTGCGTTCTAGGCATTCTTGAAAACGGTTGAGAAGTATTTTCGTAAAAATTTTTGAGGCAACGTTTAGTAGAGTTATTCCACGCCAGTTACTACATTCAGTAAGGTTTCCCTTTTTTGGTATTTTTATTAGAACTCCCTGGTTCCATTCATCTGGTATGGTTTCGCTTTCCCATATTTTTGTTAGTAAGGGGTGGAGAATGTTTACTGAGGTTTGGATGTCTACTTTAAGGATTTCTGAGGGTATACTATCAATTCCTGCCGCTTTTCCATTTTTCATAGCTTTTATAGCATTTTTTATTTCTATTTGTGTAGGAGCGTTTACATTGATTCTCATTTCAGCTTCTTCTTGTATGTGTTCTTCTTCATTGTTCTCGTTATTTATCATACCTTCTTGATTATTTCCGTCATTGGGGTTTAGTACTTGTTGGAAATGCTCTTTCCATCTACTTAGTTGGTCTTCTGTGGTTGTCAATAGCTTCCCCTCTCTGTTTTTAATAAGTTGTGTTTTTCGTATGTTTCGGTTTGCGAGCTGTCTGGTAGTGTTGTATAGCTCTCTCATATTGTTTGTTCGGGCAGCTGTTTCTGCTTGTTCTGCTAGTTTGTTTGCCCACCTTCTCTTGTCTCTGCGTACGCTTCGCTTTATTTCTAGTCTTTTTTCTGCGTAGTTTTGCCTAAACTCCCTTAGTTTAGTTGCGTTAGTTTCGGAGTTTAGCTTTTGTTGAAGGTCTTTCCGCTCTTGTATCTTTTGCCAGCTTTCATCAGATATCCATGGTTTCTTTCCCTGTTGTTTGTGCCCTATGGTTTCCTCGCATGTTTTATTAAATATTTCCTTTATTTCAGTCCATCTCTCGTTTATATCTTCGATCGTATTGTTTAGGGCATTGTGTTTGTCTCGTAGTGTTGTTATAAAGTTGTGTCTTTTATTTTCGTCTTCGAGTTTTGCTACGTCGTAGACTCTAGGTGTTTTTCTGGTGTTTTTCTTGGGTATAGCGATTTTTAATTTAATCTCGCCGATTACTAGGTGATGATCGCTATCTATGTCTGCTCCTCTTTTGTTTCTCACGTCAAGTAGCGATTTTCTCCATCTTCCACTAATTGCTATATGATCAATCTGGTTCTTGGTGATGCCATCTGGTGATGTCCAGGTGTATTTATGGCATTGTTTGTGGGGGAAAATTGTGCCCCAATAACTAGTTCATGTTGGCTACATAAGTCTATAAACATTTCGCCATTTTCGTTTCTTATACCAAGTCCGTGGGTACCTATAATTCTCTCAATCCCTTCGTTTTCGTTTCCCACTTTGGCATTTATATCACCCATTACAATAATTATATCTTGTTTTTTGACTTTTTGGATGGTGTTGGATAGTTTGTAGTAGAAGGCTTCCTTGTTTTCGTAGTCGTCTACTTCTGTTTCTTATATGAATACATATATACATAATCTGTAACCCCTTATATCGTTTACACAGTGTCGGAAATGTTTACTTAATTATATTCTCAAAAGCATGTTTGCAAAAGTATGAACAATCACCTTAATTTCAATTTTATCTGTTGGTCGCGCAGATCTGTACCGCCTGGAGAGTTGGAAGATATCTTTTGAAACATTCGTTGGTGTTTTCCACTACCGGGTGATCATAAATTGTTGTGATTTGTTTTCTTAGGTTGGCACTGTTAATGTTGGTTACCCTGCTGTCAATTTTGGTGGCACTGTAAGTCTATGTCAAATATGAGGTTAGCAGGTTAGGTTTTGCGTCAGTTTTGACACAGACTGACGCAAAACCTAACTTGTTAACCTCGAATTTGACATAGACTTACAGAGCCACCAAAATTGATAGCAAGATAACCAACATTAACAGTGCCAACCTACGAAAAAAAATCACAACCATTTATGATCACCCCGTAGTATCATATCCATGAAAAAATTATTGGAAACATTATATGGATATTTTAGCCTTTTTATTAGTTGGTTTTACCACAGGAAGACGAGTAACTATATTTTCAGACCTGATACGTACATTCTTCGAATATGCTTTTGCCATTACGAGACACCATTTTTCCGATGAAAATAGAAACGTGTACTTTATTATCAATCAGCCACAGACTCACCGTTGCAGACACTAGAACTACCATCTTGTTCGGTGTTGGTGCTAACCAACCCTTTTTCGCTACCTTTTCTTAATCATCTTCAGGTTTATCATCGAATTCCTCGTCTCCCGAAGGCACTTTTCTAGTAAATGCCAGAGTCTCTCTTGGTCACATTCATAATCTATTATAACTAAAGCATATAACTGTCAGTATAAACAAGTAAGCGCATCTACATACCTCAACTAATTACCAAACACAAATGAGCATTTTTATTCGAGTGGTTTTTGACAATTATTTCCCTTGCAATAATCCATAATAAACACCGAGAATGTGAAGTGACTCCACACCTTGTATAATAAACTGCAATTACAAGATATAGAAAATCAGGAATATTGCTCTAAAAATGAAAAGGTTGGTACTGCTGAAATTGTTCAGATGTTATAACACAACATAAGTCCTCAAAATGTTACTGAAGACTGACAAAGAACACAATAAAATACAAAGGTACTATTTATAAAAAGCATTAATTCCTTTTGTTTTTTATGTTGCAAATCCTTCAATTGCTTATAAGCACAAAAGGCTGAGTGGCACAGTTTGAAGACCTCTATTTTGACTTAATATTTGGTAAAGTTATGTTTACCAAAAGTTTGAAGACCTCTGGCTTAATTGAATGTTTGATCAAATTCAAATTTTGTGGCAAAAGTGTTAATATTTTGGCATTTTTTAAGTAAAACCTGATACATTATGTATAGGTTAAAGAGACTTCTTAGAAAACTAAAATGTCCACGTATACCGCCTATATGGAATCATCGATTCTTCAGAAATATTGGGGCAGTATTAGTGTAGGTTAACATAACCTTAATTTTAAATGTCAAATAGTTTTCAACAACGTTTAAATTTTAAATTTAATATTAATATTAATTTTCAGCATAATGCATACACGAAGACCAATCTCCTGTATGCTATTCCACTACTTTGTAACCGTTGCACAAATATACGAAGAAGTTACTTCTGTTATTTGTAATACAGACAGTTATTCTCCAGTAAGTTTATCGATAAAATGTTTAATTTAATAATAATAATTTTGTTTATAGCCTGTATGGAAGGAATACATTACTTCCGTAATGTTGCTACTGTTATTTTTGGGTTTAAGTACTACATATAGCCGTAAAAATCGGATAATGAACATGATCGGAATCGTTATGTTTGGATACCTTCCATGGGTATATTGTGTTTATTCATATGTCATGAACATCCATGTATATCTACTAGAGGAAATTTTCCTGGATCAACAAAGACACTGGATAGACGTAATATGATACATTTTACGTTAATGTAATACCAATCCTATATTTATTAACTTATAGGGCTTGATGTGGAAGTATTGGTACACTTATGTATTTGATGCGCTGCGATTACAGTATGAGGCTATGACTATTACCTGGAAGGTTGTAAACCGTTCCAGATCAAGGACTAGCAGAAGACAGAGGAGAATATATAATTGTTGTTAGTTCAAATTAAGTGTTATAGTTACTGTTACTTTTTGTTTTTAGTTACCCTTAATGTGACATAATTTACATTATGGCTGTGTTGAATAATCTAAAATATGTTAAGAAAATTTATAAAAAGTTAAATAGTTTCAGAGATTTATACTGAAAATTGTAGGATTAGTCGTTTGGCTGTATGTGCTGTTTGCTTGCAGTCAAATTTTTAATTAATGAAATATTTAAAAACTTCATTAATTTCAAATTTAAAATGTTAAGGCAGTCAACATGCATTCCAATTTCAGTATTATATGCAATAGCATGCCAGCATACAGAATGTGTGCATTGCTATTACATAAGTATAATTATGTGCAATAATCTGTGGTACATAAACTCACAAGATGAAAATATTGTACTTATTAATTTTATATTTGTTTAAACTGTTGTGATTAAATGTGTTGTAAATTATAAATTACTCGATGATAAAAACAAATATAAATAAAATATATCTACGCAATATTTTCGTCCATGAGGATATCATTAGTTATGTGTTAAATGTCCATTAATGTGTTAAATGTACATTACAGATTTAATAAAAAACAATTCTAACTCAATTATAACTTATATAATTTATTTAGTTATAATTGTTTCTATCTGAATTGAAGTGTCGAGACTTTATGACCTCAAGTATTGGTGTTATGGAGGCGTGTTAATTGTTTTTCTCCATCTCTCGCATTTTTGTAAGAATGTAAAGAGTGATTGGGTAGGAAATTCCAATATTTGGATAATGTGTTCAGCCGATCAAAATTTAAAAGAAGGCCTTTAAACATAGGTTCAATTCTCAACCCTTAGCTTTTGTCATTTTACTGGAAACTAAAAAAGAATATTAAAATGAAAATTGGCAGATATTTTCTATCAATAGCATGCTTATTTATGAAATGTTTTTTAAATTTTAACTAGCTTATGACTTTAAGGTGTGGATTTTTTTCCAGAACTTATTAACAGACAAGGATATTTAACATGTTTTACCTCTTTTAACTTCTTTAACCAATAGTTTTTGTGTAAAAAATAAATACATTATGGGTTGCTAATTTCAATACCATAAAGTCATCAGTAACAATTAAAAAAACATTTTATAAATAAGCCTTCTATTGATAGAAAATATCTGCCAATTTTCATTTTAATATCCTTGACGACAAACACCTACTTTTAGCCTCCCTCAATATCTCCATAAGAGTTAAAAACTGAATCCATGTTTAAACAATTTTTTTTGTTTATGATCCCTGAACCTTATTCAAATCTAACAAATTTCAAAAACTTATGATTCTATTCTACATTTTAAGATAGTACGTAAGAAGGAAATAAATTATTCTTGAGGTATACACAAACTTATGTCATCATGTACAGGGTGGCCAAATTTTGATGTTTTTATATGGAATCTTGGTAACTATAAAAATATGGAAAAATGGACTGTTCATCTTCTATCTCTTTTTTGAGAAAAACTTAATGGTGAAATCTAAAATTGGCTATCGTCTTTTGTTTTCGAGTTATAAGCAAAAATTTGTTTTTTTTTGACTTTTCGTTCTATGGCTATATCTCGCTTATTTATGAAAATAGAAAAAGTAATACATTTTTTTCCAGCAAGATGGTGTACCACCTCATAATACTAGAATTGTCTCGGAATTGTTAACCGATCATTTTGGAGACAAATGGAGGGGGACCAACGAACCAGTAAGTTGGCCTCGACATTTGCCGGATGTAACGCCACTAGATTTCTTCTTTTGGGGACACATTAAAGACAATTTATATAAAAAATACTAATAATAATATGAACAAACTAAGACAAAATTTTATACAATGTGTCAATTCCCTTTCGAATGTTCATATTTATAATGCAATTCAGAGTGTTTCAAAAGAATGTGAACGATGTGTTACAAATAATGAACATCAATTTGAAAATTTAGTGTAAATAATTTTATATTCTTTTTAAATTATCTTTTAGTTTGTATAATAACAGCATCTTCAATGTTATAATTATTTATTCTTGGTTTGTTGAATGTCCCATAATGAATGATATTTTCTTTTAATGTTCCAACAATAGATTTATTAAATTGCCGTATTTCCGAGTAATGATTAAAATATGTTTCACTTGTAACTTCAGAATTATTATTACTCTGAATAAAACATTTTAATATATCAAACTTTTCTTCATTTTCATAGGTCATTCTGCACCTTTAAGGTGAAATATAATGAATAATCAAAAGTCACTAATTCTGTAAATTAAATATCTAGTATTGTAACAACGCAATGACAGATACTTTGTTTACTCAGGTATATTTTAAATGACAAGCCTTCTACTAAAAAATGATGAAATATTAAAAACTACTTTGCTATAATGTAGTAAAAATAATAATTCGACCCCGCACGATATAATCACTGGAACGGGACAAAAATGTTCTTTATTTTGATGACAAAGCCAACTGTGTTCCATATAAAAAAATACAACGTTATGCTATAACTCCAAGTATTGAAAATATTTTGAAAAAATTGATTACGCCACTGCATTCTTATCACAAAAATGCCTGAAGAACGTACAAATTACTTTTTTCTATTTTCATAAATAAGCGACATATAGCCATAGACCAAAAAATCGAACTTCCGCTTATAACTCGAAAACAAAACACGAGAGCCAATTTCGGATATCACATTAAGTTTTTTCGAAAAAGAGATTGAGGATGGGGGGGGGGGTCCCATATCTTCTATAGTTATTGAGATTTTCTAGTAAGATACATATATAATTAAATATCAGTTGTGTCTGTATTTACATTTTTACCAACAAAAACGGGGAAAGTATTATAGGAAGGATCATTTCTTTCAGAAAAACTTCTCGATATATCCAATATTATTCTAAAATAAGTTTTTTAATGCATAGTTTGAAACAAAAATGACTGGTTACTATCAAATGTATTTCATGAAGTGGCACATGATGCTAGAAGTAGTATAATATTTAAAAAGTTATTAGGAATACCTAGTTTTTATCAATTTAGTTCATTTACATTTAAAAAATATCTATTACTACGATAATATAAATTTTATTTCGTATAAATTATTCCAAGTTGAAGTTTTTTTTTGTTTTAATTTTTCATGAACTGCAGCTTGTAACAAAATTAAACAAAGCTTATTCAATATGGAAAAGGTACATCCTTTTTACAATACTAAACAGCTGACGAAAAGGTTTAAATACTGTAACAACTAAAAACAGAACGAAGTCAACCCTGTGCATGCAATATGACCCTTCAAATCCTAACCTTTTATACATTGTAAAATATCCTTTACGTGCACTGTAAAATACCCTTCAAGTGATCTTATTAATACAATTAAAATAAGTTTTTATTCAAAAAATGACTTTCAAACTATTAACATGGCTTTATGGAATCGCAAACTGGGTTTCTCCAATACATATGGTAAACCTCTACATAATGACAGCGAGTTTCAAACTAATATTTTTTTGTATTTCAGGACTATAAATAAAAAGATCGACAAGTTTATTGAAAAGAATTATAGATTATTAACAATCGTCATGTTTTCAACTAATATAGTTTGTGCTTTAGAAGGTACACCTCCGATGCTGCCGGTGAGTTCACGAACGTAAAATACAATTTTCGCTTTAAACCTATTATCCCTGTTATAGTCATTGTGGCGGGGAGCAACTTATATGTTTTACTGCAGTACCACTGGGAATAATGTTTGTTGCCCAGCTTCGTGAAATTGAATATGTGAATTTTAAAGCAAGTGGAATTATTATCTTTGTATGTTTACCTCTTGCGTACTTTTTAACATGGTTCTTCTCTGAAGGAATTCATCTGCTGATGCGGCCAGCAGGATATTGGTACATTCCATGGTGGCAGGTAGGGAGCTTAATGTATTAACGCCACTTTTCTTGAAGAATAATTAAAGGCATAGTTTTTGTAATTGCATTAATCATTTGTAGATCCCAGTTGGAATAATGTGGAATCGTCACATGTATACCCTTTACACAATGTGCACTGAGGATTTGATGGAGTATTGATACAGTGGTTAGTTTAATAGAATCAATTGTCTATTACGTAATAACATTTCTAATAAATATTATGGCAATGTATACAGTCTGTTCAACAAAATAGGCCCGCCTTCTAGCTACTTTATTATTTATTTTAGACCCAATAAACCTTAGTATATCAAATAAAATGGCACATAAAAACCTACATTTTAACACTATCAAAAAATTTTTATCTTCAATTGTTTCAGAGTGGTGACGTCACATGCAATTTTTTTAAATGACACTGTATATATTTTTTTACATTTTCTGGTAGAGGTTTTTTTTTTCTCTTTTCAACAATATAAATATTTTATGCCCTTACATAAGAAAATTTTCGAGAAAAATTAAAAAACTTTTTTATCGGTGGGAGGCCACGATACAAAACTATAAACAAAAGTGTAACTCAGAAAAACAAAACAATAAACACTTTAGATTATTCTGAAATCTGATAGTTAAAGCGTTGGGCTACTATTTGTTTTGTTTTTCTGAGTTACACTTTTGTTTACAGTTTTGTATCATGGCCTCCCACTGTGAAAAAGTTTTTGTAATTTTTCACGAAATTTTTTTTATGCAAGTGCATGAAATATTTATATTGTTGAAAAGAGAAAAAAAACCTCTACCAGAAAATGTCAAAAAATATATACAGTGTCATTTAAAAAAATTGCATGTCACGTCACCACTCTGAAACAATTGAAGATAAAAATTTGTCGATTGTGTTAAAATGTAGGTTTTTATGTGCCATTTGATTTGATATAAGTTTATTGGGGTCTAAAATAAATAATAAAGTAGCTAGAAGGCGGGCCTTTTTTGTTGAACAGACTGTATATTGGTATTTTAATATCATCAAATAAGAATTTGAAATAAGGATTAACACTGCTAACTCTTTGAAGATATCCGCAGCAATATCTTTAAAATTTTGTAAGCATATTATACTTCTATGATCCTAAGTTGTAGAAAATATCTTCCGACTTCACAATTTTGATACATTATTTAACTGTTGTACATAATCTTCAGTTACAATTTCAAAAATAAAATTTTTAACTTAATACGTAGAAAGTAATTTTTTTATTGAGGCTCCCTTGGATATAATTAAACAAATAGGATATCTATTCAGCGTAATATATATAATTATTCTCTTTTTTTAAGTACTTTTACAGAAGATGAGTGATGCAATATATTACAAAATAAAATAAAGAATAAGAATTCTGCTGGTCCTAACAAAACTCCGACATTTTTAGTCAAACGAGTATTGAACCTATTGTTAAAACCCCTAACTTACTTGGTTAATTTATCCTTTGAAAATGGGTGTTTCTCCAAATCAAAAAAATTTTGTAAAATTGAACCTATTTTAAGGAAAAAAGATCCTTATGTACTAAATAATTATAGACCTGTAACGGTGTCTTCACCATCCTCAAAAATTTTTAAATATTGTCACCAAGACAGATTGATAAATTTCCTTAAATAGGTTTAATAATTATCCGACAGTCAACATGGCTTCCGTGGTGGAAGGTCGACAATAAGTGCTTTACATGCATTTTATAACAAGATCGTTAATTATTATTAAAGTGGTGAATGCCCTGTCGGGATATTCGATGATCTTAGCAAGGCATTCAATTGCATTAACACCGACTGCTGCTTGATGTGTTATTTGATGTCGGTATTAGAGGCATTGCGTTTAATTGGATATCTAATTTCAGAACATAAGCAATATATTTCAGTGCATCATAACAGTATAAATAACGAGTTAACTAAATTTAACTCGGGATACAGTATGCTAAACCTGGGCATCCCACAGGGCTCTGTATTGGGTCCAGTACTCTTCATAATTTATATAAAACGAGTTGAAAAAGTACTGAATAACACTTTTTACAATGTATGCCGACGATCTGTCGGTAATAATTTCTGATGTCACCTGAGATGTTGAAAATTAGGTGCGATGAAGCCTTGAAAACCTTATCTACTTTCTTCAACCAATATTATATATATTTCAATGTTGATAAGACCAAAATATTTTTCGTTAACTGTAAACATCAATAATACCTCAACTACTTCTACCACGGATGATGTAAGGTTTGTAGGACTTCATTTTGACCAACACCTTAATTGGAAGTCACGTTGTGGATGTTTAGTCTTGAAACTCAATTCTGTATCATACTTATTTGAAAATATTAAATGAGTACTTACCAAAAGTCAGCTACTCATTTTATATTATACACAAGTGGATTCATGTTTGAGATATGGCATATGGCAATGTCGCAACAAGTTTTATAGTCCAAAGCGCATTCTGCACTGCATTGCCAACCTCAATCGTCGAAATAGTTGTAGAGACTTCTTTAGAAACGCTAGATTATTAACACTTCCTAGTATATACAGTGTGACCAGTAAAGTCCGCATCATATGGGATTTTTTTTTATTAATAGCTTTTTTCGAAATTTGACTTTGGCATCAATTTGTGCTTTGATCGAGATGAAAATTAACCAAAAAAAATAGTAGTCACGTCATTCGCATTATCTGTCAAATTTAATTTTTTTTTCAAAAAAATTTCAAAAGTTGGGTTATTTCTTAAAATATCGAAAAAAGTTATTAGAAAAAGTTTTTCTAAATGCAATTTTTAACCCATATGCAAAATTTCAGCTGTATAAGATAATTTAGATTTTTTGCTCATTTTTTTTAAATTGCACCACTGTTGAAAAGTAAGACTCAACGCAACCTACATAAAACTTCTTAGTTTTGATAATGCTTTATTCCAGACACATTTTCTTTAAAGTAGCGCCATATTAAATATGTGTTTTTCTACAAAATCCAAATAGGGCTATTAAAATTTGGTCACATGTGATGCAAAGTTTATTTGTTTTTGAACCTGTATAATGTAACTTCATAAAATAACGTGTATTACTTTTAGACACAAACTGCGATTTCAAAAATAGTTAATTTATGGAGTTACATTATACAGGGTCAAAAACAAATAAACTTTGCATCACATGTGACCAAATTTTAATAGCCGTATTTGGATTTTGTAGAAAAACACATATTTAATATGGCGCTACTTTAAAGAAAATGTATCTGGAATAAAGCATTATCAAAACTAAGAAGTTTTTATGTAGGTTGCGTTGAGTCTTACTTTTCAACAGTGGTGCAATTTAAAAAAAATGGGCAAAAAATCTAAATTATCTTATACAGCTGAAATTTTGCATATGGGCTAAAAATTGCATTTAGAAAAACTTTTTCTAATAACTTTTTTCGATATTTTGAGAAATAACCCCACTTTTGAATTTTTATTGAAAAAAAAATTAAATTTGACAGATAATGCGAATGACGTGACTACTATTTTTTTGGTTAATTTTCATCTCGATCAAAGCACAAATTGATGCCAAAGTCAAATTTCGAAAAAAGCTATTAATAAAAAAAAATCCCATATGATGCGGACTTTACTGGTCACACTGTATATATTTGAAATGTGTTTATGTATTTAATAATAAAAAAAAATATTATAAATAGTTAGGTACAGAGCGTTACCAGACAGAAGGAATTTAAAATACCTTTTACAAAACTACAGATAACAAGTCAGCTGGCTGCCATGTCAAATTAAGGTAATTACACAGCTATCTAAGTTTAAAGTATACTTGAAAGCGTTTCTAGTAGAGGAGTATTTTTATTCCATACAAGAATTTTTTATTTAAATCAATTGAGACAGGTTATGGAGCTTACATTTTTTATCGTTGGTTTGCGATGATTCACCGTTTTGGTGTTATATTGTTTCATATTTTTTAATGTGTTTTCTTTATTCTGATTTTTCCATATTGTATATACAATAGTAGGAAATAAAGGCTTATTATTATTATTATTATAGTATAGATTTGACCTGGACTAATAATGTACTGTAAGTGAGAAAGCTGGTAATATTTATCGTTGACTGCATACACAATTTGGTGGAACATGCTTTTAAAGAAGCTCAGTATATGATTACCATAAATTTTCATAGGCTGCAAACGCGTATCAAATGTTGGAACACCCCTCACTAATACAACAAACTGTATTCTGAAATATCCACAGTTCAATTTTGGTAGGTTTCTTAGTTAATGGGAAGACTAGTAAATGCAGAGTATTACAATAAACTTTTTATGAACCAGCAAAGCTGTGAGAACCAAACGATTAACCTAAGAAACAATGGATAAATTAGGATAAGTGTTGCCTCGCCCACTTTATGGTCCTGACTTACCGCCATGTGAATATCATCATTTTGAACCCCTTAAAGAGTATATGAAGCAAGAAATGCAAGTCGAATGAGGAGATGATGGAAGCAGTGTAATTTAGGTTTGCAGGGTCTGTGTCTGATTTTGCAGATTGCCTGGAGTTGATATAAGCGTGTCTTGAAGCAAAGAATTTACTTTGTGTTGCTCTTGTTAATGCTGTATAAGAGTCAAGTGACGTGAAATAAAAACGAAAATCTAATACAGTGCGACGGAAAAAAAAATCACCAACTAAATTTTATATTTCTGTTTCAATGGTAGAAAAAGTATTCTATGTAACACAACCAAATGGTGTGTTTATAGAACTTAACATGTTGAACACGCATTTAAGGACTTGATATACAAATAAATATTTTGTAAATTCCAGTAACAAATAACAATTATATGAAAGCCACCCCTGCACATATTTAAAAACAAAACAACTGCAATTCTAACCTAATTTCAGTAATGCACATTCACAGGAATGAGCACTATTCTTGATTAGATCAATTAAGTAAACACATTTTGCAAATACTATTATAAGTTACCTTGAATCAAGAATGGCTTGGAAAACGTTAACGTGGCTGTGGAGAAATGTAGAACAGCGGAGCTACTACCTACGGTAAGCCTGCCGGTAGAACCCAATACAATGTTTGAGCTGATGTTTGTATTTCAGTATCATAAACCAGGAAATTGATGAAATTTTGTTAAGGAATCGCAGATGCATAATGTTATATTTTTTCATATTCAACTTCTTTCGCATTTTGAAATGTAAACATCCACTGTTACCAGTAAGTTTATGCAAAGCTACGAAGCAATTTTACTTAGCATTATACTGTTATAGTTCCTGTGGTGGGAGCAGCTTGTATGTTTCATTACTGTACCATTGATCTTGGCGCACATTAATCACCTACGTGGAGATCTACACGTGGATTTAGAAGCATTGGGCGTTATTATCTTTCGACTTTTGCCACTGGTATCCAGCTTGACATGGTTTACCTGTACAGGAATTCATTTGTTGATGCTTCCAGCAGGATATTACGAATTCCATGGTGGCAGGTAAAAGTGTACTCAACGGCTTTGTATTACAACTAAGTTAGTTTAATTTCTAGATCCCCACGGGACTAGTATGGAATCATTATCTATACAGCCTTTACAAATCAGCCACCAGGAGGATGCAAACTGTATGAAACAGCACCTGAAAATGATAAATAGTTCTCTAGCATTATAGATGACATCAATAGTATGTTATAGTTGTGATACCTTTAATACAATTGTTCATTACAGAGATTTATAATAAACGTTCTACCTAGTTATAATACCTATTTTTTTATGTATAAGTATGTAAAAAGTCTTTTGAAAACTATAAAACAAAACCATTAGAATAAGAACGAGTAAAGGTAAGGAGGAAATTGAGACAATCCACAATAAATAGGAAAAGAGAGATAAAAACTAGATTACAATAGAAATAACGGTATTATCCGGAACTGTATTCATCTAAAATACAGCCAAATACAATGTGAACCCAATGTGTATTACCATTACTGACTGCGGTAAAAAAAATAGCAGAAGGTATCTATGATGTTGTGTTTATGTAATCGCACAGACTTTGAAGTTCTGTTTCAATGTACTTTGACATTTCAAAATGAATTAATCGATTTGGATAAAATATTACATGAAGATACTACACATAATTTCTGATTGACACGACAGGTATAGCTAAAATAGCCCACTTCTGGTTTCACCAGCAATGACACAACTTTAATTTTTTAAAGTGATCCTGTATATTTTATGTTTTTCAGTATCAACGAGTCAAATTACATACAACGGTATTGCAAAATTTAAGTTTCTTTAAACAAAAAAATATTTTTTTCAAATGTTATTTTTTACCCTAGAAGACCGTGACTGGAGAAAATCTGTTCTGTGATTCTAGCAACTTATAATAATAGCTATTTTATCAATTAGGTCAATAATAAACCCCTTAATGAAGCAATAAAATCTGCTAAACATGTTTTTTAAGAAAAAGTCACTATTTTAAATGGCACCTCCTAAGGGTCATCTTGCAATTAAATAGAAAATGTAATTACCAATCTAACGATATGCATCATGCACTATTTTATCTTATTTAAAACTGAAAAATAATTGATTAATAATTTTTTTAACATTTTTATGTAATCCCTACGTAAATTTGGCAACACTGTTGTATGTAATTTGAGTTGTAGATTCCAAAAAATATAAAATATATAAGGTAATCCATCAAAAAATCAAAGTTAGTGTCATTTCCGGTGCAACGTGAAGTCGGCCATTTTGATTAAATTTGTGTATCAATTTGAAATTATAACTAGTATTCTTTTATCAAATTTCAACCAAATTCATTAATAAGTAAAGAAGATAGCGGCATGACCCTGGTCTCATTGTCAATCCGGTACCTATATTTAAAGTTGTCCTCGACGAATTACCATAAAAAATGGATTGAAAAGTGGCATACACACAGATCATGAGCAAGCGAACATGAAATGGGGGCTCCTAAATCAGCAAGCCCATTTTGTCCACAATGTTTTATAAGACAACACGCATCAATACTAAGTTTATCGACGACACGTGCTGATGAGTGCTACACAAAATGAATTTTTATCCCTACCAAATGAACTTGATGAAGGTCAATAGTCGTAATTACCATTGAAGATATTCCCAGATTTGCCTAATCTTTTATCGAATTCAGTGATTTCGGTGCTTCCACCTGTAGAAATTACAAAATCTAATATGTAACAATCCACCATAACAAAAAACTTTACACCAAACCAAAGTCTTTTGAATGGGATACATTTTCGAAATGATAATTGCCCCTTGAAGACCAGCAAGGTTTCATCTATAACTAAGTTTTGGAATAGACATAATGATTTTTTGAAAGTAGTTTTGCAGTGGTTAACTATAAACCTTATTTTGAATAGTTTATCTTCTTTACCAACACTGGAATTATAAGAAAGTGAAGAAATCTTAGCAAAAAAATGTACCCGTCTCGCTACATGACTGCCGAATATTGCTGTATCAATTATGATGTCCTTAGTCTTTAATTTTTTGCTTTTCACTCGAGGTATAAGCAGAGAAATAGTGAGAAACACATACACTTCTACATCTACATCCACAGGTTTGTAATTTTTGACGGCCTTCTCAGTATTATCCGTTACAAACTCATCAGAATTCATATTTGTTTCCGTCACCATTTCTGAACGATTGTATGGTATATAAATGATCCAAATATTTCTAAGGCTGAAGAACTTTCTATAATATTTTCGATTTGACAACCTGAGTTTCCATCATCAAAATTACGTAATATGTGGATCAAGTCTACTTTCTGCCATTTGAAGTTTGGCTTGTCAATAGCCATTTTTCTTTTTTGCTAGGTTGAGCAGTGTCTTCATTGTCACTGTCTGATATATCAATTCTAGCATCTTGATCCTGATTGTGCAAAAAGACGTGCGAAATATTTTCCCATTTGTCATCTTCTTCTGGAGCACCAAGCAGTTCATCATCTCTGTCACTCTTCATATATGTAATATTTCTTATTAGTAATTATAACAGTTACCATAACTCCACAAACAAACACAAACGTTCACGTCTCTCACTGTACTGACGACTACTTGCGCCACAATAGAGTTATGGGGTGAGCGGTCAAGCAGCCAATTAATGTCAACTATAGGCATGTTTAACAACAGTGTTGGCTATTATAATAATGTGCCACTATGAAACACCGGTTGATTCCTGTCACAAAACAAGCCTCCATGCTTGCCCCTTAGTAGTTTCTCATTAGGCAGACACGAAAATGTTTAGCCACTCCAGTAGCTTCCCATCATGAAAAGGTTAAAGAGCCTTGGCCGCTCCACAACTGTCGATCATTCTTTTCTATCAGCAGTTCCGTTCTCCATCTTCGCACTCCTAACCATCTATCTAAATCTCCTTTCACGTCTTCAAATCATCTATTTCTAAGCCTATTTCCTGATTCCTTCGTATTCACCAAATACCACCATCATTTACTAGGTCAAACACTTTCCTCATAATTTTCCAACATGGTATTTATGTGTGTAGGCCATTAACAACCGCCAAATTTAAATGGATTAATAAAAAATAAAATTTCTAATTCTCTGGTAGGGCTAGATGGCACTTTGGGGAGAGCCTGCCCCCCCCCTTCCCCTCTCCCCGCTAGTTACCACCGCCAACCTTATATAAACATTTCAAAAACAAAACTTTATAATTGAAACCTAACCTAACTCATGTCATAAATACAGAACTGAATTAATACTATTAAACTATTAATTAGTAAAATTTTAGCAAATAATTATTGCAATTATAATACCATTTTAATCAATAATGGCTTTCAAGATATTAATATGGATTTGGAAAATTGTAAAATTGTTGTTTCAATATCTATGGTAAGTCTCTGAAGGTGGTCTCCAATGCAATTTTCAAATTAATATTTGCATTTCAGTATTATCACCAAGTATGTTGATCAATGGATTCAAATTCATCGCGAATTTATAATAACCTTCATGATCTATATCAATTTTAATCGTATTTCGAAAGGTAAAGATCTATTGCTACCCGTAAGTTCATCGAAAATGAAGTTATATAAGTTTTGCTTATTATTACCTTCTTATAGGGTCTGTTTTGGGAGCAAAGTCTATGTTACGTTATGGTACCGTTCGGTGTAGTGTACGGTCATTACCTACGTAATGAGGAAGTGCTTATCGATTTTGAAGGAACGGGAACTATAATTTTTATACTTCTACCGCTAGCATGCAGCCTAACGTGGTTCTTCGTGAAAGGAATACATTTGCTAATGCTCCCAGGTGGATATTTATTTATTCCATGGTGGCAGGTAATGTTGTGCTCATCAACTTCGTTTTATTAGTGATTCAACTCTCAAGCTTCACCGTTGCCTCTTTGAGATTAAGGTTATACAAGATCCGGCAATCAGTACTGGTGGTTTTAAGTAGGCTATAGAATGAAAGATAGGTTGTAAATTGTACATATTTCTTTTGTATTTATTTTGTGCAATTTAAACTGTTAGGGAGTATTTTCAATCACTGTATGTTTGCTGTAGAGAAGTTTATTCAAAACACAGAACATTGTGCAGACATTTTAGCAATGAATTTCAAGTTCCTGAACATGGAAGAACACTAGAGCCAGATGCATTTCAATTAGGTCAATCAGTACCATGCGCATGGGAAAAATGATTCAAGAGCAAGGCAAACGATAAATTCTGTGAAGGATATATCTTTCCTGGTTGATTAATTTTACATTTTGGTTAGCCAGCCAAATCTCCCGATTCAAGGCTTCAGAACTTGTCCTACGAGGTTACCTCAAAGGAAAGGTTTTTAAAAGCATCAGCCACGCACACTTCAAGAACTTAAAAATGCAATTTGAGTTAAAACTGAAGACATTGGGTTTGATTTATATGCAGAGTAATAGGAAACCTCGTTCACAGGTGTCAAGAATATTTCAATTGCAATGGTGCTCATTTGAAAGATGTAATTTTCAAATTATAATTTAAATGAATAAAATTTGAACCGGGCTCGGTGAGACCATTCACAGTTAGGCACCAAATTAAGTGTGCTCTATTCAGAACCACAGACTTAAGAGATAGAGTGACAAGGTCAACATAACACACACATGCACACACACCTCACACAATGGTTGCTGTGCAAGCACAAAAGGCACGCTCCAACTTTGTATCCCGAATCCGGGGCAAGTTGAGCATTGTAACACCAGATGCAAAACATATAAAGCACCTGCCTCTACGCCGCAAGGTAAAACGAAGTTATTGATTATACATTCAATTATACAAAATTTACTTTCCAAACTCCCAAACTTCTGTTCTCATATTTCCCACATAGCAAATATAACCAAAGCCTGTTGGTTTAAAACTACCGGTAATGCATGATGGACTCTGTATATAGGTTATAATAGGCTTTTAAAAACTGAAAGATGAAAGTGGTCTTGTTCTTATTGCTTAAATTATTTGCAGATTCCAGTTGGAATAGTGTGGAATAGGTACATGTATATACCTCATGTACGGACTGGGTTGCTGCTGCAATAAACATCAAGTTTGATAGTGCAAAATGATAGTTTAGATAGTATTAATACAGTCATTAATATAACAAAATTCCTTGTTCGTTGCCAACAGCTACCATTATAAAGCATATATTTTGTAATGTTTGTAATTCAGAAAATATCTCTGTAATTTATAACTTAATAAAGTTGACTTTATTAAAATATGTAAGCATTGTAATCATGCAGCTATTTTTATAGTTGGATATGAATATTCCAAAATCTAATAGTAATATCTTGTCAAATTATACTGGAAAAAATTATTCGAATCCAGGCAATCGAGTCTATACTACAACTGCAGAAACTGTGTAGGTAAGTACTGGTTATTAAAAATCTGAGGAATTACAGTCAACAAACGGTATGAGACAGAGAAGGACCGAAAGTCCCTTCTTGTCCATCATACTAATAGATAAAGTTATTAAGAAGCGTAACCAGCTGACAAAGAAATTCCAAGTGAGCCAGCATAGAATGAAAATGGTACAAATATCACATCCACTCCTTCTGGAAAAAAACCATGAAGATCTCAAATTTAACCTCAACCTATAGAATAAGGCAATGCAGAAACAATGCATCAAAATAAGGTAAAGAAAATCAAGGTAATCGAGTGAAATTGGGAAATGGTTAGGTTAAAACTGGAAGAAGAATAAATAGAACAAGTCAGAAATAGATATCTAGGATCCTATAAAATTGGAAATAAATTCCAGAATTAGTGCTGCTCGAGGGTTACACTACGCTTTAAATAAAAATTTCATTAATAAAAGAGAAGTGACCAAGGGAAAGCGTATAAAGCTGTCTTTGTGCCAACGCATGAAATAAGCACTCTAGGGCAGCGTTTCTCAAACTGGGGTCCGCAGACCCTCAGGGGTCCGCAAATGCAATCTACAAGGTCCGCGAGTTAAGCCCGAATAGAGCTATTATAGATCAATAGAAATAGATAATATAGATTTATATAACACACTGACACAGTTTTAAAAATTACTTTTTTGCGCGGTTATTTTTGAACCATTTCAGGCATGTTTTTCCAGCTCATAAAGTTTGACAGACCTCGCTAAAAAACTGCACGTGCGCTTACTCGATAACGAAAACATCAGTGGTTAAAATTTGGTTCAATGTTAAAACGTGACGGACTTTTGGTTATGACTGCGATTTGATTACTCAAAAGTTATCACAAAAAGCTTTGACACATCGAATGCCATTTTGTACAACGTATTTTTATGAACGAGCGTTCTCTACACTTGTATACATAAAATCAAAATATAGAAATCGCTTAAAAATGTAGAACCAGAACTACGATTAAAACTTTCTACTTTTGAGCCAAACATTTCTAATCTTATTTCTGTAAAACAACACCATCCATCGTATTAACAATAAATAATTATTATTATGTATTATTAAGAATTAACATTATTTTATTATTATTGTACGCCTGTATTGACATGGTTTTCAAGGTCACAAGCGTACCTAAGTCATACACTGTCTATGGTCGATAAAATTGTATGGGGGTCCTCGAATTTTTTTAAGCAAATAAGGGGTCTGCCGATGTCTATAGTTTGAGAAACGCTGCTCTAGGAGATAGAAAAAAACCAACTTACATGTATGGGGCATCCAATTAGGACGAACGAGAGTAGGTTTCTAAAATAAATATGGTGTGATAAAGTACCTACTGGGGAAGCGTGTTAGGGAAAGGCAGTACAAAAATGGAACAAAACTGTCACTGAGCCTAAAAAAGATACGGGAGGCAATTAGGCCAAGGTTAAAAACAAGCCCGCAAAAAAAATGTGGAAAAAATAGGTGAAATTATCCTGCGCCACTGCTAGGCAGTACAAGAAGCCTTTATTAAAATATATATGCATTAGAATTATCTATTTTTATAGTTGGACACAAATATTTTAAAATGTAATAGTAATATCTTGTCAAATTATGAAGCTGATATATTGGACAAACTAATTGGAAATATATTATAGACACAGTTCAATTGGGTGGCCAAGTCTGACTTTGAAAAATATTTTCTTTGTAAGCATATACAAAAATAAATTGCATTTATTATTATTACAAGTATACATCTGACTGCAACATAATTCCATTAATTATCTACCTAATCTGATGAGGAAACTATCATCAGCACTGATTTTATGGATAATAACTGAAATATTATCAAGGTTATTATTTCTTGCTTCTTCCTTTTCTTCTACAGGTGCTGTATTCAATAACAAACATTAAAATGAGAGTCAAAGCGACATTTTTAATCACACGTGGCATCACACATCTAGTGGGAATTGTGGTTTGATTCTGGTGCGGTCGTGCTTTATTAGCTCCGAAACTAAACTCGAATATCGGGAGGTTCCGAGCGAAGTAAATTACGATTCAGAATCTAATAGCGAGAGATAATTAATAGTGAGTGAAATCCAAAAAGAAATAAAGGAACAGTAAGGTAAAAATAGAATTATAAGCAAACCAAGCAGAAATAGAGTGCCCAGAAGAATATAGCGTACGAGAAGACGGGCAGGTGGCCGGGCAGCGGCTCCTATCGCGGCGCGGTGCGACCCAAGATAAGCCGACCGCCGATCTCAACGCGGCCGTCGACCTGAAACAGCTGATTTGCGGAAACATACAAAATTAACAATTTAAAAAACGGAAAAACGGAAAACTGAAAATGGATAGCGAAGAATATACAACAGACGAAGGAAAAAGAAGAAGAAATTGGGTGAGCGGAGAGGAGGAAGAGACGTTTAAGAAAAGCAAGAAAAAATCACGCTCTCCCAGCAAAAGCAAAACAAAAGAAGATGAGGATAAGCTAGAAAAAATTTTGAAAGCTATGCAATCGTTAGCAGAAGAGATAAAAGGGATGAGAGAAGAGCAAAAAGTATATAGTAGAGAGATAAAAGAACTGAAAGCAGAAAATGAAATCACGAAAAAAAGAAAATATGCAACTAAAAATGGAAATCAAGACAATAAATGCCAGACTGGATGCAATGGAAAGAGAGAAAAGAAGAAATAACATCGTAGTACAAGGACTTAGGATAGATGAAGATGGGAACCGAACATCAAGGCAAGTAATGAAGGATTTCATAGAGAACCAATTAGCTATAAAAATAAATGTTAAATCGGCCACCAAGTTGGGCATAAAAACATACCTTATTGAACTAAATAGCGCAAATGAAAAAATCGAAGTAATGAAAAATAAAAATAAATTGAGAAACTACAAAGAAGAAAAAATATACATCAATGATGATTTGACGAAAAACGAGAGAGAAATACAAGGGAAAATTAGGAAAGCTGCTAAAGAAGAACTGAAGAAAGGGCGAAAAATAAAAGTAGGATTCCAGAAAGTACTAATTGACGGACAGGAGTGGAAATGGAACAAGGGTGAGGAAAGGCTAACCATTTCAAGAAGCAGAAAACCAGAACGTGCAGAAGATATTGAGTCAAAAAACGATTAACGGAAGGCAATCTTAAGGAAAACCTGGAAACGACACGGCAAAGAAATGGTACACGAAAAATGAACATGGCAACATGGAACATTAGAGGTCTTCACGGAAAAGAAAAAGAACTTGTCAAGGAATTCGAAGAAATTGATATAAACATTTTAGCAATTACAGAAACTAAACACAAAGGAAAAAAGGCCACAGAACTTGAGGAAGGACATATAATGATACTGAGCGGAGTTAAGCATGAAGAAAGGGCTAAAGGAGGAGTAGGGTGCATAGTGCACAAAAGAGTAGCAAAATACTTAACTAATTGGGAATGTATATCAGAAAGAATAATGAAAATTGAACTGCAAATGGGAGAAAGAAATAAAATACATTTAGTAATATTGTATGGACCGAATGATGACGAGAAAGCAGACGCCAAAGATAAATTTTGGGAAGAAGCATCCGAAATAGTGGAAAGCTGCAAAGGTAAAATATTGGTATTGGGCGATCTAAATGGCAGAGTTGGCGTAAGAGACGACCGATCAAGTGACGTAATAGGAAAGTATGGAGAGGCAATGAGAAACAATAATGGAAATAGAATTATAGATTTTTGTGTGCTACATAACCTAGTAGTGATGAACACATTTTTCCAGCACAAGGATGCGCACAAATATACGAGAGAAGCCCCAAGCAGAAAGGAAAAGTCCATTATTGACTACGTGTTAGCAAGTAGGAGCATCAGACGTGAAATAATAGACGTCCGAGTTAACAGAAAACCCGAGATAAACAGTGACCACTACCTGCTAAAAGCGAAAACGAAGATAGGATGCCAAGAAACTAGCAGTAACAATAATAAATTAGAAATACTAAAAGGCAATAGTAAAGAGACAATAAAGACCTACAGATTAACAAATACAGAAGTAGCGCTCAAATATGGTAATAAAGTTGAGGAAATGATAAATGTATTGAGGGAACCTGAAAATCGCGATGTAGAGGAAATATGGAAAACATTCAAAAGCATTTTAATAAACGCAGCAAGAGAAACATGTGGCATATCGAAAGTAAAGAAAAACAGAAAGCAAACGGCCTGGTGGAACGACAGTGTGAAGAAAGAAATCAAAATAAAGAAAGAAAAATGGAAAGCATATCTGCGTATTAGAAATAATGACACGTACCAAGATTACAAATTACAGAGAGAAAAAGCCAAAAGAACAGTATTAGAAGCAAAAAGAGTATCTTGGGAAGATTTTGGCAAGAAAATGGAAACGGATTTCCATACAAATCAAAAATTGTTCTACAAAACATTGAAAAACTTAAGATCAGACAACAAACGAGAAACAATCAAGCAAATCAAGGATGAAAACGGAACAGTATTAACATCAGAAGAGGATATAATAGAAAGATGGAGACAGTATTACGAGAAATTGTTGAACAAAGGAGCTGGGGGAAAAAACCAAGAAGGAACGTACAATACAGAAGAAACCCAACAAGGTAAACATATACAGCCAAGAGACGTGAAGGAAGCCATAAAGAAGCTTAAAAAGGGAAAGGCGGGCGGGAATGACAGTATAACAGGAGAGATGCTGAAAAATATGGGCGAAAAAGGAGTTGAGATGCTAACGAAAATATGTAACCAGGCCTGGGATGACGGTAAAGTACCGGAAGACTGGACAACAGGAATCATTGTTCCAATACACAAGAAGGGAGACCGCAGAGACTGTAATAATTATCGAGGAATTACCCTGCTGAGTATAGTATCGAAGGTTTATGAGCGAATTCTGGAAACAGAATTGACACAAGTACTAGACCCACAACTTGAAGAGTCGCAAAGTGGCTTCAGGAAAGGCAGAAGTATACACGATCATATATTCACAATTAAACAGATGATAGAAAGGACAAGGAACACAAACACCAAAATATATCTAGCGTTTCTCGATCTAGACAAGGCATTCGACAGAGTATCAAGATCAATTGTTGAGGAGAGCTTAATAAAAAGAAAAATTAACCCAAAATTAGTAAGAGCTGTAATGAGCTTGCATAAAAACAATAGAAACATCATAAGAACCGATAACATGCAATCACGAGAGTTCCCGGTAAACGAAGGATTACGGCAAGGAGGGGTCTTAAGCCCAACACTATTTAACGTGGTCATGGACGACGTAATAAAAGAAGCAAGAAAAAGAGCATCAAAAGTAAATGTGGGATATCGAAACTTAGCACTAGTGCGGTTAAGTGAGTGCGCGTTTGCCGACGACCTTGTCATATTTGCAAAGAACGAAAGAGACCTGAAGAAAAATCTAGACATATGGGAAGAAGAATTAACAAGGAAAAAATTAAAGATAAACGAAGAAAAAACAAAAATTATGATCATCGGGAAATCAGACGTACAAATAAACATAGAACTAAACGGAAAGATGATAGACAAAGTAGACACCTTTAAATACTTAGGAGTGCACCTCGACAGTAAAGGTAACCATGAAATGGAAATAAACAACAGAATAGAGAGTGCATCAAAGGTATACCACAATCTCAGAAACAACTTCCTGGGGAAAAGAGAAGTTTCAATAAAAACGAAGATGAGTATTTTCAAGTCGGTATTTGTTCCTATACTAACCTTTGGATCGGAAAGTTGGGTTCTAACAAAGAAACTTAATAACAAAATCCAAACTATGGAGATGAAGTACCTAAGAAGAGTACTAGGGATCACAAGGATGGACCGGATTAGAAATGATAGCATAAGACAACAGCTGAAGGTGAAACCAGTAGCAGGAAGGATAGAGGAGTGTCAACTACGATGGTACGGACATCTCCAACGAATGAGTAAGAAAAGACCGGTAAAGATAATATGGGAGGCCAAAGGACAAGAAAAGAAGAACAGAGGGAGACCGAAGACAACGTGGAACCAAACCGTAGAGAAGATGTTAGAACATAGAGGGCTCACGAAGGTTCAAGCAGCAAATATGGCGAAAAACAAGAAAGACTGGAAGAAATTTATTTATAGTGATAGAGACTTATGAACATATATGCAAATAGGGGTGAAATGTATGTATACACAATACAGAAGAATATGTAATGCCTGACACTTCACGGTAAAAAGGCTTTTGATTATATATATATATATATATTATTTCTTGCTTCTTCCTTTTCTTCTACAGGTGCTGTATTCAATAACAAACATTAAAATGAGAGTCAAAGCGACATTTTTAATCACACGTGGCATCACACATCTAGTGACCCTCATAATTATCGAGTCCTGCATCGGGTTGGGTACCCCTGGGTACCCGCAAGTTACTCGCATTGCGAGTAAGATTTATATTAATATTGCGGGTAGCGCGTCGGGGACGGATTTGAAACTGTCTGTCGCGGGTACAACTTAGTTTTTTGAACATAGATTTTGTTTGTGTATAAAACAAATTATACCTAATAACAATTTGACCGCCGAAGTGTGAAAATAACTTTCTTTATTGTGTATAGGCATTCTATCTGAAGCAAGTTGCGGGTACGTGCTGGTCTAATATTTGACTTAGGGGTACAAAACTTGCGGGTCACGGGTCGGATGCGAGTTTGAAAAGGCGGGTCGGGTGCGGGTATAAAAATGTGAAAATTGCGGTTCGCGGGTTGAGTGCGGGTTTAAAATTTCAGAAATTGCAGTTCGCGGGTTGGGTGCGGGTCATATATATTGGACCCGCGCAGGTCTCTACCCTCATATTCTTGAAAAATGTGTTCACTGTAGTTGGTTTCCATTGCCTTTCACAGTTTGCGATCTTGTGAACATGTATAAAACATACCTTGTTACTAATCTGCAGTCGACCCATTCACAGATAGAGTAATTTATTGTAACCAGATCAGAAACAGACTGGCCATACAGGCAATTAAGCAATGCCCGGTGTGCCGCCAGGACGGGTAAAACAACCAAAAATATTTCAAGATTGATATAAAAATGACACACGCCTTAGCGGAGCATTGAGGACATGCCTCTGGTCTCAACAGTTAGCAGTTTGTTAGTCAGTGTCGCACTGGCAGCAGTCTAAGTCGAGGTAAGTTGTGTTGCTGCTAGCTTTCTACACTTAATTACCTCTCCTTTAAGTTAAACTATAGTCAGATTACATGAAACTGTCAATCGAAGCTCTGCTCATCCCTAGCAACCCTAGTATTATATGTTGTTTTAATTGACTGATTTGCACAGTGAGTAGAAATTAACAGCATATACATGAATAGGTTGATACCTAGGTATTTTTTTAGTTATTAGGTTTCTTTTTTTTTTTTTGGTGCTGGGTTGAGACGAAATGTTAGAAGCTTATGAAGAAATAATTGATTTTGTACCACATACATATATCGTAAGTTTATTGTATAATTAAACTATAGAGCTGACCAAAGATGTCCATGCATAAGGGAAATTAATATGTATTTTTTTTAATTTGCCAAAGAACTGAAAGTTATGAAGCATTTTTTTAAATTTCAAAAGCTGCATCTGAAACCAACAATAGCTAAAACAAACCAGAAAAAAGAAAAGGAGGTGCTGAAAAAGAGTGAGATTGAAGGAAAAAGAAAATGTTAAATAGTGCTTCAAAAGTGCAGAAGCCTTTTGGATTTGTATATGTTCAACAGTACTAAAAGTGGACCTGGTGAAATCAGTGAACATGAGGATAAGGATACTAAATGAATAGCTGAACTAAATACCAGCAGCTGAATTGGCATAATTGATGCAAATGTTACCTCTAGTAAACACCGAAGTCTCTCTCGCTCACATTCATAATCTGTTATAACTAAAGCAATTAACTGTCACTACAAACAAGGAAGCGCACCTACAGGGTGCGGTAGGGAGGTATGACGATTTTCAAAAATCAATAAATCATTTTGTTTTAAACGAAATTCAATTTAAATTTTTTCCAAAAATTATTTACATAATGCCATTTTGTTATTACATAAAAAAACAAAGACATTTGACTTAAAAGCAAAAAATAACGTCATCTAAGTGGTGGCCTTCCTTTTGCAAGCACTGCCATAAACGAGTTGAAAAGTTGTCCATACACCTGTCTAACATTTTGGCTGGAATCGCTTGAATTTCCCCTGTAATCGCTTGGAAAAGGTTCTCAAGAGTGCGAGGCTTTTCAATAAAAGCTTTCGCTTTGAGGTACCCCCATAAGAAGTTCAACATTAAAATGAATTCGAAAACTGCATTGTGTGGCAACCACGGAACGACCGGTTTCAATAAATGTCTTAAGAAAGCACACGATGTCCTACTGTCCACGGCTCCATGGCAACTTAAATGGCTTCTACCACCCAGTACATACCACCCATTCCGAAAACATTAGTCCACCCCACTGCTTTGCTATACTTATTTCAAAAACGCCATACTTCCCTGCCGGACCCTGTACATACCTCGAATAATTACTAACTACACAAATGCTGGCATCGGATTTTAGAGACCCAAATACGTATTCACTGATGCGTATTGAAACATACGCCAGTAGCTGAGCAACAAAATGAAATACTGAAATAAACTAAAGTGTGCAGGTTTCGTAGACCCAGCGCCAGTACTGCAGGATTAAAGAGAATTAAGTAATCACAGGATAGGTAAATAGCTAAAAAAGTGTTGTCACATTTTGCAGTCGAATATCATCAAACCCATTCAGAGTTGCCAAAATTACTATTTTTCAAAGCTTTGTACCTCATATTATAATCAACAGTTAGTTACTATGTTAACTTCTTCCTCTTAATATAGGCTAAGCTATATTAGGCCGTGGTCGGGGAAGGTGGCTAGCCTAATCCCTTGAATTAAGAAAGAATAATAACAAGGGTGACAACTACCAAAGGTGTTCGTATGACGGCCGAACAGCGTTCGATGTTACCAATATTCAGGTGTGGGGCTCGAAATCCAGCCGCCACACATTCTCTTTCTATGTTATCGTCCATACAAATTTCGGTTTGTCAATTAAAGTGTATGCCAAAATATGTAAGGTGCCTTTAAAACTATTAAGATGGATTTGTAGCTATTATTAAAGAAAAGACTGACGAAATATTTTGAGAACTGTCGCTTCGAGCACTTTTTATTTGAGTGGTTTCTTGACAATTCTTTCCCTTGCAATAATCCATAATAAACACAGAGAATGTGAAGTGATTCCACACCCTGTATAATAAACTGTAATTACAAGATACAGATAATAGGTAAGTAATATTGTGCCAAATATAAAAAAGTTGGTATTGCTTAAACTGTTCAGATAACACAACAGAAGTTCTCAAAATGTTATTGATAAATTAATATTTCACCCTAGGAATTTCTTTGACAAAGAACACAATAAAATACAAATCTATTAATTGAAAATCTCTAGTTTGAAAGTTTGGTAAATTCTGTGTACCAACAGTTTTAAGACCACTGGTTTAATCAAATGTTTGGTCGAATTCAAATTCTGTGGCAACAGTTGTAAAAGTTTTTTGGCCTTTTTTAAGTAAAACTTTATGCATTATGTGTAAGTTAAGGCACTTTCTTAGAAAACTAAAATGTCCACGTATACCGCCTATATTCAATCATCGTTTCTTCAAGAATATCAGCACAGTATTAGTGTAAGTTAACATAACCTTCATTTTAAATGTCAGATAGTTTTCAGCAACGTATAAATTTTAAATTTAATATTAATATTAATTTTCAGCACAATGCATACACGAAGACCAATCTCCTGTATGCTATTCCACTACATTGTAACCGTTGTTCAAATATACGAAGAAGTTATTTCTGTATTTGTAATACAGACAGTTATTCTCCAGTAAGTTTATCGTTAAAATGTTTAATTTAATAATAATGATTTTGTTTATAGCCTGTATGGAAGGAATACATTACTTCCGTAATGTTGCTACTATTATTTTTGGGTTTAAGTACTACATACAGCCGTAAACATTGGACAATAAACACGATCGGAATCATTGTGTTTGGATATCTTCCATGGCATATTGTATTTATACATATGTCATGAACATCCATGTATATCTACTAGAGGAAATTTTCCTGGGATCAACAAAGACACTGGATAGAAGTAATATGATACATTTTAGGTTAATGTAATACAAATCCTATATTTATTAATTTACAGGGCTTGATGTGGAAGTATTGGTACACTTATGTATTTGATGCGCTACGATTACAGTATGAGGCTATGACTGTTACCTGGAAGGTTGTAAACCGTTCTAGATCTAGGACTATCAGAAGACAGAGGAGAATATATAATCATTTTTAGATCAAATTAAGTGTTATAGTTACTGTTACTTTTTGTTTTTAGTTAGGTAACCATAATTTATATTTTGGCTGTGTTGAATAATCAAAAACATGTTAAGAAAATTTATAAAAAGTTAAATAGTTTTCAGAGATTTAGACTGAAAATTGTAGGGTTAGTCGTTTGGCTGTGTAAACTGCTGTTTGCTTGCAGTAAAATTTTTAATTAATGAAATATTCAAAACTTCATTAATTTCAAATTTACAATGTTAAATGCAGTCAAGATGCATTTCAATTTCAGTATTATATGCAATAGCATGCATAGCATACAAAATGTGTGCATTGCTGTTACATAAATGTAATTATGTGCAATATTCTGTGGTACATAAACTCAAGACAAAAATATTGTACTTTTTAATTTATATTTGTTGCGATTAAATTGTTTGTCAACTATAAATTACTCGATAATAAGAACATATATAAATAAAATACATCGACGCAATATTTCTGTCCATGAGGATATCATTAGTTATATGTTAAATGTACATTAATATGTTAAATGTTCATTAATATGTTAAGTGTGCATTACAGATTTAATATAAACAATTCTAACAAAATTATAACTCAGTTATTTATTTACGTATAATTTCCTCCCTCTGAATTCATAAATGTCTTTACTAAAGTGTCGAGAACTTACAACCCCTAAGTATTGGTTTTATGGATAGATATTTTTGTAAAAATGTGAAGGAATATGTTTCACTTGTAAATACAGTGTGTAAACATGTCGTACATAGGGAAACGCCAATGCTAAATTTCTTGAACGATCAATAAGAGCCGTGGTTAGCTTGTGCTCAGCAGCAATGGATTAGTTGCATCTATCTGTTTGCATGCATAATATGCATTATTTTACATTATTCTGTTTAAGTTATTTGTGGGCCTAGGTTACTCAATTTTTGCTATATTATAATTCAAGTTGGTTTTTGCTTACAGTGCAGTTTTATTTTTGTCTATAGCCAAAATTAACAAACTGTAGCTGTTTTAGGAAAGCGTAATACTTATTTAGGCGTAATAATCACAACTGCCTTGGAAAACCTGCACTTGAGTTGAATTGGCAAAACATCGATTTTGTAAAATTCAGCACATCATTTTCAACGAAGAATTATTGGAATTAATGAAGTTTCTCTATAATAAAAATCGCATTATTGAAAACTGTTTCTAACAATAAAGGTTGTTAGCTAGTAGAAAAATTACGAAGTACCAAAATACTGTTTTTCCTAATGAATTCATTAGATAGCAGTGGAGAAATTGTGGGAGAGGTACGGTAATTGTTAAAGAAAAATCATTTACTGAACGAAATTACTGTTTTGACAATAATTAAACTTCAATGTAGTTGTGATTATTACGGCTTAATTAGAACTTTCCTAAAATAGTTATAAATATGAAACTAGACTGTAAGCAAAAACAAATTATGTATTACAATATAGCCAAAATTGAATACTGTACGTCGATAAATAACTTGAGCAGAACGATGTAAATGAAGCCATCTATGCCCCTTGTTGATCATTTGCGAAATTTAGCATTGGCATTTCCCTATGTACAACAATTTCGTTTACATCCTAGAGTAATTGGGTACAAAACTCCAATAAAAAAGAGTCGTACAAACATGGTTCAATTCTCAACCCTTAGGTTTTTGTCATTTTACTAGAAATTGAAAAATGATATTTTAATGAAAATTAGCGGATATTTTGTACCAATAGAATGCTTATTTATAATTTTTTTAAATTTTAACATAGTGCTCTAAGGGGTTGAACTTTTTGTTAGAACTTATAACGGACAAGAATTTTGTTATAAAAAAATACAGACTGAGAAGCTTGTTTTACTTAACCCTTTCCGTGCGGCGCGCTCCTGACACGGACTCGACTGCCTGTGCGGGGAACTGTTTAGCGTGTAATATTTGCCGCTTCTTGGCGTAGGCAATTTCTCAGATATCGTCACACATTTCGTTGCACAAGTGTCACTAGGTTACAGCGGGCATGAGGTGAAGGCAAATAATTATTCCCGCCATATCAAACAACCCCCACTCCGAAACAAGCAAATATTTGGCTGCCGCACGCATAAGATGTATTGCAATGTATATATACGGCTTTCACAGCAAAGACACGAAAAATACAAATCGCATATACAGCCTGTTTTAAACGAAGTGTGCACTATTGCTAACTTCTTTATTATTGGACATACGATATCGGTTAAATCAGCACACTAGTAGCATTTTTTCTGTTGATTAGAATGGCGAAAACAGAAAAACAATTGAACATCGCCTTCTCGAGAAATTTGGAAAAGTTTACTTTTGTTAAATGGAACACCCTGTATATTTTTATATAAAACGATTGAAAATCGCGATCTAAACATAAAAGTTCATATAAGGTGGGGGCCTAAAACTAACAATAACCGAGTTATTACAACTTCTTACTTTTAGACAAGCTGGCTGTGTATTTCTGACATATGTACATAAAATTGTTTTGTTTCAATAATTACTAATTTAGTAATAGGTTTTATCTACGACCACTACTAAAAGTAGACTTTTTAACACTCGCTTGTTTCACTAAAAGTGACGTTTTATAGTTTACCGTGTTTAAAGAAATCAGCTGTTTACTTTTAGCACATGTGCTAAAAGTGACGCGAGGTTCAAAACTACAATTTCGAACTGCAACTGAAGTTGTAAAGCTATTCTAGTTGCTTCTTGCGTTACAGGTAAAGCGCTTTTGAAATAATTAAAGCGTTATGTAATGAATACAGTCATATGTGGAGTATCAATAATTACATTTCGTACAACTCACCTTGACAGCACGGGCGTGGCCAAACAATCGCCAGCGGCGTAGCCTACTATTCATTATGACGCAGCGTCGCAGATGCGAACCTTTCTTAAATCG
The DNA here is from genome assembly GCA_940337035.1 of Agriotes lineatus. Taxonomy (NCBI): domain Eukaryota; kingdom Metazoa; phylum Arthropoda; class Insecta; order Coleoptera; family Elateridae; genus Agriotes; species Agriotes lineatus. Next base: position 64,408,935 of record OW679202.1, read on the forward strand.
ATATTTATGGATTAATAACGGTAAAATTAAGGTCGTAGATAAAATATTGTATGCAACGCGTGCTAAAAGTCGTTTATGCGCGAGACATGAAAATTATGAAACGAAGCCGAAGGCTTCGTTTCATAATTTTCATGTCTCGCGCATAAAAGTCGACTTTTAGCACTTGTTGCATAAATAGCTATTTTCTTTTAGTAAGTTGTTTTTTAATTTGTCTAATAAATGATGTTATTTAGATTTATTTACAATGTTTATTTAAACAAATTTTATTTTATGGATACACAGCCACCTCGTCTAAAAGTAAATAATTGGAATAACTCAGTCATTTTCAGTTTTAGTGTACAATACTAACACCTTAAGAAAAGGTTTAAATACTGTAACTAAAAACAGAACAGTCTAACCCTGTGCATACAATTTTAAAAGTAAGAAATTTGACCCTTCAAATCCTAACCTTATACATTGCACTGTAAGATACCCTTAAAGTGATCTTGTTAATACAATTAAAATAAGTTTTTATTCAAAAATGACTTTCAAAATATTAACATGGCTTTACAGAATCGTAAACTGCTTTCTCCAATACATATGGTAAAACTAAGGCTGCCAACCGCATTGTGCGGGACGGTTCCGCAATATTAGTACAGGTCCCGCATTCAAATAATGCATTGAAATTGTCCCACAAAATGTCAAATGCATCCCGCTAGTCCTGCATTCCTTACTATATTCTTAAATTCGTAATACATTGCTGCGCAAATTGTGATGTTTTATTTTGCGTTTGACAGATTCTAGAAGCTCATTAAGCATAAACTGCACTGGTACGATTGAAGGCACCCTTCGAATGGCGGCTGTAGTCTATGTAGCCTCTCGCTCATACATCTCCTGTGTTTTTCTCTAATAAAGCTATGTGGACATCTAATAAAACAGCCTTAAAATTAGAGATGATGGTCGCAATGTTAATTGTAAAATTTAATATGGGAAGCTATAGGTAAAAACTTCTACCAAATATTAAACAAAAACCTACGAGAGGCGTCATTGCAGTAACAAATATGATTTAAAAAATAATAGAGCACAATAATTTTTTTAAAATAGTTATTTATGTATATAGGACAAAAATTGCCTGCAATTACTGTCCGAGGCGATAGCCATGGCAAGCAAGCAGGCAAGACAAGAGCACTTTTAGCTCGAAAGTCGAAACATACATACTATTTTTTCAATGACTGAGCATATTATTAAGGTGTATTATTTAATTTTATTAAAAATATTAATTGACAATGAAGGTAAAATTAATCGCGTATCTGACATATGATGCGATTATTTAAAGAAATAACAAGCATTGTCAAAGAAACATCCTGACATGGCTAATTATTTTGCTCAAGCGCAAACACAAAATGCTCGGCTAGCGGCAAAATGCTGAAAACACAAGCTCGGCGGCGAATGTCAACTTTCTGTTGTCATATGGCAGTTAGAAAAATCGACTTTACTAAAGTCGCCGAAAAATTAGATTATGTAAATTATAAGAGTTGTTGGGGACGAAAAGGGTTTGCGGGCGAAAAATTAATGGTATCCAAAAAAGTTACGTTTTTCGTACGTAAATAAGTCCGTAAAATCACATTTTATAGGGAAGTCGACGGAAAAATGTATTATAGGTCTGTCTGTATTTTATATAGTATGGTCACAAATTATTTTCATCTAGTATGGCCATGGAATACTTCCTAATTTATGAATGCAACTAAAGTCACTTAAATATCAAATGTCGAGTTTGACATTTAATTATAAACATAGCTGCATTCATGAATTAGTAACTATTCCATAGCCATACTAGATGTAAATAATTTTTGATCATACTATATTTTGTTGGAACACACTCAACTAACACAACTGTTTACAGTTCAATTTTGGTAGATTTCTTAGTTTTAGGAAGACTATAAATGCAGAGTATTAAAATAAGCTTTTTTAAGAGAACCAGCGAGGCTGTCAGAACCAAACGATTAACCTGAGAAACGCTGAATAAATTAGGAAAAGTGTTGCCTTACCCACCTTACGGTCCTGACTTATCGCCCTGTGAGTATCATCGTTTTGAACCCCTTAAAAATATATAGGAGGCAAGAAACTCAAGTCGATTGAGGAGATGATGGAAGTGGTGTAATTTAGATTCGCAAGATCTCTGTCTGATTTTGCAAGTTACCTGGAGTTGATGTGAGCGTGTCTTGAAGCAGAGGATTTACTTTGAAATTTTTTTTAAATCAACTTTGTGTTGCTCTTGTTAATGCTGTATAAAAAGTCCAGTGACGTGAAATTAAAACGTAAATCGCACTCTTTTTCGTAAATTTGTAAGTCAACAGAACCTAGAATATCTAATAGTCTGATGGAAAAAGCGTCACCAAACTAAGTTTTTATATTTCTGTTTCAATTGTAGAAAAATATTCTATGTAACACGACCAAATGGTATGTTTATGGAACTTGGCATGTTGTCCTACGAGGCGTGCCATAAACATGCACTTATGGTCTTAATACACAAATAACTATTTTGTAAATTCCAGTAACAAATAACAATTGTATGAAAGCCACCCGTGCACAATTTTAAAAACAAAACAACTGCAATATCAAATTGGAGGTCATGAACCACTGATGGATTGCAAACAGATCTTTTGCTAGTTGGGAAGTTCGTTAAACATGAAAAATCTTGAGAATAGAAAATTATTAAGAATACGAAAAAGAAAAGACGATACACACAATGTTTTGTGTTCGTATTTGTGATGCCCTCGGCTGCACAATAAGAAACCTGTCTAGGCTTACTAGTTTACTGTAATTAACAAAAGCACATTGACATAATTAAGATTTTTGGCTGGGGAGAGCAAAGTCCCCAATCAACCGACCATCGTCAATACCTGTACCTAGGAAGACATAAACCTATTTGTTTGTTTTTGATGCTGTTACAGTGTATATGTTTAAGTAGCATATCAATAATTATTTCTTGGTTCACAAACAATATACAAAAATGTATAAATTACCTCTCCCAATTTAATGAAGTACTTTTTTCGGTAAACACCACTTGCTTTCCAATTATACGTTGTAACAGTCAAATTTTTCAATTTTTTCTTAGTTACAGTTTAAGTAAATAGTTTCTTGAAAACATCAATATCATCTTCATTGTTATTGTGATTTCTATTTATCATAATCTCGTGGGCTGGCATGTGATGAAAATGTAAGCAGTCAGGTCATTTACCCTCTTCATCACCACAAAATTCTCCTTGCTACATAAAACACTACTGAATATAAAATTCTAGATCATACTCTTTAAAATAATAAACTGAACTCTTTAGGTAAAGCAAACATTCAAATAGCAAGTCACTAGAAGTCTGAACTGGATAATCCACTTAGGTTGCGTGCTCATTTATCTACCCGCATACGAAATTATTATTATATAGACAAACGTTGCAGTGCTGTTGCATTCTGCCCATCCGTACATCACCACCTATTTTTATTGCCTTGATAACAATTGTCTTCACTCGGGGTTCTACTATTTTTCATCTTCGTCAAAGCATAATGACTTTCTTCCTTCCTAACGTTGAGAATTTTTTCCGATCCCTGGTTCATCAAATTTCAGTGAGGCAGCTGCCGTTGGTGTTTTTGACATTTATACAGTTCTTCGTATCTACACAATTATACCATATCTTGGTGGAATAACATAAACATGGTTCTACTACATAAAAAAGAATCTACCACAAATATCACAAATTACAGGACGATCAGACTGCTCATCCATCTTTAGAAATTGTTCACTAAGATACTCACCAATAGATTAGAGAGCAGATCAGATCTTTACCAAACTAGAGAACAAACTGGTTTCCGCTCGAGATATGGAACCAATAAATATAGTAGACCTTTAGTACTCATATTAATTGACTTGAAAAATGTGTTGGATACTGTGGAGTTAGACGAAGAATTCAAAGAAGGATGGAAATATAGTGAAGAATAGTGTTTTATCTTGCACATTACTTTTCATTAAAGCCATCTACCCAACATATGCTATTTTTATGCTCCTACATCTTGGCGCGACAGCCCTTTAAAGGGCCTTGGCTCGCTTCACAACTGTCTGCCATCTTCGCACTGCTAACGATCTTAAATTTCCTTCTACATCTTCAAACCACCTCTTTCTAGGCCTTCCTTTGAAATATCTTTCTGGTTTCTTCTTGTATGTTGATTTGGGTGCTTTTCCTTGTTGCATTCTGTGCACACGGCACAACCATGCCAATCGATGACGTTTCATATCAGGTATGTATTATCTGTAACCTCATTTACCTTGCGGTGTCGAGGCTGGTGCTTTATGCGCTGGCATCTGGCGGTACAATGATCAACTTGCCCCGGATTCGGGATACAGAGTTGGTTCGTTATATAATTCTTTTTAACTTTTCATATCAGGTTTGTTATATAATTCTTTTATTTCCCGATTCCTTCGTCTTCTTCAAATACCGCCATCATTTACTGGGCCAAACACTTTCCTCAAGATTTTCCTTTCAAAAATTAGTAGCCTGTTATTATGTTCTTGTAAATCGCGAATTTAACTTTTCTAGAAAAACTGCGGGACTTCAAATTTTTTGGTAGCAAATAATAGCATCTGTTTCCTGCACATATATAGGTTTTGGTGTTATTTGTTTCCGTCACACATGGTATTTATGTGTGTGGGCCGTTAACAACCCGCTGGATTTAATTGGATTAATAAAAAACAAAACTTCTATTTTCCTAGGAGTCAGACGTCCTGCCCCTTGTCCCCCCCGCCACCCCTAGACGCTAGATACGCCTATGCAATAGCCAACCCTATTATATTATAAACATTTCAAAAACAAGTTTATAGTTGAAATCCTAACCTAACTCATGTCATAAATACAGAACTGAATTAATACTATTGAACTATCAATTAATAAAATTATTGCAATTATAATCTCATTCTAATCAAGAATGGTTTTCAAGCTATTAATATGGATTTGGAAAATTATAAAATTGTTGTTTCACTGTCTATGGTAAGTCTCTGAAAGTGGTCTCCAATTCAATTTTCAGATTAATATTTGCATTTCAGTATTATCACCAAATATGTTGATCAATGGATTCAAATTTATCGTGAATATATAATAGTATTCATGATCTATATCAATTTTAATCGTATTTCGAAAGGTAAAGATCTATTGCTACCAGTAAGTTAATCGAAATTATGAAGTTATACAAGTTTTGCTTATTATTACCTTCTTATAGGGTCTCTTTTGGGAGCAAAGTCTATGTTACATTATGGTACCGTTCGGTGTAGTGTATGGTCATTACCTACGTCATGAGGAAGTGATTATCGATTTTGAAGGAACGGGAACTATAATTTTTATACTTCTACCGCTAGCATGCAGCCTAACTTGGTTCTTCGTGAAAGGAATACATTTGCTAATGCTACCAGCTGGATATTTATTTATTCCATGGTGGCAGGTAATGTTGTGCTCATCAACTTCGTTTTATTACTGATTTAACTCTCAGGCTTCACCATTGACTCATTGAGATTAAGGTTATACAAGATCCGGCAATCAGTACTGGTGGTTTTAAGTAGGATATCAAATGTAGGAATGGTCGTAAATTGTACATATTTTTTTGTATTATTTTGTGCAATTTAAGTTGTTATGGAGTATTAAACTCACTGTGTGTTTGCTGTAAAGAAGTCTATTCAATAAACAGTGCGTTGCGCAGACATTTTAGACATGAATTTCAAGTTCCTGGGCATGGGGTTGCCTCAAGGGAAAGGTTTAAAGCATCAACCACGCACACTTCAAGAACTTAAAAATGCAATTCAAGTTGAAACTGAAGACATTTGGTTTGATTTATACGCAGAGTAATAGAAAACCTCATTGAAAGGTGTCAAGAATGTTTCAATTGTAATGGTGCTCATTTGAAAGATGCCTGCTGGTTTAAAACTACCGGTAATGCATGATGGACTCTGTATATAGGTTATAATAGGCTTTTAAAAACTGAAAGATAAAGGTGGTATTATTTTTATTGCTTAAATTATTTGCAGATTCCAGTTGGAATAGTGTGGAATCGGTGCATGTATATACCCCATGTACAGACTGAGTTGCTGCTGCAATAAACATCGAGTTTGATAGTGCAAAATGATAGTTTAAATAGTATTAATACAGTCATTAATATAACAAAATTCCTTGTTCGTTGCTCACAGATACCATTATGAAGCATATATTTTGTAATGTTTGTAATTCCGAAAATATCCCTGTAATTTATAACTTAATAAAGTTGACTTTATTAAAATATGTAAGCATTGTAATTACGTAGCTTTTTTATAGTTGGATATGAATATTCCAAAATCTAATAGTAATATCTTGTCAAATTATACTGAAAAAAGTTTTAGAATCCAGGCAATACGTCTATACTATAACTGCAGAAACTGTGTAGGTAAATACTGGAAACCAAAAATTCGAGAAATTGGGAGTCAAAGAATGGTATGAGACAGGGAAGGACCTTAAGTCCCTTCCTGTCCATTATACTAATGGGTAAAGTTATTAAGAAGCGTAACCAGCTGAAACAAAGAAATTGCAAGTGGGCCGTTATAGAATGAAAATGGTACAAATATCACATCCAGTCCTTCTGGCAAAAAACCATGAAGATCTTCAATTTAACCTCAACCTAGAGAATAAGGCCATGCAGAAACAAGGTTACAAAATAAGTGTAGAGAAATTCAAGGCGATGGTAATAGGGTGAGATTGGAAAATGGTTAGGTTAAAACTGGAAGAAGAATGAATAGAACAAGTCAGAAGCAGATATCTAGGATCCTATAAAATTGGAAATTCCAGAATTAGTGCTGCTGTAGGGTTACACTAAGCTTTAAATAAAAATTTCATTAATAAAAGAGAAGTGACCAAGGAAAAGCGTATAAAGCTGTCTTTGTGCCAACGCATGAAATAAGCACTGTAGGGGATAGAAGAAAACCAACTTAGATGTATGGGGCAACTAATTAGGATGGAGGAGAGTAGGTTCCTGAAATGGATATGGTCTGCTAAAGTACTGGGGAAGCGTGTTAGGGGAAGACGGTATAAAAAAAGGCACAAGATTGTCACTGAGTCTATAAAAAGCAGAGGAGGCAATTTAGCCGAGGTTAAGAAACAAGCCCACAAAAAAAACTGTGGGAAAAAATGGGTGAAATCTACCCCTCGGTATTGCTAGGCAGTACAAGACGGAAAGTGAGTAAGTAAGTAAGTAAGCAAGCTGACTCTTTGTCTTTATTAAAATATATATGCATTAGAATTAGTTGGATAGAAATATATCAAAATGTAATAGCAATATATTGTCCAATTATAAAACCGTTATATTGGACAAACTAATTGGAAATATCATATTGTAGACACAGTTCAATTTGGTGGCTAAATCTGAAGAATGTTGAAATCGTCATTAAAATACGGGAAATCGGCAGAGAAGTAATCCATTGTTTTACAACTTTTTGTAGGTGGCAGGGCGATAGGTAAACGACAACCAAAGTCAACATAACCTACAAAAATTGAATGTTGTAATTACACGATTTCTCGATTTAAAAAAAAAACATAATGTACCCCTTGGCACTGAAGTTTCTTTTTATCCCTCGTGTGGCTTATTTGCCTTGACCCTATGGACCTCGGCAACTAAATCGATATTCATGATAAAAAGCCAAACTACAGTGCCTTGGTATACAAATTACTATTCTTTGTAAGCATATACAGAAATAAAGAAAGACACTTGAACTGCAAGTACTATCACTGTGGGATATTTATACCAGCTCTTTGAAAAGTAGTTAAAACTAAATATTAATAGCGAATAGCTGGATAAATAAATGTAACCGCACTGTAATTATTTCTGATCAAATTATTTTAATGATATAATTACAAGTAGTGATGGGCGAATTCGAATGAAAATAATCGGATTATTCGATTATTTCAACCTTCCGAGATATTTCGATCTCTCGAATGCAAAAATCTCCCGGATTACTAAAAATATCTCAAATGCAAAAATCTCTCGGATTACTCGGAACAATCGGATGCTCGGAACGTCCGAACTCCGATTGTCGTTCAACCAACTACTAAATTAGTAGTAGGGTAACTCTAGTGCAACCGATTCTCTCGTTTGAACTGTGATTATTCGCATTCGGATGCAAGTTTGTCGGCGTCCGAGTGGTCGGCTCTCGCTCACGGCTGTCGGTGTGCCGCTTGCCGACGGATTATCCGGGGTTTACAGTTTACTTTAAAATTCTCACTTTCACTTCTGTTGTTCTGTTTTACCATCGCCAAAGGCCAAACTCAGGGCAAAGACGGACATGGGTAGAAAAGTAGAAATAATAATATTGAACTGATATAATAATACAATTTATTGTACTATACCGATTTTACAAATTATTTCAAATGTTTACATTTTAAAATAGTTTAGTAAATAAATCGAAATTATAATAAATTTGACATTGAAAATTCGCCCGGAAAACTCGGCCTCGATTTTATTGTAAAGTGTAATTTAATATTTGTAATAAGAGAGCAAGTTCGCGCGAGCAAGGGAGCTGGCAGACCCTTGCAGCTTACAATATTAAATTAAGTATAATTATGATTCTAATATTTTGGCGGTGCTCGTTAAAACCAGCAGCAACCTTACGTCCGTTGAAAATTCTTTTTGTAAAAATTTCTTCCATGCTCGCCTAAAATTTTTACATTCCCTGGAATTCTGGAAAACTCCCACTTTTCTTAACTTGTAGAACAATCTACTATTAATTCATCAGCGATTTAAGAAGAAAATTAACTCGCTAGCATATAAACATTATAAACAGTTACTTATGGTTGCTATTATAGAGATAATAATAATGCCAGTTTAAAATGACAAACCAATAATAATTAATCGAGTTATTTAATAATAATCGTAACGGCGTAACTGGTGATTTGAGTAGGTATATTTTTATGATGCTCAACGGCTTGCTTAAAGCTTAAACCTGAAAAGAAACCGAAAACAGAACAGATTACAGGCACCTGAAAATGATTTCGGTGAAGCAACAGGCAAATAATTCTCGTATTTTAAATGCCCGATGCGCGCCTTCGGCTACGCACAGCGCACATGCAGTACGCGCCCTGCCTATTGCGTTACTGCAAGAAAATAGTAACTAATCCTACTAATATAGTAGTCTCAACGGAATCCGAGAGATTCATTCGCCTCCCGAATCCGAGAGATTCATTCGCCTCCCGAAACCGAAAGATTCATTGGTATCCGATTGTTCCGAATGATTCATTCGATTATTAAAATATCTCGAATTCGGATATCTCGATTATTAAATTCATTCGATTATGCCCATCACTAATTACAAGTACACATCTGACGGTAACATAATTTCATTAATTATCTATCTATCTAATCTAATGAGAAAGCTATCATCAGCACTGACTTATGGATAATCACATTAGAGGCAGACTGGCCATACAGGCATTTAGGCAATGCCCGGTGGACCGCCAGGCTGCGTAAAAAAACAGCTGAACAAATATCAAGATTGAAATAAAAATGGCATACGCCTTAGCGAAGCAGTGAATACATGACTCTGATCCTCAGCAGTTAGCATTCTGTTAGGCAGTGTCGCATTGGCAGCAGTCAAGTCGAGGTAAGTTGTGTTGCTGCTAGCTTCCTACACTTAATTACCGCTCTTTTAAGTTAAACTATAGTCAGATCGCATGAAGCTGTTAGTCGAAGCTCTGCTCACCCCTAGCACCCAGAAGGTGAATTGTAGCTACTCTAGGATTACGTTGTTGAATTACGTTGCTACCTAGGTATTTTTTTAGTTGTTAAGTTTTTTTGTGCTGCATTGGGACGAAATGTTAAAAGCTTATGAAGAAATAATTGTTTTTGTACCACATACATATATATTAAGTTTATCGCATAATTCAACTATAGAGTAGACCAAAAGTGTCCATAAATAAGGGAAATTAATATGTAAATTTTTTTAATTTGCCAAATAACTTTGAAAATTAAGACGCCATTTTTTTTCAACATCTGCATCTGAAATCAACAAAAGATAAAACAACCTAGAAATAAAGAAAAGCAGGTGCTGAGAAGGAGTAGGATAGAAAGAAAAAGAAAAAAGTGCTTCAAAGTGCATAAGCCGTTTGGATTTGGATACGTACAACAGTAGGGCTGGGCAAAAATATCGTTTATCGATAGGTATACCATTTTTGAAATATTGATAGATCGATATATTGATATTTAATTACATTTTTCCAGGTTTTTCATATATCAATATAAAGCATTGCATATCGATGCATATCGATACATATCGATACATATCGGTATATATCGATACATATAAATATATATCGATAGATTGTTACGTATCAATATTTATCGATAGCTTGATATATATTGGTAGATCAATTAATATCGATGTTAAATCTGAAAACAATTTAACTAAATACTGATATATCGATATTTAAAAAGAGTTTATCCGATAAAAAATTGTGCTCGTATGTATTTACCTGCGAAACAAATGTAAATAATGACTACTGTACCTATATGGTAAAATTGGGCATCACATTTTCAAATGAAATTCTGGTCAAAGCAATTCAAATGGGGCAGAGAATCCATTTGAGATGAGCCCAAAAGTGGAAGACCTGCAGAGACAAAGGTCGAAGAAAACATCAAGAAAGTTGAAGACATGGTGTTAATGGATCAACGAATCAAAGTTTCGGGTACCTCAAATGAAATAGGAATATGCGAAGCATCTGTTTTGGCAATTTTGCATGAAGCTTTGGGAATGAATAAAGTGTCAGCATACTGAATTTCGAGAATCCTAACTCCTGAACAAAAGTTGTGCAGGCAAGAAATTTGCGAAGAAAACTTGGCAGCTTTAGCTCGTGACCAACACCTTTTTTCCAAAATTGTAATGGGTGATAAAAAGTGGGTGTTTCACTGGAATCCCCCAACAAAACAAGATTCAACGCAATGGATCCACAAAGGATCTCCACCACCCAAAAAAGCAAAGACGCAAGCATCTGCAGGGAAGGTGATGATGACAATTTCTTAGAAGAATGAGAGCATTGAGCAACTGAGTATATGCAGAAGTGGTCTACAATTACCGTAGATGTCTACAAAGAAACAATTAAAAATTTAAAGTTGCTATATGCAAAACGAGGCCATATAATTTTGCCCAAAAAACTTTATTGCTGCACGACAATTGCAGAGTTCAGGAAAGAATCAACAACTGCGGTTTCAGTTACGACACCCCCTTACAGCCCTGACCTAGCTCTGTCGGACTATTAGCTATTTCCTAAGATGAAGAAACACTTGCGAGGACGTCGATTTTCTTCAAATGAAGAACTAAGAGATGCCATTTTCGAGTTTTTGAGGAGTTACCGAAGGATTTTTTTTAGGGTCCCCCGTTATTGGAGAAATGTTGGACTAAGTGTGTAATGAAGGGTCATATGTCGAAAAATAAAATTTTGTTTTTCTCTAAATCTTTTTTTTCTGGTTACGTAGATTTCATTTTGATCTACCCTCGTATTCATGCTTCAGAGTATTGCCATGCCTGGTGCCCAGAAGTGCACACATATATTTTTGTTCAGATTGTGTATCTATCTTATCTATGTATACCGGGTGTCCATTCTCAAAGTCGAACATAGACAATTAACATTATTGCATTCACTCGTTCTTCATTGAAATAATTAATTTTTCTATAGATAATTTTAACAGACGTTGAAATAAATACCTAATTTACGCCAACTAATTACCAATTTTTTTGATAAATGCTATCGAACTTGAAAAGCAAGGCATGGCGTATTTAAAAATTCCCAAGCTTTAAATTAGTATTTTAAAATAAAAATGGAATCTTGAATATTATTATTGGTATCATTTGGTGCGTAATAATTTTATCTTTCCATTGATACCACTACCTTCCCTGTAAGTTAAATTGGCGAGCAGGAATCGGAAAAAACGTTTAATACAATGTTAATCGCCTATGTTCGACTTTGAGAACGGACACCTGGTATACATTGTGTATTGTGTGTATAAATTAGTGTTTAGCTTTAGTAACGTTGTCCTTTGGCGAGTTTTAAGACGATAAATACAAAAATATTGAATTGGTCTTTGTAAGCCCTCCCTCGCGAACGGTATATAAAAAACATTATCTATTCAGGTGAAGTACCTTTTTTGTCAAAATTAAGAAAAGTTGTAAAGAATGTAAAATTATGGTGCCATGCAAAATGAAACCGTGTTATCACAAAAGTACTTCATCTACAACTAAAATTTATGCTTTCTACGAAAACGGTTTTGTATATTCTTTTCAAAATACACCTTGAAGAAACCTACAGTGAAATAGAGAAATAGATTTTTGTTAAATTTTTGTCTTCACATACATGCACTTTACTAATGGGAATACTAAAGTGTCGGCTCCCTATGCCCCGGCTTACCAGTTCTAGGGTTAACGAACAATGGGCCGGCCTATTAGGTGAAGGTTGCCTGGGCCGGTATTAAGCCCAGTAATAACTTCACTCAGTCAGATATTCGCGTCAGACATGCATGATTTTCAAAAAAATCTTTTCCACTGCCGAAGTTCGAACCTGAGACCTCCCAACTACAAGTCAAATACTCTTACCAGTGCACTACAACGTTTCCCACTATTTGCTTTCAAGGTTAAAAAAGCAGAAGTTATATTTTTGTTTTTAATAGTAATAGCTCTTAGTTATTATTCAATTGTAAAGGAATTAAAATTGTATGGCTAAAAGAAAAAAATGTAAACAAAAGCAGGATATCAATAATAATTGGTTTAAATTTAATTATTACATTTTCTTCAATTTGTTTCGATGTATAAATAACTTTATTATCAGTATTAACATGGAAAGATAATATTCATTTAGCAATTAATTTTATTCCTGCTGATCAACAAAAATTGTGTTGATATCCAGAAGCAAATAAATAAAAAATATTATTTTTAACCAAGAAAATGCTTAAGTAATAGATAATATTATAGTTAGTTTCTCCATATTTTTGTTTGGGAAACAAATCCCTTATATGTAATTTAGTAAAACAATTCTTCTATACTAGGCTAAGACTATTCGAAAGCCAGAATATTTCCGCCACTTCGAATTTAGCAACAATTTACATACGCCGGCAATATTTCAAATATAATAGATAAGATATGTTAGGTTACGTTCATTTCCTCTTCTTATACAAATAACTTTTTTCCGATTTTACCGCCCCAATAAAATGTCTCTTGGCTAATACGGCCCTTGCTAATTACATTATTAAGTTGGCAAAACAACTGGCTCTATTCTATACGGCTTAGGCAATAATTTTGAATTGCCACCTAATCTACCATGGTAGCAATTAGCACTCTTAATACCGAAATGACGTCATTTTCTTGAGGTAGCTTCGTTCACGTAAATACAACTTCTTAACTGTGAACTATAGTTATAATGCGACCATGATACAGTAGTCGTATTTCTTGTGCACTAATATAGCATCCGCTTAGAAATAATATTTTTTAATTTCCACCACGGTGTTTACGCATATTATGAGAAAATAGCACCAAATTACTTCAAAGTCGAATTAAAGGTTTTTGGTAGTGCTTAAAAGGATGAAACTAGAACGGAAACGCTAACTCTCGTCAGTGGCGGTCCATGGAGAAGTTTTATGGTAAAGCTAACCACAGAATATAAAATGCATTTTCCACCCCCTCACACACAAAGACAGATTCCGATATCTCGAGATTCAAATACATATATCGCATATGGACTGGCAGAGAAGTATCTGCTTTTCTTTTAGCTTCTACAATTTTAAATCCAGAAAATTTAACTTTTGAGACTATAAATATAGTCAAATCAAGTCGCTGATAAATATCTGAATTAAAAGTTCCTATAAACCTTATTTAATTGCAGAGAATTTGTACAGGCGAAATTCTAAGACTGAGACGGAGGTAAATGTTTAGGATTATGACGCTCGGCGTTTTTTTTTTTCACACACCGACGTGCAAAAGTTATAAGCAAACGTCAGTAACTGGACCCTCGACACACGCTCTATGGCAGATCGGGGCAGCCGAGACTGCTTGCGCCTAAAGCCAGGAGGCTCCCATTGAATCTTAAAATATCCATATCTTTGGACCCACTTCTTGCCGCTGTCCTCCGCTGCAGTCTATAAACTGCCGAAAAGCTGAGGGGTCTATTCGATCTAGCACCATTGCAACCGTGAAAGCATGCAGCGCCGATCCTACAGTTCATATTCATGATTTAAAATTACTCGTGTTTTGTTTAAGCTTTAAAATGAGAAGAATATCAAAAATAAGTAAAAAAATGTTTTTTTCAGAATAAAAAAAATCTTGGATGGCTGGTTTGTTATGGTAGGTAGAACCATGGCTCCTTATAGCGAGCTGCCATTCTTATTTTTGCTTAAAAATCTACACAAAGGTCGATTTTAACAAAGAGCATAACTCAAAATTAGGTATAATAAAAATAAACTGCTCAAGTACAGGTCTAAAGAGTAGCTTCAGCACTGCGAAAACATTAAGTATTATAGTGCACCCAGAATGTGTAGTTCAAAACGTGACCACCGAACTTCTGTAGATGGCGCCAAGTGGACAAGCCGCCACTGTGCTACAATGCTTGGAAATTTTGCAAAGTGGAAAATCGCCACCTTTCGCCAAAACCAAATAGCGCATGAAGGTGCTCGGGACCTTAGCAACAACTTTGCCCCCTTTCAAAATTTCGATATCTGTAGCCGTTCGAAAGTTACAGGCGATCCAGACAGACAGACAGACAGACAGACAGACAGACAGACAGACAGACGGACGGACGGACAAAACGTTCGCATAAGTACGCTGAAGCTACTAATAACCGGTAGACGAATCAACCTTCAATTTTCAATATACGCTTTAAGGAAGGCCATAAATTATAAATCCGCAATACTAGACAACGATCACACTAATATGTAATGTTGGTCAGTGAATCAAATTGACATTTGTATCTAGCATAACAGCAGGCAGTTTAATTACATAAAACCATTGCAAACAGAGATTATAACTCACCCCTAAGTGCTTTCATATGTGCAACGGCCATCCGAAGGATTGTGAGTTTGTCGGGTTTCCTGGCTAGGGCACTGCAAGTGGGCACCATGTCCGAGAGCTCCGTGATGTAAGCTGTCATCTTGTTCCGTCTCCGCCGCTCGATTTCGCAATGGTTCTCCCTGCAGTAAGTTGCAAAAAAGACGTCGGTCATTATAAAATCTCACAAAGGGTCATTCATAATAATAAACAGCACTCGTTTTGATATGGTATGGTGGGGCGCTATACGTGCACGTCGTATCTACAATGTTCCTCCAATACAAGTTCAAAAAAGGAACATTACAGGAACAGCATGGCATAAACAAATTGTATTTCTGGGGTATGAGTATCCTATGGGAAATGAAAATCTGGCTTAGAATGCACCCTTATGTATAACTTCAATTTGCATTTCTTATACTATGTGCTATTTCAATTTCTGCTGTGTTTGGTATTCGTCAATATATGGCAACGCGTTTCAAGTTCCACAGTGATTTACTATCTATCTAACTTGATTGAACTTGACTAACAGCGATTGTAAATACTGTTTAAAATTTGCCAACATTCGTTTTGAATTTGAATAATTTGAATCATATAAAAACTCCCTTTGATTATTTAAACGTAATTATAATAGATAGTCCAAATATCATTATTAAACTTGAAGAGCAATTATATAGTCCAAAACGAAAAGTGTAATAGAACTCGCTAAACTGAACAACTTCTCAATTTATCATTTTTTCGAAAACGCCCTCAAAACTGAGTTAAAATTCAAAACAATTTTATTCTAAAAATGCATACCCGCCTGTGGAATAATATTTTAATTTAATGGCACAAAACACAAAAAAAATTTCTTTGATATGAAAACCAACAAAAACTGCATAGGTACTGACAAAAACCTTTAGGTCACATCTGGTCACCAACGTACCTTATCAATTGAGGTAGGTAAGTTATTGACCGCATGTTTTTTTGTACAAGAACTTTGCAGTTGTAATATACTTGTGTCGTTCACCTTTAACTTAGATTTGTTTACCAAGCGGCTCGTCAAACTTAGAGGAGATAAATGATTGAAAAAATTGCGATTTAATGAAAAACCATAAATAGAAAGGTTGTTCATTTTGTGAGCTCTATAACTGGTTAAAATAACTGCACTAATTTCCATAACACCCTGTATACTATTTAAAATTGATAATAGTATATTATTGTTACATTTAGAACCCACAGAGTTCGACTTTACTGTAAGCCGTAAGCATGAAATTTATCCCACCACTTTGATAATGCAATCCTACTAGATAAAGGTCTCGGGTATCATATCGAAATCTTCATTTCCAATCTGTAAAATCACGTAAGCCAAAGCAGTTAACACCGTCGAAGACTTGGAGTAATGGAATCAAATAAAAGTAGACTATATGTGCCGATTCTGGCGCACAGGTAAACACTTACACACCTGAGCAGGTACGCACACCTGTACAGATAACAGGTGCGCCAGAATCGGCATATATAGACTACTAATAAAGTATGATCAAAAATTATTTTCATCTAGTATGGTCACGGAATACTTCCTAATTTATGAATGCAACTACATTTATACTTAAATATGTCAAAGTTGACATTTGCTTTTTATGCGAGTTATACTAGTATTCATAAATTAGTATTCCATGGCCATACTAGATAAAAATAATTTTTGATCATACTATAGTTTGTGATTAAATCTAGTACAAACATATAATTGACCGTATACAGTGGTCACTCATAAGGAGGCCTGGACCTTATGTTAAAGAGAGGTAACTCCCATTTTGAACAATTGCAGCAGAAGTCCATAAAATCTGACATAATCGTTAACCCTCATAAGGAATTTTTCCCAATCCTAAGGGATTTTATTAGCATCCTACTCCACTTTAATAATAAAAAAGGCCGATAGAACGCAAAAATATTTGAGCGAGAACTTCCGCTATAAGAGGAAGAAACTTCTGTTTTCCATGAAAATATTTGTTTTGGTTAAGATAACATTTAATTTCAAAAGTTCCGATCCTGAGAACTCCATTTAATATATGTTATTATTCGTTTGTTTTCGATATCGCTAGAATTTTTTCTTCCTCCTCAAAAAAACAGACTTACGACGACGTGCATCAAGAAAATTACAGGAAGAAAATGTTTCCAAAACCACAAAAGTATGGAAGAAACGTGGAGAGGCCTATATCCGAAGAGTACCTACAGGCTGATAAAGAAAGAGAAGAGAAAGAGGAAAGAAAGTGTCTAAAGCCATTATGTGTTTATTTATATTTGAAGTATCTTAGTAAATAACTTAGCGAATTGTTTTCCTCATTTAGGCATATATACATCCTAATATTTGATGGTTGTTTTGCGGAACACCCTGTATGTATATTGTATTTAAACATATTGTTTAAATTAAATACACAATTTGAAAATCAGCCTAACCATTTTCTGGGTTTATTAGAAAAAGGCAATTTAGTTGAGGATAAGACATTGTATAGTTTTAAAATTCTAGACATTCAATTCGTTCAAACCTTTAAAGGATAAAGGGAAGACTTTAATACTAGTTAATTTATAACTGTTTTGAAACATTTGGCCATGTATTTAAAGAGATATGTAAGACTGTACGTATTTTTCAATTTAATTTGTTTTGCTTGCACAACAACTGCTGACAATGATCGTATTTGGGTTACTTTTGATAAGTCATAGCAAATAAATAAAACTTGTTTGTCTTCCAGAATGGTTTGGGACAGTTATCAAAGAAACTGAGCCTAAATAGTTATAGATCATGAAGAGGAATAAGAAAAGACAAGATTTACGCATGGCTACGTTATATTACAAACAATTTTAATAGCAAACACCTATGTTGTAAAGGGTGTTTTTTTTTAGAGTGGGAGAACTTTAAATTGAAATAAAACACAGAAAAATGTTTTTAATATCCATAAAATTGGCTTTATTTGAAAGATAATTTTATGGCATTTATGTTTGAATATGATTTCGGGCATGTGACCGCCGCGGCTGGCGTGTACATGACGTAATCTGGAGGTCCAATTTTCACACACTCTTCGCAGTAAATCAGGCTGTATTTCGGCAATAACGCGTCGAATGTTGGCTTCCAAGTGCTCAATTGTTTCCGGTTTATCGACGTAGACATGCGACTTTACATATCCTCAAAGAAAAGAATCTAACGGCGTCAAATTGCACGAAAGATGTGGCCAATTAACAGATCCACAAAATGGATCCACGAAATGGATCTGTTAACTGGCCACCTCTTTCGTGCGATTTGACGCCGTTAGATTATTTTCTTTGAGGATATGTAAAGTCGCATGTCTAAGTCGATAAACCGGAAGCAATTGAGCACTTGGAAGCCAACATTCGACGCGTTATTGCCGAAATACAGCCTGATTTACTGCGAAGAGTGTGTGAAAATTGGACCTCCAGATTACGTCATGTACACGCCAGCCGCGACGGTCACATGCCCGAAATCATATTCAAACATAAATGCCATAAAATTATCTTTCAAATAAAGCCAATTTCATGGATATTAAAAACATTTTCCTGTGTTTTATTTCAATTTAAAGTTCTCCCACTCTAAAAAACCCTTTATATGTTTTAGCTATACCCCTTAATACTAGTTTTATGAATCAAGTTTCTGCTGTATGTGGTTAGCTTGCACAATGGACAAAAACTGATGAAGTTATGAGTTATGCAGATTTTAACCCCCCCCCCCCCCCCGCACCCATTCAAGGTTTGTTAAAGAACGGTTTCGCGGAGTTTCAAAAGCGAATTCAGGCATATCAGTCTTCCGATCAGAAGGGTCGTTAATATTTCAGCAGTCTGCAAATAAGAAGGCGTATTTGATCAAAAGTCAAGGTAGATACAGTAACGGCATCAACGTTAGTTTGTGTATGTCAGCTACGACAGGAGTACTATCGATTGAGCCCAACTTTGTTTTATAGTGTCCGGATAATTTACTCGGCAACGAACTCGTAAAGCGTTCAGTTGAGACACCAGCAATCTCGCTAGATCAAGCCGAGGCACCTGCCCGAGATGCTCGACTTCAACATAAAATCGAACGAATTATCCTTCCTTTCCCACTAAAGGATATCGACGCAGGGCATTTGGAAATGAAACTTGGACAAAAAAGAGTATTTTACAACCCTACATCAATTATAAATGAGAGACAAACCCAGTGATCGACACAAGGACTCCCGAATATCTGCCGAACTTATCGTTCTGGGTTCATGACGCCCTCCATCAAAACTACACTTCAAAATTAATTTGAGTATTGTTCAAGACCTCAACCCGCAATCAAAACAAAAATAGCATATTAGAATAACCTCCGCACATATCGAGTACGTGTTGAAGCTTTTCAATGTTATAAACTGTCATATAAAAATATCATTTTAAAACCCATTTGCTGCTTATTATATGTCAAGGATTTTGGGGGAAAATTATATACAGTGTGGAAATAACGTAACGAATACATTCATTAACTTCGTTGATATTCATTTTTATGAAAAAACCTCGAAAAGGTGTAGCGATTTTGACCATAGGGAATATTTTCAGCTGCTTTTGAGTTTCTTATGTAATTTGTTTTTCATTATATAACGTCATCGACTTTTTTTAAATGACAACCTGTATTTTTTATTATTGATTTTGGTAGTACTTTTTATAAACAATATTGTTCAGCCGTATGCATAGACATAAGTCAGGCATAGTGATGTAAATTACCCGGGTATTTATTTTTAGGGGTAAATACCCGGGATATTTACCCGGGTAAATACCCAAAATGGGTATTTAAGCGGGTATTTATAGACTTATTTACAAATATTATAAAGTTAATCTAATCAGTATAATTGATTGGTAAGTGAAGGTGCTCTATGCGAATTTTATAAAAATGTTTAAGAAAATAGCTGAACTGAAAACATTTACTGCCCAAAATACCGGTAGGGACATACCTAACTCTAAAGAACGTGGCAATTCCATGAGTTGGAAAAGGTTCAAATACTATTTGCGATAAGAGTAACTGAAATGGAAAATGCAATAAATACTTTGGTAGCTGGGCAACAAGTAGCTATTGTACCTACTTGTTGCCTAGCTACCAAAGTAATTATTGCATTTGTTATTTCGGTTACTCTTATGGTCTTATGAACCTTTTCCAACTCATGGAATTGCCATGTTCTGTACAATTTTAAGCAACCTGTATGTAACAGCAATGAGATAAAATGAATAAAAAACAGAATTTAATGATTGAATAAGAAAGACATGAACATAGAAACAAATATTTGAGTAGACTAGACGCTCATTTTAATTATGTCATATGTCAACTAAATATGCATACTAAAATAACTTTTTTGTACGGTTATCTCTTTCTTACTCAAGTATTATGTGCTTTTGTTCATGCTATCTCATTGCTGTTGCATACTTATGATCCCATCGGTATACAGCGTTATTTATATTATTTTGTGATATTGTTGCCTTATTTAAGATTGTTTAACAATGTGTCTATAATTATATATTAATATTAATGTTAATAAATATAAGGATTATTTTTCAAGTTAATGTTATGTTCATTTTTCAAAAATGGAAACAAGTCAGAAAATAATGTACAAACAATTTAAATTATCCCAATCTTCGGAGTCAGCCATCACAATGTTGTTTGTAAACTCTAACAGGCGCAATTTATTTCATCTAACTGTTTATTTCCATAAATTTCGGCAGCCATTGTTTTTTCCCAATAAACGATTAATTTACCTGGGTGAATGCTTATTCAATGTTATTTAAATTGTTATTTTACATAAAATATTCCACTTCCTTTATATGTAGTTTATTTATTAAGATAAGATTATGCGAGTAAAAGTTAGCTTAGCTTTCTAAATATTATAAATTTGATAAATACCCAGTTTTTAGGTATTTACCCGAGGCAGGGGTAAATACCCAGGTAAATACCCATTTATAAATACCCTACCCACTGGGTATTTACCCGACCCACATCACTAGTCAGGCATTCGACAAAGTTTGGATAATCGGATTGCTTTACACTTAAACATAGCTTCCCTCACCCAATCTATGCCCTATTAAGATCTTACCTTACAAATAGAACTTTTCGAATTAAATATCAAGAAGCCCACTCTAACATCCTCCCAGTCCTATCTGGAGTGCCGCAAGGAAGTCTCCTTGGTCCAATACTACTGCAGACTTACCTGAAACTCCTCAAACAATAATTGCAACCTATGCAGACGATACAACCACATTGGCATCGCACGAAGATCCCATCACTGCTTCTCTAAACCTACAAACACACCTTACTCACCTCGAAGAATGGCTTCAGCGTTGGAGGATTAAAGCCAATGAAAAAAAAATCAACGCACATAACATTTACATTGAAGCGTGGAAACTGTCCAGGTGTAACTTTAAACGGAACTCTCATACCGCACACGGATAACATAAAATATCTCGGTCTTCACTTAGACAGAAGACTAACATGGCGCACACACATCTTTAACAAAAGAAAACTACTAGGGAAGAAATTCAGTCAAATGTATTGGCTCCTGGGTAGAAACTCCGTACTAACGACTGACAACAAATTATTACTCTATAAAACTATCTTACAACCAATCTGGAAATATGAAATCCCACTCTGGGGCACTGCTAGTAAGTCAAATGCAGAAATCATCCAAAGATTTCAAAATAAAGTCCTACGAGCTACCTAGGCATACCCACCGTAAGGCAAGAAATCACACTATCAGTGCCAAACATGTAAACAAGACGATAACACATCCTAAGCAACTGGAAAACACGCTCTTTGATGATGAAGAAGAGCGAAGAAGACTGAAAAGGTTCAAACCTACAGACCTCCCAACACGCTTCGTCTAAATTGCTATAATTTTTAATTAAATATTATATAAATATCAATACTGTATTATATTACACATATTAAAATTAACTTCTGAGTGTGCTCACAGGAGCATTTCTCTTCAGTCACAACTTAGAAGAAATAGTTTAAGTATTTTACATAAAATGTATTTAATGTCTGCACTCACAGACAGATTGTACAAACATTTGGAGACAATAAAAAAATTTTGTTTTCAATGATATAAAATTTTCAATATGTTACATCTGAAAAAATCGAGAAAAATAGTTTGCAAGTTTAAATATTAAAAACCATTTTTATTAATAAAATAGTTTGCTAAACGTAAATTCTAATTTAGAAAAAGCAAAGGACGCTTATTTTGTAACGCCATTTACAAATTGTTTAATTCCGACATGAAACTAACCTTTTTTTTTGTTTTATCCACCGGTAACTACATTTATTTTGCTCATTTCATTGGTTTTTAATATTTAAATTTTAAGACCATTTTTCTCATTTTTTTTCTATTAAAAAAAAGTCGATGACGTCATATCATGAAAACAAATTACATAAGAAACTGAAAATCAGCCGAAAATATTCCTCATGGTCAAAATCGCTACACCCATTCGAGATTTTTTCATAAAAATGATTATCAACGAAGTTAATGAATTTATCCGTTACTTTATTTCCACACTGTATAACTTGACTCCTCCAATTTTTCACGTCGATTATCCATGCTGGTTTAGAAGATGGTAAGACGTCTTCCTTGGACCAAAATAGAACTACAATAGAACTACAGAAAAACTTTTCATATTTTCAACGAACCGTTTTTAAATAGGTACATTTGATAACCCTAACAGTTGCACTCCTCAATCTACGTTTTAAAGTATACGTAAAATAAACTCTGATGTCAGAGGGAATTCCCACAGAGCGTCTTTTCAAATAAAAAAAAATAGACAATTACCTATCATTATGCAAAACTAGTTACAGTGACTTATTATGCATAAATATTCGTATACATATACCTAAGGACTATAGCTTTATTGAAGATGTATTCTAGCTAAATTTTATTTAACTACATAAAATATGTATATATGTACTAGGATGATTAAAAACAACGTACCTAATTCGGCTAATATATGTTGGTGTTGGATATATGGTGAGTGCAGTGCAAAATAGTTGATATTATACGGATAATGTAACATGTAGGAGTGCGTTGTGTTCATCGTGCAATTCGCGCATGCGTCGTTATTTAATCGATCTATGCATAAAACTGAAATTTATACAGTTTTCCAAGTTTCGTCCAATCTGGCGGATTCGTATTGTGACTTATGATTTAATAGTAGTATCCTTACTTGTATTGACAAAAGTATAACTTCAATATTTCGTTTTCCATGTTTGCTATATACAGGGTTATTCAATTTCGAGGGATTTCGAAAACGGTTACATTAAGACAGTTGTGCATTCTAATGCGGAATCATATTTAAGGCATAAATTTGATCAAGCCGTCTTAGTTTTCCAATTATACTAAACATTCTTTGAACTTTGAAAATATGGAGGTGAAGCGTGAAGTGCAACTCATACAAACATTATTCCAAGAATATAACTAACATGTAAAAATAGTATAATTATTCCAATCTTTAAGAAGGGTGATAAGACAAACTCCGGGTAACTACCGAGAAATTACTTTACTAGATACCTCATTCAAACTAACACCAAGAAAAAAGAAAAAGAAGAAAGAAGAGAAAACACCCAACTCTCACAGATGAACAACACAGTTTTAGAAAGGGTATGTCCTGCACTGACTGGCACCATCTTTATAATACAGCAACTAATAGAGAAATCGCTGGCGTTAATGTATATGATAGAACTGCAAACAGCTTTTGACACAATGCTATTAAAAGATGTGTTACATATACTAAAACAAAGACAAGTGAAAATGAAACAATGAAGCAATAATTAAGGTAAATGAAAAATGTCTGGGACATATAGACGCCACAGCTGGAATACAAGTGGATTCTTTAACCTCTTTATTGTTTTACACATAGTAACGAAAGAAGTAATTAAAGATGTAGAGGGATACAAAATGCAGGACAACGACATAAAACCGTATGCTGCGCTGGCTGATGATGCGCGTCTTGGTAGAAGCGAATACTTGTAAAAACTGGAGGCATGTAAAAGATACGATGTGAAGTTATCAGCACGAAAGACTAAATGTATGACGATAAGCACAGAGCCTATAAGATGTAAATAGAACAAGGACTTAATACGTATAATCAGTTATGGAAATTAAACAACAACTAATGTCACCACTTATAAAGAAGTTCAAGATATGTGGCGCACTAAATAATATAATATGGCATAACAAATACCGATGGGGCCACAATTATATATAACAGCAATAAGATAACATGAACAAGAAGATATCACGTATTGCTTGAGTAAGAAAGACATAAACATAGTAACAAATATTCGAGAAGGCTTGACGCTTAATTTAATTATGACATTTGTCAACTAAACATGCCTACTAAAATATTTTTTTCGTATGACCATCTCTTTCTTACTCAAGCATTCTATTTTGTTATTCATGTTATCTCATTGCTGTTATATATAATTATGGCCCCATCCGTATATAAATACAGAAGTCGAAAGTTGGATTTAGAAATCCACAATACGACCAATACTACCGTATGATGCAAAAACACGGGGAGGTACACAAACAACTAGATAGATCATTGAAACAGCCGAGAATAGAACCAGTATAACAGACAACAAATAAAAGACTGGATTTCAAAAGAAGGGGAGAATGGAACAACCACATTGGAAAAATAAATGGAGATCGGATAGTTCAAGTAGCAAGAGACAGGAAAACGGTCTCCTGGAAGACCAGCAAGAAGATGGGAGGAGTCACTACAATAATGGTGGGAAAGAACAGGAGCAATCCTATAATGAAGAAAGAAGAAGACTAAACATTCTCGATTTTTGTTTTTTTGTTGCGCGTGGGCTATTGTGTTACTTAAAAATTACATATTAAGATGCTTTTCATTGAAGAATTGAAATCTTGTTTTAGGTTTTCATTTGTTTTTATCGTTATCGAGATATTGGTACCAACTTTCTTATTTTAATTGTACGTTATAGGTCAGTGTATCTTGCAGTTTTTCTTATATCGATGTGTCTCTTGAGTAGGTCACATTTTATAGGTGTGTATATATAACATGTATAGTAATCATAATTGTGTAAGAACCAAATATATAAAAAACAGTTTTAATAGCTTTTTATAAACCCTTTCACTTACACGGAACAAATAAAAATGCTCGAAACTGAAAGGATACTGAATCTCATTGTTAAATTGAATTGTCATTCTTAGCCATAGGCGGTGTAATATGATACATATAATTCATTATATCCAGCATTATTGTAAACTTTTCGAAACTACTACTGTAGATTGACAAATTTAAAAATTGTTGAAGTTATGGTTCAAAAAAGGTAGGTAAAGGTTCAAGGTAATTTTAATTCCCCCAACTGGGGGCGAGCTGCTATACGGACCTTGCGTCCCTCTTCAGCCAAGAATGGGAATTATAGGATGGGCGAGACAAAGGAAGAGTGGCGAATGGAGGAAAGGCCAGGAAAGGTGGAGAAGTACTGCCCCGGCATTCGCCTCAGTGAAGATACTCTGTTGACTCAGGAAAACCACCTAAAAATATGAATCCAAGCAGGCGGTCCCGGAAATCGAACCCACGACCTCCCGAATGCTAAGCAGACGTGGTAACCACTAAGCTACAGAGCTCGGTTTGTGGTTCATAGACTCTTTAACCTTTATATTTATCAGTTTAAATATATCTGTTCATATACGCAAAGAAGCAATGAATATTAAGAGAAATTAGATTAATCTATTCTTATAGCTTCGTTAACAATCTCATGGGGTCGATAACACAAATTCGATTGTAACTCAAATGCCGGCAAACACATGGGTTCAGTAAACTTTAACGTCAATTAACGTGCAATATATTAATCTGGGAAGCAACATCAGTGGGTGTTTGTGTCCCTTAAGTAATTTTTATACTTTAGTCAAATCATTGACTTATTGTTTTTATTGTAGAACTGATTGTAGATTATGCATTGAAGTAAAAAAAAACTCAGACTCCCGACTCCGAGTCTTCATCATTTAGAATGGTTGTGTTTGAAATGTGATGCTCTTCTTGGAACATTGCCACCTTCCCCAGAATACGCACTAATTTTCATGTTACATATTCACATATATCTTTACTTGAGCACTTGGCAGACATTTTTTTATCTTCACTAATTGAAAAATTGTCGAAAACCGGAGATTTCTGTCTTGTTCAGCGGCTCATCACTTTATAAACGATTGCCATATTGTACGAGGGTCACTCTATATATTGTGAGATACATAAAACCCAAACATCTTGGAAGACCCCTATTTCTTTTATTAAAAACTTCAATCTAATCTAGATTACTATGCAAAATATGATCTAGAAAGCTTATGCCATTCCCGTCGAAAACAATTTCTAAAGATCAGTCAAAATGGATCTCAGCCGAGAGCATTTTCGCGCTATGATATTTTATGATTTCAAGTGTGATTTGAGCGAAGTTGAGTGCTTGGATAGAATGAAATCCGCCTTTGGAAAAAAAGTCCATCTAGAGCAACAGTGTTTCGATGGTATGGGGTTTCTAAAGAGACGGTGTGTTACTCTTAAAGATGGCACCCGTGAAGGACATCCAAAAACTACAGTTAACTCCCAAAAACATTCAAGCTGTTAGGAAAATGGTAGAAAAGGACAACAAAGTTACGTATGCCATGATAGAAGAGTCCCTTGTTACTGACGAGCACAAAGCCGAGCGTTTACAAATCAGCCGCGATATTCTTAATTTTTGGAATGATGGTGGGCAACGTATTATTTTTAAAATTGTTACTGGTGACGAAACCTATATATCATTTTACGACTGTCCAACTTGTCAGGGGGGTAAGGTGTGGATCTACAAAGATGACCCAACTCCGGTGACGTCCAAAAAACAGCGATCAATGAAGAAAGTGATGTTTGCTGTATTCTCCAGGAGCACGGGATTGGTAAAGGCTGTTAGGCTAGAACATCAGAAGAGAGTAACAGCAAACTGGTATACCACTGTCTCTCTTCCTCAGGTGCTAGAGGAGCTTAGGGTAAAAGGTTTATTCTTACATCATGACAACGCTTCTTCTCATACCGCAAAATTAACAGTAGATTACTTGAAAGAAAATAAAGTCAAGGTTATTGCACATCCACCCTATTCTCCGGATTTAGCGATGTGTGATTTCTGGCTTTTCTTTAAATTGAAAAAGCATCCAAGGAGGCGTCGTTTTAATTCTGTAGAGGAGATTGAAACTGAGGTCATGCAGCTTTTTAACGCCTTAAAACCAAGTGACTGGCATTTTGCCTTTGGAGAGTTGAAGCGAAGATTACAAAAATGTATCGACTTTGAAGGGGATTACTGTCAACATAAATAAAAGAAGAAGTGAACTATTGTTAATAGTTACTTTGTATCTCACAACATGTAGAATGGCCCTCGAATAAACTTTATAACTAGGTACGGTTTCTAACAATGTACTGATTTCATGTACAAATACACAAGAGGTTTTCGCCATTTAATACCTGTATACTAAGTACAAGTTCCTTGAATCATAATAAGTTCAAATAGTCTCACTTAGTCCTCAAATCATTTTAACATTTTTTTTTGTGAAGTTGGAGTCGGGGAGATTGATAACGACTCCCACTCCCGACTCCGACTCGAACTCGACAGTGGACAGCCCCGGTCCAAGGTTTTCCATATATTCTCATCAATCGGGGATCCAGATGGATGAATTCACTTTACAATGCTTCCAAGCACGCGAAATTAAGTTGGCGCCTGATTTTAATGAAATTCGCTACTTGAAGTTTCTGTGGTCGCTACCGAATGAATCAAGAATAATAATTTTCAATGAACAAACTAAAATTCATCAATATCCCTGACGTACAAAACAAGAAATAAAAATTCCCATAGTTATTTATTATACCTTTGAAGAGCTGAAACCTAGCTGTTCGGTTAATATTGTATCACGATCGGCAAAAATTAAATTTAAAAACGCTACGGAAATATACAATTTTGTCGGTCTTGTGAGATAGTTACGTCCATAAATCATAACGTTCCAATAATTTATTACCGAGTCAAGTAAAAACTGGCATAATTGATAAAGATAATGATAAAGTAACCCTGCGCTTTGCAATCTAATTAATCACATCACAGTGTAACAATGTCCTGTGTTGCCATAACATTAAAAATGGAACAAAATAATCCACCACGGTTTTCGTCATTAAATTACTTTCAGATGTTACCTTGGGCACGGAATAGACATCTTAATTAGCGATAACTACAAAAAGTAATTACAAAGAGCACAAAACTAAGAAAATAAACTGCACGTAACCAATATTTTTAAAAGGCCGTTACCGTTTTAACATGGTTTTTTCCATATTACGGTATGAAAATGCGTGTTATTATAGGTCTAACAACGAATATGTTAATGATTACACAACATATTTATTTTCACGCATGGATTATTAGTGTAATTACCCTAGGAGCATATTAGCAATGCACATAACCAGAGTACGTTGCGTTTCTGCGATAATTGTGCATATCAGTTTTAAGATCGTTTATTTCGAGTGACTGTAATTTGGCAAGTTTGCGCACGAAAGTCTCAAGAATTGAGACAAATTATAGCCGTTACTTCATAAGCGTACCCACAGTTCGTACTTTATTTTTTCGACGAGTAGTTACAGTTCTAAATTGGTAGGGAGTTGTGCAGCCTGCTGAATTCTGTACTAAGATACCATCCAAATAGTTTTAACCACATGCAGGTGCTGTGGTAAAAAATGTTACCACCTTGAATTTAATAACCCTTCTCGCGAAAACTGTTATAATTAACGTTACGTGTTACGGTTAAAATTCGTTCACAGGATTACAAAATTAACATTATTTGTGGCAACACTATTAATGACTGTTGGGATGTCAATTTTATGAAATTATGCAATAATATTGCTCACAATAGTTGTACATATTATTAATAATTATGTCAAACAATATTAAAACCTAATAGCAGCTCCCAAATCTACTTCAAAATTTGGAGATGGGGCAACGCTGGTTACTACTTAACACAGGTAGAGGCCGAGCTCTTTCTAGACGAGAAGGCGGATGAACTCAAAATAATCCGGCTCTTGGAAAATTATACTCAAACCTATAATTATTAGCGATGTTATTTATATTAACAGAAGAATACAATGTAGGCTATATTTGCCTTTTAAAGCACAATAATATGGGTACCATAACGTACGTAAGTTTCGTGTAAACCTGTTATCACAAAACAAAGTTATTTACTTCTGAAACACTTTATCTGCCCTCTGTCAAATTTACTTCAAGATATTAGTTACAGTGCCGACTTTAAAAAGACGAGCCTTACGTGTCCATTAAATTTATACATTGTCTGGGAACAGTGTTGAATTCAGACTGATTGCTCCGGGGGGCAATGAAACATCTGGGGGGTATTTTTAACTATTCTCGCGCAATCCACCCATTCTTTTATCGATAAAAAAGACATGAATATGAAGTGGTAATGTTTCCGGGAGGGAATTTTCTACTGTCCGGGGGGGGGGGGGGATTTTCCCGGTCACTCCCCTGGATACAACACCGTCGGGGAATATAGCGCCACATAGGACATACGTATGCATCGCTGTGAGAAATTCAAGAGTATAGCAACGGATAAACAATGCAGCTTTAAAAACTACAAATAGTGTGTTTCTTTACGGTGTCAGCGTACTTGCGCCAGGCTCATTTGCGCCCACCGGCATTTTCGGCTCATTTGCGCCCCAGAAAAATACCAATAGGAATTACGCTCTCATTTGCGCCCATGCTCGTAAATCATTAGTCATCGGGACACCCGAAGTTATCAGACTAGTGAAGCGGTCTCCTAACTGCAAAATAGAAGGCTTTTGACACAATGCTATTAAAAGATGTGTTACATATACTAAAACAAAGACAAGTGAAAAATGAAACAATGAAGCAATAATTAAGGTAAATAAAAAATGTCTGGCACATATAGACGCCACAGCTGAAATACAAGTGCATTCTTTAACCTCTTTATTATTTAATACATATTAACGGAAGAGGTGGCTGATGATGCGCGTCTTGGTAGAAGCGAATACTTGTAAAAACTGGAGGCATGTAAAAGATATAATGTGAAGATATCAGCACGAAAGACTAAATGTATGACGATAAGCAAAGAGCCTATAGGATGCAAATAGAACAAGGACTTAATATGTATAAAAACATATAAAAAATACCAATAGGAATTAAGGTCTCATTTGCGCCCATGCTTGTTTATTTATTTGTTTATTTTATTCGTACTTAGCCAACAGCCGTTAGACCAATTATAGGCGTCGCTGTACATTTATCATCAATCATTAGTCATCAGGGCACCAGAAGTTGGCCGACTAGTGAAGCGGTCTCCTACCTGCAAAATAGTTATTACAAAAACATATACATAGTTTAACAATTTTTCATTTAGCTGCCCTAACTTCTATGCATTCCTGTTGGTACTTTATACAAACAGTTAGTTTAGTTAGTATAATGTTTAATTCCGATAACATTATGTTCAAAAACTAGGTGTCACTGACACGCTGATAAAATGCGCTAATCTGTACAATAATATGAATTATTAATCAATAAATTTGTCACAAATGTAACAACCCTTATTAAGGTTTTAAGTTTTAAAATAAATCTCAAATACCTACAAAAATTAAAGTACCAACAGAAACGCACAGAAGTTACGGCAGCTAAACGAACAACTGCTAATTTTAGTGTTTTTGAAATAACTATATTGCAGGTAGGAGAACGCCCCACTAGTCGGCCAGCTTCCGGTGTCCTGATGACTAATTAATTGCAAGCATGGCCGCAAATGAGACCTTAATTACTGTTGATATTTTTCTGGGGCGCAAATGGGCCGAATATGGCGGTGGGCGCAAATGAGCCAGATGCAAGCAGGCCTATATCATTCCTTACATCTTTAAAGAATTCCAAAAAGCTGATACGTTGGAATTTGCAGTTAATTATATTTTACCTTTTACGTTTATGACTTGAGAAAAAGCCCTGTACAATCTGCAGTAACAATAATTGCTATTCTGGCTGCAATTCAAAAGTGTTTCACCTATTTGCAGTTAAAAAGTTAACTAATGTAATAACCTTTTGTACTATAATTTATGGTACTTAACTTAAAAATTCGAACCGCCAGTTAGGAAAACTATCGTATATATTTGACTATAAGTTATAACTTCAACACGTATGGAAGCGCAAGCTATTTACAGGAACAAATTTGGTAAAACAAGTTTCAAGTTTGTAGAAGAAGAAATTAGAGCTGGCATTAGACTGTTCTTCTATTATGGGGCTCTTCACAGTTGTGAAGAATCTGACTAAATGTCGTGGTGACAAGACTATAACTTCATAATATCCAGATAACGTGAATAAAATTTGCATGTTTATGAATAATAAGTCTGTTTTTGGGAGCAAACGTCTTTCCGAGTATACGTGACAACGAAGTTTCGCAAATATACACTGAAGACTTAATATTCGGTTGAGGATAGCACATGAAAGTATGTTTTTGCGCTACCAACCTATTTTTACTTGACTTCGGGTTTGATATTTGTAAAGGGCGGATTTTTAGGGCCAAAGGCTATTTCGTATGGTTCTAGGCTCGTCCATAAAACTGCTATATAATAGCTATTTATGAAATAAGTGCTAAAATTGAATGTTTAATAACACTTTTAGTACGAATTTGCATATAATATTTTTGCTACGACCTTAAATTTACTGTTATTAATCCATAAATGTCGATTTAACAAAGGTTTGCATTTATGTCAAAGTAAAGAGATAGCCGTGACGACGCAGGTGACTGTTTCTGCAGCCGGTAGTTGTCAAAGTTAGTTATCAAAGGTAATGATAATAGTACACATTTTACTTTATTCATTACATGTTTTAATTATTTAAAAAACACTTGACTTCTAACGAAAGAATTAACTAGAATAACTTCACCTTCAACTTCAATAACCTCACTTAGTTTAAAATTTGTAAATTCACCAGCTGTTTACTTTTAGCACGTGTGCTAAAACTAAACAACTGATCTCACTTTTAGCACACTGATGTATAATACTACGTCATTTTTAGTTCGACAAGCTATTGGTAAAAGGCCTACTTTCAGTAGTGGTCGTAGAAAAGAGTGTTTTACGAAAATTTTAGTGCTTTAAGCTCTGGTTGTTATGTCGAGTAAATCATAATATTGAGATCCATCATATCTGGATATCGGTAGAAAAGTATGAAAATATGTTGATGTAAATGCATAACCTATTTGTCTAATTACCTATTTTTGTTTCTTTTGATATCTATTTTTTGGCTAATTATAACACCTAAATGAGAAGTTTGAAATTTGTCCATCATGATGGTAATCCAATTAATAATAAATAAAAGAACGACGTCTTCAAAACACATTTGTGAGGATGGCGTCGTTCGTTTATTTATTACCTATATTACGGTTCATTTAACTTTTTATGGCCTAAAACCTGCATTTTAGTTGTCTGTGACATAAATTCAACTTATGATATTCTTGTAGGTTGGTACAAAAAAAAAACAGACCCGGTGTAAATTAAATATAGCGGTCCTAGGACTGTCAGAAAATTATTTTGTATTTGATTACTATAGAAATATAACAATCACGCACTGTATTTAGGCAAACAATATTATAGAGCTTTATAAGTAAAGTTGATAGCGCAAAAAATGTTATACCACACTTGATCGATAAATGCTTTATTGGAACAGGCCTCAAAAATGCCAAACTCGGCCCTTCGGGCCTCGTATTTCTTTTTCTACAAGACTACCGTTCTTGTTACATAATAAACTAACCATTCAAAATGCAGAACTACCATGTTTGTATTTGTGAAGAGTATGGGCTGATTTTGTACGCCCCCACAAGAATTACGTCGCCATTTTGATAAGTTCTTAACATAGACACCATGAAGTTACTGAGAAAACCAAACAAATTAACGTACAATTAACATTAAAACAAAAATTGAGAAGCTGCAAATATAACTGACATGTTGGTACAAGAATATTGCATTCACACAACAAATACAGTAGACCTCGCTTATAATGGACTTCAGAGGACGGTCAATAGTAGTCCATTATAACCCAGTGTTCAACTTATCAGATTTTGTGATGTTGAAAACAAAATAAAGCTAAATCGCAAAATAATATATTTATTAGAAGTTCGAGTCCAAAAAAAAAAAATAAAAGTATAAGCTTACTTGACAAAAAATTTCTGACTTTTTTTATATACATGTTATTTAAAACAATTTGTATTTTGTTTAATTTATTGGTTAATAATTTCCCCCTTACTGCAAATATTGTTGTAAGGTTAGGTTTGAAAAGATTTTAAGGCATCTGAAAGTCACTTACGCCTGTGGTTTTTCCACTTCTTCTTCTTCGTCGGATATCCTGGCTTTTAAAGAATTTTTAGTCCATTATATGCGAGTCTATAATATCCGATTCTATTATTTACTATCCGATTCTATTATTTACTTAGGTCTAAATGACTCTTTAGTCGGGACTTTGGTAATCGGTCCATTGTAAACGAAAGTCCATTATAAGTGGACTATACTGACTAGTGGTAATTGCAATTTTCCTATAGCTATACTAGATATTGGAGGCAATAATTCTCATGGGGCCTAGAAAATAAATACTTGGTTTGGGAAAAGAAAAAAAATACTGAATGAAATCATAATTTCGCAGTAGAATAAATATCAAAATTTCCATATGGATATAACACAATCTGGTACTTGCTGCACCATAATTTTCAAATTAATGAATTAGAGGTTGCTATTATCAAAACAGAACGTTGTTAAACGCAGAAAAATTGAGCATTCAAACATTCAAGTAATTTGTGACTGATGCAATTGACTTATTCATTAATTATAATGTTATGTTAATAAAAAATACAGTGTGTTGGGCAGCAGGCACAATATAAGGAAAATCCAATGGTAAATTTAGGTAAGACTCTGCGTGGACTGTGCTGCGCAGCGTTCGGATCTGCTTGTTTGGGCGCATTGATTTAAAGCTTTACTCGAGATTAGTTTTCACTTACAGTGCCATTTCTTTTAATTTATACCAAAAACTAACGAATTTTCCTATACACTATATATTGCATTTTTCCAAATTACGTTCATTTGTTCAAATAGTACTAAATATATACCACCCCGCACAGTCCTTTGCGTGGGTCTACTAGCACAGCCCTATGAAGGTTAAAAGTTAAAGGGTAGCAATTAGTTCGATTGTTTGTGAGCCATTAATATTAGTTAACGAGATCAGTGCCGGCGCAACTATTTAGAAGACGAACGGGCTCCGGACACGTGAAACCAGCAGTACAATAGACTAGGTCCATTATAGAATTATGGATAGGCGAAGAGCCCAATATAATAATGAGAGGAGCACTCGCAGTGTTTTGACAGTCGCGGTGCAAGAACAGAGTCCGGTCTCCAGTTCGTAGCATGATTGCGGTAAATAATCAATAATTGACGGCACGCTAAATAATAATGATTATCTCGGTTACTGGACGTGGGACCGGCGGACCAACCGACCAACTAATGGCTGTAATGTAATAGAGATTACAGGGGCACATAATGGCCGGGCAATTGGCCGGCCAGCAACAGACTTCGTATCTTCCCCGATACTCATTATCATCCGTTCTTGCACATTTGAACCCGTTTCCAGCGGTAATAGGTTGTGTAACCAAGAAAAATTAAAAAAGCCAGCGCTCCGTGTACCTCCAAATTTATAATGGCGCTCTACTTCTCTGAAATTAAAATGGACGCTTTATTTCCTTCGTTTCCCCGTCAATTGTATTCCAACGAGAAACTTACTTTATCGTTTCGGGAGCAAACATACCGCTGGATTAAAAATTAAAATATAAACTACACGCAACTGAAATCAGAACAAAGAGGGTTATCAGCAAACACAGAATAAGAAATACAGAGATAAGAAAATGTTACACATAACATCAATAGATGATGAAATAAGAGTGCATATAACTACGTTGTTATGGTCATTTAGTAAGAATTAAAGAAGAAAATTTAGTGCAGGAAGTATAGTAGGCCAGATCAGAACAGATGACACGACCGAGAAAAGCTTGGAATGCTGAAGTAGAAGAGGATGTTCATGGATAAGTGCAAAAGAAAGAGATAACTCGAAACCTAACTGCAAGAGGTTGCAGTACTAGTAACAATAATGTATGAAGATATAAAGCTGAGAAATGAACATAAAACTGACGAAAAATTAATTTACTATACTACAGACGATGCGGTAGTAGTGTTCGAAAGCGAAGATAAACTACAAAGATCATCTTTAAAGAACCTGATGAGCTGGTACGCGTGTACGTACAAACGCTAATATAACTAGGATGAAGAGATTACTGGAAAGCTTCTTCTAAAAGTATGGAACATGATTTCTATGACCTTCGAAAACATATATGGAGATTGATAACAAGTAGGAGAATCAAAATAAAAGAACTTGTAGAGACAACGAAAATTAATAGAGAAGAATGAGTATACAATACTTTCAATGAGCCGATCGAAGTAAACCTTCCAAACGTCATAAATGACAAAAGTCGAAAGCATAACAGAAGAAGTTGAAAAAACCGTTAAGAAAATCAAAAACAGAAAATCGGCAAGAAAAGATGAAATAGCAGAGGAGTTAATAAAGTGCTGAGGA
Organism: Agriotes lineatus; assembly: GCA_940337035.1. Classification (NCBI taxonomy): domain Eukaryota; kingdom Metazoa; phylum Arthropoda; class Insecta; order Coleoptera; family Elateridae; genus Agriotes; species Agriotes lineatus. The sequence goes on from OW679202.1 coordinate 64,444,664, forward strand.
CCAGCATTAATAGAACAACTAACAAAATTACTACAGAAAATATTTAAGGAAGAAAAAACACCACACGATTGGAAAACAAATACCTTAATCACACCATTTAAGAAGGGAAATAAAGAAAACTCGAAAAGTATAGGGGAATTAATCTACAAAAATAATAACCCATCAACTAAATGATTATATTACCCTGGCAGAAGAACACCAAGGCTTCCGAAGAGGCAAGTCCTGTATTGATGCGATATTCATATTAAAAGCATAGTAGAAAAGGCACAGTTTTTTTTCGATTTATAGACCTCCAGAAGGCCTGCAATTGCATTCCGCTGAATGATGTAATTGAATTATTATATAAGAGACAAATACCCGCCAATTTCATCAAAGCCATAAATGATATTCAGGAAGGATCGTGTCAGAGTAAGAACAAACGGTGAAATAAGTGACCCAATATTTGTTGAAAAGGGGTAAGGCAAGGAGATTCACTATGTCCATTACTTGTCAACATTATAATAGATGAAATAGTCGAAAGTCTACGGTCAAAGAGGGTATAGAATGCGTGACAAGCAGTTGAAGATAATATGCTGCGCGAACGATGCTGCTTTATTCGCAGAAACAGAAAATGGCCTACAAAGACTCCTGGTTAAATTCAACAAAACATGCGAGAAATGTAATATGGCGATCTCAATAGACAAAACCAAAACAATGGTGGTAACAAAAGACCCTATCAGATGTGGGCCAGTTTGGAATAATATAATAGAATAAGTGAAGAAAATAAAATACCTAGGAGTGGAAGTACCTAACGAGTGAAGAAAATACCATAACCGAAGTGAAAGAGCAAATAACAAAAGCAAATACAATTGCGGAAATATGGTATAACCAATTTTGCAAAAAGAAACCAAAGAACATGCAAACGCGTAGTGAGGTCGATAATGACATACACATCAGATATAAGACCAGGTACAGCCAAGACGAAAAAGCTATTGGAGCTCGCCGAGATGATACCATTGAGAAAGATTATTAACAAAGCCAGAAGGGAGAGAGTGAGAAACGACGAATTAAGGCGAACATGCGATATACAAACCTATAGCAGACTAGGTCGACCGCAAAAGAACAGAATGGAACAATCATATCTCAAGAATGGAACGAAACCGAATTGTGAGAGTGGCAGAAGTGATGAGCATCAGTTGTGTTGGCCTATATAGAGACAAAGGAACAACGGAAGCAGAAGAAACGTACTATAAGAATGCTCAAATCACACGGTTTGGAGAAACAAATGTCTTATAGCACCAACAAAAATAAGAATTTATAAAGAAAATCCAGGACCTACAACCGACGTGTAGTTAGTTACCTTAAATGTAGTTTTTTCTTAAGTTCAAATTATCGTTACGATTAGTCACTAGCTTAAGTCAATACAAAACTGATTTTGGGCACACTACAGAAAGAGGCTAAAGAGATGTCTTACGATATTTGAGGATACAAAGTATACTTCGCCGGACTGTCCATAGGTCCTTGGTGGCTCACTACTGTTTGCTGATCCGGCATTAGCAATAACAGGGCAATATTTATTATTTGGCGGATGACTACACCTGCTGTGACTATATGCAAATAGTAGAAAAAATACCATTTTAATAACGGCATACTACAACTACGCAACATGCCACACATACTAAAATGGAGCATCCATGTCAAACGATGAGAATGAAACGTTACATTACAAAAATTAACAATACATAAAACAGAAAACTTTCTGAGAGAGCCCACTGTAAAAGGATATAACATTTAGTGAGAATTTGGCATTAGGAGCCCACGGTTGCCAAAGCCGGTTTGGAGAATTGCGTAATGAAGCTGCCGATGATCGAACTCAACATCTAAGCTCTGTAAAGCTCTGTAAACCTTTCCAAAAAACGGTTAGCTCAACTTTATTTCAGTGGTACATATCTGGATGTAAGTATACCTACATTAAGAAAATTCTCTATATATGAAATCAGACACAATAACCACTCGAAACAGTCTCATAGGGCTCCTTGCAATAGTGAATTTTCCTTTAAAACCAGAGTATCTTCAAGCGTCTTTCGAATTGTACTACAAGAACTCTAAAAATCCTGTTATCCATGAAGCAATTTATCCATCAGCTGTAGAGTAGAAAACATCGTGTACCCTACCACTTCGAAACCTCATAAATCATAGGCAAAACAATAATTCAACAGCTTCACGCCTCACAATTTAGTACACAAATATAATGGGTGTTCTCAGCGTTCTTCACATAGAACCGATAAAAAATAAATTAACAACCGTTTAAGAAATTGAACCAGCCACACCGCGTTAAGACATGAACCGCCTCAAATCCGCCATATCACCGATGCCAACTATAATAATTACTGTTTTATAGAACCGACGGTGCACTCACTGAATTAGACTGAAGTAGGAAATTAATTTCTTATATTAATTTGAATAAAGTGCTTCATTTATAAATCTTTTAATCGTTTGATATCGTCTGTTAAAGTCTCAATGTGTTAGATCCCAAAGGCAAAGTTCGTTCACTCTTCATATCAACGGGTATTCCCCTAATTTCGAAGTGTAAATAGTTCTAAATTTTCATCATATGGCTATGAGGCAGAGCTGCGGTGAAGTTACGGTTGGTCTAAAGTCTAATCTCGAACGAAGTGTGAATGAAAAACGGAATGTGCTCAAAACTACTCTTTTTGTGGCAATCGAACAACCCATCTAATCTCATTCGTCCGAAAGCGGCTTTAGCTTGCCGGACATTGTAACACAGCGCGAACATCTTGTTTTCAGATAATTGATTCGGCTCCAGGTGGGTTATTCACGCGATGCTACTTCTAATAAAAAACAGGGCCGACAATGAACAACCAAAGCGAAAGAACTGCAGGAGATTGCTGTTCTATTAGGATGAGGAATTATGCAAATACGATTGGTGGAACTACATTTTTACCAGAACACGAACGGGGTGTCAGGTTTTGATGCTTTGGATATTGCATTAGTCTTGCATGGATTGGATGCGAAATCGCCATTTAGTAGGAAATTACATGCATAAGTCTTCAGTATTTCACTTGAACCCGAACTGATTTGATGACAAGTATCTAGCTGAACACAAAGGTGTGGAAAAAGCGCAAAATTAGGTTATTGCACGTCTTTTAGGCGAAAAAAGTATTGTAATCGTGAAAAAAATTGCCTTCCGAGATTTCTTTAGATCTTCACGTTTCAGGGTTCCTAGATGACGACAAACATGTTTCTCAATTCCGTCTAGCTATTTCTATATCTGTCCGTCTGTCTGCTGGCGGTATAGCTTTAAAACTATTTGTTGGAGAAAGACGATATTTTGCATGCGGATTAGGTGTTTATCTGCCTCGAAATCGAATATGCTTTCGGTTAAATATATACAGAGTGATCACCTTAAAAAATGGCTTTAACTCAGAAATAGATAAAAGTAACGACTTGCACATAGCTCACATTTTTACCCTTGACGAAAGTGAGACCTAACAGATACAGGGTGAACATCGTCAAAGTGACGAAAAGGTGTAGCGATCGCCGCGCACCGTAATTATTGTAGACAGCAATGTGCAGAAAAAGAAGTATTGGTCGTCCGAGCAAAAGATGGAAGGACTCTTCTTCTTCTTCTTCTCTCTTCTATAGTAGGCCAATGGCCTGTTTCATCTTCGGTTTGCCTCATCCTGGGTCTAAGTTATCACTCCATCTTTTCCTGATGCGTCCTATACTTCGCTTTCACGAGGAGATTTATCTCTGGTAATTCGTACCAATCTGTTATTCGTCATTCGACTTATGTGTTCGTTCCATTGTTTTTTTCCGTTGGAGTACCCACTCGTTTATATTATCCACATTACATTGTCCTCTAATATTTTCACTACGTTCCCTATCCATCAGTGTTTTCCCTGAGTATTTCCATTTCTGTAGTTTCTAGGAGTTGCTTTGTTTTTGATGTGTCCGGTCTTGCTCTGATGTATATATCATAATTGGTCTGATTGTTGTTTTGTAGATTCGTGCTTTTGTGTCTTGTCTGAGGTATTTATTCCGCCATATCACGTCATTCAGACAGCTCACTACTTTATTAGCTTTGGTTACTTGTTGTCTTACTTCGTCTTCAATATTCCCATAACTAAACTTTAATTCTTGTTGGATTACTTGACCGTCCACTTCTAGTTTGCATTTGAGAGGTTCTTTAGCTGTAGTCATACATTTTGTTTCCTTGGCCGAGATGGTCATGTTGTATTGTTTTCCTGTTACGTTGAAAATGTGTAGTAATGTTTGAAGATCGTCCTCATTTTCTGCGAATAACACAGCGTCATCGGCGTAGCAGAGGATTTTAACTTCTTTATCGCCCAATCTACATCCTTTATATGCTCTGCCTCCTGGAAGGACTCAATATCTGGAAATAATAGGCCGGGGACCTAGAATAAAGAACAAGAAGAAAAAAGTAATGTACAGCAATCGCTGCGCGCCGCATTTGCGAGGGAAGGTCGGTGTAAAGCCCTTTACAGACTTTTTTGGTGTAAATTCAAAATGGAAGTAAAGACATTCTCAATAAGATTCAAAAGTTCGGTTTTATCGACTTTCATTATCGCAAATAGTAAAAGCCTAACACATTGGTTGTAGATTCAACCACCAGATAAATGGTATTGTTAACCTAGGATTTTTCAAGAGTTGCAAAGCTTCTTTTTTATCAGGCTATGATGTCTTCTAGTTCTCAACGCAATCTTTCACGTTTTTTTGAACTCTCCATAGTTAACGATTTATATTTCCTACTTCTAATATCTGTCCAATACTTCTTCTGTTCCCATGGACTTCTTCAGAAGGGTGCCTTGTGCATACTACAGTAGTTTTCGTGCTTCAACATCCTCTTCTGCACACATTACTTCAATAATTGTTTTATTTCACATTCTAAAATTTTGTATTGCTGACCTTATGAATTAATCTAGTGCAGCACTTCAAGGATTCTTAATGCGTGTAGCACAGTTCTTCGTAACTTATCAAACTTCAACTCTATACGCAATCGTGTTATGTGTACATCCTGTTTGGTTTTTATTTATATTTTTTTCCATTAATACTGCAATGGGCCGTCTACATTTCTTCAGTATTTGGATCGTTGCTACCCCATAAATTCCACTTTTGTTTAAATTGATTTCTACGTATGTATATGATAGCGTTCTTTTTAGCTGCACCACAGTTTTCAATATAATTTCTATTCTTATTGACCTCAGGTACTGGTCTTCTTCTTCTTCATCAGACTGCTTCTCGCTATTTTTGGATATAGTCCTCCCCCTTCTTTTTCCATATATCCCTATCTCGTGCTAGTTTCATCCAGTTCTTCCCTGCTACATTTACAATATCATCGGACGTCCTCTACTTCGTTTACCTAGACGTGGCCTGCAATATAATAGTCTGTTTGTCCATCTCTCATCTGTTGTTCTTGTCATATGCCCAACCCAGCTCAATTTTTGACGTGCTGTTCTTTCTACTATGTCTGTTACTTTTGTTATTTGTCGAATCCATTAATTTCTTTTTCTGCACTGGTCTTATTAAAGTTATATATCTAAATTTGACAGAGAACATCCCTCTAGTAATTTTGTTGTCATATATGAATTCATGTTACTAAAGGGCTGCGACAAAGCTGTACCATCTCCCTTGTTTGTGTCATATATGAAGTCTCCTTGTCAGTGTAGCCTTTTCCGCCGTTTCGGTCCTTACTCTCTTTAAGTTGAAGTAGTTGTCACATCCTGCCTTTTTTATAATTTAGTAGTTTTTCTTCAATTAAGGTTCTTTTAAATCCATGGTGTCTGGGTCTCCTATCCATTTTTCCTTTATTTTTTCTAAGGTCTCTATTATTCTTCTCCGGTCTTGTATTCTTCATTACTTACCTTATCTGTCAATTTTATTTTCACTAACCTTCTCCAGCACATTTCAAATGCCGGCAACCGCTGTCTGTCCTTTTTTGGTCATGTCTAGGTTTCACAGGCATGCAGATATATACTCCATGTATATTTTTACAATGTTTTTTTATGTTTAGGCCGATTTTGGAGGTGAACTGCGTCTTTTTATTTTATAGCGCTTTTGATATTGTTTTCATTTCTTGTATCCTCCGATATCTCGCTTCACTAATATTTGAAGCTGCCAATAGTGGTTTTGAATACTTAGTGTAATTCAGAAAATCTATAGCTATATGTTTTTAATAATTTTAATCAAAACCTAAATATCAATTCGCATGACCTAACTTTTGTATTATTTTTACGAACCGTGCAGCACCAATATTTAGATTTAGATTTCTACGACCTCAGTTTTCACGCCATACACAAAATGTGTCAACTTTATCTCTGGTTCTTTCATAGAAATAAAAATATATGAGCAATTAGTTTTTCATAAATTACTTAACTTTCAAATTAGCCATGATATACAATGCTTCTGGTTTAGACGATTAATTTAGCTGGAAAGGCTGATTTTACCAACCCTTCCAGCAACATAATATTTCGTTTCGACATACACTTAAACATAATAAAATACAGTTTAAAATAAATATAAATTTTTCTATACATTAACATTATACTAATATACTTCCGTGTATTTAAGGTTATTTAATGAAATGTTACTATTTTGTCATAATTATAGCACTTTTAGGAACCTAAAAAAGTTAACGACTCGAACACAGCAAACATACTACATAAATTGATTTTTTAAACTATTCTCTATCTCAAAAATCGTTGATTAGAGCTATTCATTATAGCGAATAAACACAATTACATGTCAAGTTCATAAAACTTGATTGGAGTTCTCGGAAAACTTACTGGCATTAGGCGAAAATACACAGCTATCCTACAGTAAACCCGAGCACGAATCATTAAAATTAGCACGTTTTCTTCGTTTGTAGGTAATTTTTTCTAGGACGCTAACGATGAGTGACGACTCAATATAGTTATTCACGAAATGGAACTAACAAAGTCTAAAGTAATTAAAATTCATTAGCGCATTTCATCGCTTTCCTGGTGATTTGTGTAATTGTTAGAGGATAAACGGTAATGAGATGTTAAGGCTTAGCGTAGATTTATTTACTCAACCGGATTATTTATTGTGTACCCGACCAAAACCTAACGTAGAGGCCACTTCTCCCAGCTAATTGCTTGAGCAAAAATCCTATCCGTATAAACGCACCGTGCACATTAGGATCTATCTATTAAGCAATAATTCTCTCCGCTAATAATTAAAAGTACTTCGTTCTATTCTATTCCCTTGGGAAAAATCTGAAAGCTTAAATAAAGTAGAGGCGTATAAGTCAAGTTTTGACAGTCAGGCAAATGTGTAATTATAAATTATGATATCGGCTGCAAAGGTCATTTGTATGTTTACATAAGCACACAAGAATTCATTAGCGCTCAATTTATAGATCATTAGGGCGATAGGCACAATAGCCAGATAAATGTTTACACATTTTGGAAGTTTACCGACTGCTTGCTTTTTCATAAATTGCTGCCAATTAATCATAGCGGAAAATATAAGACGCCCATAAAACTAACACGGCATCGTTCCAAACAGAAAAAACGAGCCTCTTTTATGTTTTTGTTGCCAGTTCCATATAATTATAGTTTAAAATTAAACTTTTACTATTTGGTTCGTTTACAGACGAACATTTTTAGTTTAACTAATACCATATTTAAACAGTATTTAATGCGGTAGTTTTGTAATTTTGGGAAAAATGAATAGTAGGGAATTAAGTAACTTATGTTACAAAAACAAGAATACCGATTCGATAACAATTTTTTCACAATTCAAACACAAAAACTGCTAACGTTTTTACGATGGGTTAGTTTATAGCTCGAATTACTTGAAAACATTATTTTTAAGGAAATTACATAATAATTCTTAACATTGAACTAAGATTTATAGCACCAGAAGCTCATCAATAAAAATGGAAATCTTCCAAAACTTGTAGTGCCTGTTTTACCGTATCTTCCACATCTTAGGGTTTCCTAATTACTGATTCAATCAATTCAATACATATAATCAAATAAGTCTTGATCACATTATACAATTCAGGATAAGAACTACAATATCTTCATTTCTGATTCTGTTACCTCTTCTTCATCATAATCCTATTGCCATTTACAGAGCTTCAATGCTTTACGGTCCTGAGTCATTTCCTTCATTTCTGCTAAAGTCTTCCCCTCGTTTTTCCCGATTTCAACTATCTGCTGAAGCCATGTCTGCTTTGGTCTACCCTTTTTCTTTTTGGCTATATTCATTACTTCCATGACTTTTCTGGGGAGTCCTCCTCCTTCATTCTCATGACATGGCCAAACCAGTTTAATTGTTTTTGTCTATTTTGTTTACTAAAGCTTCAGTTTGTAGAGATTCCCTTATTTCCGTGTTTTTATCCTATCCAATTTTATCTCTCCTGCTATTTTCCTAAGTACCGTCATTTCCATTGCTGTGATTGTATTGTTATGCTTTTTAACTCTAGTCCATGCTTCACTAGAATATGTTAAAGTTGGAGCTAATATTGTTTTATAGTGGTTTATTTTAGTTTTCCTACTAATTTCTTTCTTTCCAAATATAGTTTTCATTAGCGCATAATATATCTCATTACCTTTTTTTGTTCTATTGCCTATTTCCTCTTCTATTTTTCCATCATTAATAAATCTGGTCCCCAGGTAGTCAAAGGTCATTACCTCTTCCAAATGTATTCCTTTACATAAAATCCTGTTACCCTGTTCTTCCCTGTTTCTTATTTATAACTATTATTTTCGTTTTCTCTAAATTCACCTTCATACCATTATCTTCTATCTGTTTATTCCGTATTTCTGTTTAGTTTTCTAGGTGTTTCCGTCAATAGAATTATATTATCGGCATATACAAGGTTGTCTATGTGTATCGGTAGTAGGTTTTCTCGCTCGCTGTTCCTTTACTAGTGTTTTTAATTATTCTGTCCATTACTACATTGAAAAGCAAGGGGCTAAGGCTATCCCCCTGTTTAATCCCTATTTGCAGTTCAAATTCTTTTGAAGTTGCCCCATCTATCTGTACATGTGTGGTAACATTATTGTATACACTCTTAATATTTCTGATATATGTAGTTTTCTTAGATCTTCCCATATTATATTTCTATCTATAGAATCAAAGGCTGCTTTTATATCTAAAAACATAACCAGAGTTTTCTATTTGTTTCAATCATTCCTTCGATAACCTTTTTCTTCCTTAATTTTTTTTATAGTATTCTTGTATAAATCTTAAAAGGTTGTTGTTGCCAGGCAAATCGCTCTATAGTTATGACATATAGTGTCATCACCTTTTTTGTGAATAGGCAGAATTATATTCTTTTCCCAATCTTTTGGTATTTTCTCCGTTCTCCATGCTATTCTTAAAATTTCCAATAGCCAATTCTTTTCTCCATTTCTCAACCATTTTATTAATTCTGGGTCTATTTTATCAAAACCGGCTGCTTTACCAATTTTCAACTTTGGTAGAGCTCCTCCCTTTGTATGTTTTCTTCTCCTGCCTCCTCATTTTCTTCCCGGATCTCTCCATCTAATTTATCTAGAGACTCCCCTTGAAATTTTTCACTAAAGTAGTCTCTCCATACTTTAACCACTTCTTCTTTCTATGTGTTTAACTTACTATTATTATCTCTTATGCCCTTTATTATATTCCTATTCCTTCCCCCAGCCTTCTAACTTTCTCCCAGAAAATTATTTTGTTTACGCTATATTCTTTGTTGAGATCCTCTCCAAAAGCCTCCCAGCTTTCCTTTTTATTTTTTCTTATTGCCGTTTTCACTCGTTTCCTCCCCTCATTATATTCCTCTTTGTCTTCGTCTTTTCTTGTTCTTAGGTATGTGTGCCAGGCTGTTTTTGTTTCTCCTGTTAAAAATATCAAATGAACTGAAGTATCACGTGTATCAACAGCAATACTAATACACGCCATGGAGATAGCATGGCTAATGGAATAGAAAGATCAACTAGTGCTGTGACCGCCTACACGCTAAAACGTTTGCCTTCTGGCTCGCCGAACAGTCAAAAACCGAAGATTTTTAATCTTTTTGCTTTTTCTCTCCATTGTAACGATGTATGTTGTACACTGATCATGTCCAATGCAATGACTACATTGTCTTAGTATAAATTATTGTTGTAAGAGCAGTTTTCATGGTAGATAAAGGGAAATGGACATTTATACAAAACATCTAGCATGAGGATCATTATTTTTACGTCTTATTATTTCTTGTTATGTACTATTAAGTTTCCTGTCTCTCTTTGGTGGGATAAATTTGTCTTCAAAGAAAATCTTTCAGCGGATGTTTCGGAAGTGTTTGTTTTTCTGATAGGTATCGATATTTTGCTATTTTCAGTAAACTATAGTCTGGCAGCAAGGGGGAGGAAGCAATTCTCGTGTACAGTCCATTCTTTGCGTATCTCATTTTTTAAATTTTGAAATGTCCTATAGATCAGAAATCATTCTTATCTGGACATCGCAATGTGTTAGCAGTCATACTCAAATGGGAGAAATTTCTGTAGTTCGCATGGTGTTAGCTTTTTCGTTACGAATATTTTCTTCGAGCAAACTGATACATATAGAATTTAATGAGTTGATACAACCACATCTTGCAATAAATTATGCTAACATTTTTACACAAACTCCCATATTGGCAAATTGTTGCTCTCACTTTTTTCTGTTGTAAATATTGTTCCAATTTGAAGTATACTGATTAATACAGAATTGTCAGGAAAATTCTTACAATTTGAGTTACATCGTCCCTTGGAACTTTTACATACCACACTTTTCGAACAAAATTTAGCAGACGTAAAATCCGTGGTTGTTTAAAGATATGCCCATAATAGTACCATTTTTAATTTCATAGATACTAATAATATTGCCAGAAACATCGGATTCGTCAATGTTATTACTCACTAGTTCACGGGAACAAAATTACTTTAAGGGTAGATTGTATGAGCAACCATTTTTTACCAACTCTTTCCGTACAAGGGTTACATTCATTATGAAATTATCGACCATTCAACCATTCCCGTTACTTTCAATAAATTGGGTATGCACTAATTATATATCATCTGTCAACGTGGGGTTTGATCTTGATTAAACCGCCCTACTTATGGGGGTCCGCGCAGCTTGTAGATGATATCGGCAAATGGCTTTCGCTTTCAGCGACATTCTAGGAATTCAGGTTAATATCTTAATACATATTATGGTACCTGTACGGAAAACCGGACCCAGAGATTTACGTGAATTACGAACTAAAACACAGCAAGTCATAAAATACACTTTTAGAAGAAAACTATGGAAAACGGGACAAAATACCAATTTGAAAAATAGTTGGGTGCACAGCTGAATGGAATATCAGTAGTGCGCAACGGCCAAGTAATTATTTCTACAAAAGCGTAAGCAGACAAAATACGGATTTAAACAGCACTTGGTTTTGGGGATAGAATGGGTGGTCGGAATCGGATTGGAAAGCGGGGTCTCTCGACAACAAGAATAACCTCCACCGAGCCAGCAATCTCGAGAAAAGTAAAACAAAAAGTGTAATTTTACTTTCAGAATCGAGTTCAAATAGGAAGGTAGGTATGTAACCTTTCTTAGCATATTGTAGTGCGGCTCGGCCGGAGCGCGGATTGCGACACTAGGAAATGAGAGGATAGCGGATGACGCGGGGCTCCAGAGGCTTGGGGGGACAACACCTCAGCAGCGTGGGAACTGTGGTGCGGCGGTCGCCTCCCCCGCGGCCGGTCACGACTGCTCGAGAACACGATGCGATGCTCCCTTTTAATATACGTCCCATCGACGACCTCCGCCGTGCTCCCATTGCGCGCTAAATCAGAACTGCTGCATCGCGTGCCCCAGAGCCTCGTTATCCTTCTCTCCTCAAATTGACTAAGGCCATCCGCAAAAACTGCACTCGCCTACCAACAATATACTGCGGACGCTTAAGGCCACATAATGAATTCCAGTGACGGATAATGTAAATCTGCAACGAAGAGGAATTCCAACTGCACGACCAACGTCCTGAAATCATACAATTCTGAAGAACCCCCATCTTGAACAACTATGGCAACAACGGTCGTCTCTTGTCGCTTATGGGAAGAACTTTCACAACCAATCAAACGTCAATACACTAAAGGGGCGTTTCAGGAGTTTCCACAACTGTTGCTCTTCTGAAGATGTGTCTTCCTTCACCGCTTGTAAAAGTAAAGTTCGGGGCGCGACATTCCATGTAGTAATTAGGCCTGAGACTCGGCGAGTTAGGGCCGCCGATTATCCCTTCCGGATCCCAGTCATCTAGTACACCGTTTAAAGCGTACCGGACGATGGGGTTAACATTACACCTTCGACGTCAGCTTTATTGCTTCCTTACACAACTGTAGCTTCGATACTCAATTTTTTTAAACGACTGAGTGGACCACCTGCCAGTTGCTAGGTGCGAGGATTGAACCTCTTACATTTAACATCGCAGCCAGCTTCCCTAACCACTCGCTCACGCTGGCGCTCCTTCTTCGCTTGTACCATTAAAAAATTAGCTTAGCTAAATCCAAATTCTTCCTTCTTCCCCAAGAATTTTATAATCACCCCACCCTATAATTACAAATAGCTTACTTCCTTACTCTTTGGGATTACAACCCTCTATAGGTTTAGGCTCTTCAATTAATCATTTCCATTGATGTCTCTTTTCAAGTTTAGTTTTCCACTCTTGTGATTTTCATGATCTTCTGTTGTACTGAGTTCCACCGTCCGTTACCGCCTTTTTATCGTTCTACCATAAACAAGTGTCCATTCCCTTATATTTTTAATGACTTTTATCACTTTTCATTCTTATTACATGCCCTAGCCATCCATTCTACAATTTAACAAAGGTCACTTTATCAGCATGTTTAATTAGTTTATGGAACTAAGAATTCTTCCCCCTTCGGCACATTCCGCTTGGTTCTTCATCTTTATATACCGCAGTATATTCTATTGATTTATGGTTAAGAGCTACGTCTCACTTGCATACATTATGGCTAGACTTATTATAAATTTTCTCACAGTGGTTAGTATGTTTAAACGAACCAATTTTTTATGCATATAGTAGCTTCCCTTACCTGCTTGAATTATTCTAGTTACTTCTACTTACTCTAACCTCTAACTCATTTTGAAGTTTGGTTTTTATGGTTTCTGCAATATTAACATTAACCATTCTGACCATCACTTCTTCTTATTCTTCGTAACATAGAATTTCGGCTTAGACCGCGTAGTATTTGTATATAAACACCCAGAATTTTCTGGCTTAATATGCCTTGCACCTTGTGAAGTCGAGCAAAAACGCGCGCGATGGTCATGCTCTTTGGTGGCTCGTGTTGTTTGAAAACAGATTTGGCCATTTTACTGTTTGTGCATCCATATTGACTAATGTTTCGCAAGACCTTGCAGCTTGCATCATCAGAGTGAAAGTCGCACTGAGTGAATATGGATGCACAAACAGCAAAACGGCCAAATCTGCCTTCAAACAACACGAGCCAGCAAAGAGCACGACCATCGCGAGGGTTGTTGCTCGACTTCACAAGGTGCAAGGCAAATTAAGCCAGAAAATGCTGGGTGTTCATATACAAAACTACGCGGTCTAAGCCGAAATTCTATGTTAAGAAGAATAATTCGAGTAACCGCGAAAGCCTCAAACAATATACATTACTTCTTCTATCAAGTTAAACACATTCCCTGACAAACAGTCACTTTCCTTCACTCCTGAAGCTGAACCAAAGAATCTATGTGCTCTTGCTTCTCCATTGTGACTGCTTTTGTGTACCTCAACGTCATTTTAGCTATTTCAAAGAATCTAATATATTCCACGATTTTACATATTTTTATACTACCTAAGCTTAGGAAGAGTCGATCAACAGGTTATGTTAGCTATTCTATGTTGCTAGTAACATTTTTGATATACAAGGCTTACGACGAAAATACTGTACGTTGTAGAGAGATGAGCTTTACACAGCGGTTTTAATATGCACCAATTTGACCAGCAACGTATTGTGTTCAATAATTATACAATACACACAACAGCTGAGCAAAGTTGTCCCACCGTAATTATTATAGATACACCCACGTCACTCTTCTGGAATACAAGGATAATTACATCAGATGTCAATCGCATAGGTATGCATTTTTTCTTCTTCCCATATAAATTTTACAAGATGGTATATCTATGCGTATGTCAGGTTATGTCTTAATCCTGCATCAGCTTACCTACCATATCATCTTGGCCATTCGCAAAAACTGCAACCGCCTACCAACAACATACTAATGAACTACACTGACGGATAATGTAAATCTGCAACAAAGAGGAATCCCAACTCCATGACGTCCTGAAGTTATACAATTCTCAAGAACCCCCTTCTTGTACAACTATGCCAACCACGACATTGTCGTTTATGGGAAGGACTTCCACAGCCAATACATTTCTTCTATCGTAAATGTAAGTGTTGTCATAATGGACATACCATAGCGTCTCCATAAACATAGTTCTTTCTATACGGTGTATCCAAATATATTTAACAATAATGTCACATATTGATACCTTACTTTCAATCTACGAAAAATATTTGATATTCGCAGATACGGTTTCATTTCCAGACTTGCACTCATCTGAATATTTCAACAATTCAATAAAATACACAAGCTACAACGGTTCCTATGAAGAGATGAAATATTGATTAAAGATATTTTAAACCTACTGGGAAAAGTGATTAATAAACCTCCAGGAACAGTTGTAGGGCTTATGACATCATCCCCAAATTTCCTGAAATGAATTATTGCAAGACCCACTTGATGACCTTATTCGCAGCATGCCCAGAAGGGTAGTAAGCCTCCCTTAGGCTTTCCCATTCTTCTATATTGTGTGTTTTTCCAATCAATCGGACCCTTCCACTCTTCTTATTCATCTGTTTACCTGGTCTGTAGCTTTCCTCTGTTTTTGTTTCCTCGGGGCCTTCATTCCACAACCCTTCGTGCCCATCTATGATCCTTCATTCTTCCTATATGCCCCGCCCAATTCTATTTTAGTGTGCATAGACGTTCTATTACATCGGTTACTTTTTCTTTCTTTTCGTATTTCAGTATTAGGTATTCGGTCTCGTAACGCAATGTTCAGTATTCTTCTCTCCGTTGCCCTGTGTGTAATCTTAAGCTTATGTATAATGTATTTGTTTATGGCCCATGTCTCCGTGCCATAACATATATTGGTCAAAGTATTGCGCTTTTAGAGCGTTTGGTATATCAGATTAAAATACTCCTTGTAACCTTGCGGACGCTGACCATGCCGATGACAATCTTTCAAGTTCACTGCCAGGTTGTTCTTTTGACACATTCAATATTTGGCCTGGATGTATAAACTGTATCTACTTTCGCAAATTTTGCCTTGTAAAGTAATCTCTTGTTGTTCTTTTATATCGCAACTAACTACTGCTATTACTTTCATAAAATATAAGTTAAGCTAGCATATTGATATTTTGCAATTAAAATTTGCAATGGTATTCAGTCACTACGCCAATTCGTAGCACCAATTTCTACTATGTTTTAATGTTGCCATTTATTGGGGAGAATATTTGAATTCCACTAGAAATATCGTACATCTAGAAGATAATAAAATTAGTGAATGTATGGGCAAATTCTAAATACTACTTTCAGCATAAACTACATATTTACCATAGTTATTCAATGTTTAGCCATGTAGCAGAAATAATCGATTTATTATTCTTCGTAGACAATATTTTATGAATCCGTGTTACTACATATATTCATAGAAAACGGTGAAACAAATGTTTCCTGAACTTATACGAAAACATTTTCCTTGAATTCGTTTTTACTAAAACAATTCTTTCACTTACCAAACACTATGTTACCCAACATTTTTAGGGCGGCCTAGACAATGGGCCCATCATCGAATTAGTGATAAAAACAATTATGTTATACATTTCTGAGCGGAACAGCGTTAGTGTATTTAAAAAAAACAGAAGTCAAACACTTTCAACTGAAATTCATTGTAAAATTTTTATAGATAGAATGTTGCATTTAAACAATTTTCATGAACAAATATTTTTTACGTCTTTAATAAAAAAAAGTGATACCGAATGGGGAAAGGCCAATAAAAACTTGAGAGGGGAATTGATGAAGCCATGGAAGTAAGGGCCTTCAGGAACATGATCAAAGGCAAGATGTGACAATCAGGATGCGGTTATATGAATTGCAATATAAATAAACAAATAATTTTCAATGTAATCTTATTCGTAGTCACCAAACTTATCGATTTTTTCGACATCAATACTATAGCTTATATTCAGGACAAGCTTCAATTCAAAGTAATGTTAACTTTGTTAGGAAAGTGAAAAAATGCATAGTGACATACAGGGTAGTATTCTTCCACATTTCACATTAAGAGAAAAACGTTTAGAAAACATTTTTTTCTTCACATCCACTAGCATTCTTGTACTATGTGTACGTACAGCAGTGGCGTAACTATGGGGGGTGATATGGGTGTCGAAACACCCCCCAGAGGCTTTAAGAATAACTAAAATTCGTTTTAAACAAAAAATCTAAAATTACATTTTAGTAATGTATGATTGAATATCAATTATTACATTTGGAATTCGGACTCGACCATTTTTAACATTTTGAATAAGTACATCACTATGACACACGTCACACAATGGTTCCTGGGCAAGTACAAAAGGCGCGCTCCAACTCTGTATCCCGAATCCGGGGCAAGTTGAGCATTGTACTGCCAGATGCAAGTGTATAAAGCACCAGCCTCTACACCGCAAGGTAAATGAGGTTATCGATAATACATACCTACATGTAGTAATCTTATTATAATAGTGTCAATTTAACTAATTTTTTACAGTCAAAATGACATTTAATATTTTCATAGGTTAGAGTTATTGCAAGGACAGGCATATCTTGCAATGTTGTATTACAAGCAAGCTAAATTTATTGTTACTTAGTTAGCAAATAATTATTTCTGACGTCGTTTGGTTAATAAGCAAATAAAATGCCACACTAGTTAATTTCACCTATTTAAATAGACGTCTTTCAACATCAGTTCTTAAATGTATAGGGTATTCAGTAAACACAAAAACATTTTAATTTTTTTCAAGTTGGCACATGCATATCATTGTTGTTATAGGAATTCTGTATGTTGTTTTGCAAAGGTTTCCACACCTGTATACAGACAGATTTGAATTTAAAAATGACAATTAATATTTCT
Source organism: Agriotes lineatus (assembly GCA_940337035.1). Taxonomy (NCBI): domain Eukaryota; kingdom Metazoa; phylum Arthropoda; class Insecta; order Coleoptera; family Elateridae; genus Agriotes; species Agriotes lineatus. Next base: position 64,461,921 of record OW679202.1, read on the forward strand.
CCTTGTCAGTGTTAAAGTAAATATTTTTCTAGAAATTCTCACCTGAACTTCCCTAAAATTTAATAAAAATACGTATTAGTAAACGCTACATCAATAGTATGTAACACAGTAATTGTATAATATCCTTAAAAGTAGTTAATTACAACATTTATGACAGATGGGAAGTAAATGTCACACTCTTAACCTATTTGTTTTAGTAAGTTTTTGTAAGTACATTCCTAGACAAAGATAAATTCTGGAAGTACACTCATGAAATATTGGAAATCAAAGGCCACTTTGCGTTTTTATGTTCACTGAACAGACTATAACTAAGGTACTATTATTTTCTATAATAACTGTGAAAGTGTTACAATGTTGGTAGATTTGTGATTGAAATGCTAGGAAATTTTTATACCTCGTGTTGGTAGAACACTAGAACTTTTTTCAAAATTATGGTTATGTGTCAATTTTGAATGTCAAAGTTTCTTAATTTGAACTCTGGACAAATTTCTTTTTTTAACATGGATTCATCATCATGATCAATAAAATATTCAATAATTAATGAATTTGCAATATTTTACGATGCTGGTCGTTTTACCTACTATTATGACTAAAGCTGATATATGGCAAATGCATATTTTGTATATTTGATATGCCGGCAAAACTTTTTGCATATGTATACTAATTATGTGAAAACAAATCGTTTTAAGCCAAGTTTCATTTTGCATATTTTGCATATTTATGCGTTTTTGAGCATATTTTATGAATTTTGCATATTGGGTTATATTTAGCAATAATTTGTAATGTATGAAGAACTTTTTGATTTTTTTTTTGTAAAATTTACTATTTTATTAAATTTATTAATAAAATTTTTATGTACAACTGAGATATATACTTTCACTTTTTGCCGTTGGAGTGCAGTGTGCGCATCGAAATGAGCAGAGGAAAGGGGAAGTCCCTGTTAAAATCTTTGACTATATAAACATAGACTGCCAGCAACCCCCATTTTTCCCATAGAAGCAGTGTGTAAGGAATCTGCCAACACAAAATCCATTTCAAAAGTGTTGGGTGAATAAAAATAAATATACTCATACAAAATAATTAAAATTTTTGCATTATTTGGATACCCTACTTATTTTCAAAAAAATTAGAGCATATTATGTGCATATATTATAACTTTGGGTGCATATACTCAATAAAATGTATGCATATATATGCGCATATTTTCGTACTTTGAGTGCAGATAATTATCAGCTTTAATTATGGCATATCTGTCAAAATGACAATAATTTTTTTAGTGAAAAAAAAGAACTAAAAATTTATGTACCAACATTATTAAAACTAGGGACCCTGAAGGAATGCAACTTATCCCCTAGAAAGTTGACCTTGAAAATGATTAAAGAAAAAAAAGTACTTTAGGTGGTCTACACTGCCAAGAAGTTAAATCAAGGCCTACCGCAAGTCCTATAAAAATGAAATCAACTATACTTTCTGGTACGTTCATTTTTTAATTCTTATTGTAAAGTTGATCACTCTCCCAGAACACCCCCCAGAGCAAAATATTAGTTACGCCACTGACGTACAGTATAATTTAAAAATATTATCGTTTCAATAAACGTAAACGAATGAAACATCCAAATTGATGCTATTAAAGTAATCTATTGATGGGTTCTCAAGCGCCGATATCCTTCAAACTATTAACAAACATAGAAATATTTGACACTTCAACTAGCTCTCTATAACAGAAAATCGCAAGTATGAATTCTATTCTACACAAATGCATTTTAGAAGTTTCAGGAAAATTTTCAAGAACCATCAGCAGGCAAACTTTGTAGTGTTGTCATCTATCTTTCGTTCAGCAACGGACGACCCCTATATTCAAAATCTACTATTACCAAAATAATCGTGACTACGAGTTTGCAACCCGCAGACGAATTAGAAGGGAGTAGAACGCGCCGTATTTGAAAAAACCGGAGTCGTTGCAAATTCCTCGCTGCGACTTCAAATTCATAATTATAAGTTTGGAGTAACTGAGATGCAATAATAAAGGGATGGGAAAGCCGAGCGACCAGCGAGTACACGGCAGCGCAGAATTGCCTTTGGTACCGAGTGCGTTCAATGGCACCGGAGGCGACTCCGGGAAGACGCTGTCAAATCATGAAAACCTAATGACTGTTAAAGCGTTTCAGTCGTATGCAAAAGGCATCCAGGATTGTAGATGTGCGTTTACCCCAAAATTAGCAAACATTACTCTAAATTTCCCCTTTTGCAACTTCAAAGTTTCTGAAAATAAAAATCTGATGTTTGTTTTTTGTTTGTGTCGTCTATATTTGATTTTAAATTCACAGGGCAACTTTTTCTGTTAATTTCAGAAGCTGCATGAGAAACTCTTCTGACGTTTTAAACTAGCTGACCATATCATCGACTTGGATTTCTGTCATAGATTCCATATTAAATGATTGTGGCAATTGGTAGCTCTTGTTTCTCTGATTACAATTATTAGAAACAACTTTAAAAACAAGGTATGACATTAACTGGAAGATTCAAATACAATTTTGGTCGCCTCACCTTCTACGAGATACTTTCTTACTATTTCAAATATGCAGCAGAGCACCGTTCTGTTGAAACCGAAAAATTCGTCAAATGCTCTTGGTAATTGTAGTGTAAAATAAAGGTATCACCCAATAGATCAACCCAAGTAATTGCAGTAAATCCAAATTTTGTCGTCTGGGATAATGCTGGTGTGAATTTTAAACACACCAAATCTGCACATTGTAACGTTTATTAATTAATTATGCCGCAATTAATAAATTTACATGCGACTGTCCATGTATCATTGAGATAATTACAGTCTTCATTTATTATACCTAACAGGATACTCTATGGCCATGAATTTCCCCAATACTATGTTGCTGTTTTATTATAAAATGCCATTAAATTCAAACAAAAGTACCTGCATAACGGTAGGTAGTCAAATATGTAATTTAATATTATGGATCTGAAATTGACATAAGCTGAAATCAGAAAAACGATGTTTTGAATTTCCATAATCCTTTAATATGGACATTATAAACAACGAATGGGTATGATAATAGCTTTAAATAGTTTCAAACGCCGGAACAGTAAATTATATGGAATTAGGTAAGGGGAACATTGTTGTCAGCGCGCTAAATTATTTTTTTTATATTAAATATTTAACCTGGTTTCAAATTTCAATTATATTCATAAATTGGCAAAAATTGACGTTGCGTACTAGTTAATATCGGATTGAGATTTGATATCTTAATAACATCAGAAGTGTCATACACACGAAGACTAAGAGAAGTATCCGGCTATAGAATTATTTAAAACATCTTAAATCGCGGGTGATTTTAGCGCATCGCATACCAATCTTAAAAGGTCCTAAACAGGAAGTCCCCCAGTAAACACGATTTTTCAATTAAAAATAGCACTTACCACAAGCTGTCATCAATATTGAAACAAAAAACAAAGTCAGTGATTAGTGTCATGCTGTAGCTTACTTCAAAGTGCGGGTTCGTTGTCTACCCATGAATTCAAATCTCCAATGCGCGCGGCTCGACTTCGCCCGAAATTTGCAACTTCGCCCGAAATTTGCAAAACGGGTGTTGACTTGTCGTCAAAATTTGGAGAAAACGCCGGAGTTGATAGTTACCTGGCAAATCGTTCCTTGTCTTGAATGCTGTCGTCCTCCATCCTGGTGTACTTGCTTCCACTTGGGTCGTCTTCATCGGACCTGTAAAGCAAAATTGCGCATAATAAATTACGAACGTAATTAGCTGTACAGCAAAAATTAATGCTACGTTACAGCGCTATTTTAACGGGACAACTTATAATAAAGCGTAACGACTTAAAAAGAGCGCGGACCCAACAATTTGCTTCTTCAAACACTAAGTATAGTTTCCCTGGCTTTTTACGAAACCGGCATTCCGAGGCAATTTTAAAATGATTCGATGTTATTAGTAGCAACTACGCTGTGCAAAAAGTTCATGGCGGAGTCCTCTCTTTGTATACTACTGCAAGCAGACGTATTATGACTAATTTGCCAAGGTCGTACAATGATAAAAACTTGTTTGATAACTAGTTTTGAATATCATATGTTTAGCATTGTTCCCCAAAAAACCAAATAAAGGATGCCATATGAAATCGCAAATAAGGGCAAGGCAACAAAACGACAGCTTCATATAAGAAACTGTACTTACAAAAATTATTCTTTGGGTTAGTTATTATCTTCTGTATTTCCTTCCTCACACAAAAAAAATATTCTAGTACAGTCAAAACTATTAGCGATTTTCTTGCAGTAAATATAACAACATTTTTCCAATGTTTAATCCTTGGCCTGCGTATTCAGATCTTATTTATATATAGTGCTTCGGTTCCACGAGACTGGTCTCGGTCTCGTCTCGAAATTCGAGACGAGACCGAGAACGAGACTTGTTAAAATTTTCGAGACCGAGACCGAGACTTGAGCGGTCTCGGTCGCGGTCTCGGTCTCGTCGAGAGTCTCGATTTTTTTAACATTTTATTCTTAAAAAAATTACTTATTCTAAGTTATACGGAAAAAGGCAGCTATGTGTACTATTTGCATACCGAGGGCAAGTATTCGCAGGCGCGAGAAATACATTAAAAATGCTGCACTGACTTGATTTAAAAATCGAATTGGGAGAAGTACCGACTAATGAATCACCTCATTCGCACACAATATGTTCTATTTTAAGATTTGCGATTAGTAGAACGTCATCTACATCGGTATACGAAGCAAGGTCGAATGTTGTAACATCAAATTTTACTTTGCATATTAAAATTTGTTAAGACCTCGTCGATACCGAGACCGAGACCGAGACCTACAAAATTTTCGAGACCGAGACCGAGACTGAGACTTGGCATTTGAACCGAGATCGAGATCGAGACCACTATAGGTCTCGACTCGTCGAGACCGAGACTACCCCAGTCTCGGTCTCGTCTCGACAAGACGAAGCACTATTTATATACAGAAATAGAAAAAAACATAAAGAAAAGCATTTTTCTTTTACATTTTATAAAAGAGAAACCAGTCGAGATGCATGATGCATTCAGAGAAGGCATGACATCAAGAATTATAGTAGAAATTGCAATATTAAGCCACTATTACATGAGGAAAGAGAGAAGGCAGAAGTGGATGATTTCAAAACGAATGTACGTATAATGGCAATTCCCTACGACCATTTTGTCTTCCGAGCATTATTTGCAAACTGTTCAAACTCCCAATTTATTTAAGACTATACATTCCATAAACTAAATATAGAAAAAGCAATACAATCAAAATGTTCTGCTGAAGACAAGTTCGATAAAAACATCAAACGTTCCATTTACTATTTTCTTGTTTTAAAAATTATTAATCTGTTTAATGATGTACGTAGTGGTAGGTGTTAATCCACGCCTCTTAGGCCCTTCGCACACGGAGCTACTCAGTAGTGATCGGACTGGTGAGTGATTGAAATCATAAACTGATTTGTGATTAGTTTTTATTGTTATTTCACACACGGAGAAACGCAAAAGTAACGAGATTTAAATCAGTGTCGAATTATTCAGCCCGAAAGCATGTTGCTGTCGTGTTTTATATTTTGCATAATCGAGTATTTTCACTATAATATAGTGAGGAGAAAGATATTATTACACAATTTGTTTCACTTCTTACTTTCACACCATCTTCCTTACTTATTTTCTGATATAATTTTAGTCAGTTATACTACCCTTTCAAATCATTATGTTTACAATTTTAAATAATTTTAGCGTAAACCAGTAGCTTACTGTACTCAGAAATAAATTAGAATTTTTTTTAAAATCATAGTAGGTCTTCGAAATAAGTTATTACAAAAAGTTGACCAGAACCACAAAACTTGTGAAAATCCAAATATGAAAAAATTATTGTTATTATTATTATTATTATTTCATAAAATCTTTTACTTCTCGGCTTGTATTTTCCTTATTTATTTTCTGATCCATTTCAAATTTTGATCAATTATACTGTCTTTTAAAAGTGTCACTTTTTTACATTTTTTTAAAATAAGTTCAGTGAAAAACTAGTAACCTACTTCAATCAAAATGAATTGCGAAAAGTCATAGTAGTTTTATCAAAAACCGTTATTTAAAAAGTTGCTCAAAATCGCAAAAAAGATAATTGACCAACATTTGAAATCGATGAGAAAATAAATAAGGAAGATATAGGGGTGTGAAGATAAGCAGTGAAACATTTATTGTAGTGATGGGCTTATTCGAATGAAAAATAACCGGTTATCCGGTTATTGAAATAACCTATGTAACTCGGTTTTCGTTCCAAGTATTTGAATGAAAAATAACCTCATGCTGATGAGTACTACGCTTTGAATATAAAACCTCTATTCAAAGGGACTACGTGCCATATCTCAGCGACCTACGCAATGCTCAAAATTCTGTAAATATAAATACGTCATAACTCATAAACAAAGCAGGTTGTACTGAAAACACCATTTGGTTATCGCGTAACTACCTCCTATCATAAAAAATATCAAATTATCAAATTCTGGGGACCTGAAACCTGAACCCCTAAAAACTGCAAACGCATCAAGCTATAAAACAATTTTTTATTTGCTTACATCTCCAAAGGTTCAAAACAAGAGGCGGCGCCTTTAACCCGCCCGATCGATAAAGTTAAACGTTTTACCACTTTTTATTGCGATTAGCAAGCAGTCCTGCATATTTCTTTCTTTCTACACTTCTTAATAAATACCTCTTAATTTCCAATACATAACACATAATGTACGGTCGGCGCCTTAGAAATCGGACACTACACACTATTATGATATATTTTGCATGTATTTTTTAAGTGTATAAACTGGGTTTTTACAGTTATTATGGTTTTAGTTGTTACGTCAGATTGTTTATTGTTTGTCAATTATGAAATGCCATCACACATTAATGAAGTAACCGGAGCAAGAAAACTCCAAAAACTAGAAGAACATATTACGTGTCCCGATTTCTAAGGCGCCGACCGTACATATTATGTTTTGGTTCCTCTGCTATCTGCAAGTTACGATGTCGATGACGGTGAACCGCCAACCGGAAAACCGGCTGAGTTAATCGAAACGAATCGAGAGCCAAAATTTATTCGAATGATTATTCAAATAATCATTCAGTTATTAATATCATTCGAATGCAAATAATTCAGTTATGAAAATTGTCCGGTTATGCCCATCACTAATTTATTGTATGAAATCGTAATAATAATAATAATAATTTTTCAATAAAAAATTGTATTTCGACTATAGTGATTCTGAGCAACTTTTTCTAACAAAATTTTTCGATAACGCTGGGCTTATTCTGATTTCTCATTTTTTGCATCTATTTTTGATCGCAGTAGGCCTGATTTGCAATAAAATTACACAAAAATGGCTAAAATAACTCTTTTAAAGGGTAGTATAGCTGACCTAAATCTAAAATCGATCAGAAGATAAATAAGGAAGATACAGGGGTGTGACGGTGAGAAATAAAACGCACTGTAGATACAGAAGATAAAGAAGAAACTTTTATGTTCACCCATATTTAGAATATTCTGCTAGTGCATAATTATAGTATAGAGGCCATAGATGGGGCAATTCTCTACCTCCCTTGCGATTTTGGCATTAATAATTTGTTCATTCATATTGCCTATTTGTTGATTTCCTAGAATTTAGTTGGTAACTGGTAGCCCGGCATCTCGAGTTTCCTGTGACTGATCACAAATTGGTTACAAACTAGTAGCCGATCTGTAGCTTCGTGAGCGGACCTCCGTATAAATACACTAGCGGTGACGAGCAAGCAACTGGTTAGTGATTGTAGTTTAAATTGAGTTACTTTTCAGTTTCTTTCGAGTAGCTCCGTGTGCGGAGGGCCTTAGTGTTTGCATATAAAACTTCAGAAACTACCTTACGAAGTTGGTAACATTCAAGATACATTACAAATATTTTTTAGTTTTATTCAAGTAATTTTGACAACCATATCTAACCTTACCTCTATTCTGTAGAAACCCCGGGTAAACATACCCACTTTAATGATTTTTTTAAGATATCAATTTCGTTTGACAACATGGACGGCTGGACGTCGTGCTCTTTCATATTTGCTACACATTTTCGTATGAATACTTAATCGAGTTAAATACACTTTTTGAGCATTCAAACGTTGAAATTTGCTAATCAAACAAGAAATTATAGGATTTTTAAAAACATTTACTGAAATGTCACAATATCGTGCAAGTTACTTTAAGTATATATTATGCCTATTTTGTGGGTTTTGTTGTAGAACAGAGTTGTAAATAATTAACTGGAATCAGAACTATCAATAATGAATTTGAGAAAACTGTAGGTGTAAATTTGTCATTGCTGGTACTCAGGGGCGTAACAACCGGAATGAGGGTTGTGTGCGAGCTTCGAAATGGACCCAATTTATTATTAACTCATTTAGACCTAAAAAATAGCACAATACAATTTTGAATGTGTTAATAAATTTGACACAAGTGACATAATCATGCATAAGAGTATAAAAAGCCATGGCAGCAAGTTTTACACTACTCGACAGCTTTATTCTTCTCTTTACGGACTTGTCAAAGAACAAACGTCATTTTTGACAATTCAACATTATATTTTTTCGAAAATCGTAAAAACAAGTGTCATTCGCGTGTTGGTATCGATATGCAGTTTGCCTTTTTCAATGGTAAAAATAGGTTATTTATTTATAAGTACATTTATAAGTTATTTTAAAAACATGCACGAAATACTTGGCAGCCTTCGAATGATTTTTTGACTCTTAAATTATCTTGTTATCATAATAAAGCAATAGAGATATTATAACTATGATTCTAGAATCTGCAAAACGGCACAGCTCGAGTAAATGTTTTATTACTTTTCTCATATTATTTTCAAAGGTAATAGTTATGGGCCCCCTGATCTCTTTGGGCCCTGTTCGGTCGCACACCGGTAGTTGCGCCACTGATGGTACTATTGGTATTGCCAAGGCCTTCTTAAGAGGGGGGTGTAAGGGGTGCACGGCACCCGGGCGGCAGAGTTTAGGGGGCGGCAGCTAGGTCTTGTGGACTCTGTTTTTGGTGAAATTTCAAGAAAGATACAAAAAATGTGTATAATACTGACGAAAAGAGGACTACTGGTTACTGTAATGTATAGTAGCAATTGTGAGATAAAATGTTTATTCATATCGAACAAAACATAAACATAGTTCGACGACCCCAAAGCGTAAATAGTTGAAATTGCACTCTATAATTCGAAATTGCACAGTTCATTTCGACAGTGTCTCCAGACGCTGTCAAAACAAAAACTTTACTTGCACTTCAATATGCAGTTCTCTAAATCAAAACGGGATATTTTAAAAACACTCCAAGGAGGACAGGTTTTTTCCCGGTCATTTCGATTACTAGCCTTTAAAAATTGAAGCTCTTTGATTTGCCCAACGAAGGTAGGTAATTTCCCAATTTATTTGAACACTTTCCCTGACGTTATAAATAAGCCCTTCGCGCTTATTTGTCTTAGTGCTATATCGTTAGTGAAAACTGTGAAGAGGCAGTCTATTTTGAGCATTGTTGTACGAGGTACCTACCAATAATAACGATGGCGGTCATTCAATATTAAGCCAGACAAAATTTAGCGTTTAGGGGCAGTACGAAAAATTTGTTTCAAAACGATAACGATTTTTTGAAAAATAATAGAAAGTATTTCAAAATTTGATGTTATAGCAGAGCAATAAATCGTATTGAAAACGACCAACAATGCAATATGCCTCATTACCTTAGTCATAACATTCAACATAGATTTGTTTATTTGAACCCCTAAACAAAACGATAAGGGAATATTTTCTTGGATTTTGTTCTATTACTGACACGTCAGGACAAGGATTAACTACGTTTTTATTGAATTAAAAAACTTAATATTAATATTAATCACATGCGCGGTCAAGGCTACGACAATGGTGCTGATATAAAAGACAAAAGATAATTTCGAATATCAATCCTGGAGCATTGTATACCGGGTGACAATGATACCAGAGCCATGCTTCTATCTCCTATGAATGAATTTAGATAAAATTTGATAGAAGGATATTAGACATAATTTCGGATTGACATAACGGTATAATCAAAATGGCCGACTTCCGGTTTTACCGGAAATAACAATCAATTTAATTTGTTAAATCAATCACCTTATACTACATTTTATGTTTTTCGCAATCTACGACTCAAATTACATACAACAATGTTGCCGAATTTGCTTAGGTATTAGACACACAGAAATATTAAAAGAAATCATTAATTAATTTTTCTTCCATTTTAGATCAAGATAAAGTAGTGCATGATGCATATCGTTAGATTGATAATTAAATTTGCTGTTTAATGGCAAGATGGCCCGTAGTAGGTGCCATTTAACAAAAGTTTTATTAAAAAACGTGTTTAGCAAATTTTGTTCTTTTATTAAGAGTTTGCTATTGATTTTATTGATAATATAGCTATTATTATTAGTTGATAAAGTCAATTAGAACATATTTTTTTAAGACAGAGCATTATAGTTGAAAAAAATAGTTTTCCGTTTGAAAAAATGAAAATTTGGTGATATTAATATATGTATTTTGACTTGTAGATTCCAAAAAAACATAAAATATACAGGGTGATCCATTTAAAAAATAAAAGTTGGTATCATTTCCGGTGAAACCCGAAGTCGGCCATTTTGACTATACTATCGGTGAATCACAAATTATTTCTACTATCTTCATATACAATTTTATCCAAATCGATTCATTAATAAAGAATATATAAGCATGGCCCTTATCTCATTGTCACCCGGTAAACCATGTGCAGCACATAGTCTTAATTTAGTTGTAAATGATGCTGCAAAAAGTTGGATATCACCAATTCCTTTGCCTATCCAAGAAATGTAAGTATGTATTCTTTTCAGTGTCAACGTCGCAGTGGCAATCTTAAAAAAAGCACTTCCCACTTTAACCCTAAGTCACTTTCCGATACACGATGGGAAAACAGAATTGACGCCGTGAAAGTCGTTCATTTTAATTTGAAAAAAAATATATAATGCTTTATTTTTTATTTATATTGATTTCAAAAATAAAGTCATACAAATTTGTTTATTCCTTAGTCACTTGGTATATTTGATTAAAAATTAATATTGTAAGTACAATTATGCAGAAATCTATTATGATACTTCCAGAGGCTGTTAAAATGTTGGAAGAAAAAAAATATTTAAGTGAACGCCAGACTCAGCTTATACAGAAATGCTAAATGAATCAAAAGTCATTGCTGAAGGATTGGATCGTGAGATTAGTTTCCCAGCAATCGGTACTGTGCGACCGAGGAAAAGGAGGCCTGTGTTTGATTACGAAGGTAGAGACGATGTTATACAAAATTGAGAATTACACTTTAAAGTCAATTTTTAATTTTTTCTATTTGACACCACCATAACTAATCATTACCTGTCACTGTTATTGAGGGTAAAAATTCATTTTTCAAGTTAAAAATTATAAAAAATTATTTACGATCAAGAATGAGACAAGAAAGACTATCAAATTTAGCTATAATAAGTATTGAAAACGACATTAACATAGATATAAATGACATTGTAAAAGAATTGGCGATACGAAAATCACGAAAAGTTGAGTTTGATTGTTGAAACATATTAGTATATATCACTTTTAAAATTGTAATCGATATTTTAATGTTGTAAGTTTGTGAGATTAGTAATGAAAGTGTTTGGTTTATATTAGAAATGTGTCTCTATTAGCTTCACTCAACCATCACATAAAGACGTCCCTGGGTATAGCAATTGCGTTATGACATTATGACTTATTAAGTTCCTGCTAAATCCACAGGGTGCAACTATGTTAGCATAGGGTATGGTATATTCAGCTATGCATTATCCAAGACAATATCAATTGAAAGGTTATTTAATTGATTTGGGACTAATTAATATTTAATTGCAACAGTTTTAAGAGCTTTCGCAACCTCCTAACAATCTTATATTATAAGAGCTGATGCCGCCGGCCGCCGGTCGCCGTCCGACCGTAAGCACTGGCGCGCGCACATGCCGACCGCGCACAAGTGGCGACGCAGCAAGCATTTGTATTGTTAACGCTGGCAGGGCCGGACGTAGGCTGGCTACCAGCTTAAGCAAGCATTATTATTGTTAACCGGACGTAGGCTGGCCAACGCGTTCTAGTATATATTATATTCTAGTACTACGGTATTTTCGGAAGTTTAAATTTAATTTTGAAACTAACATTGCTATCGTCGTCATTCATTGTGCGAATTATTAAAGATACAGTTTCAAAATTATTATATGGTTCATATTTATATTAATACGTTTTGGCAATTATATGAAATCCCCAGATCCAACGGTTAGAATTAGATGTTTAATATTAATATTTAAATTATATACATATGTGGAATACATTTCCTTAATGTGGCTTTTACTGTCATTAATTTTGATATCCTTGTTTCTGTATTAATACAACACTAGAAAATTTGCAAAAATACAGAAAATATGAATACATACTATAATAGTATATGCTGACTAATAACATTGAAATAGTGGCAGTGCCAATTTTCATTCCAACAGCCAGATTCCTGTTGCCCACGATCCCAAGCTGCGTACGAGGATGAGAAGTTTCTTTTAATAATAGTATCCTAGAGATAAAATCATAATTGGCGTAAGCCCCAAAAAAGCCAATGCCGTTATAATGTTATGTCACGCATGACAGGCAGCGAATGGTGGGCAAAGAAATGACTCAAAATTAAAAACGCCAAAAACTTCTCGAGCAAATTGCAGGTAGCAGTGCATTCCAGGTTTTTTAGAATCCATGACTAACGCCGAATCGGCTTAGGTGACGAATGTGGGACAGCTTGCATTAATTCGTGCTAATTATGTAAACATTCTACAGATGCGACCGTATGTCGTTGCAGCCTGCAGAGATTGCAATAATCGTTTCGGCATTTGTCAGTGCCGACACATTTCTCATCCTTTGTCTTGCGGAAAATGGCCTCGATCGGATGAATAATCCCGCTGAAATGATGAGGATACAAAACATTGTTCGCTTGTGAAATGTATAAAGCAAACTGCGGTAATTATTTTGACACCTTTAACTTGATCTGGTTTCATTGTCACAGCTGCCTAGCATTGATCTTCACGATTGCGTGCGATTAAAATTCAGGAAGGAGTTGAATCTTATTGTGGATTGCTAAATACTTAATATTAATGGGAATTAATTAAACTACAAAATTCTTCAGTAGTTTCTAAAATTAATGCTACAGCGTCTACTCTGAAATCGTTTTGACAACTGTCAGTTAATGCTAATATTGAAACATTTCCAATTTGCAATCCGATTAGAAAAATGAATACCAAGCAAAAACACGTAATTAAACTGGTATGCGTACCTATATCAAATTCTGATTATACCATATTAAAAATTCAGATGAACCAGAGGAATACGTATAGAACTATTACATAACGTGCATGTCGAGGCTCTTCATACGCTATAACCGAAGTAAGCAATGTTCAATAACAACCAATTCCTATTAAACCTCACAGCTAACATTTAACATTTTCAATAATAAATTTGCTTTTTGGTAGTACTTATTACAGAAGTGATGACTGATGACAAATGATAAAAATTAAAATAGTTACGTCAAATTCTACCTTACAATATAGCAACGTTAAGAACAGGAGCACATCTGTACCAAACCGTTCTAGTAATACGTTTAGTACAAATTAACAGGAAATACATTTTTATTTTAGCAGACCTAAATACGTACAAGAAGTAATCGGGGCTCATCAAGAAGCAATGTTAAAAAGAAAATGGAAAAATCTTACTAGCAGTATTCAAAAAATTCTGAATGGACATTTTGCACTTAAAAATAACCACAGATATACATGAATACAGAAAACCAGACGACTGAAAACCATAGTAAATTATGTAATAGCAAAACAACACACTAAATTGAATATTCAAGATGTATCAGCCCTACGAGCAGTAGAATGCGGCTCCGATCATCACTCATTCTGCCAAAAATTAACTCTCCATTTAAGAAAGGCCCATTTAAAAGCACTGCAAACGTCATCACGTCATCGCAAAACATAATGAAGCTCCTCCAAACATGAAAAATCTCCGGAAACTCAATATCAACAGCTTAAAAGACGACTGTATTAAATTTCTGTATACAAGACTAATCCAGAAATTAGAAAATGTGTCAGATGACTGGTAATAGATGCAGGAATTGAAGCACTGGGAGAAGTGTCGTATTAGCAAAACGAAAGTCCATCAAGGGTGCCTTTGGAATTTTGAAGTCATGTGTATTATAGCACCAGAAGATATGAAACTGTCATTTTGACATTTATTACAAAATAAGGTTATGATCTATTTTTCTTATCTTTCTGCAGGCTTTGGAAATATTTCCGTGGCGTTTATTACGGGAAATCTTTATCATGGTTATGATCACGTTGCGATATTAGCCACCGTCAATAAAATATCAGTGACAAGGATTATGTATAATTTTCTGGTCTTTATAATACACCTAACTTCACATTTCAAAGGCATCTTTGATGAACTTTCTTTTTTCTCATACTATACATCAGTTACACGTAAGACGAGATAAAGACTCAGTGGTGGAACGAAGAAAAGTTATAACAAAAGAGAAGAAAGCACTCTATAGACGGTGGTTACAAAGTAAAGACAACGAGTATATAAAAGCGTATCAACGATGTAACCGAGAAGTGAACAAAATGGTTAGCAAAGAGAAAAAACGAGCCTTGGCAGAAAAACATTTAAAGAAATTTACAGATATTTGGGTAGCACTTAATCACGAGAATCGTGAAAAGCAGTTAAATAACTGAGAAGCAATAAGAATGGGTGTAACTCCTTACAGCCGGTAAGTCTAGACAAATGGAAAGAACACTATAGCAAACTATTAAGCGAAAATAGAGAAAAGTTTAAGACTACGGAAACGAAGGAGAATGACGAAACATACAATAAGTATTATGCCAATCCCAACAGAAAAGGTGATAAAAAATGATAAACTTCCTGGCCCCGTCGGAGTATACATAGAACTTCTACAATATGAACAAAAAATTATTGGTTTATTGGCCCAGATGCTTAACAAATGTTTAAGAAGTGACGAGATCCCACCTGAATGGAAACTAGTGTAAGTATAAATAAGCAACATACATAAAAAGAAAGATAAGAAGAGTGGGATAATTTGTGCATAATCGTAAAAACGTGAAGAAGCCGCGCAGCGCAGTTGGGTAGGCGCTAGACTTGCCTTAAGCAAGTCCTCGGTTCGAATTCCACAGGGGCCGGAATTTTTCCGCAGCGATTGGAATCGGGCTCGGTGAGACCATTCAAGATTGGTCCCCAAATTAACTGTGCTCTACTCAGAACCACAGACCTAAGAGATAGAGTAACAAGGTCAACACATCACCATGGCACACACCTCACACAATGGTTGCTGCGCAAGCACAAAAGGCGCGCTCCAACTTTGTATCCCGAATCCGGAGCAAGTTGGGCATTGTACCGCCAGATGCAAGCGCATAAAGCACCAGCCTCTACACCGCAAGGTAAATGAGGTTATCGATAATACATAGTAAAAACGTACAGGAGAATATTTAAATGCCGGATCGACGACCAATACGAAGAAATTGAACAAAGTGGGTTTCTGGCAGGATGATCACGTATAGACAACTTGTTCTGCTTACGTCAAGTCTTAGAAAAATGAGTAGCCAGAGACAGAGAACTACTTTTACTGTTTACAGACTTCAAAAACTGTGGAAGAAAGTCATATTGAGAGATACCTTATTAGAGCGGCCCATGCCTGGCGTAAGGGAAAAAAGGTACAAGTTAAAGTAGGCAGAAGCTTCAGTACATCGTTTGAAGTAATGAAGGGCCTCAGACAAGGCTGCTGCCTATCTTCCACTCTTTTCAATATCTATGTGAATATGCTAAGTGTACAAAGAGAAGAAAATATAATGGTATGGGGGGACCCATTGCAGATAATACCCTTTTTGCAATTCGCGGACGATCAGGTGATCTTAGCTACAGATGCGCTAGACGTCGACTATATGTTAAGAAAGTTACAGAAAACCCAATAAGATTTTTAAAAAATCACTAAAGGGTTATACTCAGAACTTCACTCGCAACTAAAAATGTTGAAAATATCAAATAAATTTTAAATGTAACACGTAAATGGGACAGTAAAGAGCAATTAAACAGAGAAAGAACGGTAATCTGACAGTTAAATACAGTTTTGGAGTAAAGGAAGAACAAAGTACACAAAACATCGGATATACAAAACAATTGTTGAGGGAATAAGTGTGTATGGAGAAGAATTATGGGAAATTAATAAGACAAATAGAGAAAAACTTAAGAGCTATGGAGATGGGCTATTGGTGGCACTGCTGCACTGCTGCAGGTTAACACGACAGGACAGAGTTTGCTACCAAGATATGAGAGAGAATGGAACTGGACATAGATATTATAGAAACGATCGAAATGAAACCGTTACTATGGTGCGGACATGTGCAAAGAATTGGTGAAGAGAGATGGGCCAAACGGAAATGGTTTCCGCCGGAGAAAATAAAACGAGGCAGACCAAGGCGGAACTAGAAACAGGAAGTTGATGGTGTCATGAAGAGTATGAACCTGCAGGAAGGAGAATGTGCGTTCAAAAGCTTTAAAGACATATCAATATGTTAAAATAATACAATATAAACAAATAATTACATATTATTATACGTAGTAACATATGAACGTAGAATAAGGTTCTGTATTCGCAACCACACTGTCACACTGTTTTGTAATAATCAATATATTTCAAACGCGAAGCTTTTTTTGTCGGCATAATTCTTTTTTTTTATAAATTTACCATCGTGTAGAGTCGCAGAAGTGTTTTAAATTGAACAAATTCTACCGGGAAAGTGATTGTAGCGAAAAATACCATAGTAGTGGAACAAGTAAGCTCTCAAAATCGGTCGGTGGCATTCTGCTGATTGTTGCAATGGACGGCTGTATCAGCGATGAGTTCAAAGCAGTGAATGTATATATAATATCAGAGGTCCCGCTCCAACAGTTGTTAAAAATTTAAGTTAGTTTGTCGCCACTGTTGTATTATATTGTTTTAAAAATGGAAACATTTTTATATTTTGATAAGGTCACTTATGCGGTGGGCTAATAAGCTAATAATTCTAATGTTTTGATTGAATATGCTGTTAAATCATTAAATAACAGGCAACTTAAGTCACAAAACTGGTACAAGAGTACCTGCGCGACGTTAAATGCATTATAACGTAATTATTTTGTTTACAATCATACCATCATAAATCCCGATAAAGCGAATGCACCAAGATAAATTGATTTAGAACTACATCTCTGATTTTCAAAGCTTTCAAAAATGCATACACATGGGATTCGCACTATTTGAAAAAGATGTGCGCTTCATAATAAATAAACTAATTAGTCGACTGGACATACTGTTTATTTTTTTCCCTATATGGTAAGGCAGGAACATTATTTGAACTCACTTGGCGTACAAATAGACGCTGAACACAAATTATCTGAAAATATGCGCCCCTGCATGGCGTGTTCGATTGATTGCCCAAATGCACGACAGCATTTGCTATAAAAGATACAGGAAGATGCACAGCAAAGCAGTAAATAAGGTGCCAAGAGCGATCCCCGTGGTTAGCGGCACAAGATTAACACGGTTGTTAATTTCGATAGCTACAGAGGATTAAATTATTTTCGGTAGTATCCACAATTTTTATTCGCATTTGAATCGCAATTATTTTGAGCGAGGAATTATGACTCGCCATAATTTTGGGTTTACACTCTGTACAAACAAAATTAGACGTGGGAAGACCCAAGTACCATTAAAGGTGTTTTAGTTGCAGCACAAGAAACATTAGAAAAAGCGTTCATAATTTATATGGAGGTGATAATGCGGGAAAAACTGGTGAACCGTGTAATAATGCTTCTTTAATTTATCCCAATAGATGGAATAGTACTATATTATACAACAATAAAAAATAATTAGCTACCTCCAATTTTGAACCATAAAGTCTCGAGATTTTTAACGAACGAATAATACAATTTTAATCTGTTTAATAGTTACGTCAAATTGCAGTACGACTCAAAATAGTCTACTTTTGTACATTCACAATGTACAATATAAGCTTAGAAAAATTTAAAGAGATTTTAGTATGAGTCTACCCAACACTGATTGATAAAACGTCCAAATACAAAAACGCTTAATGGGAAAATTGATGTTTTACCTAGTTCTTATTAGATGGTCCTTAGATTCATGTCAGGAACTCCGGCTCAGCAAATTATCTGTCAGTAAACTTGAACAACAAAGCAGTTCTTCTCAGGACCGGTATTTCAAGCTCATTTGGTCGAAATCTGCCCATCTAATGTTCGCTATTATGTTGGTCAAATACCACTTGCAAAAAGAGAAACAGTAATGTGTATTTAGTGCTTTGATTTTTCTTTCTTTAATACACAATTATTAATTTAATCACGTTTAAATGCCATCGTTTTTGCTATTATTTTATACTAGCTGACCCGGCAAACGTTCTGTCCAAACATAATTTGTCTCTGAAACCCCGTTTCACCACTATAGGGTTTTAATTTTGTCGGTGGGACTAAAAAATCTCAATAACGACACCCATATCGATTTTTAGGCTTATTTACCCCATTTCACCCCCTAAGGGGTTGATTTTCGGAAAATCACGAAATACGTGTTTGCTTATTTGTTTTTAGGAGTACTTCTACGAAGTTTCAAGTCGAAGTGTCTATTTAATATTATTTTTCTATACAAAATTGGAACCCCCATTTTAGCCCTTTAGGGGTTGAATTTCGAAATATCCTTCGTTATTCCTTGTATACATCATAAAGGGAACCTCTGTGCAACATTTCACCTTTCTATGTCCAAGGGTTTGGGCTGGGCGTTATGAGTCGTGACTCAGGACTTCTCTTAATAAGATTGCTCATATTTCATAATTGTGACAGTGAACAGAACACTTTAGAAGAAGTGTCTTGGTGCACCATGTGGTTAAACGGAATTAAAAAATTCTAATAACGATGAATACAGAAATATTTCCATATTTATTATGAGTGACTGTTTCATAGAATTTATTCAGTATAGCCATTAGTTACAATGACGCGTAGTGACCTTTAGATTATCCCAAAGATAATACATAACAACGACATAGTAACCGCAACATATTGGCAACCCAATTAAAAATCAACTTTGTTGCTTTTATCTACGATGTTTAAAGATAAAAACAGCTGTCTCTTCTTTTTCTTGATTGTTCCTGCGATAAAGCTGACCAAGACAACCCGTTTCCACCTTCTAATGGTTTTCACTATATCTTAGTTCTCAGTCATCTTCATCAACACTCCCCAATGATAATAGTTCACTTCAAGACATAAGTAACACCAATGCCGAGAAGAAACTATAGTTCACATCTGAAGATTAATAAAACTACTATAAAATATATAAATCATGTTGAATACGTCGATTCAAAGGGATCTTCGTTATTCAAATACATTCACTAGCCATTTTTAACCAGTTTCTTGGTAGATGGTCTAAATTTTCAATTATTCTCTACCGTTTACGATTGTGATATTAATACAACGCAAGTACAATCGAGTTTCCGTTTACATTTATAGTGAAATTGTAATACAAATTTGATATAAGTTCTTCCAAAAGAATAAGGAAAACATTCTGATCTGTTATAGTCTCACTGTCTTGATTGTCAATGTTACAGTTATGAGCGTATTAACTTATGGGGGAAAAAACTAAAGAACAACAAAATTAAAACCACCGAAGAAGCTTTAGAAAAAAGACAAATAAAAACAACATCAAAAACCAGAAATAGAACACCCTGGTTCATTCCAGAGGTAAAAGAAATATCTGTACAGAAAAAGAAAGCATTTTTACAATACAAGACAAGCAAAAGCCCACAAGATCGCGAAAACTACATTCGAGAAAGATATTTGGCAAATGCAAAAATAAAACGAATAAAGGAACACTATTGGGAGAGCTTCACAAAGAATACGGAACGGGATCTATATGGCGCACAGAAAAAGGTTTGGAAAATGCTCAGGAACAGGAAAGCTGAAGTAAATGAGACCATAAAGATCAATAACATTCAAACCGAGCAATGGAAGAAGCATTTCTAAACTGTATAAAAATCAGCCTGAAGAAAATATAATACTAGACAGGGAAGAGGAAAATGTAAGTATAACCAAAGAAGAAATCAGGAGGTCTTCAAAAACATTAAAAAACAGGAAAACGCCAGGTGTGGATGAGATCAGAAATGAATACTTAAAATACGGAGGAGAAAACCTGATTAAAGAACTAGAAAAACTATTCAATCTTATATTAAAGTCTGGGAACATACCGCAAGAATGGAAAGTCCGTGTAACAATACCAATATTTAAGAAGGGAGACAAACCGATCCTGATAACTATCGTGAAATTCTATAAAAACTACAACAATATATACACATAAATGAAGAGCAACAGGGATTCAGATCAAACCGGTCAACTACTGACGCAATATTTATAGTACGACAGATAATCGAAAAGGCGATTGAATATAATGCCCCAGCTTTCTTATGTTTCGTTGATCTTACGAAGGCATTTGATGGCACAAGGCTATGTGACCTATTATCAATATTAAGAGACTTTGAAGTACCCAGTAGAATTATTAGAATCATTCGCGATATGAATTTTCAAGTGAAAAGAAAGATTAAAGTAGAAAATTAATATACTTAAAAGAGATAAATTCTAACTCCGGCATACGACAAGGTGACTCCATGAGTCCTGTACTCTTCAGTTTAGTAATGGACAAATTAATCAACAGCGTCAGAGATCTACCAGGATATCAAATGAGCCTCCAGAATATAAATATTGTGTGTTACGCGGACGATGCAATACTTATGGCCAAGACAAAAGACGATCTACAAAGACTTCTACATCGACTGGTTACAACATCCAAAAAATACATATGGTTGTATCAAAAACAAAAACAAAATATATGACATTCGCTAAGGGTCCTATACGTTGCATAGAGTTAGGGGGATACATGATAGAGCAGGTCATAAATTTCAAATACTTAGGGGTAGACATTAAAAGTGATAGAAACAACTATGAAGAAGTAAAACGACAATCTTGGAATGGGGCCAGAATATCAGGCTTCCTTAGAGATTATAAAACTATAGCTAAGCCAACATTAGTCTATGGTGCCAAAACCAGAGCGGATACAAAGAGAACAAAACAACTCTTACGGACTGCCGAGGTGAACACGCTTAGGACCATTGTGGGAAAGACTAAAATGGACAGAATACGAAACTAATATATCAGAGAACAGTGTAATATCGCCGATATAGGAAAATTTGGGAAGAAAATGCGAAAAGAATGAAACGATCATGTAGCAAGAGCTAACGACAACAGATTGATAAGGATAGCGAAGAACTCGAAACCTCTAGGAAAAACCAAGAAGACCACTAAAATGATGGGCGGAAAGCTGGCTAACAATCTTCAGCAGATTCGCCATAAAATTATCAGAAGGGTGAAGAAAAACAGGTTGTCAAATCTACAATGAAGAAGAAGATATGGCATAAAATAGAATAATGTCAAGACACAAGTTCTTATAGAAGAATCGGCCCCGTGTTTTTTTTTTTGTAACGTTGCAAACGTTTGAATACATTGTTCAGATTCTCGCAAGTTCCTTTGAGAAACATATGTTTACCAACAAAGTATAAACTATGTAAAATCCAGAAATGAGATATTCACCAGTATTGACTTGCGTCAGGGATGTATCCTCAGCCCATTGCTACCTGCGATAGTTTTACATGACATTATCAAACATAAACTATTAAACCATATACTGTAGGCTACAGGAGCATAAGGGCATCGGTGGGCTAGTAGTGTCTGCCGCTGCAGTCGAGACCACAGTAAAATACCGGCGCGTGCGGGCGAGAGTTCGACTCCCGGCCTGGGCGTTCCGGTTTCGCTTAGTTAAATTTGGTCTAGGAGGCGCCCGCGTCCCCTGAAATAATGCGAAAGCTGTTGCAATGGGCAACAGTAGAGGCTACGCCGAAAAAGGGGTTTCTGGAGTCTGCAAGATGCAAATAATACAATTATCTGAAATGGCTTATGCGGACTATATGGCTATCATAAGGGAAACAGAACACCTGATGCAACATAACGTGACGCTAAACGTCACCTTATACCGACAAGTTAGGGTTAAGGATTGAGTAAGTAAGTAATGAAATATATCAAATAACATCCTAATTTAAAAAATACATGCCCCAGAAACCAAGTGAGCCCTTCTAAGCGTTTATATCAAAACTGCCCCTTTTAGTTTATTTCGCCGAAGCGTTCTACATCAGGCTATGTGTGGTCTACATTATGGCGACGTACTTTCTCACAAATCGGCGAAACTGTTGGTTATGGTACTAAGTTACTGTTAACAATAAAGCGAGTCTTGCGGATTATGACGCGCATATCCTAGAGGTTAATAAAGCGGCGTCTTAATGAAGCAGTAAAAGGGGCATAAACGTTGGCGTTGGCGGGGTAATCAGAGGTAAAGACGTCGTACGGAAGTTTTTAATTGCCCCGGGCATCGCTTTTATGTCATTAATGTTGAATGGTACTTGAAACCAATTAACGCGGGATCCAAGTGCAAGTCATTGGTCGGTTCGGGTATTAAATAGGTATTAAGCGTTTGCTGGCGGTCCACAGGAGCACACACGCGCCGAGCGGTCACGAGACTCGAACGCATTACCTGTATAGGTACCTGAGACACCTACTCGCCCCATTACAATCGATAATGTGCGGCTCTGTTTGTTTTCAAACTGAAAGGCGTGTGTTCTTTAACTGCCAAAACACTTTACAAATGATCAGTTCACTGGAACAGAATCGGATAGATTTAGCGACGTATTCCTTTCAGATTGGAAGCTCCCAGTTATTCCTCGTGGTCGCTCATAAATGTTTCGAAGACTTTTAAAGTGGTTTATGAATCTTCAGTTCGTTTAACAAAGCTGACTGGTAATAGTTCTAAAATTGAGATTAGCGTTTAACCCAAAAGAAAAAAACAGGAACACGATATTATGGTGACCTTATTCATCAGCCCCCTTTTAGTAACTTACGACAAGATTCTATCAATTATCCAGCAGCTTCTAATTAAAGTGTCGAATACGAAGTCTTCAACTCGTATAATAACTTTTTGGAGAGTAGGGTCTTTATGGTTAAACTTTTCAACTCCTTTCACAAGGCTATCCATAAACCATCACCCAGTACGCTGATATAGGTGTGCGAAACGGCTGGGCTTCGAAAGAGACAATCGGTGGCCCTAACCTCCCGAGATTCAGGTAAAACTCCTCCATGAAGTGTAGCATCCTGAATTTTACTTTTTCAGTGAGTAAATTATCGGCACTGCCGTGTTTGGAAGACCATAGAAGGTATTGGTTATTGGAGATTATATTCGAAGCTACATCTTCATTAGACAGCGTTTTTCATCCCATTACGGATATACGCCTTTTCCAAGCTCTCCCACACCTCCCTATCCCAGTGGCGTATTAACCATAATTGCTGCCAGAAACCCCTATTTTGGCGGTTTTACAAAAATTAAGGTGTTTAAAAAATACGTTCGGATATTGTACCCATTTATAGATCCGATCAATACAAACAAAAAAGCTCAAAATGATCTTTCGTCTGTACAGCTTTACAAGTGAACATCCTCAACAAAATCGCAAGATTAGGAAAAACAACGTCAATGTTCTTGTATTTAAATGGTTTTGGGAGCAGTCTCTTTGATGAAAGTCCTATATCTTTAACTTGAATTAATTCGTCTTTTAATTGGCCATCGAGATCATTTTTATAAATTTCGACTAAACTTAAAACATTTCTCATTGATTTCCGTGGTGGTCATAACTTATATAAACATCTAAATTCTGCATGAGTCTGTACATATGACTCCCGTCTCCTTGAAAGCTCTGTTTTGAGTCTGTCTATCAGTGGAAGGAATCATATACTAAAATTACAGTGTGAAAATCTATATTCACGGCCTGCAGTTTTTGATTTGTTTCGTTGAATCTTTTCAATATTTTATTCCAAAAATAGGTCATAATAGCAGTCTCAAGATAACTCAGTTTTTCAATTAAATTTTTCGCCTCCAATCGTCTATTTGGATTTTCATATTCTTCATCCAATACTGTTTAAAGAGCTCCTACAACTTCAGTTTTGAACTCAGTTTGGACTTCAAAATAGTCCATCGGTGCGTTGAAATGGATAATAAATGATAAAAGTTTCTGTTCTATCCAGAAGAAGGTGACGGAACTCACGCAGAACCCAGCCGCTGAAGTTCAACAATGTTGAGAGAATGAACCGCGCATGGAATATAATATGCTAAAGGGGATTAATTTCCTTTACTCTTGCTTGCACATCCATATACAGGCCAGACATATCGCGGCATTGTCGTAGCTTTGACCACGGTAATCCATTATCTTCTTCTTAAGTGCCGTCTGCTCTTAGAAGATTGGCTATCATTATGGCTGCTTGTATTCTCGACGTTGCTCTGAACAATTCAATGACACTGCAATTATACCACTGTCTCAGGTTACTCAACCAGGAGATGCGTCTTCTTCCTATACTTCTTTTACCTTGTATTTTCCTTTGCATGATATTTTGTAGGATTTCATATCTCTCTCCTTGCATCACATGACCTAGATATTGCAATTTCCTTATCTTAATTGTGTTTCTTTTTCATTCCCTATTCTACTGAGTACTTCATCATTCGTTACTCTATCCACCCAACTGATTTTTAACATTTTTCGATAGGTCCACATCTCAAATGCTTCTAGTCGAGCACTGATGTTCTTTCTTCATCGTCCAAGCCTCCATTCCATAAAATGCTACTGAAAACACATAGCATCTCAACATTCTGATTGTCAATCATAATCATAATCCATTATATTTATGATCAAAGTTTTCAACTGATCCAAAATTATGTCGTTTTAACTGTTTAGACTATGACCGGTGTTAGCTATGGAAGTTAGAAAACATTCGACGGGTACTCCATCAGGCAAAACGTAACGAACAATAAATATAAGCCGATCGACGTGGCTGATACCGGGGATTGAATTCACAATATTCGAAAAATATTTCGCGGTTTCCAATTCAACTATTTTTGCTTGCAGTTGAGCTTCCATCTAAACAATTAGTTCATCCGCAATTGTATGAGAAGGATACGAAGGTGTATCTTTTACAGGATTTCCAAATCTTGCAATATGGTCGGTCAAACCTTGCAATGAGCTCCAAATTACCCATAACATTACCGTTTGATGAAGAACAAAAAACTTCGGTATGGCCTCGTACTGTTCTACGGAAAACCAATAATTTAATGGTTTCAACCACTCTAAGAAGTACTGCATTCCTCCAGTAATTGGTTTTCTAACTTAACTGCGTTATTAGTTCTTTATCAACCCTTTCCAAAAGATTTGGTCTTCTAAATAGATCATTTGCATATTTCCTATGTTCAGGCTTCCCTCGTATTCTTTAATTCTTTAATTTATCCAATCGGAAAATTCAATGATTGCCAGCTGTGTCGTCCATCAAAAATTTTACAGACAGCACAAAACACGGCACCGGACGAAGAAGAATAAACTAACCAAGACCGATTAACGACTTCTCCATATGTAAGCTGTCGCGAAAATAGTTTTTTAGAACAAACTCTCTTCTTATTAGGAAATTGTCTGATTGGATTTGAAATATTGCAATTCAGATTCTCATTTATACTATGGCTAGCAATGCTCCCCCGAAGGATATCGTTAACACGCCATTTAGCTGGATCTGATTTAATGATCTTGATCTAAAATCGTAACATTACTAGAAATAATCCCACTTTTACTCCTATTTTAAAACTCACATTCTCTGTAAGAGCGCCTTCTGATCCGCGACATCTTCATTATCTTCCCAACTAGTAGTAGCAGCACTTGTGCAATCAATAGCACCACAACTGCGCAAATTTTGTTCTATTGAAATTGAAGCATCGGTCATACTTTTACTGATATCAGTGTCATTTAATGGAGATAACGTTTTGGCACTTGGGTCAGACGACGAAGTCGCAATAGACGATTCAGATGTCGGACTGGCAAAAATGTCTTATTGCGGAATTCGTTTCAATAAGGTGAACACTTTTGGCGATAATACATCACCGTGTCTTATACCTCTGCTTACATTTATCTCAGTTTTTGTGTGAGGGTAGTATTATTGTACCTGTTGCCTCTATGTAAATGGTGTTCAGTAGTTCAATATATTTGGAGTTTATCTACAGTTTTTAAGTATTGCTCATGTTTCCACAACGTCGAAGGTCTTGTAATTCACGAACGCAAAGTGTAGGTCCATACTATATTCAGTTGTTTTTTTCTATTATTTTTATTTTTTATTTTATTTTGGTACTCAGCCAACAGCCGTTAGGCCAATTAAAGGCGTCACTGTACATTTTATGGGGACTTCCAACCCCACTTACGACTGTCATGATGTTATTATAACATCCGGGACCAACTATTTCCGTGACAGCCGTATCACGAGGCGCCGGGAGAAGCAACCATGGAACTCCCATCCAAGTTCTGACCAGAAAGGGCGTTGCTTAACTCTGCTGATAGAACGTGGACGCTTGTTCAAGCTACACCACCCGGGACCCTATTATATTTCGTAGTGCCTATTCGGTCGATTGATATAGGTCGAATTTGTCAGCCTGTTCGTGATTAATTTTATTAGGAGTTTATAGAGTTGATTTAGGAAACCAATTGATCTGTAATTTCCCAAGTTTAACTTATATTCCTTCTTACGCAGTTAAATGATCACTGCATTATTCCATTCTTTCGAAATGGTCTTGGTTTCAAGACACTTATTGAATACTATTTTCAGTTTTTAAACAATGTTTCGTTTTCTAGTTTTAGCAGTTCGGGAATTACTCCATCTTCCCCTGCAATTGTTTTTTAGTTCTCTTTGGCATTTCTTATTTCATCAACTCCGATATCTGAGATATCTTCTGATCCCACGTTTTGTCTTGCTTTTGTTGTTTCTGTTCGTGTTGCATTTTTCTGTTTTATTTTTGAGTTGTACAAGTTGTGATAATATATTTCTGTTATTTCAATTTATTATCTGTTTTGTGCTATTCTTCCATCTCCTGTTTCATCTTCTAATTTGGTTTATTTGGATTATGTTATTTATTTTTATTTTTGGTACTTTTAGACTTTTTTCTTCTATAGTTCTCTGTATAAGATTTTTGTTATGTTTCTCGAAGCTAATTATCCGTTCAATAAACTATTTATTAATATTTCAACATTATGAGCAATTACCAGAACTTATTTTTTCAACTTCTCAATATTAATGCTTATCTTTTTATACAGGGTGGTAATTAAGTACGTAGACAAACTTTAAGGGGCGATTCCTTAATGAATTCTACAATCAAAAGTTAATACAAACATGGGACCTAAACGGCTTCGTTTTATAGGATTTTGAAGTTTAAACAAAAATTTATTTGTTTTAAATCTGGAAAACGCCTAGAGGTATTCTAATGAAACTTGTTGTAGGTTCGTATTTCATAAAGTAGCATTGTTTGGTCAAAATAAATTTAATTTATTCCGACCAGTGGCGTGCATCGGGGCCACATTAGTTATCTTATTTTAGAAAAATCTTGTACGCCACTGTTTTTTAGCCAATACGACAAGTTTTTTTAGCTTGATAGAATAAACCTTTTTCGAGAAAAAACGGAAAAATCTGTAACAGCAATTTCGTTCATTGGACGTTCATTTAACCTAAACGGCTTCGTTTTCAAAATACAGTTTAAAGAAGTTTTAAAAAAATATTTTTTAATAACAAACAATCTTACAATAGCTACAAAATTTTTGGCTAAAACACAGTGGCGTAACAAATTTTTCTAAAATAAGGTAACTGAGGTGGACCCGATGCACGCCACTGGTGGAAATAAATTAACCTTATTTTGACCGAACAATGCCACTTTATGAAATACTAACCTACATCAAGTTTCATTAGAATACCTCCAGTTTTCCAAATTTTTGAAAAAAAAGTTTTTTTGTTTAAACTTCAACATCCTGTATTTTGAAAACGGAGCCGTTTAGGTCCCATGTTTGCATTAACTTTTTATCTTAGAATTGATCAAGAAACCACCCTTAAAGTTTGCCTACGTACTTAATTAACACCCCGTATACAAGGTGTTTGTAGATCGCTAGACATCTCAACTTCGTTAATAATAGATGTATCGAAAAAAAACTTCTCTTTGTTTTGAATGCCAGTACACAATCTACAAATTGACATAAACTAATTTAAGCCATGGCCTCCTATTTTTGCACAGTGATACACGACTTTGGTTTTTTAAATGGAATACCCTGTATATTTTTAGATATTTGCAATCAGCGCCAAATGTGCTTTATGATAGCATTCTTAAATTTAAATTTTGGAACTTATTATTTTTCAAAATAAAAAAAGTATTTAGCCAAAGTAGGCCATGAATTATGCAAAATCACTACAGATCGAACAAGAAATACAAAACAAACTCCGCTTGATTCTAAAAATGTCTCATGGCCGATTTATAGCACCAAACGTACTAAAACAATTTTAAACTATGTTTTTTTAAATGGAATAATATGAGTTTCATTAACAATAACATTTATTTTAAAATTGTTTTACGTATTTTTGATTTTTTAAAAGCTACTTCTAAACGAAATAGCGAATATGGTACACCGTTGGAAAGTTCTTTTATTGTAGTTTTCAACTGTTTAATGAAACTCGTATTGTTCCATTAAAAAAAACATAGTTTTCACTTGTTTTAGTACGTTTAGTGCTATAATTCGGCAATGAGAATTTTTTGGAGCCAAGTGGAGTTTGTTTTGAATTTCTTGTTGGATTTTTAGTGAATTTGGGTAATTCATGGCTTACTTTGACTAAAAAAAATTAATTTTGAAAAATGATAAGTTCCAAATGTTAAATTTAAGAATCATAAAGCACTCTTAGTGCTGATTTCAAATATCTAATAATATACAGGGTGTTCCATTTTAAAAACCAAAGTTGTGTATCACTACGTAAAAATAGGAGGCCACGGCTAAATTGTTTTACGGCAATTTGTAGGCTGTCTACTGGCATTTAAAACAAAAGAAAGTTCTTTCTGATATCTCTATTATTAACGATGTTACGACCTGTTTAGCGATCTACAAACACTCTGTATGTTCTAACGACTCAACTGTACAAAAACCATCGGTTTTAAGAAAAAACTAAGAGCTAAAAGTGTTTTAAGTAAATCAGGCTTCCCTGTATTAATTTTTACTTTCCCATACCCATAGGTATAGGGAAGTCTTGGAATCATGAAAATTTTGGAAATCGAGATTTTCACAGAAATATCCGTTTTGGGCCTCTAGGAACCCAAAAAAGTGGTTTTTAAAAAATGTCTGTCTGTGTGTGGGTGTGTGGGTCTGTGGGTGCGTGGGTGTGTGGGTGTGTGGGTGGGTGACGCTCCTACAGCCGAAAGTATTGCTCCGATTTTGATGCGCTTTGGAATGCGGGAGTGTATCGAAAATTCATCGACAAAATAAGCTTTTCAAAAAAAATCCGAAACCGGAAGCGGAAGTTACGCATGTTTTTTGGTATCACTGTTTTCGTGATTAAAATTTTAAAAATTTTATCGCGGATAACCATAGAGGGTCATAAGACAAATCTGCTAGTTTTTTGCCGAACTCACTAGGTTTAAAATGAAGGGCGCTATGATTTTTTGAAAATTTTGAGTTTAACGCCCTATTACTCAAAAACGGATGAATCGATTCAATTGATTTTTTTTTCTGAATAGTATATGAAGGCTAACATGAGGTGATATAAAAAGTGTTTTGAAAAATACTAAGGGGCCTAAATTACAAATTTTCAAAATTTTGAAAAATTTCTAAAAATCATTTCTCAAAAACTGCCCATAGGAATTTGTTTAAACTTCATACACTGATAGACCCCGAAAAGGGCTATCGATCTGTTTTTTAAAGAATCTCATGAATTATCTGTGGCGCCCTCTACGAAGCTTTGAAGTTTGAAAATTTAAACCCCTTTAATTAATAAACAAAACAAGATAGGTAGCTGAGGTTTTCACTGATTTGCTCAGTGCATAATGGAGCATATGAATATGCAAAAAAATATTACACTCGTGGATATATGTAAGCGTACCGGCCCCCTCCCCCCTCTATTTTTGAAAAATAATTTTTTTATTCTAACGGTTGTTATATTTTTGCGTCAAAGAATCTTTTTCCGCGAAAATAAAAAAATCGATTTTGTATGCCCTAGAAAATATAATTTCCAGGTACTTAGAAAATTTCACCTCGGTGCTACAGCCGTTTTGAGGAAAATAATACATAAACTAGCACAGTGGCGGCTTGTCCACTTGGCGCCATCTACAGAAGCTCGGTGGTCACGTTTTGAACTACACATTCTTTTATATTTACCCGCAATTTACGTGAAAGTGTAAACGCTTATCACGGTGAAGACGTGAGTCATCGAGTTGAAATTTTGATATGTTGTAAAGACTGTTGAATAAAGACGATATGAACAGTTTCCAGTATGGGAAAGTCCAGGGAGGTAGTCACGTCCACTTTTTTATAACCAAATTCCAGTCCGTTAAAAAGTTCTAATGAAAACTTTATAAGGGTTGCAAAATTTCAACCTCTCAAAGCTATACGTAAAAATTAATACACAAGCTTTCTATCGGTAGAAAAGTCCGTCAATATTAATTTTAATATCCTTTTCCAGTTTTTAGTAAAATGACAAAAACCTAATTTAATCCCTTTGGAATATCTCCGCAAAGATTAAGAATTGAACTATGTTTATAGGAATTTTTTGTTTATTTTGATCCACTGAAAACATTATCCAAATGTGGCGGTTCTCCCCACGACCGTTCTGTATACGCCTTCGATATTTGTATTTGTTAACTTCTTTATTCCCCTAATTGCCGTTTAGTCTCGTTGCATAATCATATAATTTTTGTAGAGGTTAAGGTATATTTACTTGGAGTTCGTTTTTGAAAAAAGGCCTGTACCGAAAGAATACGTTGTTCAAATTACAGTGGAGGTAGTGAGCGATAATTTCAAAAGTTTCAGTATAGATGCAATTTCTACTCAAAAATAAAGGTTATAATACCAAATAGGTCAGCTATAGGCTAGTTTTAGCTAGCTCCTGGCTATATTTCGGTCTCAAGAACAACGGAATATTTACATAATTTTCTATTATTAGACAGCTTAAATAAAATCAACCTCAAAAATGAATGAAACAATTCAACGGTTCGGTTGTAAAAGGCCAATTACTACCACCGCCTACGATTTTAGCCCTTATTTTAGGGCCATGGTCTATTTACTTCGTAATTTAGTCGACCGGCTCATTTTAATATCGCAAATCATGCAATGTGACCAACATTATGGCTCTAACGTGTATGTTACTTCCCTACTACGGCAAGGAGTTCGATGCTCAATTACAGAACGTAAAAAACACAAGCAAGTTAATATGATCCAATCTAATATAATACTATTAATTAATCAATTGTTGAAAGTTGTGAAAATTCAAATTGGACTAGTTTTCTATTGTATAAAATTTCTATTATTTGCCAATAGTTGTTAATGGTAACTTGCGCATTCATATTGAAAATTGAAATGCAAAAAATTAGTCCACAGCAAAAAGAACATACTTCTCGTTTGCAGACATTCGTAGCCGTTCACTGTAAGCAAAGCATTACCGTTCAGTATGTTCTCGCACATTGTTTTCGAGCCTTTTGTTTTGCTCCTATAATTGTTACTCCGGCATGAACGCTAATAAATAATACAAAGCCAGTGGATTTTCTTAACCCAAATAGTTCAGTAGAAAGTGCGCGATAGCAATCTGAACTACTCAAGTTCACGACATGTCATCAAATTGCAGATTTCTCGTAATTTTAATAATTGGTTTTGGTTCTACCCAGCTTTTGTTGCCAATAACAAAAAAGTTCCACGTTTGATCAAGTTTATAAATTGTGCATATTTCAGTCGGGCATCGTTATTTATTTTTTTTTAAATCTAGTGCACAACCTAAATAGTAGTATAACCACTTTTAAGCACAATTGCAAAAATTGTTGAAGCTAAATAGATCACCTTTTGTGGGGTAGTCATTTTTTATGTTTAGTATTTTAGTATAATTTAGAAATTTAATTATAATGTTTCTGAGTAGAACTATTTTTTGAATTCGCATGTGTAACGGAAATGATTTTTTATTGGGTTTAAATATTTTTTATTAAATTATTTGTGAAAAATAAAGAGGATTTGGTTAGTTTTAGCTGTAAAAAGTATCTTTATAAAATTTACAAAAACATGAAACATACGATTTTTTGAAGTCAAAACTATTTATTCAATGTTAGTCTTCTGGACATACTGCTGTAATTCACTTTCAAATTCAACTTCAGAATTGTCGTTTTCAGTTGAAATCGACACAGTGTAATTATTGTTGCAGTTTACAATGCACAACGGTTATTTTGAGAAAGCAACATCTAATCTTTCTTCCGCATTTTGAAGCTAAAGAGCGCTATTTAATCTGTTTTACCTCATTTCATCGCATTAAAACGCATAATGTTCTATAAACCCTACATTTAATGGGGTTAATAAAAATTATTATGGTGCAGAGGAACGCGGCTCTGTGCACTTAGACCTTTTTATTTAGTTTATAACTTACGCGCTTTTATAAAAGCAGATTGATTGCACGTTATTTGTCGCTTTGTCGATAATACGTTCAGTTTACACATTTTCCCGGCATTTGCATGTTTAGCTTAAGTACTCGCTGCTTTATAATTTTATTTGATGGATCTGTGGAAATTTTATTTTTGTTTAGAGGATTAACTTTTCTCCTGCACAATCCGCGTGGATTCGTGTTTATTTATTGTACATTTTGAAGTACCTACTTCTAAGTTTCGTTAAAAAAATGAGAAAAGGTAGCAAATTTATGGCGCAAAAATTGAAATTTCCGTAAGGCACTGATTAGCTTTGGGAAATTTATTAACGTAACGATTTTAGAATAAACGGATATAAAAAATTCCTAAACGTTTATGTCACTTCATAGATATACGAATAAAACAATGCCTTTCAAGGAAGCGTTTGTGTTGGTTGCGGTTTCGTTCTACAATAAATGACATTTAGAAATACACCAGTGAGCTTTTACCTAGAAGCTGTGTGAATTATCAAAAACAGGCGACTATTCCGCTCGTGCATTAAAAAAAAGGGAAAATATTATGCTAATAAGAGTAAAAAAGCATTAATGGATTTTATTTAGTAAAAGCGCTTTTTAATGTCACAATTTCTGGCAGTTCGCGTGCACACCGACATTCCAGTTTATAGTCCTTTATCTGGCATATTTTTATAAGTTTATTTTTATGTGATAATAAATAATACAGGCGCTTTCTAAATATTATCCTACTAAATTAAGATAAACGCCAGGACTGTTTTATTTACGTTGCCTTTTTATTTTCTCATACATACCGCTTATCACTTACGTGTCCAGATACGCCGGTTACAGGTCATATTAGTGTGCTTTCAGCACATTAGAAGTTCAAATTGTTGCAAGAAACATGAATTCGATTATCCTAATGGTAATTGCATTAGAGGTGTTCCGCTTTAATTTCTTTCTTTACACCAATTAAACTAGCCTGAAAAAGATTAATGAATCCCTTAATTTTCAAATAAAATCCAAATCCTGTTTGTACTCCGCTAAAATTATAGAATTAACAAAAACAGTTTGGAAGAAAAGCTAAAAAATGCCACTGCCAAAAAAATTGAAATTTTTCTGCCAGGATGCACAGTTTTTCAGTCCTCCCCCCCCCCCGCATTCCGCCATGTCTATATTTAGATAAGTACACACAAATGTGGATGCCCGCGGCAGTTTAGTTAATGAGTCTTCATTTTAAAGTTGTCAGGTCATTTTTATTACAACAGCATAGCACAGTCGATACCGAAAGAGAAAACAACATGGGGCAAGTTTAATTTAATGGCCTCAATTAAATAACAGTGCCAAAATCGTTGCAACATTCCACTTCGAACCTAGATTTAATAAAGGATCCTCTGCATTGTAGTTTCTATAGTTCGCACTAACGTCTAGACATTCTGTTCGGTTAGAATTTATTTGAATTAAACAAAAAATTTCTGTAAATGCCATGACAAATACCTCATATTCACACTAGTGATTTCCGAAAAAAGCGAGAAAATAATAGTACAAATCAATCACATTAATAAATATTTCTCCCATTACTACCTTTATTTAACATAAAAAATTGTTATTATTATTATTATTATGTACTCTAATGAAATGAAGATAATCTTGTCTTTAATTTCCCATTCAATTTTTTTCTATTAATATAAACCTAGCATCGCGCCCCCTTTTATTGCACATGTAGGTTTATGCATTCAATTTCCACTGACTGGGTTGGCCGGTTGGG
The DNA here is from genome assembly GCA_940337035.1 of Agriotes lineatus. NCBI lineage: Eukaryota > Metazoa > Arthropoda > Insecta > Coleoptera > Elateridae > Agriotes > Agriotes lineatus. The sequence continues at coordinate 64,496,476 of OW679202.1, forward strand.
TAAATTAACCGCGTTCCCTCATAAAATTAGTCTATGTGAAGAGGAACAAGACCACACACAAGTATATAATGTTATGTCCTAATAGGAAAAGGCGTAGTGTATGTTCCAAAAGGACAGTCATGGCATTTTTGGTAACCGTTCAGGATTGCGTCACTATAAAAAGCATTTCTTTTCATAATTTGGTTTAAATAAAACTATGTCCATTAATAAAATATGTAGTACCATTTGAAAATTTTTTATTTTGCCCAAATGTCGATACCACATTGCATACAAAGTATGCCAAATCGTTGCCAAAAATCTTTAAACGCTCCGAGGAGACTCAAAGAGCTATTAATTTCCTTTTTTTGTTCTTGCTCTTATTTTGTGAAATATAGTTTTTTATAATTTTATTATTTTTTAATTTAATTAATATGATTTTGTTAATTCTTCAGTTGATATTTGAGGATAGTGCAATTAAATATGCTTAATATGAGTATACTATAAAACAAACACTTTTATGTATATATTTTATGACGTAATGTAACAAATACAATTATTATGGATGGTCCAGTTCATTTGTTGAGCAGTATATATTAATAAAATCTGTATACATATATAGGGTAGGTAGAGTACTATTTTTGCCCACTTAAATCATGCAATCTATGCAAACCGTCCACTTTGACTTTATTTTGAATCAAACAGAAATAGGAAAAAACTAAAACACAATTAGACAAATATTGTAAATTGTAAGTACATTTGAACATTTTTTATATTGAGTTTTGCATGGAACTCGCAATTTTGATTATTCGACGCTCTACTTGTGTACAATGTGTACAATCGTTGCAAATTTCAATATTGGTCCTATATTAAATTCAGACTTCTGATTTTCCTTTAAATAATAAGAATTTTTACTAACCACCCCTAGTTTAAGTTGTATATTTGAGTCTTTCAAGCTAAAAAAATGTGAACTAAGCTGAGAAAGCAAAATGGTTGCAGAGCAAAGCATTAACAGCGCTCAAGGGATGATTATTCTAAATTCTAATAAGACCGCGCAAGTGCTATTCTGCAGAATATTACTCTTCCACGAAAACGAAAATCAGGTTATAAGGCGTAATAAAGTTCTTGCGAGATAAGGACGGAACGAGGCATTAGCTAAAGTTTAAAGAGATTTTGCATTATTATGCCCATACCAACGGGAGGCGTTAATATACTGTAATCCCTTGAGCAAAGAACGCGGGTGAATAATACATTCATTTGCATAGTACGATTCACGTAAACCGACAGTTACGTTTCCCTAAAAATTATCCGACATTTCAAGTAGAAAACTGCGATAAGGCTTCGCCCGGGCGGCCGAACACGAAGACATTTTTGCGTCGGCTCCTCAAACGAAACGCCGAAAAATTACTTTTCGCCTACTCTTGTGGGCACGTTATAAGGAAATTCCAAATAACTTAATTTTGCAGTCCTCATGAGGTGGAGACACGAAAGGTATTTAACTACAAAGTTTTGCTTCACAATTTCGTTCGCGGAAACTTGGAGGAAATCGCTCGGTCATTTGATTACAGAGTAGATCAAAACACCACATTAAGGGTTTACGCCAGTGATACCTAAATAACTAATCAACTTTAGATATGACCATTGCACAAGGAAACAGAATACTGTTTATATGAAAGCTTGACGAACTAAATTTAAGAGTATACTTTTTGAAACAGAGCATATCCATAATACAATAAATAGTCCATTTGTCATTAGTATCTGTAATTAATGTTTGGGGTGTACTTGTATTATTTAAAATAATATCAATAAGATAGCGAGAATAATTAAAATACTTTGGCGACTCAACTGCTTATTTAGTTCTACGGATTCTTAAAGTAATATATAGTAATTATACCCATAAACTCCAGTGAACTGAGTCGGTCACGCTGCATTGTCACTGAACGAACTGACAAATATGACTGATACAAAATGCTGTCACTTTTCAGCTCCATCTAATGCCAATGACATAATGCTACACGATGCTATCTGTAACTTTTATTGCTCTTCATGTGTTTAAATAAGAGATTTAATGTCACCAAAGGGCACAATTAATTGCAGAAAGATTAAAACAGGAAAATTATCAATAAACGCATACCGAAGAAATTGTCTACGAGAGAAGAGAGAGGAAAAGGACCCGAAAAGTGGGTGGGTGATGCACCTGTCTAGAAGAAAGCCTGGAAGTGGCACAAGAAGAGAGGTTAAAGGTGGTAAAAGAGGAAACATTGAAGGTTGTTAAAATCCCCTTGAGGTTGATATAGCTGAGGATGATCCCTTCTCCACCCGTCTTATGACGGGCGTGTTAAGCGGGTAAAAATATAAAAAGAAGAAACAATCGCACCAACTGATTAATATGCTTTGCTCATTAACCACTCCTATAGTAAAAAACACTTTTTTCGCGGACAAGGACGATCAAAATAATTTTTCTTGGCAAAAACATCCCTTAAGGTATCTATGTGGAACGTTCCAACAATTTCAACATGCTATATTTTTCAATTTTGTTTGATAAAAAACACACCTTCAACATCAAATACGATATGGAAGAAAGAATCCCAATCAGGTTTATTACAGAACTGGATACAGCCCATAGGTCCACCACCCAGCCTAGAAAGGCTTAAAGTGATCGAAGAAATGCTCAAGATGGTAGAAGAAAAACGTTTGTAAGTAGTCAAAAACCCCTGGAGTTTGAAACAACCAAGGATGGTTCCTTGCCTTCCCGTCGTATGACGGACGTGTTAAGCGGGTATAAATATAAAGAAGAAACAATCGCACAAACTGATATAACATGCTTTGCTCATTATCCACTCCTATGGTAAAAAACACTTTTCCCGCAGACGAGGACGATCAAAATAATTCTTCTTGGCAAAAACATTCCTTAAGGTATCTATGTGGAACGTTCCAACAATTTCAACATGCTATATTTTTCAATTTTGTTTGATAAAAAAACACTTTCAACGTCAAACACGATATGGAAGGAAAGATCCCAATCAGGTTTATTACAGAACTGAATAGAGCCCATAGGTGAACCAACCAGCCTGGAAGAAATGCTAAAGATAGTAGAAGAAAAATGTTTGCAGGTAGTCAAAAACTCCTTGAGTTTGAAACAGCTGAGGATGGTTTCTTGCCTTCCCGTCTTATGCTAGTATAAACATAAAAAAGAAAAAAATAATCACGCAATCTGATATATTATGCTTTATTCATTATCACTTCCCAGTAAATGGAGTATGAAGATCAAAAAATTCCTCTTGGCAAAAAGATGCTGACATATCTATGTGGAACTTTCTAACAATTTCAAGAAGAAATTATTTTCCATTTGGGGTAATAGAAAAAAACTCTCTTGCTAAATTTCAACGGCAAAGATGATAAGAAAGGAGGCATTACCCCGGTCAGGTTTATTAAAGAATTGGATAGAAGCCAAGAGGGTGCAAATAGAACAGAAATATACTTCCGCAAGGTCATTCTGATCGAGACCCTCTATCTTTACTTTTGCTTCACATTAGGAACAAGTATATCAACTCACATTGTAAATGAAAGTATCACGAGTGACTCGGAATCAGTAGAACTCTTGGGAGTTCGTTTCAGTTCAGCTTCAATTAAATTAATTTCCATAGCAACTGTTTCGATGTTTATTTAACAATGACTATGTGCTTTGCTTTCCTCTAATCAAATTCCGAGGAAGTTATATAGCCTCTATTTCACATTCCAATGTTCAATTTGAATAAATATATTTAATGCCAATAAAGCGTGAAGTGTATTTCGCATAGTTAGGAATGATAATTGTATGTTATCAATAGTGAACAATACAGAACGTGGTGAATAACTCCTCATTTTTTTGGTAATCAAAATAGATTTATCACATGAATAACTCTGGTTGCTCTAAAGTTGCCACGCAACAACTTTATTATACATTTTGGGAATGCAAAACACTAATATCTCCAAAAATGAAAAGGGAAACAGAGACTATGGTTTTGTATCAATTACAATATTTGGAATTTATAATGAACAATGTTTACGATAACTTGCCTTTATTTCATGTCACATATGTTAATGACTTTATAAAGTAAAATAAGAAATCCCTTCGTTACTTGGTAGATTACCACACCACTCCATGTCCTTGACGTTCCATGGTTTAAGAGTAAAAAAGTACATGCACACTTACTTGAGGCGGCATGCTGTTAGTAAATTATTTCTGGAGATGGGGTGGGTTAATAATGTCAATAAACATATTGGTCCGTATTCTCATCTCGTGTTTAAATCTAATCAGAACGCTGTCACTTTTAAAGTAAAGAAAGAGATATGCTTTTTGTAAAACGAAGACCTAAACCAAAGCATACCATTGTTATGGAAATAGCAACTTTAGTGACACAAAGCTTTAATCATGAGGTGAGAATAGGTCCCATCATGTTGGAATCGTTTTCTTGTAATTGCCATTTTTGCATGGCTTCCCTGGTCCCACGTCCCTATTGTTCCCAAATCATCTTTGTTTAGGTCAATGATCCGGCGTTCATCATCTCCAAGTTCGTTGTGGTCACCACTCCTCTACAGATCCGTTCGAGTTGCTTTATCTCTATTGTTCCAAAAAACGAAATTTCTATTTCCTTCAGATAGGGCCCGATGACATTGTTCTGCAGTACCTACACCAATACACAATATTTCCACGTCCAGACTAAAAGCTATGGGTTTTTTTGGTATCCCTTTTTTAGCATCAACAAATTAAAGGGCCTATATAATATCAACTAGCAGTTAGTTGGTTGCTAGTTACAAATACATATAGGATTAAGAACCCAACACCGGAAGACAATATATGACATATAATTTTGCTGAAAAATAGAAACGCTCGTCAAGAACCATGACCATTTATTGAAACTAATCGACGAGTTTGATGAGTTGAACTAAATGAAACAATTCAAGTGTTGAGTTAAGTGTTAATGTTTCTGCAATAATAGTCAAAAGAGGGAGACGCTGTCTACGCAAGTTAAACTGCTAATAGTAAAAAATGTTCTCCGCCGAGAGAAGGTTTTCCAACATTAAGGTAAAGTAAAGAATAATTATGTCCCTGCAACAGATGTCTACCAATATCTTCGATGCGGTCGGCGAAATTGAAATAAATACATAATTTATGTATGGCAGACAGGTACGGAAACCTAGATGTGCAGCCCTCATTATGAGGGCGGCTGGATTAGGTTGTATAGGGCTCATGGTATTTGCCGTGGAGTTAGCGTCGTGCCCACGGCCGCTCCGTGTTGCAGCACTAAATCTGCGTTACGTGCCCTGATGCTCTGATAAAAGCCTCATTAGTAAACCGTAAATCGGGGCGATAGTGCCGCCCCAAGCCCTCCAACTAAATACCATATTTACTACGAATTATACAAACCCCGATATTTAAACTTCGCTAATAACTGCTATCAGTTTCCACCTAATGGTGTTATAAATAAGTCTCCTTAGATGTTATCCCATACGGGACCATTAAAAACGTATTAAGAAGATGATGCGAGATTTTAACTTTTCTTATTACAAAAACTTTGATTAAAAATTAATTATTCTGCGCCTGCTTTCAGCGAACACCAACATTTAAATGTCATTATGAACCTGATAAAATTAAACTAGCGCATATTGTAAATAGCATGAAGAGGAAACAAGTGCCCTGATATAATTGGGAGTTGGTCGATTCTTGCATACCCTTAGATGCCCCATGATATACAAACGTAAACAATTGGGGTACTGAACGTCAAGTTAGCTTGATGAAGTACGTATCTCTACAACACAACTGATTCAGTAAAAACACTACACTTTCTATATCACTTGAAAGATCTTACAAGCATAACAAATATAGCATTCTAAGGGGATTTTTAAATTCGTTTAAATGGTAATATACAAGATAATGTAAAATAAGAGAAATATAACAAAATTCACTATTTTTCTAAGGCTTTCCAGATTACTATTATAGTTCGTAACGTTGAATATAAAGATCCCTTCGTAAACGAAAACATGTCTTGCGTCATGTCTTATTTGCTCCAAATAGCAGTTTATGTGAAAAAGAGAGCCTAACAACACATCATCTGCATAACCACGACCAGCGTCAGGAACATTGTGATTGCAATGCTATTAGATACCAACTAGTGCACTTTTTACAGATATAGGACTCCGGGGGGGGAGGGGGGATGAAACGTCTGGGGGGGTATTTGTACCTATTCCCGTGCAATCAACCCATTTTTTATAGATAAAAACATGAATATGAAGTGGTAATGTTTCCGGGGGGTATTTCCCCTCCGGTCAACCCCCTGGATTCAACACTGGATAGGATCAATCTAAAGGGGTACGAGCATGTTGTAAGTTTGAGAAACACTGCTGCAAGCAGTTGTGAATACAGCGTTGCCAAGCCCTCAATTGCCTTTTTTGCAAAAAGAGAAAAATTAATTTATTTTGGATTTCCTCAATCACCCTTGGCAGGAGAGTATATGCTGATATGCCAAAAATTCATATGATCACTATCTAATGTTATCAATTTTCAAAAATATCACTTTTTCATTCCAAATATAATTGTAAAAACTTGTTTCTAATTAACATCATTTAGTGAAAGCATAAAAAATAAAAATAAGAGATACAAATAAAATTAGTCATCAGCAAAAAAACCGTATTTACTATTCTTCAGTTTTTGCATAGTTATTAACGTAAGCATGACGCATGGTTAATTTCATGATTTTCCATGTTCTATAAATAGTTCCAATACCAATTTAATAAAATACAAAAACAATTGCCTAAATAACCGGTTGTTTACTTATATCTGAAATCCACTAAATACAAACAGAACATTTTAGGAATTTCAGAAAATGTTAGAACTATAATAAATCGTAACAGTAGCTCATTGGTTTGGTTTGTTAACTATTTTCAACCAACCATTTTGCAATCAACTTATCAAGAAATCAATTTCAGCAATAAAAGCTGTCAAAAATTAAACATTGCCTTGTTAGCAAAACTAAATTTGTAATTAATTACACAGAAGTCGATGTGTCATTTTTAATATGATAACATAAAAACAAATCCTCTAACTTCCCCAAACATATGATCTAACAAAACATCATTTTAGCTGACCGTTTGATTGCGAAGTGTTGTTTTACAAACCAGGAAGAAGGTGCTGATTTTGCATCAACATTAACGACTGTCATTGATGGCGGCATAGGAATTACGACATGACTAAAAGGAATTCCCCATAAAAATAGCCAATTTAGGTTAATACGACAGCCAAGAGTCGAAGCAACTGCAACATCCAAGAATGTTGCACGATATCTTAACACCATCTCAAACTGAGTATGAATTTAAAACTGGTAGCTTAATGATCCGCATTAATGACTGCTACTGCTTTTGTTAAAATGATAAAACTGTTTCCGTCTTCAGAGCCCAAAATTTTATATCCTAATCCGTGTAGCACTTTCTTCGGTGATGGTAATGGAAGAGTGATTGATGGGGTGTCAGTGATGTACATGCTATTGTCAATTTCTTCAAACTTCATGTTAATCAATGGATTATGCGTATTTTTTAACATTAGTTCCTTGTGAATTTTTATTTGGTAGCATTTTATCGGATTTTCATTTAAAGATTAACTGCTATTACAGCTGTGATAAAAGATCTTTCAAAGAATCCTAAATATATCGTAATACTTAAATATATTTTTAAATATATTCATTGCTATCTTAAATGTGCGTACGGGAACCCAATCTTTTTTAAAATGGATTTTATAATTTTTGTAAAGGTAGTTAGAGGGTATCCTGCAATTCATAATTGACCATCATGATCAAATCTATTTGAGTTGGTCACGGTTTGTGCAAGATGATGATATGTAGAAATACTGTTAAAAACACTTTTAGTACCTTTATACACAGTACAATGTTTGTAACAGAAGCACCGACGTTATTTGTCTTTTTCTGATATTACAGTATCCTTTAGGGGCATTAATATTATGAATACATTGAATTTCACATTATCAGCGACAATTCAAAAGAGCGGAGTTGATGCAAGTTCAAACCATCGCATCGGTGTAGCTGAAGGTTCTTCGCCAACTTTCTTCATTTCACAACGTTTGAACCTTATCTATACTTATGCATTCTGTACAACACCTCCTCACTATTATCGTCGATACGTCACCATTCAAATGTGAGCATTTTTCATGGCGGTGTCACGGTGTCGTCCCATAGAGCAATACTGAAAACACAAACATCGAAGTTTAAATTGGAGGCTTAAGTCGCCATCGTAGAAAATTTCCATCTTTAAGAAGACTGCTCTTATTTTCCCTACATTGCAAAATATTTTATCAGAATGATAAATTACAAATCTTTGTTAATTGTGTTTATCTATACTTATCAGCTAGCTGGATCGCTTCGTTGTGAATGTTCAATACTCACGCCGTTGGTGCCATCTCTTGTTTTTTAATCTACATACAATTCTAGTACCCAAACATCGCTACGTATAGTGTATAAAACCAACATTGCTATTTATAATAATAAATACATGGTTATAATCGAACCTTTCGATTTATTGGCATTAAATTCGAGCCCATATTGTTCAAAATTTCGTTTTCAGGTTCTTAGATCTGATAGGCCATCGTGGAGTACAAGGCCATTATCAGCACATCCAAAACTATTTTTCATTGCACCGTTCAATAACACGGAGGATTTCATTAAATATATGTTGGGAATCTATATTGAATAGAGTGAGAAAAACAACACAACCCTATCGAGCTCCCTTTTTAATACTAACTTTACTTGCCCCAGTACTTTCCACATTACCCACCTCTGCAGATCTTTCCTATGTACAGGAGTATTTTGAAAGGCTTGGATTATTTTCTTGTGTCTGATATATATCGGTGTTAGTGTTCTAGTATCTATGTATAAGAAGTCAAGGGCGAAGTTTGCTTCTCGTGCTCCTAAGCTTTTGCTAAACGTAAAGCGGATCTCACCTATAGATTGTCCACATTCACTGAATGAACGTTTTGGCTATATGGTTCATTAGACGTAAGTCTATATTCGTTACATGATTTGGCTGTTGGTTTCTTGTGAATCGGGATGAATTCATAAAATAAGCAATCTGAAGAAATCCCTAAAGTTTCAAATATTACCAAGAAGCTTGATGGAAATCATCTTTCATTTCGCACATCAGCTTTCTCAATTTTTATCTGGAACTTTCTCATTCCTCAAAGATGAAATTGCTCTTCTTGGCCCATTTCTTGTGACGGGACGTCCACTTGTTCCTTCTTCTCCAAGCATTTGAAAAAGGCTTTCAACATGGTCATTCAATACATTACATTTTTGTGGAAATTCTATCACAACGGTATTTGTCTATTTGCGTTCATTGTTGTGCCTAAATGCCTAAATTACATTTATTGTTCGTATTTGGTGTCGAAATCATTAAACACCAAAATATATATTCCATCTTCATGCGGAGGGTAGTGTGTGAAGAAATAGATACCTAGTATATGACAGGCTTTGTAGATGCATACATATAAGGTAAGTGTAAAGTGCAATCACGAATTGTTATTTAACATAGAATTGAATTAGATTTCAAACATTTTGGTCTCTTCTGTAAATTAACAAGGCCTCCCTAAGCTTTGCTCACTTCCTTACCAACAGAGGGATTGGCAATCTTAAACAACTGTTTTCAGTGGGAGAGTGGGTGGAGGCGTATAGCTTGTTCTACGTTCACGTGTTATATTCACATTTATTTTAAGTATGGCTTCATGTACACATCGTTATTTACACTTGTTTGAGAGATGTAAGTAATTTATTTGATGAAATTACTACTTTTTATGAGTTGCTTCGAGGACTTTTTCCAATGTCTAAGTGTTTTTCAACACGACGTTTCGGGAGTTCTTCATCTACTCCCGTCATTAGGCGTGCTTTCGTACGTTTTTATACGTACAGTAGTGCCTACCCCGGAATTCCAACCCGGGTGCACTGATCACTTGTAGTTAGGAGTTTATTACTGACCCCACCAGAAAGGCTGCCAGGGAGAGTGCAATCAAGGTGGTACGGAAAAAATATTCATTGAATGCACTTTCCCAGCTAAAGAAAATGTTACTATGTATTTAGAGTTTAAATTAGAGCGTCAGTTCCTTTAAATATGGCACGACGTTATGCTCGTACGGCAACTAGGGACAGACAATACACATCAGAAACTCGCCAAAGAGCAATTTCATGTTAGAAGGAGTGCGAAAACATAAAATTCCCTATAGTACTTCATAAAGTTACGTAAGAAGAAGACGTGGTGAAAGAAGTCAAATCATGCGGCATTACCCGAAGAAGAGCGCAAATTGGAAGAATATGGATAAATGGGGCTTTGCGAAGTTCCACAATCAATTTCTGGGTTGTATGCAACAATAAAACAATTCCATTCACGAACAACAGGCCAAGAGAAAACTGGTTTTTGAATTTCAAAACGAGACACAACCTTTTCATAAAGAAACTCCAGTCTGTTGAATACTCACGTATATCCTTTCATTGTCTATTCTTACATTGATTTACTCCACACATAGATCAGGAACATAGACGAAGCGTCCGTATGCACTTATCCTTCCAAAATAATTGTGGGCGAAAAAGGCAAAGACAGTTCCAGGACCACTGGTGGTCATGGAAAAGAAAACATCATGCACTGAGTGTTCAGCTTCGAAAGCACCTCCATTAATCATGGTTACATTTACGTGTGGACTTGTGGAGCACATGGAGCACACAACCAATGAAGAGGAATCATACCCCCGTATAGTACCAACGGTTGGATAACGTTAGAAACATTACTTTGAGAATCCATGCTACACATCTCTCATCTAATGTTGTGAAACTGGGCCAACGATTCTGAAATTTCTTCCTCGCACAATCTTAAATCTTAAAAGTACAATGATATCAAAAATGTTGCATATGGCAGTCAAATCCCTCCGGAATGCATATTCCCAAAAACAAGTTTGCTATGTTATTAAGATGAGTCTGGGCAAACGTTAGGCCTGAAATTATTGAAAATAGGTTTAAGCAAGTCGACATTGTGCCATTCAATAGGATTGTCGTGCTTAAAGAGAAATTTGGCCATCACCAAGAAAAAAGGCTATTAAATCCAAGCGTACAACGTTAGCGATACTGGCTCGAGTTAAGATGATCTCAGTGACCCTCAATATATCGATACAAAGAATGATCTAGACCCGGAAGATTTTGAAGATGGTCTGTATCCCAAAAATACATTGAAGACAATGAGTCAGAGGAAAACAATAAAAGCGACAAAGACAGTTACGTTTAAAGCAACGGAAATTACTCGCAAGAATTAAGTGAAACTATGAATGGTGTAGAAACTGGTCTCAACAATGAGTGATCACAATGAGAAATGAGATTTTAAAAATGAAAGTAAATCTTCTTAAAGCGAAAGCTGACATATTGAACTTGAACTATCAAAACAAATCAAAGAAAATCGGAAAATTGCATATCACAATGAGACCAGGGCCATCCTTTATTTATTAATGGATAACATTTGATACATGGATACTAGACATAATTTCTGATTGACCAACAGATATAGTTAAAATTGTCAACTTCCGGTTTCACCGGAAATGCCATTAACTTTGATTTTTTAAATTGATCACCCTATATATTTTAGGTTTTTGGAATGTACAGCTCAAATAACATACGATACTTTTGCTAAATTTTCATTTTTCTAACAAAAACTTCTTTTTTTCAAATTTTATTTTTTCTCATAGAAGACCGTCATTGGAGAAAATATGTTCTAAAATTTGCTAAACGTGTTTTTAAAAAAAAAGTCATTTTTTAAATGGCACCTACCAAGGGCCATCGTTCCATTAGATAGACAATTTAATTACCAATCTAACGATATGCATTATCCACCGCTTTATCTTTATAAAAAACGGAAACGGAAAAATATTTTTTGGGAAATACCTAAGCAAATTTTGCGACACTGCCATATGTAATTTGAGTCGTAGATTCCGAAAAACATAAAATATACAGAACAACCTGTTTAAAAAATCAAGAGAATGACATTTCCGGTGAAAGCAGACGTCGGTTATTTTGATTATATCTGTCTTTCAATTCGAAATTGTGTATATCATCCTTGTAACAAGTTTCATTCAAATCCGTTGATAAGTAAAGAAGATCGAGACATGGCCTTGATCTCATGGTCACCCGGTATAGGTACTTTTTTAGTAGTTTAAACACGAAATATATCCATAGATAATAGGGATGTCGGCGGGTACCCGGGTACCCGGGTCGACCCGGGTAATAGTCGACCCGGGTGTAGTTTCAGGACCCGGGTACCCGACTAGTAAATTATGTAATTTCCAAGAAGTCAGCCTTTTTCGGAGATAATAAAAATAATAGCAATAAGCGCTAGAAAAACATAACCATGCAGTAATGACAAGAATGGGATGGGGTGATCCCATACCACATAATGTTTTTTGTTTCATATAAGGAAGGCAACAAATCCGCTTCACCGAAATATTCAACCCGTAAATAGTACCATTAAATTGCTTCAGTATGGGATGAAGTAACATAAACATCCTGTGTGTGATGTTGATTGATGCTGCTACCAATTTCGGACAAAAAGTCACGTACTTGAATTTGATAACACTTGGAAAATACTTACGAATAACAGACGACTTGCAGTTTGGATTGGCGAGTAGGTACTATTTCAATTTAGTTTAATTTAAAACTCGCGGTGTAAAAGAAAGCAATTTGTAGTTACTTCAGATGTTCAGATGTACACTAACATTTTTGTTATATATTTCGGGTACCCGGGGGTACCCGGGTACTGCTTTCGGGTACCCGGGTTTGATTTTAGACCGGGTACGACATCCCTAATAGATAACCAGTTATACAATCGAAATAACACGATTTTTTTACAATTTAGCAATTATATACAAGGTGCCTCTAGTATCGTAATCGCAGATTCGTAGCGCCAAAATAAGCGATTTGAACCATACGATTTAAGCCTGTATTCTAGTTCAAATTTCTTTAAAAAGCTAAAGTAGCTATAATAATAGAACGCTTCTATCAATTTGAATGATATTTGGAATTTGGTATATCACTGCATAGAAATATGTGACTTTTTGATATGGTACTGGGTACACCACTTTATATCAAGTTTAAGGGTTTCGCGGTTACTCGAATTGTCACTATTAGAATTAAATTTCGGCTTATACCGCGTCGTCTTTGAAAATAAACACTCAGTATTTCTTGGCTTAATGTGCCTAACACCTTGCGAACTCAAGCAAGGGTTTGTGTAACGGTTGCTCTGCACAACTTTAACTCTGATGATGCAAGCTGCAATGTGTTGCGAAACGTTAGTCGATATGGGTGCACAAACAGTAAATAGGTCAAATATGCCTAAGTATCCTTGTTCACAAAGTACTCTAATGCCACGGACCAAATTATGAGTGGCTTTTAAGAATTCACGAGCCAAAGAACATAACCGTTACACAAACCCTTTCTTGAGTTCACAAAGTGTTAGGCACGTTAAGCCAACAAATGCTGGGTGTTTATCTACAAAGACGACGCTGTCTAAGCCCAAATTTAATTCTAATATTGACTACACCACTATTGCCCGAAACGAACGAAATATAGACCACAGTATACTACAATTGTAATATGTCACGAATCAGACACGAAAAAATTGAAGTAAATTATGTTACTCCACGCATATCTTAAAACTAATGTAATCTACCACGCGAGGCATGTATTTGTGAAACCCTAAACCACGATAGTTGTAAAGAATACCTTTTTTGAAAAAAAGTAATGACTTAACTATTAAAATGAATCTAGGACAAAAACCCGGACATAAGACCCTCGGACAAAAAACCCCCGGATAAAAAACCCCAGGACTAAAAGCCCCCCGGATAAAAACCCCCCGGATAAAAACCCCCAGACTAAAAACTCCCATCATAAAGAAAACACTCTCAAATCATGTGGGGTACGTGGGAGATTATTATTTTTATTAATAATAATGAGTTATTAATTATAATTAATAACTTATTTTCAATAATAATAATAATAATCGCCTACGGACCCCACATAATGTGCGAGTGTCTTCTTTATGGTGGGGGTTTTTAGTCCGGGGGTTTTTTATCCGGGGGGTTTTTAGTCCGGGTTTTTTTTATCCGGGGGGTTTTTAGTCCAGGGGTTTTTTGTCCGGGGGTCTTTTGTCCGGGTTTTTTTTCCAGTAGTTTTTTGTCCTGTAACGATTAAAATGTGTCAAGTACTAATAAAGACCAATACCATAACATACGATGACATTTTCGTATGGAGGGACATATCAAACTGATTAAGGCGTTCTATTGTTCTATAATATTAGTTTTTAAAAATAATTTTGAATCAGAAAAGTGATTTGACAAACCCCATTCGGAATGGATAGTTGAGTTAAATCACTGTATTTTGGACACAAGAGTTTGTGGTTAAGCTTATAGATATATTTTAGAGACATCTCGGATAGAAAGTTAATTTTAAATACATCATTACCTTGGCCTAGAGGTCTAGAAAAAAAACCGTAAACTATAGAAAGATTCGAATCGACTCAACAGGTAATGCAATGAAAAGTCCAATTAAACCCAGTTTTTAAGAAGACGAAACAGCCGGAGTGAAACAGCCGGAGTGAAACATCCACGCCCCACAGCTGTCCATTGGTTGCGAAGAATCACGATTAGATCGCAATAATAAGTCGGCTTACATTTGTGTAATAAATTTATTACTCGGCTTTCTTGAACAATTTTCAGTTTCGTATAAATCGGATTTTGTCGTGAAGAACGGCATGGCATCAATACGACGTCTCCTTGCGCGCTAGTTAAAGCATTATAAAAAGACCCCAGCCAATGAGTACGCGAGGCGACCGATAATATATTATTACCAGGTGTTAAACACACGAAGAAAAAATTTAAATAATTAACAATAAATCATAACTGGTATAATTTATGGGAGCGCTCAGGCAGGGGTTTCGCAATAATAATTAGTGTAGCGAGCCGTGCGAACTCTTGCTAATTGTGCAGCGGGGTCACTCGGCTTGATATATCAAGAATCGAGACACCTTTGACCCCAGACGAAGAAGGACAACGGTTTACCGTTGCCCCCCATGGTCCATCTTGATACACTTTGGACACGCGGACAAAGCAGGCGTTTGTATAACGATAATGGAACTACATCATAATGCACTTAACCATCAAAACGTCATACCGATGTGTATTGATATTTAGCGAAGACCCTCTTATCTTCGCGCTTAGATCTTATCTATGGTTCTACATTCTTTGGCGCAGACCTGGGGGCCTGCAAGATGCGAATTTGGGTCTTATTATGTCTATGGAAAGCAGATTTGACCAGACCGTAAGCAGCGAGCGAAACGAATGAACTGTCAAACCGTCTGATTAGTGTTACAAAATAATATAGATAATGTCACTCAAATAAGTGTTGAAAAACATCTGGATTATAAACACCAATGCGCTTATTACTTTGTATATGCAGATAAACATCGGCATACCAGCTGGAGGGCTGACCGTTTAGAATTTTGGAAAGTCGGCTTTACGTACAAATTCCTGAATTGTAACACCGGAACCAAGGGACGCCAGTCATCAACAATTTAATTTCGTTTCGTTCATTTTAGTTTTTATGAGTACAAAAATTGGCGACAATAAATAATAAAGCAAAAATTTTGCTTTAAGACTACTACTAGAAAGTAAGCTTGATGGATCGGTCGGAAGTCGATAACCTTAAGATTAATTCAAACTTTAGAAATATTAGAATTGATAAGGCACCACAAAATACAAATCGAGTTTTGAATATAAAAATCGACTGGTCAAAATTCAACTTTAGACTAACGCGAAGCAAATTCATACTAGACTCTTAGAAAAGTACTAGATATGGGCGAGGTACATTCTAAAATTAAATGATAAAGGAGACACATCTTTTTCGGGTATGGTAATATTTTTAGTGATTTAGAAAAAGCATGAGTGCCACACAATGATTGGTCTGCAACATTTACGAATTATTATAATATTAAATAAGACTAGCAGGGTGTCCACGCTTTTAATGGCGTTCAAAATGCCTATCTCTCTCTTAGTTACCGCTCAATGGCGATCTTTAGAAAAACAGATCTACCCCATTTAACTCCTTTGGGGGCGAATTCCGAAAAACCCTGAAAATTGTTCGACCCGATTTGTAGATTTGTTCCCACTTTGTAGCTCTCTGTAGAAAACGCATCTACCCTATTTATACCCTTTGGGAAGTCAATTTCGAAACATTTTGAAAATAGTTTGCCCCGATTTTCCGGAATTTCAACTTCCTACCTCCAATAGTTACCGCGTAATAGCGATCTTTTAAAAAACAGATGTATTCCGAAAAAGCCAGACATTTTTTGACCCGATTTATAAAAGAAACCTATTTGCCGAATTTCAATTCGTTACCTGCAGTAGTTCCCGCTTTGTGGAGATTTTTACAACAACACATCTACCCTATTTAACCTCTTTGGGAACTGAACTCCAAAAAACCCTGAAAATATTCTAACCCGCTTTGTAAAAGGAATTCATTCACCAAATTTCAACTTCCTAGGCGGCCGGTCAATCGGATAACACCGCACTAAATAAAAAACCACTATTACTTTTTTTTATACCTCTTAGAGTTGAAATTTCGAAAAACTCCGTCTTTGTAGGTATGTACGTACTAAGTCTCTGAAGCCTGCAAATTTTCATTGTTCCAAGTTTTACGTTTGTAGAGACTCCGTACCCCTTTTTATTTTTACTCCCTCTAGGGATGAAATTTTTAAAAATCCTTTAAAAACTTTCTAAAGATGTTAAAAACACGCCTACATGCTAAAAACGAATGGAGATACAAAGGATTTCATAATTCGGCCCGAATCCACATTCACGCCTTTTTGGGGTTGATTACATCCACCCTATTTAAGTCTTTGGGAGGGGGTGGGCAAAATTTCGAAAATCCTAGAAAGTCGTT
The DNA here is from genome assembly GCA_940337035.1 of Agriotes lineatus. Lineage (NCBI taxonomy): Eukaryota > Metazoa > Arthropoda > Insecta > Coleoptera > Elateridae > Agriotes > Agriotes lineatus. The sequence goes on from OW679202.1 coordinate 64,513,458, forward strand.
TTACCCGATTTCTAAACGAAATTGATTTTCCGAATTTCAATTTCCTAGGTTGTCAGTCAAGCGGGTAAAACCGCAGTCAATAAAAGCAATTTTTACCCCTTTTATATCACGTCATGTTGGATATCGAAAACCATGTCTTAGTGAATTGAGGTCTGCAAATTGTATTGAGATTTTCTGATGATATACCAGTGTGTAAAATAGGATTTTACATATTAGATAAATATATATTTTTAAATTCTTTCATTCCTTTGACTTGATACTGTTTCGCGTTTAGATGCAGATTCCCTGTGACCGGATAATCCTCACTTTCTACTATTTCGTTTTGTAGAAATATCAGTACATATCACGATTTAAATTGGGCCAAATTCGATAACACTGTAATGTCCATCAGCATCCGGGAAAAAGGTAATTTCAAACAATATTTCCGGTGCCATAATCATCAATATTATTAACATCTTCGCTATGTAAGTCCCTTAAAACTTATAATTAGTAAATAACAAACCTATGATATAAAGTTCCATATTACCAGCGTATTTACTATCGAGGGACATAAGATTTTCGTAATATAACGGAGTGGTAATGGGAAAAGGGTAAGATTAATGTCAACAGTGAAATTGTTAATTGTCTAATTAGTCATTTATAATTGGTGCAATAATTTGCAAACGTATCTTACGATAGCGTTCCTGAGTTTTGTACAAACAATATGAAACGGCTCTGAATAAGTAATTGCCATAACCTAGTATTTGTATAATTAGTCGAATGTCAAACATTAATGACAGCAGCTATCAGGCCCCACGTAAGTAGTGCCAAAAGTTGACATGCGGTAAACTATAGGGATGCTGCAAGTAAATTGCCGCTCTCGAGTGTATACAAATAGATATTTTAAAAATTTAAAACCTTACAAAATTAAAATAGTGTTGGCCAATCTACACACAAGTGAAAACTTCAATATAAGAAGATCGGTCTTGCAGAACTCGTAAACGTAGTGAAACAAAAATCAGCCTTGTGTTTTAAATATATGTATTTATAATTGTATGAACAACTAACAAATCTGCAGACAATTTCGTAGACTTCGACGGCCATTGGTCATGTAACGAATTACTTCCGAGATTGGACCGTGTCATTATTGGGATTGAACAACTCAACATTTCGCCTACTTAGATCTTCAATCTCAATAATGACACGGTTCAATCCCGGAAGTCGTTCGGTAGATAAATGTGCGGACAAATCAAAAGTTAGAAAGGCCAAGTTAAAAAATTCAAAACAATTGACAGTTGCAAAACAAACATTAAAAATCGATAGTGGATAGTAGAAAAATACAAAGCCGATATGCGAATAACGTAAGTCGAAGCTTATTTAAACATTACAAAAACTAGCTTTAGAATATATACCGGGTGACAATGAGACTAGGGCCATGCTTATATCTTCTTTATTTATGAATCGATTTGTATAAAATTTTATACCAAGATACTAGACATAATTTCTGATTGGCCGATAGATATAGTCAAAATGGCTGACTTCCGGTTTTACCCTGTAGATTTTATATTTTTCTGCATCTACGAATCAAATTACATATAATAGTCTTGCCAAATTTATTTTTTTTTTTATTAATTTTCAGTTTCAGATAAAGATCAAGTAGTGCATGATGCATACCGTTAGATTGGTAATTACATTTTCTATCTATTGGCAAGATGGCCCTTAGTAGGTGCCATTTAAAAAAAGTGACTTTCTTAAAAAACGGGTTTTGCAAATTATATTCTTTTATTAAAGGTTTGTTATTGACCTTATTGATAAAATAGCTATTATTAAGAGTTGCTAAAGTCAATTAGAAAAAAAATTTCCAAGTCAAGGCCTTCTATGGTAAAAAATAAAAATTGAAAAAATAATTTTTTTGTTTAAAAAAATTGTAATTTGGCAAGACTATTATATGTAATTTGACTCATAGAATCAGAAAAACATAAAATATATAGGGTGTTCCATTTAAGAAATCAAAGTTAGTATCATTTCCGGTAAAACAAGAAGTCAGCCATTTTGAATATATCTATCGGCTAATCAGAAATTATGTCTAGTATCTTGCTATAAAATTTTATCCAAATCGATTAAAAAATAAAGAAGATATAAGCATGGCCCTAGTCTCATTGTCACCCGGTATATGGAAGTGTATTTTGTTTTCCTGGAGTAACCAAGGAGCGCAAGTATTTTCTTATACAGTGCAATTAGAAACTTTTTAACATATGAGAATAAATTAGCTAATACTACCCTAATTTTTTGAACAAGAGTCGTATAAAATTCGATTATGGCAAAGATTACCACTTGAAATTATTATAACTCATAGAAGCGCTATCCAAGAACAAAAAAAAGTATTATTGCATATGTACAGCTATTTTTAAATTTGTAATACCTAGTTCCTTTCAAGCTTGAACAGCTTCTTTAAAAATAAGAGCCTTATCCAAAACTGCCCCAAATCATTTTCACCAATATATTATATTATAAAAGGTTTTATTGATCTAGTCGGTGGCATTTATTTATGTTTCGAAGAATACCTACACGAACTTTCCGTCATAGTAATAGTTAGATTAAGCTACGTTTTTGTAAATTTCATTACTACCATTTGTTGTAATTTTCTGGACCGCTGCATAAGTAAACCAACATAATATAAAGCAACAGAGAAAGCTAAGCAGCGATAAAAAAATTAAAAAGGAAAGCATGGGATTGATTATTATTAGTAACATATTTGTTGCATATCTAATTTGATTAAAATTTCCGTTCTTGGGAAATAACACAATTCAAATCATGAGTTATGTATTTCTAATTCTACCTTAACTACAAAAGGCTTTAACTCAGGATCAAAATTATCCACTACTTTTAATAATTTAAAAATTCTGCTTTGACAGGCGGCTAATTATATTTCCTGACTTTAAAATGCCTCCTTGTATTTGTATAACATCCAGTTTTGACTACTCTAAATTTCTTCGACTGCAGAACAGAGTGGAAGAATACCTTCGTTACTTGTTAGAATATCAGAAGGTTGGAGACCTGATCCTGATCGCTTTTGGAATTTTAAGGTCACAAAAATACGAGTAAATAACGGATCGTTTATTCTCGTGTAAGTGGTTCAATGAGGTAAAGCGTGAATAAATCAGCTACTAAAATACGAAACGGCAAACGGGCAAAGACGAATTGGATGTTTGACGTAAAATTTGTTATGGTCGATTAATGCCACTCGATATTTTTTGACAACATACCTAAACGGCAAATCGTTAATTTCATGATTTAATGTTCAGCGGCACATTCCGACAATAAAACGTCCATATTAATTTTTGTTAAATTTTAGAAAATGGGTTATCGGACCTCTAAGAATAAAAAGGGTATCCTTGACACGACTTTACCTTCACCGCGTATTGGCAAAAGAACATTTCCTTTCATGTAAATCGCACAACACAATAGTACAATCAAAACAGTCTTACAGCGTAAACACACCAAATTTTATAACCGGGAAACGAGTATATTCCAACACGGCAAAAGCGCTACTATACGAATGTGTCCAGGTGTGCACGGATATGAAAAGGTAACAAACAGCTGTTTCTTATCAACATATCCCAACCCCGCTCTAGTTCTTGCAACGAACCTTGACCAACCATGTATATTTAATGGAAATTACGGGATGAGAATGCAAATAAAGCTATAATAAAAATAATCGTTTAATCATAGGTAGGCGATTATTTAATGCTCACGTTTTTCTCCTTTCCACTAAACGCGCACGTCAGCTATTTGAAACGGGATATACTAAATTAATGCATTTTTGCAGCTTATATAAAAATGAAATTGAATTAAACGAATATTATTTACGCCTCTACTTCCAGCCAACAGCTCCCAAACGCGCTTATCAAATGTACAGGGTTGTTCATTAGCCTTATTATAAACTTTAGATGAAAATAGATGCAGTTCAGAGATAAATACAGATCACACTTTTTTAGTCTAGGTAGTTATTTTATGAAGATATTAACATGAATATTTTAACAGCCATGGCACTGAAAAAACAAAAGTATCGTCTTTGAACAATTTATGTATATGCTATAACACAACGATTTCAGCAACGATGCAACATGTTCGAGGTGGATTGGATTAGAAAAACTCGAAATTTTTTGGAGAATACACTTTTAGATTGTTTTGATGTGCCGCTTAATGTAATGCCAAACATGTGCAACATGATAGAGCTCCTGGTCATTTAATACTCAAATAATTCAATGGTTAAATACGCACTTTAGAAAACAAAGAGATCGACAATGAAGGTCCGATATCACAGCAGATATCACCGATATCACCGCAGTCGCCTGATACAAACCCATGCGGTTTTTATTTATGGGACACATGAAACAATATGTGTAGCAAGTACCTACAAATAAATTATAATCAATTATTACAAAGGAATCGAGAAATTGCAAATTACACAAAGCTTAATTCGCCCTTGTGAATTATGTATTCACCAGTTGTATTTAATCACTCCTCCATTAAATCTACGCATTTCCTATCCTTATCCTTATTATCATTACGCAGGGTGTTTTAAAAATACGTTCGAATATTTTACCCACTTATAGATGATAGATCTCATCAATACAAACAAAAACTCCTAATAACATGAGTCCGGAAACGCTTCGTTTTCGAGGTACAGGGTGTTCAAGTTTTCAAATTACCCGCCCAGACGCCCCTGGAATAAATAATTTAAATCTAAGTGCGCCAAAACATAAACCTTAATAGCATCAACAAACCTTCAAAGTTTAACTAAAAACGGCTAAAGGGTTTTTGAGATATTGAAGCATTTCAGTTTCTGTCTCAACAAGTTCAGAGACGTGCCAATACGAACTTGAATTTTTTTTCTTAAAAACAGTAAGATAAAAAAACTCAGAATCCAAATTTAATTTTTAGTTGCTTTATTAAAAAAAATATAAAAATTGCAAAAGATCTGTTGGGCGTTATTTTTTGTGAAAAAACCTAATCGACTTGCTCCGTGGCCACGTCTGGAATTGCTGGATCAACTGTAATAGGTCCAAAATATACCTCATAAAGTTATCAACAAACTGTAAAATTTTCATTAAAATCGTCTAAGGCGTTTTTTAGATAAGAATAAAAAACTGGTTTTTTAAAAAACTTTAACACCCTGTATCTCGGAAATGAGGCGTTTCCACATTCATGTTTATTAGGACTTTTTTGTTTGCATTGTTGAGGTCTATAAGTGGGTAAAATATCCGAACACCCTGTATAGTATCATCAAAAATTATTTTCATTTAGTATGGCTATGGAATAGTTCCTAATTTATGAATGCAACTATAAGTCACTTAAAAATCAAATGTCAAGTTTGACATTTAAGAATAAACATAGTTGCATTCATAAATTAGGAACTATTCCATAGCTATACTAATGAAAATAATTTTTGATTATATCTTCAAAGTGTTTCCACATATCTGGTCCCACCTATTGTCGTTCCTTCCCATAAGATGTCCTACCCACTCAAATTTTGTCTGGCTACCAGCTCTGTCATCCACTTTCCCCAACATCGCTTTTTCCAGTTTCCCGCTATGCCACTTTTAGTTTATCCATGCTGTTCTTTGTAAGCACCCAAGTATCAGAGGCTTTTGTTGGGATAGGCATAACGTACTGGTTCGGTACTGGTTGAATATCTTCGTTTTCTGAATTTCTTTGAAGGGACCCTTGAAGACATTTCTTAAGAGTCCCAGACGCCGGTCAAACGAACTGGGTTCTTCTACCAATTTCTGGTCTTTTTTTTTTGGTTATGCAGTGTCAGTTGTTCTAAATATACGTATTGGTTTACATCATTTCTGTTAGTCATTATTTTGGTTTGTAAAATGTTTACTTTGAGACCTACTCCTTGTATGGCTGTTTGCGGAAGTTCCACTATCATGGTTTCAAGTTCGTCAATGTTATTTGAAAATAACAGATTCTTAGGTTGAGGTGTTCGCCGTTTATATTTATCCCTACTCTTTCCCACAGGAGTTTTCTGAATACGCGTTCTAGCATATTTGCGAGGAACTTCGAAGAGATGGTGTCGTCTTGTGTTCCACCTCGTTTGATCTTAAAGGGTTTTTGTATTCTCGAACAGTTTAATTATGGTATTACGGTTTTTGTACATTTCTATAATTACTCGAATAGACAGGAACGCAATTGTTAGTGCCGAAGTTTCGACTGTGACGAACACTTTTTGAAAATCTATAAACATGGCATACGTATAGAGTGACTGGTTCTATTCATGATACTTTTCCATCACTTGCCTTACTGTGTGTATGTGGTCTAGTGTACTGAATCCTGCTTGGTTTAATGTTTGCAATGCGTCTAATTTGTCTCATATATTTTCTAAAATTCCGGTGAAGAATGTGAGTATGTGGGAGATCAGCGAAATGGGTCCATAGTTCTTGAGATATTTTTTGTCCCCTTCTTACAAAATCAAGATGAAAATGACTTTTCCCTGCTTGAAACGGGTCAATTCGTGCCACCTGTATTTATTCAAATTATATCTCTTTATTATATGCTAATTAGCAACAAAGCCTGACAGCAAGTGCTCTTGTATTTATATACGTAGTCTGTTAATATAGAGTGATATTCAAGGTATACGCTGTCCATAACTATAAGTGTGGTGCGCCGCGAGCTCGTGACGGAATTTGTTAACAGGGCAGTTTTCGCACGGAAATAACCGGCCGATAAGGGGATCAAGGCTGGACGCCTGCAATATGTAGAATTCGCTCCAAACCTCGGGGGTGTGCATTCGCACCAAGAACGTTAACAGGTGCGGGTCGCTGTGAGTTCGCTGATTGAACTCGCAGCTGGCTGAGAATAGTCCGCAACAGAGCATCCTATATTGTGTTGTGGCCGACAATATTTCGTCGTCGGCTTATTGTGTCTCTGAAAGAGAAACCAGTGCCCAAAGTAGCCAAATTCTGACGCAGTTGCAGCCTCGTCCAAAGACAGCTATCGTTGCGACATCATAGGAAAAGTACCTGCCTTCGCAAACGGCTAGAGCATTGGGAAGACCCCAAACAAGGTTAGTTGCTAGTTATATTCACCGTGCAAGTGAAATCCTATTGCAACATTTGGAGCTATTACACTCGTGGTTGTTAACACGGGGGATTACCCGCTGATCGAGCATCCCGGTTACGTCATCTCAACGCACCGGCACTATCTTCAAAGACCGGTGTCTAGTTACGCGCCTGTACAAGAAGGGACAGCGTCGCGATCCGTTGATTAGTACACGCCATTTAACTTTGCGCCGATTAATGAACTGCTACGTATCTGGTTGAACTATTCGCATATATGTAGCGTGTTAGTGCCGTATTTTATAGGTACTTACACGTATTTTCTTGTATGTATTTGTTTACAGATTATATGTACTGTTTGTACGATTGCATTGGTAAGTACAACATTTCAGGTGTCTACGAGTTGGTCTCAAATAATATTAGCTCCCCTTAGCCACTCTGCGAATATAAAAAAGAGTCTCATAAGCATACCGACTGAATCAGCTAGCGAACCCAGGACAAATTAAAGTAATAATTCAGTAAGTGTAGGTAGGTAAAAGACGCCGCGCTTCATGCTCCATGCAAGTACTAAAAATTCTCACTACATGGGAGATCATATTGTTTCCCCCTGTTCTTATCATTTCGATGATAATGTTGTCAGACCCTGACACTTTATTGTTTGATTTTTTGGAGTAGTGCTTGTCGTATCTGTCTTATTGTGCACGTTAGAGACTCTGAGGCGATCGACAAGCATAAGTTATAGAATATATCTATATATTCTAGGGATGTCGGCGGGTACCCGGGTACCCGGGTCGACCCGGGTAATAGTCAACCCGGGTATATTTTCAGGACCCGGGTACCTGACTAGTAAATTATGTAATTTCTAGAAAGTCAGTCTTTTTCGGAGATGATAAAATCTTAAAAACAATAGGAATACGCTCTAGAAAAACATAACCATGCAGTAATTACTAGAATCACCCCATCCCATACCAAATAATGTTTCTGGTTTGATATAATAAATACGCTTCACGGAAATATTCAACCCGTCAATAGTATGTACCATTAAATCGCGCCAGTTTGGGATGAAGTAACATAAACATCATCTGTGTGATTTTGATGCTGTTACGAATTTCGAATGAAGTCACGTATGTACTTGCATTTGATAGCACTTGGAAGTGTGAAAATATTTACAAATAATAGACGACTTGCAGTTTGAATTGGCGAGTAGGTACTACATATTTCAATTTAGTTCAGTTTAAAACTCCCGTCGTAAAGAAAGAAATTGTAGCTACCTCAGATGTTCCGATGTACGCTAACATTTTTGTTATATATATCGGGTACCCGAGGGTACCCGGGTACTGTTTTCGGGTACCCGGGTTTGATTTTAGACCGGGTACGACATCCCTAATATATTCCTTCAATTCTGTTCTAGTGAGCGGATGGCCCCGCGAGAAAATGCTCCACACTCAGGCGGCGGGCCCGGGTTCGATTCCCAGCCACTCTAAAAGGATTTTAAAAATCGTACGTTCCCCGGCTGATTAACCCCTACCAAGGGAACTCTTCCTCGATTTCGATGGGCAGGGCTAGCCACCTACCCGACCTACCCTTTACGAGTAAAGGGGGTTCATAAAACCACAACTTTGTGGAATAAACAGGATACTGGCCTTATTTAAGGGGAAGAAGAAGAATTCTGTCCTATTTTGGTATGTCTCCTATTTCATATACCAGGCTTATGGTTTCATTTTTCCCTATACGTATATAGTTCTTTCCTACATATGTTGGGTCCCTTGTTCTCTTCGACAACCGGTCTTCCAATCTCATTGTTTTTGCTATATCTTTTCTTATTTTTTGTCTAATTTATCTGTTCAAGTCTTTCAGTACTTCTCTTGATAGGGGTTTCTTATGTTTGTTCATGTACCCATACCTATATTTCAATTAGATATTAAAATGGAATTCATTGCAGTGCTATACAACTAATCATTACGATGAACATATACCGGGTGTCCGTTCTCAAAGTCGAACATAGGCGATTAACATTGTATTGAACGTTTTTGCCGATTCCTGCTCGCCAATTCAACCTACAGGGAAGGTAATGGTATCAATGGAAAGATAAAATTATTACGCATCAAATCATATAAATAATAAATCTGTTGTATAGATGTTTAATATTTCCGTATGTATACTGTAAACATTTACAACGTTGTCTCTAAAACATAATTTATAATCTATCTGCAGATCAAAATTTCTAACTGAATCTTGAAATATTAAAGGCACGTCATTTATTTCAATTGTTAATCTATTAATACACTGAAGTCGATCTTCAAAGTAAAATTATGTATACATTTGAGTATCATTAGCGTATGAATGAATATTGAAATGTTTTAAGTTGATGTGTATTTAGTGAATAAAATCGAGCCTAAGATTGATACCTGCCGCAGGTTACTTCGGTATATTGTGAATGATTTGATCGATTGATACTTGAAAAACGTACGTCGGAATTTCACTTAATTACATTTCAAAATCTGGCAAGGTCGATCTATTTTGTTTAAAGTAGTACGTTAAGTATTTTGTCTCGATTGAGAAACAGATTATTGTTGGTAATGCATTCTCGAATTTTATCAATCGTCATCTTTGCCACCATTTTCAACTGCTCCAAGATGTTTAATGATTATGCTTTGTGGCATCAGCGAAGAGTATGAACCGACCACCAGATGTAGCGGCAGTTAAGTCAGTTGTATAAATTGAAAATAGCATGGGCCCTAATATACTCCCTTGTGGCACTCCTAGACGAATTATTCTCTTTTTTCAGTGACATACATTAATAACCAGATTATCATTTTCATGCCGTACTTCCACTAATTGTTTTCTCTTCATCATATATGCTTCAAAGACGTAATTTGAAATACCGCTTATGCCATAATGTTCCAATTTTCTCAGAAGCACTACGTGACCAACACAGTCAAACGCTTGGAGAGTCTTTTCTAACCAAAATTACATCCTTTACGGCATAATAAGAGATTAAAACACATTTCTCATATTTTTCATTTTGCAATTTTGAAAAAACCAACCTGCCGATTTTATAAACTTAATACGTACGTTTGTATAGCCGTTTGGTTACTATTGTTTAGTATGAAATTATTGCTAAATTTGACAACTCAACGCAACATCTTCGTTCTTCAAATGTAAAACTGTGAGAGTATGTAGCTCTAAAATAAAATTGTCATAACATTTGCGTAGATTAAAATAATTTATTGTATCGGGTGTCCCAATAAGAGTGCCCGATTTCAATTTTGCGCAATTTTTCTTCTGTGCAAGTGGCAGCTCTAAAATTTAACAGCTGCCATCTACGATTGTTCCGATTATTAATTATGGAGAGCTACACAAAGGAACAACGCGTTATCATTGTGAAAACCCATTACAAAAATGAGGAAAATTACGCTGAAACCGCTTGCAAAATTCGCGGAATTTTCGGTCGTGAAAGTGCACCAAATGTGACGATTCGAAGAGTGATCAAGAAATTTGAAGAAACTGAGTCGATTATGAACAGTATGTCTTCTGTGCGTCGACGTACCGGTCGGTCTCTCGAAAACATCGCTGCTGTAAACGAGAGTGTCGACGAAAATCCACGAACATCAATTCGGCATCATTCACAACAACTTCAAACTTCGAGAAGCACCACGCAGCGAATTCTCACAAAGGACCTCCATCTTTATCCCTACAAGGTTCAGCTGACCCAGGAGCTCAAACCAACAGACCACGCACAGCGCCGTCAGTTCGTTCGATGGGTGATGAAGCAAAATGAAGTGGATGCCGATATTTCGAAAAAAATCATCTTCACCGATGAGGTGCACTTTCATTTGAACGAGTTCGTTAACAAACAAAACTGTAGAATTTGGGGCTCAGAGAAACCGCACGTGATCCAACAGAAACAAATGCACCCCCAACGAGCCACTGTTTGGTGCGGATTTTGGGCAGGCGGCGTGATTGGCCCGTATTTTTTGGAAAATTAGGCTGGCAATGCTGTAACTGTCAACGGTTTGCGGTACCGCAACATGATAACGGAGTTCTTGAGGCCTCATCTGGACGGTATGGATATGGAAGACTTGTGGTTCCAGCAGGACGGCGCAACCTGCCACACCGCGCATGAAACAATCCATTTATTGGAGGAACGATTTTCGAACCGAATCATTTCCCGAAATTCCGATGTCAACTGGCCACCGAGATCGTGCGATTTAATGCCGTGCGATTTTTTCCTCTGGGGTTTTGTGAAATCTCACGTCTATGCCAATGCGCCACGGACTATTCCCGAGCTCAAAAACGAGATCCAACGCGTCAACGGTGAGTTAGAGCCGCAACTCTGCGAAAAAGTCATCGAAAATTTCATGAAAACAGCGAGGGTCTGTGTTCAGAACCGTGGGGGCCATTTGCCAAATATTTTATTCCATACTTAATCGGAACATGTCTACTTGATAATGCAATAAAAACATCACCACTCGCTCAAAAACTATGCGTTTTATTTTTAAATTAAATCGGGCACTCTTATTGGGACACCCATTACATATATGGAAATACAATTTTAAATATGTTAAGTATTTTATTAGCTACGGTCCCCAATTCCTCTTAACAGTTTACCATACTATTTGAAATTGATTTCGTTGTCCCATGAAAAGCTGTCCGTCACAACAAAAAATTGATCCTTTACTCTTTTAGAATATTCCGGGATTAGACCCCGGTGGGAATCCGACAAACCGTCGGATAATAGTGGAGTGGAGCAAAGAAACCCCAGAGCCCGGTTCCGGCTCTCCCTAAGATGCTTTACAACTACGACGCGGTCATAACATTGTTTGCTTTGGTGTATAGTACTTAAAGCTGATGCGTAGTGATTATGAGTTCGAATCCACATTACGGTTGTTTCTTAAAATTAAATATTGTATTAGTATCCCGAATCCGGGGCAAGTTGAGCATTGTACCGCCAGATGCCAGCGCATAAAGCACCAGCCTCTACACCGCAAGGTAAATGAGGTTACAGATTATACATACATACATTTCTAATTAAATATGTATATCTCAAGATTCTCAAGGCATATTTAGTGTAAGAAAGCGATATACCTACATACATTAATTCTTATTTTTGGTTTAAAAATTTTATTATTTCGAGAATATTTAACAATAGAAATGGCCGAAAAATTCCAATTTGACAATTTATCAGAGACTAGTATTAGTAATAGTAGTAGTAGTATTAGGTAGCCGTTATTTATGTTTTAGATGCGTACACAGATTACATATAGTGATATAAAAAGTCAAAATAAAAATAAAATAAGGGGGAATAAAAATAACAGCAGTTGTTTTTTTTTAATTCATTTATCAAATAAGTTACAGTACAAAGTGTTAAAATTATGATGTCTATGATATTAACTTTCCAGAAAAATACTAATAAAATTGCTCATTGTACACATGTAAACACCATTTTTTTTAAACAAAGACAATTATCTTTTTACAGCTACGCAAGGTTACGAGCATTAGGTATTGCTTGTTGAATAAAGAAATACTGAAAAAAGCAAATTCAAATTAAAACTTTTTCTAAACACCTTAATATATGAAAGAGGTATTTTCCAATAAATAGAAGTACGAGAGAATGTTTTGGTTTCCTTTTGCTTGGTACAAAATACGCATCATGCCAACTGTAGGTTTGGTAAATTCTAAAATTGTGTTATTAATTAGCTACTAAACCACCAATTTACATAAATAAGAACTGCTAGTTATAATTAGCTATCGTGACTGCTTACTGTGATTTATCGCCCAAGTTAATTGCTGTAGCTGCAAAAATTCAATAAACTTAAAAAATAATAAAATAAAGATCTGTGCTACTATCAACTGTATAAAATTTGCGAATTTAGAGCAAGTTATATGCGTGAAACAATAGAAAGTGCGGCAAAATAAACACTAATGATTCAGCATTTACCAACAGTTCATCACTCGAAATCTGCTGCTAGTATTCAAAACCTTCCTAATCAGTTAATTATGTGCCTATCTACCCGATGGCAATACAAAGTTCTATTTTAACTTACTCCACAAAGCTATAGGTAATCTTAATAATAATAAGCCTCCAAATCGGATCAACAGGTAGAACTTTGATGATATGCTTGCATTAGTTTATCCTCGCAATAGTTGGATAAATTCATGAAGGCGTTAACGAATTCAGTGTATATGAAGATGGACAAATTATAGTCCATTATTGAAAAAAGGCATTACAACCCTACTAAGATACACATCAAAATAGTGCACTTTTAATTATAGAGGTGCTATTGCGACCATATGGAAAATTATATAACCATTTAGGGGTGGTTGGTACAAAATGTGTTTATGGCTTTAGAAGCAACTCGCCCCATAAATTGTAAAGCAAATCACCTGGCAGCAACAGGGAGTAGTAGACTCGAGTTTTCCATTAAGGTATGCACTTGCCTAAAAGTTTCAGAAGCAGCAACCACAGAGGCGCCAGCTGCGCGGAGGTTCTATTTTGATATTACTTAATGGTGAAGTACTAATAATAGTGCACAATTAAGCATATCCAATTTAACATTATTAAAACTATCAATAATATTATGGACTACAATAATTGTTGAAGTGTTTTTCCTTTACAAAATTATACAGATTGTCCGAAAACCGTTTTGAACATAGGAAATTAATGAGTGTGACAAGGAAGACATAAACAAATAAGTAGCAGGACAAAGATAGAATGTAATCATGGCTAGGTAAATTTTTAAACTAAAATTAAGTCAATGAAACAAACAAACACTACTGTCAAATATTTTATCTGCCATTAGGAGTATAAAGGTTTAAAATTACTATTGTTTACTATTCACATGATTATTTTAATTATTTAAACCTCACTTTATACTCTTAATGACAGATAAAATATTTGACAGAAGTGTTTGTTTGTTTCATTGACTTAATTTTAGTTTAAAAATTTATCTAGCCATGATTACATTCAATCTTTGTCCTGCTACTCATTTTGTTTATGTCTTCCTTGTCGCACTCATTAATTTCCTATGTTCAAAACGGATTTCGGACAATCTGTACATATATCGAGTTGTGTGAGTACTTTCTTGAACAGATAAGTACTAGTATCCCTCAAACTTCGAGAGGAACTGAGTATTAGTTGTAATTGGCAGCAGGTAATGCCATGTTTAAAAGCGCAGATGTTTTTGATAATCAAATCTTTTTTACTTCAACAAGAAAAAATTCTCACAAACTGAATAAATTACAGATAGTCTAAAACTCTAAAGTTTGCAACAAAATATAAAATAAATGGAGAAAATTGAACTACAAAAATATTTAATCAATCTAATAGCTTTGCAATTGTACAGATGTGCAAAGCGTTACTGGGTTGCAAATTTCATGACATTTCATAACTATAATAGATACATTTTATCAAAAGAAAAATATTTACAATATCCAAGCATTCTAAGGAGAAAATCAAAAATAAAAATACCCGCATACATTGGTTAGTAAAAAATTAAGTTTTCAAAAAAATGTAGCGTGGACTTTTGAAACCAGAGCTTTCACAAAAACCGTTCAAACCCCCCTCATCGCTATACTTTAAAACGTATGCGTGGTTCCTATTTTATTAAAAAAAAATCCAATCTTGAAAATTGTTTTTTGGATGGAGCGCCTTATTTTTAAATAAAAAAATTAATTAAAATCGGCCCAGCAGTCAGAACCGTAACGCTTGCGTATGGGGTTACCCACTCACCCACCTACGTAAAAACAGTTCTTAATAAATTGAGAATCCTTCGGCCCCAAATATGTACGTCTGCAATTTATTTCAATTTTGACTTTTTGCATAATTAGGTACAATACCTATCTCTGTACACTACAGTGTGGGACAGTAAAAACTACTATCTACTATTAAAATTATTGGCAATATTTGTTTCTTTGTCTCTAAAAATGTAAGATCTACTTACATCTACTTAAAGATATTATTTGATTTATCTACTCAGCAAACGCTAATTATTTTATATTAGGACCATTATCTTATGACTTTTCGTCGAAGAGAAAATCTGAATACATCAATCTAGGTAGAAATAAATGCAGTAGTGAAAAATTAACATCAAGAAGATGCCATCCCAATAATTCCCATTTTAATCAAATCATAACTGAATTTGAACAATTTTGAATTTGAACAATTTAGAATGACTTTATATTGTAAAAAATCTATTTTTAACTGTTGAGGGGCTTCCTCCCCGAAAAAGGCATACGAGAATGTTTGGTAGTTATGGAGAAGGTTGTAATTGAAGAACGGCAAAAAAACATTTTGGAAGGTACAGAATGCACCAAATCATGCCTCGTCCTAGGCAAGCGCATGTTGTAAAAACTGCAAGCACTGTTGAGTGCGTAGAAAACAATTTGCTTTCAGATAGGCGTATTCAAGTGAGAGTTACTGCAAGCCTCGCAAATATTAATGGCATTACTGTTCAGCAGGGCCGTAACTAAGCAAACGTTTATTGTAGGCAAGCCAAGATTTTTGCGCCCCTCAGTACAAAAACGATATATGTGACAAAAAATACTAATGCTACTGTATGACTTCTGCACTTATCTCCGGATATATGATGTAATGTATTCAAACAAACAGGTAGGTATTCAAAAATAAATCCAACATTTTTTATTGAAACATTTTAAAAATAAACAACTAAATGTTAAAATAAGAAAAATATAATACAAATAAAATGAGAACAGAAAACAAGATTAGAAAACACAATTCTAATTTAAAAAAAAGTACATACTGTTATGTAGTCAGCAGAACATTTTGCAAATCCCTATATAAACACACCGGCAAAATTAGAGGAACACAAAAAAAGTCATATTTTGGGATATTCTGTAGCATTATTTAATTGAATTATGTTTCAAGCTTTAATGTTATCAATACACAGCTTCAGAGAATAACAATTAACGATATAACAGATGAACCTACCTAATTCAGGTTGCCGTTAAATCAGGAATTTTTCACAACAACAGAAAACAAAATCGTAAACCCTCGTTGTAAACTAACCAAGAAATAAGCACTTGTCTTCAAGAACAAAATCGTAAACCCTCGTTGTAACCTAACCAACAAATGAGCACTTGTTTTCAAGAACACAAAAACCCAAGCAATATGTCAACAATAAAACAAATGATAATTAGGCTCAAATGGGTGGCTAGATTTAATGTTAAATTGCTATTTTTTATTCATTATACATGCAGAAGTAACATTTATAACCAAATTGAGTCATATATACCCTAAAACATAGCGAAAATATGACTTTTTTGTGTTCCTCTAATTTTGCCGGTGTGTGTATAAACATATGAGTACCCAAAATACGAACGTCACTGCGTCATTTATAGCGCAACGATAAGCATATGCATTTATCAGTGAACACGGGTTCAAATCCCACTGACTGCAATGTTTTTTTTTAATTTCCAAATTCATGTAATTCGCTTTACTAATAAGTGTTTCTGTATTATTAGCAGCGTTAAGGTATTTTTTACTTATTTTGTAGAGAATTTGAAGACTTCACCCATAATTCGATCTAGCAAAAGTTGTTTTTCTTGCAGCGCGCTTTCTGTATTAAAGACGTTGAAAACATTTTTTTTTAAACTTTTTTATTTTAAAAATGCAAAAATTATTTTAATTAGAATAAGACCACCTATGTGGTGCGTTCAAAAACTAGTAAAGACATATCAATATGTTAAAATAATACAATATAAACAAATAATTACATATTATTATGCGTAGTAACATGTGAACGTAGAATAAGGTTCTGTATTCCCAGCCACACTGTTTTGTAAAAATCAATATATTTAAAACGCGAAGCTTTTTTTGTCAGCTCGTAGTATAACCCTTACATCAGGCCAATTTCGATAATTCTGTTCTTTTTAAATAAAAGCTACCATCGGGTAGGGTCGCAGAAGTATTTAATTTGAAGAAATTCTACCGGGGAAGAGATTGTAGCGAAAAATACCATAGTAGTAGAACAGGTAAGCTCTCAAAATCCCTCTGTGGTATTCTGCTGATTGTTGCAATGGACAAATGTATCAGCAATGAGCCAAAGCAGTGAATGTACCGAGTGATTTTAAAAACTCAATTGCAGCAGTCCCTGCAGTTGGCAATACTAAAATGTATTGTATGTATATGTCAAATTCGAGGTTAGCAGGTTAGGTTTTGCGTCAGTCTGTGTCAAAACTGACGGAAAACCTAACTAACCTCGAATTTGACATAGACTTACAGTGTCACCAACAATACATTTCAGTATTGCCAACTGATTCAGACTATCCGGACCCTGCTGCAATTAAGTTTTAAAAAATCACACTGTATACGTAATATCAGTGGACCTGCTCCAACAGTTGTTAAAAATTGAAGTTAGTTTGTCGCCACTGCTGTATTACATTGTTTTAAAAATGGAAACATTTTTATAATTAGAATAAGGCCATCTATGCGGTAGGCTAACAAGCTAATACTTCTAATGTTTTGATTGATATTGGTAAGAACTATAAAATAAATCTGGTATATACTCGACAGTTTAAAACATTTGAATGCATTGCAGTTTGTTGCTCCATATTCCGGATGCATATCCGCCAATTATTGATTGGTGAAGTCCATAAGAACGGATGAATTGTTACAAACGTGCTGTACGTTATCGTTGACATTTGAGTAATTGAAACACATTTTGTTTTTAAACTGTCTTAACGTGTCATAAAGTCCCAGTGCCCAAGGAGACATTTTCGGACATGGATTCCTATACTCAAATGTCTTCTACCGTCGCGCTGAATACCCCCTAGTAGTTTGATCCTATAGCTATGAAACACTCTGTATATTAATTTAAATTTATAAGCCTTAAAGTCTTTCATTTGAACTATATTTCGAACTAAATGATCCTCATCGTATAACCAAAAGTAGCGTAACATATCAAAGTGTATAAGTTTGGAGGAACACAAAGATAAATGGGGCGTAACAAAAATTAAGTTGAATATGATAAGTTTAAAATTTTTAGAAAATTTTGCCTCCATGAAATGTTTTAAAAAGTAGAAAAATTAAAAAAAATAGGAAATGCGTTTCAACCTATTTCAGGGTACTTACAAAAAATTGTATGAGGTTCAAGGATGAAGATGGGATGTTTTTTCATAACCTTTTAGAGTTGAATATATTCGTCAATTCTAATTACTCGCAGAGATTGTTTTACATAAAATTATATTCTTGTTTGGAATCGCTCAGCAGTATATACAAAAAAAATAATCCAACCTAATGACTGAAATGTGCCTAAACACATTTTAATTAGAAAAACACCTAGGCTAATATTAGTACTACATGCTTTATTCAGTTTTAAATAGTCAAGCGTTATCTGAGTTCAGAAAGTCACAGACCCCTGAACTCTGTGGCAAAATGAGGTGGAGCACTATCGTACATAAAGTCCGTGACTGATTTTTGTTGCTAGTTTACTACCCTCGAAAGTGCAGGTTAATAATTGTTATAAAAATTCAGATAATTTTGTCTATCGAAAACGGATTAAATTCAGGAAAAATTACTTATTTATTAGCAATTCAATTTTTAGGTTTAATTTTCTCGGCTTAGCGATTACCAACAGGAGTACCTTTTTATGCAAAAGAGTGGAACACATCCTATTGGCAAATTAGAACTGAATAATGTTCCGACTTGTAGAAACTACACTTCTAAACTGTATATCTCAGTCACCCAATACAAAATTTTAAAAAAATACGTAGATATACCAAATTTTACCAAATTGACTGTTTCTGTATTATTTTAATTAAATAAAAACCCGGATTTTCTATTAACTTGTTCAGTGCTATAGCAACTTTAAGATGATTGCAACATTTTTTACACAGTATACCTCGTAACCACCTACTGTGACGCAATACAAAAATGATTACGAACAACATTTTTCCAGTTTTTAGAATATTTTTTTTATATCTTATGTGGATATTAGATGTCACTCAATGTTGCGGGGAGACTTAAAATTTGCAGTTATACCTCTGAAATTCATGTGGGGAAATTTGAACCAAATACTTTAAATGGTTCAGATTCCAACAGTGATGAACTCGTTTGTCCTCCATTAGCAAGTGACGACATAATGCACAAATTTTGACTGCCTTAATAAAGCGGCACGCGGTATTTAGGTAGAGCCAAGCTTAGTCCATAATAAAGTTGTTAATCATACGGGTTTTTATCGAGGTATTCCCACAGCGGGTCAGCGGCAGCGTATGGAAATTGTGATTTAACGGCATGACAAACGTATTGTGTGCCTTATTGTCATTCAGAAGAATACAATCAACAGCTACATGAATTGAATTCAAAGGATTCTTATCCCCACTGGCGAAGGTACAATGCCTTTTCTCCGGGCCCATGTATGTGGCTACTTACAGTAAATACCAAATGGCTGGCTGCGATTAAGTCGACTGAAGTCATTTTTAAAATGGGTGGCCAAATCAAAATTCATATTCTGATCACTATTTAACACTCAGGATGCTTTATTAATTATTAGACAAGGCGAGATAAAGCAGCATTTTTGGAAATTTCAAATTTGAGAGTTGAGATTATTTTAATAACCACCGTCCTTTGGAATACATTGTCCAAATTACAACAGATACCTAGACAAGATTAAAAACCGCAACGTGCAGTAAGATCGTCTCGGCTAAAAACATCCGTCAGTGAGCCGGTTGAGATTTTAGTTAACAAAACATGTCCAGGTTTTTACTACTTCAGGAAATGAGATAGAAACAACATGTAAATAAAGCAATAAAAGACAAAACGCATCACGCATAAACATTTTTATCATACCACAAAAATCTCACTCAGGTAACGAAAACGCCTTTAAAATTTTGATTGTTTCTTCCAGACCCATATTTCAGCTTTATTTCAAATTTATTGTTTCTTTATTGGTTTATGTTGCATAGCCGTGTTTACGAGCAATTAAAAATTAAAACATTAACTATTATAGCCACTAAAATGCTCCTGGTGTTGTATATTCCATGTATCTACATTTATTTATTGTCTACGAGACGACTTCATTCACTGTTTTAGATGCAAATAAATCCCTTTTTAGTATCAGCTTGATGATTCTCACTAAATCTAAATCGCGCCCACTAAATTTAAATCGCGCTGACTCATATACATACAGTTGGAGCACCAAAATAATAATGGATGGTCTTGCAGTTCACAATAAAATCAGATTTTATAGGCACAATGTTTCAATAATATATTTGACACATGCAAATGAAATTAAATTGTCTCAATTCACTTGGACTTGAAAAAAAAAGAATCACGGTTTACTTTTCGCGCGCGCGAGCTAAATTTGACACGACTTTCTTGAGTTTAAAAATTTACAGAAACATAATCATCAGACTAGATACAATTACAAATTATGTCACACAATCAGAAAATTAAAATTAGTACCCTTAGTTTCCTATATTTTCACTTTTTCATTCGTCGTTTTTGTAAAACATTTCATAAGAGTCTTCCTCCCATTAGATTTCTGAGGTTCATCCTAAATAACTTAACTAATAAATACTCCTCCAAGGGCTTTTATTGAATCACAAAACTCGTACTACTACTTAT
Source organism: Agriotes lineatus (assembly GCA_940337035.1). NCBI lineage: Eukaryota > Metazoa > Arthropoda > Insecta > Coleoptera > Elateridae > Agriotes > Agriotes lineatus. Next base: position 64,534,089 of record OW679202.1, read on the forward strand.
TAGCTCCTCCAGATAAGTATTTCAATAACTAACCTGTCATCAGCTAGAAGCTAATAAGTTGTGGTAGCGGTTGCGATGAGATTAACGATTTCACGAATTATGTCACGTATCTAGCTCCAGCAAATTTGCTTTAAAGAAAATCAAGTAGATGAATTATGTAGCGTCGCTGAAAATTTTGTTTTTCTCCCTACACTGTGCGAATTATATAGTGTCCGTCAGAAATATGGTACTTGCAATGTTTAGTAATAAAAAAACTTGTATAATCAAAGCCACATTTTGAAAACAAAAAAATACGATTTAATTTGGATCCAGAACAGAAGAATGCTATAAATACATCAGCCAGTATTAAAAAGTTGTTATGTGACGCGAAACGTGGTTTGACGTCAGGAATAAGTAAATGAAATGGGGTTACCGCTGAGACGCGGCCAACAATAGTAAGTTTTATTTGATCTCGCCGGAGACTCGAAACAATATTCGCCGGAGACTCGAAACAATATTGTCTCACTCTAACACGTTATATCGCAATTATATCGCGCGCTGTCCCACTCATTCTGGTTCAAAGCTTCTTACAGTAGCAAATCACTGTCTGCTAAGTTTATAGTTTGAACTAGACACCAATGATAGTCCAAATATGTCTGTTCTTCATTTTTACCCTATGGAGCAGTCACACAACGCGAGTTTCTGCAGTAGATTCCCTAATGCACGCGTCCTTCTTTACTGATATGTGACGTCACAGAGCGGCTATGTCTTGCTGGGGCGTTTTCGTGCGAGTTCTATAGTATAGGTTTAAATTAAATATGCAATAACTTCTTAATATAGGTTTAAGAAAAAAATACTATGATGCTTCATTCATATGGCTTTAGAGAACACATTTACACTGGTTTTGTTATCAGTACAAGAACCCTATTTAGACATATGGACTTTTTTCATTATTCATTTATCAGAAAATTTTGTTCTTGATGAGGGTCCCTGTATCTTCTCAAAATAAAAATGCACTTGCCAACAGTTAAATGCCTCCTTTTGTATACAGGGAAGATTCGAAAATATGAAAACTGCTCCAATAAAGCGGTCTGGTACATCTGAGCGGTGCCAACTCGGCGCCGTTGACTTGGCGCAGCGGATTTGGCGTTGAATAAATCGGCGCTCGCCAACTCGGCCCCCAGGCTGTATGCAGAGTAGTAGATTACCGGCTTGAACTACAATTATTTTAAAATTGTAAAAATGATCATTTTGGTCAAAATCAATTAGAAATAAAGATACAAGGGTTTGAAGATTATAAGTGGAAGACACTGTACATATAATAATGAATTTAGTAGTTTTAGTTTTTTTTATGTAAAAAATAAAATGTAGTCCAGTTGTATAACTTTCGTTATGTCATCAACGACAAAGGTTTGTACAACTGATATTTTAAACTGGCATAAATATTTAAAAATAAATTTTATATAGGTTCAGCACCAGGGATTTGACGCGTAGATAGGTGACGCCAAGTTAGCCGGCACCGAGAAATCTGGGCGCCAAAATGACCCATTTCGGCAATAATTATTTTTCAAAATACCCAATTCTTTTTTAAGTTGCTTCGAATTAAAAGAAGGTGTTAAATATGAATTCACTGGTTTTTTCCTATTTTTTTCTTGCCATCCTGTGTATTACGGAAAACGAGATATTTCAAGTCAACTTATTATTAGGTACGATAAGGATGTACTGTCGAATTTGAGTTTCGCTCACTTAGCCAGAATCAGAAAATGACCAGGGCCGTAGCTACCACCGGGGCATCGCCCCGGGGCCCCGAACATAGGGGGCCCCCGAAATTGTCTTAAAAAAGTTTTGAACCAAACTTAGCCTGTTTAAACATTAAACACAGTTTTATATTAAACTCAATGTGACAAGTAAATAGGTATGCGTTTTGTCTGTTTTAAATGCTCATTCTTCTATCTTAACAGATAAAAAAAATAGTAACCCTATTAAAAAAATGCTTACTAAATGAAAGTGGTGTAGAGATAAAAGGGAAGATAATGTGGGGGCCCCATAATTATTTGTTGCCCCAGGGCCCCCAAGCCTGTAGCTACGGCCCTGAAAATGACGTTAATAGAAATTAATAATAATAATCTATTTTTTTGTATCCAAAGTAAAAGACATATATTTTAAGCAAATTTAATAACAAGCAATCCGAACATGAAAGAAGAAGCAACTATAATTCGATTTTTAATTGAATTGTTATAACTGAAGCTGATAATTATATGCACTCAAAAGTACGAAATATGCGCATATATATGCATACATTTTGTTCAGTATATGCACCCAAAGTTATAATATATGCACATAATATGCTCTAATTTTTTTGAAAATAAGTAGGAGTATTCTAAATAATGTAAACATTTCAATTATTTTGTATGAGTATAGTTATTTCTCTAATTTTTATTCAAAGACGTCATTCATTTTAATGTTTGACTATATAAACATGGACTGCCAACACCAACTTCACGTTGTAAGCAACATAAAAATGAGATTTCCCCTAACCCCACCAGACTGTTATTCACCCAAAACTCTTGAAATGGATGTTGGCCGATTCCTTACACACTGCTTCTATGGAAAAAATGGGGGTTGCTGACAGTCTATGTTTATATAGTCAAAGATTTTAACAAGGACTTCCCCTTTCCTCTGCTCATTTCGATACGCACACTGCACTCCAACGGCAGAAAGTGAAAGTATATATCTCAGTTGTACATAAAAATGTTAATAAATTTAATAAAATAGTAAATTTTACAAAAAAAAATTCAAAAGTTCTTCATACATTACAAATTATTGCTAAATATAATCAAATATGCAAAATTCATAAAATATGCTCAAAAACGTATAAATATGCAAAATGAAACTTGGCTTAAACGATTTGTTTTCACATAATTAGTATACATATGCAAAAGGTTTTGCCGGCATATCAATTATACAAAATATGCATTTGCCATATAATATCAGCTTTAGTTATAACAAATATTCAGAAATCAAAAACATCAAACGTACACAATAATAACAGTAATGAAGAAAACTTATTGTTATAACATTTCAATTAAAAATCATAATTATTTTGAATTGTTATTGATGTTCGGATCGTTTGTTACCACATTTTTGTAAAAAATACCTGTTTTTTAATTTGAACTCCAATTTACAGTTTCAAAATTCAGTTTCAAATATGGATAATTGCAAAATTAATATTTATAGATACATAATATAGTGGCCACAAAAGCTAACTTGTGTGTGTTCAAACATAAAAATATAATAATAAATAATAAATAACAATAAAAAATAATAAAAAATAAAAAATAAATAATGATAGATTAACATACTAATTTTCTGGTTGCTTAATGAGCGAAACTCTAGTTCGACAGTACATCCTTATCGTACCCAATAAGTTAACTGTGAAGTATCTCATTTTCTGTAATACACAGAGTGGTAAGGAAAAAATAGGAACGATCAGCGAAAATTGTGACACCCCATTTTAATTTTAAGCAACTTTTCCAAATGACAGTTATATGTATTTTGAAAAATAAGAGTAGTACTTGTCTTGGCCATTTTCATATCTGTGAACGTTCTCGTATACGAAATGTATACCGCGAATAGAGATATTCTTGGTATAAACTGAGGCACCTTGATCTACAAGTACAGAATAAATGAGGCATAAGCTATTCTTGGCATAAATTGAGGAATAACTTATCCGGTCGTTGTAGCGTCATATAGTGCACAACTGTGGAATAAGTTGTAGCGTCGTATAGTGCACAACTGTGGAATAAGTTGTAGCGTCGTATAGTGCACAACTGTGGAATAAGTGATCAGGTGATGCATGTTTTAACCTCAACTTTTGACAAGTTTACACGCTGTAGGGCATACCCTGATTTTAAATTTCCGTTAGCCATATTATTACTGTTCATGATGCCTAAGTATAATGTGTGTGTGTCGGATAATCGGATGATGTGGAGGAGATAATAAATTATATTGTAAGACCAAGAAGAGCAAAAAGATACAGCGAGTGTGAATTATTTCTATGACCTGGACGATGGGACAATTTGTTATTAGATTTAGTTTACAAAAACCAACTGTAAAATTGCCTTTATTTGGCATGATGTACTAACCCAGTAAAACCACAATGCAAAAACAAACTGAATTATGCTGCGAATGTGAGGGTATGTCTTTGGTCACCAGTGCCACCAGATCTAAAATTTTAGACTAGATAGCAATGTTTAACGTTTCAGCTCTACCTACGTTGAAGTATTACAGCTAACCCTAAGATTAGTTAACCTAGGAATAAAATTACCTGGTAGAACATTTACAAATCTACTCGAAGTATAAGTTGTGGCATAAATAAATATATTCCAAGTAGTTAATACTAGCGTTGTAAAACCGGCCTGCGTGAACTTTTATTTGGGAAGATGCAGGAACTTTCATTAAGAATACAAATTTCTGATAAATGAATAAAAAAAAATGCATGTGTAGAAGCATACTGTAATGGCCAGAAATTGGTGCAACTTCATTTCATCGATTATCTGTTATGAATTTCAAGATCCATATGAAAAAATAAATGGTACACTCCTGATATGTATATGAACTGTCTCTAGCAATCTTCTTTATAGGTAAGTTTTCTGATTAATTTGACTGTCTTAAGTTCTTCAAATTTGAATGACTACATTATTAAATTATTCTGGAAACAGATGCGATATTCTATATAACAAACTACAGCCTACTATTACATTCTTTAGCGTTTAATGGACAGGATTTCATATGACAGAAATTGTATGTCAATCTTGGAATCAGCATTAGCCATGGAGCAAAGGAGGCATGTGGTTTCTAAGATTATACAGCTTACAACATGTATCAAATAACCAAATTTCGTAGGTAGTTATAGGCTAGATGAACAATGGTCTGTTGGGAATACTGATAGCATTGAATTAATGTTATTTGGAGTAATTTTCAGATTATGTTGCTTTTTTAACGCCTATGTTTGTATTAAAAACAACTCACAGCTACCCAAAAATGGCATGACACATTTTATGTTTGTGAATTAAGAAATGACCTGCCTCTTCAAATTCATAGCAAGAGTTGATTCCAACATTCCAAGATTTTTGAAACCCCGCTGTATACTGTAGTGTGTAATGATTTTATTGAATATGTTTTGGGTTTTATACGGAACTTTTTAAAATTAAATTGTCTAACCCCTTGGCAAGAATTCCTCCTTATGAGGGTTAATGATAACAGATCGGGGCCGACAGCTAACAGGCCGTCCCTTATATATAAATAAACATCTCCTACAGGTTTAATCTTCTTAAATATTCACTCTGCTTACCAAGTATTTCTATTGCGCTATTTGAATCCAGTAGTTCGACTTACCTGCAAAAGAAAAACAATATTAAAAAAATCAACGACACAAATGTGGACGTAACAACTGAACTATTCTATACTTGACGTCGCCATCGTTTTTAAACCAGCCAAATATGTTTATAATATATTTTTTTAAATCACTTCTGGGAGAATAACAATTGAAGAGTGGCTAAATCCGTTTTTGAAGGGCATGACAGTTAAAAGCGACTAATGAAGACATATTCAATACATCGTATACACCCATAAAAAGTTGGCGAACAATTGTTTAAAACACATTTAGTGTATGAACTTGTTAAACTTCAATCTCCAAAATTTAAAAAAAAAGTTAATCATTCGGAGTCGTAGTTTTTTACCACCCAGAACGTTTTTGCAGTAGCGGTTGATAAATGATGAAACATTACTGTTATAAATGCATAATTACGAGAAAAGTAGGTTGAATAATAATTACTCGTTTTACTCAGTTGCAGAATAAGGCTGGATTTGCAAGATCGCTAAAAATCAAACGTATTGGTGATCATTTAAGTAAATGGAAACTTTTGCTGGCATTCAATTCAACATCGAAACGTATAATTTTCATTTTTGCCCAACATTAAGTTCACATAAAATTGTTATAATTCGCCATCACTGCTGCTAATGTAACATTATGGTGCGGCATTAAGCATTGTGGGAATGTAAGACATTAAATACTGAAGACCTGCTGATTGCATGCTTGACGTTAGCATTAAATGTGCTAGTTTGCGATAAAAATGTAAACTTTATAAAACAGCGAAGGTTGCAGACTGATTAGTCAATTGTTATAAACAATTGAAGTACCTATTATGCGATTACGGCAAGCAAATCCGCCCACGTAATCGCCGATGCTTTAAACACATGCTTCATCTAACAATAGTAGCTGAACAAGTCGTCAATTTCAATAATTTAAGTGTTAGTGACCATTCCTGCCCGCGTTCTAATAAACGTAATAAGTAAATTGCGACAGGCATAAAATTGCTGCATTTGAAGGCCCTGGGTTCTATGAGATTACACTTTGTTTACATTCTATTTTAAAATTGAACGTGTTTATTAGTGTTGATTAAATTGACAGCATTAGTTTGATAGTGATTATATTTAATCTACATTTAAATGTATGAGAACGATATAAAAATAATTTTTATTACCGTTTTTTGTACTCACCAAATATACTTACAATATGAAGTGTGGGAAAATTGTTTCTGTCACAATGTCTAAATTCCTGTTCGTTTACACATCCTTTTTAATAAATGAAAATCACGAAATGTTACTTTCCTTAGCTAAATTTCTTAAATAAAGTTATATTACTATGTACCTAAAAATACTAAAATACGGATAATCCCTGAAATATGTGGTATAAAATGAACCACATACGCTATGGGGGAAAGCACTAGCTCTATATAAAACTAAAGAATGGTCCGGAAAACGCAGTTTTTTTTTAAATAAACTGGATAGTTAATTTGACTTAATGTAGCATGTGAAAGCGCGGAATGAAGCAATTACTAGCAATAGAATTACTGTCAGTTTGTCTCTACAATTGATTTTTAGGCAGGCAATTTATTAAACATGAAGTACTAGAAAATTAATATTAACTCAAAAATATCCTAATTCAATGGTAAACCATCTGCTTTGCTTTTCCAAAGAAACGAGAAAAACGAGGTCAACACGAATTCCTTAAAACAGAACGATTATGTGAGAAGCCTTGAAATTTACTATTTCAAAAGATAACGAGTAAATAGTGTCGCTACTGATTTATTTAATTTTAAATTATTTTCAAACGGCGCCACGTCTTAAAGCTTCAATCTAATCGTAAGCATTTCCTTGAAAATAATTATCTGCTTCTTTCTAACTACGTGTTAGTAATGACGAGTAAAAATTGGACGATATTTTGGTATCTATAATTCTCACTTCAGGAAAGATAAATTCAGTCTAATAACCGTGATCTGAATTGTTTTTGTAAACTGTCATTAGTAGACAAAACCATGTGTACGAATAAGTGTGTATTAGAAAATTTATAGAATTTTCTAGTAGTTTTTTATTCATGGCAGCAATAATAAAAATAAAACAAAAACTACTAATTAATATATTATGCTCGAAACAGATTGGTTTTGTACAGATTATACATATAGCGTTAAAGCTTTGGGACAATTAGTTTTACCCTGGATACTCGTACTTCTTAGATATCGCATTTCCATACCGTTTAGTCCACTCAGTGGTTTTCCGCTGATCGTCCATGTTCCCATGAGTGTGTAAATGTTGGTTTTACTACTTTCGTAACGACTTCTACTTAAACCTCTTTCGGTATTTCTTTTTCATTCAGAAAGTTTGTTTTCATTAAGTTATACAGTCTATCGGTTGTGGCTATTTTTTCGTTTATTTCGTCTTCTAGGTTTCCTTTTATTCATATTCCTCCCTAAATATTTAATTTGTTAACTATGTTGTACGTTCTGTTCTCCCATTACCATACTCTTTGTTTTATCTGTACCTATTCTCGTCTTTATTTTATTTAGTTGTTTATTAATTAAGTTCATGTTCCCTTGTAAGTCATCCCCAGCGTCACCCAGCATTAACATATCATCCGCGTAGCACAGTGACCTTTATCCTCTCCATTTTCCAATGACCTACTTTATATAGTTTGTTCTTTTTTAAATTTTCTATGGCCTCACCAGCATCATATTAAATAATAGAAGACTCAGGATGCATCCTTGCTCAAGTCCATTTTTAGTACATTTTTAATGCATTATATAAGGTCATGTTGTCACTTTCTTTCAATATCTGTCACAGTTGTTCTTTTTTCATCCTATCAAAAAAGCATGCGTGCACAATCTCTCCTTTTTCCTTTCCTCATTCTCCGAAATTTGCGTTAGGATATCTGATCTTACGTACCTGTTCCTCTATAAAATGTACTTTGTGAATCCTCTATGGTTTCTTCCAGCTTACCTCATACTCGTTTTCTCTTAAATTCTAGAATTCTTGCATATGTATTTGCCACGGTGTTTCTTACTTATTTCTATTCTTATCTATTGCCTTTCTTATATAATGATGTTATAATTCGTATCTGCTAATGTGTAGGGATTTCTATTTACTTCTCCAACTACTGATTCTATGGTTTCTGGTGTAATCCCGTCATGTGCTGAGCTTTTGCTCGTTTCATTTTCCGTATTGCTTCCTTCAGTTCTGCTCTTGGTATTTGTATCATCAGAATTCTTTCTTCAATTTTTTTCTTGTTATATTACTAACAATATTCTTTACCTCTTGTCTAATTGCCTCCATTTCCTCGTTTTCCTCTAATAAACTTTGGAAGTATCTTTTTTGTCTGTCCATAATATCTTATTCTTTAGTTAATGTCTTCCCTGCTCCGTTTTCTATATTTGGCATTGGATTGCGCTTTGATGATCTCAAATTCTTTAATGTTCTGTATAATAATTTCTGGTTTTCGCAATATTTTTTTTATTTTGCCCATGATGTACTTGTCTTTGCGTTTGCCTTATCCATTACAATATTTCGTTTTTCCTTGTAGTCCTCGTAGTCAGATATTTGTTGCAGCCCTTTTCTTATTTTTTACCTCTATCTCCATTTCTGTCGTCACCAATTTGTTCTTTTCTTTTGTTTATTTCCTATTTTAATCCTGTCTACTGCTTCCAATAGCCTCTTTTTGAAATATTTCCATCTTTCTTCTATTTCTAAATTTTTCATTCCTGTTTGTTGATATTATTGTAAGTTCTAATATTTCCTCCTTATGTTTTTGATTTTTCCTTTTATATTTTTTTCGGCACGTGTTACTTTCGGGTCCGACCATTTTGCCGTAACCGCTCAATCAATCGCGACCAAACCAAAATTATATAAAAAACTGCATAAAGCTGCATACATTTTATGAGCAGCAACCGCTTTTGCGTTAAAGAAAAGTCGGAAGATACGATTTAGCGAAGGTGTCCCTAAAGGATGTAAACATTGTATCACGAGAACGGCATAACCTATCAAGATTATTATATTAATGCAAAGAACTGAAAAGCTTTCAGGTTTTGGTAGTTTTTCTTTGTATGTGTTTTTCGATTTGTATTTATGATACCAGTAATAGCCATTAAGAGCTCGATGGTGTAATGTTACAGAGATGGACTGCTGAACTTAAGGTCACGAGTTCAAAACCGGGTACCGAATGTATTTTTATTATTATTGAAAGATTTGGATACACGTTTCTATCCATCGTTACATTTAAATATAAAATGCCATATTATAGGAGTTTTCAGCCCCCACACTGAAAGCACCGTTTTAACTCACACTAAATTAACATGTCTTAAGGACACGCTGTGCGGAAGTATCGATAAAGCACTCGCACCTTCTTTTTTTCTCTCTCTCTCTCTTACAACATTTAATTCTATTCGTGGTAAATGGTGGTCATTCCCTAGCTCGCCTCTTAATTTTTACATCTTTTACTTTTGAATTCTAAATTTACCAGAAATTAATCTCGAATAGATTTTTCATTCTTTGTTGGTTCCTCTCTTGCGAGTCTTCTTTCCAAAACAGTTTTTTAAATTTTCATTTGGTTTCCGTTATTATTATATTTGGATTGAAATTGAAATTGTCACGCGGTTTCAGTACCAGAACCATGGAATAATTAAGCAACTCCTTCGCAGCATAATTTTAAACAAATCGCTACATATAATGAAAAACATTTTTAAAAGGTTTTCGATCATCTTCGGATTTTCTGCCCAAAACACTATTCAATTTTATGAAATTAAATTTGATTCTGATAATCTCGGAAACATTTTTTTAGTGTCCTGCAGTTTTTTGAGTAAATATTTCGCCACACTACAAAATTAAAAATATTAATTAACGAACGTTTCGAGGAGTAAATCTGTTCTCGTTTTCAACAGCACCATTCGACTACAGAATTGGGTTGATTCTTTGATTTTTTCTTTAGTTTAGTCATGTCACTCAGTCACTGGGACACGACTATTGGGATATTTTCACAAAAAGTTGATCGAGTTAAAGTTATGTTTCTCTTTCATACGGATATGGGATGTAGGCAAGTATATTAGCGTTCACTTAGTGTTGTGTTCTACACGCCAAAACAATGATTTGATATTAACGTTTTCCGTATCAAAGTATGTATAACCATTTTATATAGCTTAAATATTGATTTCGTAAAAATGGTTATGCGTCCCTACGACGAATTTGCTGATACGTAACGTGCGTACGTACAATGCTACATTTAAGCCAATGTATTTTCCATAAGAATAAATAAAATAATGGCTAGGGTATCATACGAATATGTATAACTTTTTCCTATTGTTTCCCACATTTACAACTTCTAATCCGCGTTTGTATAAACAACCTGCCATTTCCTAGTAATCATCTTACATATCCTACATTACACTATAGTAACCTATTTCCATCTTTCCGAAATAATTAGAAAAAAATATTGTTCTACAATTGTCTAAAAATCTAAAAACACCATCGCGGATTTTGTTCGAATTGGTAACGTTGAGATTGTGCGATAAAGTTACCAATGTTAAGGAATATTGCCACTCCGCCATAAACACGGACGATTATACCAAACACGAAAACGTGGGTAGGCATCGTGACTGAACTGTTACATTTTCTATCCTTCTATTATATTTCGGTTAAATAATAGCTGTGCCATGGGTGCAGGCGAACGTCGAAGCACACCGCTGGAGGCGTCGCCAATTTAGCAAAAAATACTAATTCCACGATTTCGCTTCAGTTGTGTACTGCATGACATAATATGCTTTGAATAACAACGATAAGCAAATGACGACAACACCTACTTTCGATACACAATAAACGATCTTAGCTAACAACCATATCCTGCAAAATTATCATATAAGTGATAATTGGCGTAATCAAGGCGTCCATAAAATTACTATTATAATAACAATCAATCTAATATGTGCTATACCTGAGGCGGGAGACCAATATTACCATTATTAAAGATAATAATTACACGGCTGGCATATGGCAGAAGTAGCATGAGCAACAAGCCCAACCCACGTGGTTCAGCCAACCAATGCATATGGAGAAACGCCTCTGATAATCGAGAATGGAAAGCTTATTTCAACTAACTTTTTCGCTCTGTCATACCCAAACATGGGCAATATTGCATGCGAAGTTTAAACCGCTGCATGCGACGCTGCATTATCGCCGGTTTTATTTGTCCAATCCCGCATTCAGGAAGCAAATAAATAATGTACACCGTGATGGTTTCGCTGCGCTTTTTTCCACAAGCATAACAATCATTTCGGATGCCACTTTTAGAAAATATAGCAGTCGGGGGTGACTAGAGCAAGGCGCAGGAGGTTCTCTGGAGATGTCGGAGATTGAAAAAGCGACATGGGAATACATTGGAAGCATCAGGCCTACCAATTAAGGGAGTTTCGCATCGAATAACGATTAAATCTTCAATATTATTATCACATACATACTTATCTTCCTGTCTAAATTCTTACCTTTCTAGTAGAAATAGAACATTATAAAACTGATCAAGGCTGGCCAGTGTGTTAACAGATCTCCCCTTTCAGTGTCATTATAATGTAGTACTACGTAATTATGTGAAAATTTTCGATAAGCACACAAAAATATATGACCAATATAAACGTCAATTCAAATGTTTGCCAAAACCCTCTGCTTCTCCAATCTTTTAAATTAAATTCAAGGCTTTCGCCAAGAGATTTTCTGGTTGCTTTGTTTTTTTAAGATTTTCAAAATAGTACCTAGATGCCGTGTAGTTTCTATAGGTGAATATAGAAATCAACAATGTAAAAACTTTGATAACAAAGGAAATCTGCAGTTACGCAGTTACGTTTAATTAGATGACGTGATGCGCATGTGATATGAACATATGCATTTCAACAGTTTCAAATAGTGTTTTATAATACCACAGTTTCACACTGAAAGATCATCTACAACGGTTACAATCAATCAATCTAGACCTATGAGAATTTTAGGGAAAATAATCCCAAATTGTAAAAGCAAAAATTCATTGAAAATTCCATGTTCACATACGACAATAATATCAAATTTAAATTAATTACGCTTATCTCACATCAACTTGCATTACTTAACAATATTTGCTTGCCGAAACTTGAAAAACAAAACGAGTGTGCTTCTCATCACGTATAAAAAGTTAAAAATGTCTGCATCTTGTTTTTGTAATAAAGCCAACCTAGATATACGCATTCATATATTATCACTCTACAAATTAGTCATTATGACGTGTATCGTTTGAAATGATAACAAGCTGATCAAAAGTTTTATGGAACTGAATATACAAAAATTATCATCAAGCTTCTTTAAAAATAAATCGAAGTTTATATTATAAACTAGTACACAAGTACACTAGTAAACAAAATCGGTAGGTATATGCGGAACAGATTTTTAAGGGGTTTACAAATTTTCGTACAATTGCGAAAGCTAGAGTGAAAGAGCGATAACTGAGAGGAGTGAAAGAGTCACGAACGCGGTTATACATCGTGCATTTTTACCGGCGTAAATATGTAACAAGTTATAATTTTCATCGCATAAGGAGTAAGCTTTAAGCTTACGGCTAAATATCTAGATGTTCGCTTTGCCACGCATTTAAAGTGTTCACTGCAAACGTTGCAGCTTGCAATCAATACAATTACGGTGGTATAATATATGTATTTATATACTAATCAGCACAAGAATCCAAAATTCATCTTTTCAGGACCAGCTCCAGACACTGATTACAACAGAACACGGAAGTAAATACATCAAAATATACAATGGTTATGAACGTCACAATTTTGATAGTATTAATAGCAATAATAATAATACGAGTAATAACCTCCCTTATACCTATACCCTAGCGCCTAAATGATTACTTTCGATTATTAATATGACCTTGTGACGGTTGAAGAGCAAAAAAATTGACCAGGCAGTCACCAGGAATCGAACCCAGTTGATGTCTGCAATAATTTGACTTACATTGTACCTACGCCTAAATGATGATACTTCAATTTATGTTTTATAACTAACAGGTGAAATAATCTGTATAGTATTAGGTATATTCACATAAAAAAACGCTAATGTACACTGAAAAGTAAAGTCACCGAAGCTTACGTTCTTCCAGTTGACCTCAAAAAACGGGTAAAAGTCTGCGAAGATTATAAAGCGGGAAGAAAAAATCTAGTTAGCTGAGAGGGTAACTACAGTGAAATTATTGAGTATATTTATAAAATTCTTGGGAAATGCTAAGAAATTATGAAAGATGAAGACATGATCTTGAAATTATTATGAAATTCCTATCAGTCATATCACTTTAGATAACCAGTTTTACGTGAGCAACCCTTCGGTGTTAATCTATTTAGTAAAATTAGAAAAGAAGAATTCCAAGAAATATGGAGATGATTTCGATAGTTTCCACAGCCATTGTCATTTTGTAACAAACGACCTTAAAGGTTAGATCATGTCACTGCTTGGATAGAAGAACCCGATGTTTCGCCAAGGAGCTTCATGATGATATATGGAATATTGAGACGTTAACGACAATGTGGCTAAATGCTGTTAATGAGAATTCAAGAAAAAAATTGTTCTACATAGCACAAAATAGAAAGAAACAAGAGGGATCTAGAAGACAGGCGTCTATGTGCATAAGTCAATAGAAGAGAAACGATTGACTGTGCTGACAGAAATGAAGAATCCGTATAGCATGTTTTAAAAATTCTTGCTTACAGTATTTTTCACGAATGTTAACATCTACTTTGTACAGTTTTAATCTAATCACAATCTGCAAGTTATGAATGCCTCACAAGATGCCAAAATGCCAATTCGGCAGTTCAAATGCAGCACGAGGAAGGTTCGGCCTACCGATCTTGAACCAGGGTAGGAAAATCATTCCTCATTTTTCTTTATTTGATTGAACATTAATTGTAGATTTCTAAATGTTGTCAAATTTCTAGAATGGTGAACAATTCGGCTTAGGAATCACGCCTTTTGACATTCCGAAAATTGTTTGGAGAAAGGACTGTAAGCCCTACAAAGGCTTTCATCACTCTTCGTTACAGTTCGCTTAGTGGCTCCTATAATAAGCCACACTGGACACTACTAACTGTGCATCCGAGAGGAGTACGTTAAGATAAACCGTTAAACCCTCCGCCTCAAAATAAGCCTACCAATTCCTTGTATTACTATTTTACAAATTTCTGTGAAAATTATAAAAGAAAAGAAATATCTTAACAATGATGGGAAGACAAGAATGTATAAGACAGTCGTAAGACACACGCGGCGGAAACAAGAACTAATACCACAAAGACGATGCAAATGATGAGAACAGCAGAAATGAAAGTGATAAGGACGGTACATGGCAAGACACTTCAATACAGAGTCCGAAGTGAAGACCTAAGAGAAATGAGCAACATACAGGATATAGCGAAATTAGTATGCCAAAGAAGAAAACAGTGGATAGGATGGAAAATAATAGATTAACTAAGATCGTAAAATGTAATAAACCAGTGGGGAAGAGAACATAAGGAAGGCCACCAAAAAGATGGCGAGAATGTTGGACATCAACATCCGAAGAGGCTTAAAAAGGAGAAACAGGCAATAGCCTACCTATATGGACAACCATGTATGAAAGAAAAAGAAGAAGTTTAATGTACCAAGTTTTAACAGAAAATTGTTTAAAATATTCTTAATATTGCTGAATGAAACACTAGTCACATTCAACAATTTCTTTTATATTACGTTACTTTTCAAACTTCTACTATATTATCTCATTCTTCTTTTCCTGTGGTTGCAGATTTAGGCGAGGAACGCCAAATTATCATGTTTCCTTGGTCTTGCTTCACTATGTCTACTGCTGGTGTTATTATTCGACGGTTATCCATTTTCCTTACATGGTTCTTTCGGTTTTCTTTGTACTCGGTTGCTTTTTCTGTTATAGAATATATATCCAAATCGTTGCATATTCGTCGTTCCTAATCCTATCTCCTCTTGTACAACATTTATTGATCTCATAGATTTAATTTCTTATATTTGTAATTTGTAAGTTTTACAATCCTTTCTTTTTTGTCGACAAGCTTTCTGAACCATATAGTAGTGCAGATGCTACCATTACTTTGTGAAATTTATGCTACGTCTCTATCCTTGTTTTATTTATTTTGTTTTTATGTCTTTGTTCTAGAGTTTCACTATTTTAGTTCTAACCATATATGAACCAAAGCCATTGTCTTAGTATTTTCTTTGAGATTCTTAAATTAACAGCTTTTTGTTTCGCTTTTTTGAATTAACTATTACCTAGTCACCAGCAAATAAACCGAATATAAGTATTTTTTGGAATTATTTTCATGCCCGAATGTACTCTCTTCTTCCATTTTCTTCTATATATGTACATGTATATTAAACAAACTTGGCGAAAGACTATATCGCTGCTTGTCGGAATGAATTTCTTGTGTTATCTCTTTTTTCATCTATGCTAACTGTGATGTTTTTATAGAAATTTTGTACAGTCATAATGTTTAGCGGGTATTCCCTTTTTAACATTATTTGTCATAGTTTTTGCCCATGGCTCAAAAGCTTTTTCGTCATTTACGAAAGCTAAATTCCATCTACGCGACAAACTCCGATGAGGAATAAGATAAGTAGTACCTTTAAAATTCGGTAAAATCATTGTTCCATTCGGTGGCGCTTGGTGGAAAATTTTGATGGTAGCCAACCACCGAACATAAAATCCATTTTCCAACCCACAGAAAAAGAAAGATTCCGATATCCCGATATTTAACTACTTCGCATATGGACTGGCAGAAATTAGCATCTGTGAAACGATTTACTAAACTTTACAGGTGAATAATAAATATTATTTCAAGATATGCAACAATTTACCAGTATCAGATCAAACCGTAACTATTTTGGGAAAATTCCAACATGCAACGTTGCTTGAATTATACACATCGTTGTCTTCATATGCTCCACGGACGCGGCGTTTCTTCTTCTGAACACGACAAAGTGAGCGTACATGTCAAAATTGTCATCAGAAACTCGATACGCGAGCGTTATAGCAAGGGTCTGATCAGGCAGAGACTATTTGATGCTTTCGCCTTCGCTATGATGGCTCCCATTGAATCTTAAAATATCCTTACCGTTTGACCTACTTCTTGCCGTTATGCAACCGCTGCAATCCATAAACTGTCAAAAAGCTGTGCAGTGCTTGTTCAAGAAATAAAAATTACTCGTACTTTGTTTAAGCTTTTAAATGAGAAAAATGATGAAAAATAAGTACAAACAAACGTATCTTTTAAATAAAAATAACCTTGAATGACTATGGTAGGTAGAGTCGTGGCTCCTTGGATCCTTATGGCGAGCTGCCACTGGTCCCATTTACATTGTTTATTGCAATACTTGTGCTTAAAAGTTATATTAAGATACAGTACAGTAGAGGCTAAAATATCGTAGCTTGTAACAATTCTTATCTGTTTAAAACACTCAGTGGTGTGGAAGGTATGTATTTGAATTCTTCATCGGAGTTTTTCGAGGAGTTTTTTGGTGGGTTTCTTCTTTTAGTATAATTTGGGGACCGTTGTTTTCAGAAGCCTGCTTGTTCTTGTAAAAGTATTGCATCTGATATAGTCAGAAGCCTCTCTCTCTCTCTCTCGTTTATTATTTTGCTATACAATCTCCTAAGCTGTATGCAGTAATCTTAATCCGCCCCTGATCCTGATACACGGCAGTCAAGCCGGGCCTGGTATTTTGTTACTTCACTGCCAGGTTTTGGTTGATAAAAACTCCATCAAGGAGAGCTGAATATTCAAAACCACATTTAAAGAATTTTACGCAGATTTTGCAATTGTTTGTGCAACGCCAATGCTACCCAGAAACTCGAAACACGTAACAAAACGCGCGTTAATGCGACACCGCTGCAACGAAAATCCCCGTGAAAGCGTACAATATGCCAACAAAATGTTTAGAAGCAGCGAATTTGCCACGAGAGAGCACCCGGTGTATAATAAGAATAGCTAGATGTAAATCGTCGACGTTTTGCAATTCTCTGCAATTCTTTCCGCGAAAACAATGAAATTCTACGGAACACTTATACAGAACAAATGCAAATTATTGCTCTGCAGGATTTAAACATAAGGCTGCTTGGAATATGCAGTTTTAAACATATAATAATGTCTTTGGCGTTTCGAAGTGTTTTGCAAAGGTTTCTTCCTTGTTCATAATACATGGAAAGTCGATTGTTGTTTTGTTCTTACACTTGAATTTTTGCAAATGATCCACACAAAGTGTATCATTCCGACATAAAGAATAATATAAATACAGCTCCACAAAGCTAAAATATGCATTATACAAAAAATATAACCGTAAAATTGCCTACTTTATTCTGTATTCACGTTAAAAGACGAGTGCATGTTGTCTATATTTCTAATTATGCATTATAGACCAGCAAGTGGAAATAAATGTAAAATTAATTACTGTCTTTAGTGAATGTTCAATAAAAAATAATTAACATGGGGAAACTCAATGCTACGTTAAACAACGAGCCCTACAACTTCATTATCCCCGTTGTGTAGTATAATTTCATTAATTTAATTACATACTTTGTCATTAATTCAACTAGGAAATTTCCGTATTTGCAGTCAGCAGTCTGTTTATGAGCTTTGATCCTAATTAGGCATATTATATGGGGGGGGGGGGGGTTAATATAGGTAATCAACCTATCACACTATTTTTATCTATTAATTAATTACACAAAAAAGCATATACATAAGAAAAAATAACAATGTAGGCAGAAAACTTAAATATTAAAGCAGTTGCCAGTTGAAGATATGTAATGGTGAGGCACTAACACCCCATGAAGGAGCTTAGCCTGCAAGGCGGAAGGTCGAGCTTCCGTATCCTCGCTCTCACACCCGGCTGTCGCGTGTCAAATTCATGACACGTAGTGATGTGGTGAGCATCACGCATTAGACAACCGCATTATTACCCCTTATTCTTTCGAACGCAGGTCCCCAATTATTTAAAGCGACTGGGTAGGCCGCCCGCCAGGCACCGATCTGGGATTTGAACTCCAGACTTCCGCGCCGCAGTCCAATACTCTAACCACCGAGCCACGCTGGCGCTTAGTTGAAGATATATTTGAAGTTAATTTTTTTCTTAAACTTAACTTGAAAAAATATAGGGTAGCATAAATAATGTTTTTGTTATAAACATGGCTGTATATTATAATTACCACTGATTATTGCCTGAATATAACTGTATAAGCACGAGAACATGAAGAAATTATAAATATATTTTGCAAATAATCACAATCGTAGGACAATATTTAATGCCAGAACCGTGAGCCACAAGCTTAATGTGGTTATAAATACAGTCACTTCTGATTTTAACATGTGATAAATAAGAGATTCACCCGTTTCATGGTTCTTCTGATTTCACAATGTTGAGCATTGGTCTCACAGTCAGGAGGGTATTTACATGCGTAAATGGAAAATAATGCCGTAACCTGTAAAAGGGCAACCTTAGAACCGCTGAAGGGGTTACCTGAAACAACAGGATAACAATCGATGACATCAGGAAGACGCTGAATGTAATACCAATACATTGATAGAAAGGAACTAAAGGTGTTTGTTCGGATACTTCCTAATGCTGAAAGAGAATAAATAAGATTTCAAACGAAATATGGAAAATGGAATCAGAGAACAGAAACAGTGAAAGACCACGAGACGCATGGTCAACAGCAAAATATAGCCATCAACAGGAGTGTGAAGATCCACTCTAAGAACGATATTCCTGGACACC
Source organism: Agriotes lineatus (assembly GCA_940337035.1). Lineage (NCBI taxonomy): Eukaryota > Metazoa > Arthropoda > Insecta > Coleoptera > Elateridae > Agriotes > Agriotes lineatus. The sequence continues at coordinate 64,553,241 of OW679202.1, forward strand.
AAAGGGTGTAGAAATACCTAGCAACGACGTTTCAGAGTATTTCCACACAAAAGGAATAATAAATAAAATGCTTGAAAAACGTTATTAAGTAAAAAAAAATCATAAATTTGAGTGACTGACAACTCTGCTCGCCATTAGCCACAACAGTTTACAAATCAGCTCTTTGGCTTAAGCTCCAAAACAAGTCATCAGAAAGCGTAAATATTCGAAATGACTGGCTCGCCGCAAGGTATTCTTTCCAATGCTGGAACCTTGAGGGTCCACAATTAAACATAATTAAGACGGTAGGCTTATACGCTACTTTTCAAAGTTTATTTTGTCGTTTTAAGCAAAACACAATTCCCTAGAAGCAAACACGGAATCATTAGGCAATGTCATGGAAAAAAGCGTGTACTATCAGCTATTGTGTGTCTAATAAACTATTGCTAAACTGTTAAACAAATACTCACTGTTGTGTAAACTTCAAAATAAAATTCATATTGCTTTGTAAATACGATCCAGTTAAAATGTACGCGGTTTACTTTACGTTTACACTAATTTAATTTTAAGTAGGTGGCTATTTTTTATATGTTTAAAATATTGTTTCTATCAAAATCAAGCTACATTTAACATAATATTGCCAGACCCGCGAATTTTACTCTACAAATGGTCGTTTCGTCTAATTCATGACATTTTATATATGTTAAAATCAGTAAACTAGATTCCAGCAGAAACTACTCGAAATAGTCAAGCAACGCATACTATAGTTTTGGAAAAGAAGGGGCAAAATGTCTAAAAACGGGTTACTGCTGCAAGACAATGCACCCATTCACAAATCAACAATTTTTCCCCAAGAAATTCTTGGCGGCTTTATATTCGTCTGATTCAGCTCTGTCCAATTAGTTTTACTGCCATTATTAAAAAAAATTTAAGGTTAACATTTTATGGCAAATCAAATTAAGAAATAGATACTTAAGAGTCAAAGTTTTTAGTCCACGACAAAAATATTTAGGTAAGCTGTATAAAGACGTTAAAGACATCGAGTTAAGAGGCAAATACTTGGTTAACACACTCCCTAATTTAAGATTCACTTAAAAATTACAAACACCAACAAACAGCATTACTAATACAAGCAATTTCGAAGATTGAATTTATATCAACATATTTTTGTTAGTACAGTGAAACCTCTCCATAACAGGCAGACATGGGGAATCTGAAACTACTGTCCGCTGTAATGAGGTGTCCGTTATGAAGGATTCTTTAGCATATATTCGCTACAGTTCTGTACATTATAAACCGCCCTTTGTCAGGAACGTGTTAGTAATGAAGCTTCTAGCGTAAAATTCCTAGGGGCGCCAAATTTTGGGTAAAAAACAACAATCGCAATAAAAAATAATATTTATGGCTTATGAGTAGTTCAAAAATCCCAATGGAAGGTGACAGTGGACTACCACCGAAGTGTATTAACACGGACTTGCATTACCACCGATGCGGATTTACATCCGACTGGAACTACTACCGACTTGGTTCACCAACGACCATAAAAATGTTGTGACATATATATGAACTACCACCGAACTAAAATACCACCGACTTGGATTTATATCCGACTGGAACAACCACCAAGGTAAGTTACCGCCGACTAGAAACACCTCTCACCGCATCCGACTGCAGCTGCTTCAACACTTCTTAGGTAAACGACTACGACTGTGAATTTGAATTTCTTTCAACATTGATAATTTGGCACTAATTTTATTTTTATCTGTTTATTACGTATTTTCAATGTGTTACTAATATATTTTCGGTTTTTTTAATATTTCGGTTTGAAAATAACTACATTTATAATTACATAGTTTGTCTGCTTCAATGTCTTTTCAATAAAAAAGTAAATATTAAAAAGGTTGGCTTTATTTCATTCCGTAAGGGATACAAAGTTTGGGTATTTGAGGCGACAAAATGTGTAGAGGGCGCTGTAGAGAGATGTCCATTAAGAGAGATTTCACTGTACATATATGCTGTTTTCTCGAAATTTCAACCAGCTGTTACAGTTACAGTTAAATCATAATCCCAACTATATTGAGAAGCGCAAGGTTGTAATTGTAATTTATGTAACCATTTCCATTTTATAAGTAACTTACTTGGTTTAAATAACTTTATTTAAAATTATAAACAGTAGTTAATATTCATTCCCGAAGATTTATCGGCAAAAATTAAATTTAAATAAATTAAATGCGAATTCATGACTGTAAGTACGCCTTACGTCAAGTAGCTACCATCAACCTACCTACTTTCAAAAACCGAAAAAAAGACCACAATAATAATAGTAAAACGAAATCTCTGCTTTATAAAAAAAGCAAAAGACATTTTATTTTCACACAAGAACTGATCACATATGTCATATATGCTTCATTCTGCCGATACTCATGATCATGAACAGTCAAAAAGATAATCTCCTCAGAAGTTATATTTCAAAACAAAAATTTAAACATGTTTTTTCTACATTAATTTATTTCCATCAATCTAATTAGGGTTTCTAAGTATATACAGTGAAACTCCGATATAACGACATCGGTTATTATGATAACCTTGTTCTAACGTCATATTTTGGCAGGTCCCTGCAGTATGCCAGAAGATTCGATAATAATTTAACTCGTTTATAACAGAATTGTTTAGAACACTGTTTAAACGATAACTACTGTGTTACGTTTACAATGGAAAATTCTTTTGTGGCCTTCATTTAGCAGTATTTAATTACGTACATGTATGTATCGGTTACTGCAGGGCCTTGGAAAGACTATCGGAATCGCTTAGTGCAACAAACAAGAATTATGAGTTAGTTTGAATCTGTAAATATAAATTAAAGAATTTTATGTCGTTACCTTATGAAAATGTTTATGTGCGTTAAGTTTTTAATTAAATATGGAATGTTTCAGTTGTTTTAAACAGCAAATAACAGATACACCGAAAACCCGGTTACAACGACAACATTTTAGCAGTCCCATCCATGTCGTATCACAGTTTCAAATCTCCCTTCCCGTTTTCCAAAGTGTTCTAAGTGTTTTTAAATCGCTTTAACAGATCAGAACTTCGTTTTATTAATCCTTTATCTAATAGACTTGTCCGTCCGTCCTGTTCGTCCGTCCGGGACGCTGTTTCAGCAGCCAAACCGTAAGAGATAGAGAAAAAAGTTATGAAAGTTATATGTTTGGAATCGTCATATCAGCTCAGGAACCGAATTTCAGTCACGTGACACTTCCGGTTTTCGAGAAATCACAAAAAAGACCGTTTTTCAAATAGAACGCGTATTAAATAAAAATGTTTCAGCAGCCAAACGGAGCTGCGACCCTCTGCGCCTTAAAACGTCGATCGGTTAGGCAACCACTTTGACACCTTCCAGGTCTGGGTACAGTTTTTATTTAATACGCGTTCTATTTGAAAAACGGTCTTTTTGTTTTTTTAAATGAGACATTTGTCTCACTGGGTTGCTAGTATTATATAATTGTCTATTTTCCAATTAGAATCCCATCATCAGTGTTTAGAATTCGAGTAGACTATTTTGATGTGTATATAGTAGTATTTGAAAGAGAAGTTTTAACTGACATCTCTATTAATAACGAATGTATTGCCTGTAAAGATATTTACAAACACCCTGTATACTAAACAGATTGTACAGACTGGGTTGTTTATATTGCTGGATCATGATCAACGTGATGGGGTTGGACTAAGCTTACCTACTAAGTGCAATTTTCAGATATTAGGACCAAATTACATGCCTTTAATTAAAGACTGGAGCAAATGAAATCGATAGATTTAACAGCAGTCTCTGTAGAGATAAAATTCCAAAATTCTAGCCCGAGAACGTGAATCGCTAATGCAAAATTTCAAGCTCAGCGGTAGTCACACTAACACGGCTCGTTCTCCGGATCAATAAAAAAACTACCCTTGTTGCATACTGCGCTGTCACTGTACATTACTTAATCACAGCTGAGTTTCCATAGAAAGCGAGAAATTAAAGCTCCGGCGTTACAACAACCTGTGGTATTAGACAGCTGGACTACACCGATTTAAAGAGCGTTGCCGAAGCTCCCTTTGTACGGGGGCGACTTTCTCGAATCCACGCACATACTTCATTATACACAACGTCGAATATTGCCAAGCAGGTGTTCTGCAGCACCTTCGGGATTTTTTCACCGAGCAATGCGATAGGAGAATAAATTGAGGTAAAGCTGTCTACGAACTGCCTCGTTCGCTTATATGCCGTTGCAGTTTGCGAGGTTAGGCATATTAAGCGAAGACGTTTCTCTTAATTGACCTTCTGGAATGCAGTTCGGATATGGTCAATTTTAAATGGGCAAATTGCAATATTTTAAAATTACTATTTAAAAATCCTAAAAATTGCTGTGTCATTTTCTATTCTATCGTATTATATAGGTGGTGGTAGATTTTGAGCATTAAGGTGAAACTAATTAGGGCGTGCCGCAAGAAAGAGTGGTAGGTCCTATTCTATTGCCAATTTTTGTATTATTTAATACGTAAACATACTTATATAAAACGGTGTAGCTAAATGTAAAAATACTCTGTATAGAATGAAAGACTGTTCAGTTGTCTCAGAAATGGTGAAAATACGTTCTGTTCTCCATCGAACAACTCGAGCAATTTTGACCAATAATGCTTACCGTTGATGTTTCTTTTAAATGGCTTGCTGGAATATAATTAGGATATGGCTAATTAAAAAAAAAACTACCGCTTTCAGTTTTCCTTGTGAAGTGTTCCACAGGGAATGTTTTGATGGTTTTACTAATGGATAACTGGGTTTAATCAAACTTACAACATATTGCTTAACGTTAAAGATGCAATGCTTTAAAATTAAGAACTTCCAACCGTTTAAAAATCCTACTGCTCTAATTTTCTCTTCAATTGAATAAAATAGTTCTAGAAGCGGTGTTGCATTTGATATATTAAATTAAAAACAATGTGAATGCGCCACAGGGTAAAGTGTTACTATATCCAATTTGTTTCCGATGTTTTACCAATAGATAAATGTATGTACACCTAACGTTACAAAAGTTCTAAAACAACTACTGCACTCGACTGGTGCACATTTTTAAAATCGCTTTTTTGCTAAAAACGTTCTCCAGCTAAGAATTAATCCAACTGTTGGCCAAACAGATTTTGCCGGAATTAATGTCATTTGTTGAAATTGCCAATCGAAAATAATATATTATACAGTGTCCCCCAAAAATTCAGCATAATATGGGAAAAATTTTATTTTAGATTTTTCAAAAAACTTTTTACGTCAATAATTTGTGCTTGTATAAAAACCTATTTAGCCCCTCTCATATATACCGAGTGATTTTTACTTATTTAGAAAATGGAGTTTCTCGAAATTGCCAAAATCCTAAGTGTTATTTTTAGCTAACGGAACAATCTCAAGGCCAGACAACCCCTAATTTTTTCAACTAAACAGCAAAAAATTAATTTTTCAAATTTTTGAATATTTTTCAAAATGTCGAATACCAAGACTTAATATTAAAATTCAAATATTTTTATGTGAAGACTTTAAAGGCTTATAATTGGAAAAAATAATATAAAATGTTAATTAGTTCTTTAGATTTTTTATTATTTACTGAAAAGTATGTAGTAGTATGTTTGCGTAATTTTTACGTTTTTCATGCAAGGCGCTTTATAGGAGAAATATTTTTCAATTCTAAATAATCTTTATTTAAATGGCTTTAAGAAACCCCTAATATAGCCCTGTTAATAAATTACTGTTGAAGAGATTTTTAGAACATATAAATTAGATAAACAAAAATTTCCTCATTTAGACAACTGTAAAGGAACATTTACAGGATTTTTGTAACAGTAATTCATTAACAGGGCTAGAGTAGAGTTAGCCATTTAAACAGACGTTAATTAGAATTGAAAAATATTTCTCCTAAAAAGCGCCTTGCAAAAAAACGTAAAAATTATGCAAACGTACTACTTTTCGGTAAATAATAAAAAATCTAAAAAAGTAATTAACATTTTATATTATTTTTCCAAATTATAAATCTTTAGTGTTCACATAAAAAATTGGAACTTTAATATTAGGTAAGTCTTGGTATGTGAAATTTTGAAAAATATTTAAAAAATGGAAATTTTTTTTTAGCTTAAGTTAAATAAGTAGGGGTTTTCTGGCCTTGAGATTGTTCAGTTAGCTAAAAATAACACACTATAAAAAAATCTCATTAAAATCTTACTTAGTTCCCAAAAATAGCACTTTTTGGATTTTGACAATTTCGAAAAACTCCATTTTCTAAATAAGTAAAAATCACTCGGTATATATGATAAGGGCTAAATATATTTTTAGACAAGCACAAATTATTGACGGTTTTTTTGAAAAATCAAAAAAAAATTTTCTTTCCCATATTATGCCGACTTTTTGGCGGACACTGTATATATTCGCATATTATGTTAAAAGTAGTTAAAGAGGAGTTCCCTATTTATCAGTTTTTATATATATATACGGATCTTTTTTAAGAATTTTATAAAATGTACCCTTCGCGATTTTTAATTCAATTAGGCTGGTCTAGTGATGTAATTTTCCCAGGTATTTATTATTAAGGGTATTTACACGAGTATGTATAGCCAGATTTACAAATATCATAAAGCTAATCTAACCAGTATAATTGATTGGTAAATGAAGGTGCTCTATTTGAATTTTATCAAAATGTAGAGTAAAATAGCTGCACTGAGAACATTTTACTGCCCAAAAATACCGATGGGGTCATAATTATATGTAACAGCAATGAGATAGCATGAATAAAAAACAGAAATTACTGCTTGAATAAGAAAGAGATGAACATAGAATAGTATATTATATGTTAAGAACTGAAGTGCAGTCTTGCCGCTTGTGCATGCAAAAGCAGCAAGAGCACTTTTAGCTCGAAATATGCATACTATTTTTTGACGACTGAGCATATTATTAAGGCAAAAATAATCATATTTCATTTTGACATGGCTAACTATTTTGCTCACATGAAAATCCAAAATGTCAACTTTCTGTTGTCAAATGCCAGAAAAATCTACTTTCGATGTCAGTCATCGAAGAAAAATATTTGAGTAGACTTGACGCTCATTTTAATTATAGTATAAGTCAACTAAATATGCCTACTAAAATAAATTTTGTTATGGCTATCTCTTTCTTACTCTATTATTCTGTGCTTTTGTTCATGTTATTTCATTGGTGTTATACATAATTATGATCCCATCGGTATACAACGTTGTTTATGTGATTTTGTGATTTTTTTTTGCCTTATTAAGGTTGTTTCCTGATATGTATATACATTATTATTAATGTTAATAAATATAAGGATTATTTCTTCAAGTTCAAGTTGTAACGCAAGGCCATTTAAGTAGTATCTGTACACGACCCGCACCCTAAAATTGGGGCAGTCAGCCACCGTGCGCCAACTTACGCATGATATATCAAATTTATCAATATTGCTTTGCTTGGTCTTTTATCATATGGTTGTTTATGTTTAGTAAGTGTGATGTTTTATTTGTTGTTTTACCAAGTGTTTTACGAGCAGCCTATAAAGTTCATTTTTCAAAAATGGAAACAAGTCAGAAAATAATGAAGTATAAACAATAAATGAACTCATTCCAATCTCAGGGAGTCAGAGTAATAACAAAGTCCCTCCAATTTTTTTGTAAGTCTTGACGGTTGCAATTTATTGTGTCTAATTATTTATTTCTATAAACTTCGGCAGCTACAATGTTTTTCCACGATAAACGATTAATTAACCTGGGTGAATGCTTTTCAATGTTACATTTAAGCTGTTATTTTACATAAAATATTCCAGTTTATATGTATTTAGTTTATTTTATTAAGATAATACTATTATGTAAGTTAAAAGTTAGCTTAGCTATCTAAATATTACAAATTTGATAAATACCCAGTTTTTAGGTATTTACCTGAGGCAAGGGTAAATACTTATAAATTCTCGACCCACTTCACTAGGCTGGGCCCACAAACAGTATGTTGTGACTTATATTGTATGTTACTACGGTAATTGAACTAATATGCCAGTAGCTGAAAGATATGCGTCAAATACGAATTAATACACTGTAACTGTGCATAAATCCAATGTACTTGAAAAGTTTAACATTACAGAAAAAACACATCCCTACAGCTTCGTCTACGACTGCAACATTCTCAAGGATATGCAGTCGACATCTAGCTACTCAAATTAAATTGTTGTCAACTCAGCTCTGTAGCAATTGATACTATTCGTTTGAAATATTGTGTGCCGTATATTTTACTGCCAAACAGATTAAAAGTAAATGCATTTTTTTAATTCGCTGCATTATATGGTAATTAAATGCAATGCTAATTTATTCAACGCTTTTGTGTTTCTAAATTATATGTTATTCTGTTTTTATGTATTCATGTTGTTATGCAATATATGCATACAAACATTATGGATTATTATAATGTTAGGTAGTTTTCCTGTCCACAACAATGTCAATTTCTTGTTCACCCTACTACAGACGCTTGATGACCATGTACCCTTTTTTATAAAAATACATATGAACATAATCAAAACTGCAATTTTAGTTTCTTGCTTCTATTCGATTGTTCGTCCTACAACAGCGTTTATCACAAATCTCTAGTTCATCCTGTTTATTTTTACCAATTTATGAACTAACGCGATGCTTGAAAATATCACAAAGTTGCATACTTTGAAAGTTGAAAGTTGTTTTGCGTGGCGTACAAGGTTTCCAACTTTTCAAAAGTGAAAATGGGGATGTAAAACGCTGTGGATCTGGAGTTCTCCCCCGAGGAAAATGTAATCCCTAAAACTGGCATTTTTAGGCCATTGTTAACCCCTACAAATGAGAGATAAAAAAAATGTGTTAAAGGTCTTTTCCAGATAGAACAAGGCATTCTGATAAAAACGCGCAAAGTCCAAAATGTACTCTTTTAAGATTGAACTGTCAGCATGATGTTTAGCCCGTTGGATTTAAACCCCAAAAAAATGCTATCCTTGATCTCAAACTTGTCAAAAATTTCCATAATACTGTAAAGATGGGTCGAGGTTGAGTCCTTTTATTATTATAGCACTGATTCACTCCTTACTGTAAATATTCAAAACTATTTTCAGAAAGGCAAATTCTAGATGCCCATGAAAGTGCTGAATCGGTTAGGGGCACAGGAAAGTGTACTTTTCCAGCAAGACGGGATAAAGCCATAAGTCACAAGTGGCTAAAAATATATACGTCATTTTTCTGCTTATTGCCGCAGAAATCAAACCCATTAGAATATACTGATTGTCGCGGATACAATTCCAACAATAAAGATATAGTAAGAACATTTAATATTCATTAATGAGTCTTACAGATACAGTTGATTTATTGGTACGTCACAAACACAATAGGATTATATTCTGGTGCATTGCTCAACACTTTCTTAGAACACCTAAAATAATTAAACTTGCGGAATTTGCGAATCCCACAGTTGAAACTTGTGGCATGGAGAACAGTTTTGATATCACGTTCAAGTGGATTGTATAGCGCACACAATTGGTTGGTGTTTTTTTCTAAAACCATGTTTAAATTCTCAACTTGGTCATGGCTCAAGTATTGAGCATTTCTCTGTGAAAATAGGAAAAACGAACAAAAACCCAAACGTTTTCAAATTTTTAAATTAGTCATTGCTTAGTATTGAGCACTTTCCTAAATATGGCAACAATGGAAAATACACCGTCGTATGTAATACTCTAATACCCAAAATATAGCCACAATTATCTTCGAGAAATACCGATTGATAACAGTTTCTGAAAATGTTGTAATCATTAGCAGCTTCATAATTCAATTGCGATGTTGGTTATTATTAACAAATCAAACTCGAATAATCTTTGTTTAATTACGAAATGCAACAAAACAATTTACTTAATATCACTATACATAGGGTTGTGCCTTTGACCGGTCAACAACTTTTTGGTCAATTGACCGGTCAATTGACCAGCCAATTGACCGCTCATTTGACCATTTTAATTTTTTTAATTAACATTTTTTTAATCAATTGTATTGATAGTTCTGCAAGTTTAAGCAAATCACAAAGTTAACTAGTATCATATTACCACCAACCCTTTTGATTAGTATTTATAAGTGCATATAATTAACAGTTTTAACAATTATTTCATTTTATACTCTCGGTAACTAAAATAATACACCATTTATTGGCCATATATTTATGCTTCAATAAAAACAAATCATTACTGCATAAGTACAGCAAAGAAGAGAATAATAACAAACTAAAATGTATTAAGAAACCCCCCAAGAAACATTGGTCGCTGTGTGAATCCCCTCGCTAAATATGTAAATCCCCTGCATTTTTGCAATTTCAGTAAATGTTTGATGAGTTACAGGCTTACAGCCAATAATAAAGACCTTCTACAAAAAAAAACGTTGATTGATAGTGTAATTTAATATAAGCAATTTTAAGGCTAAAAGAGCATTTGACAGCGAATTTGACCACACAGTTTTTGACCGTGGTCAAATTGACCGGTCAATTGACCAAGGCACAACACTAACTATACATGTTATTTCTGTCCATCCTAGTTTTAGTGACATTATTTTAACTCTCGTGTAATAGTTTTACGATGCTTTATTTTATAATTTTACTTACCTAGGGAGAAATATGAAAATCCTATAAAACAATTTTACTTAAAAGATATGTTAATTCCAGAACTTCCAACTTATTTCCATACTTTACTACATGTAAAATTTACGCCTATATGTTTTCCCGACGGACTACTTAACAATTTCAACATGACTAATTTATTCCACTATTGCAATTTTGGGCACAACCACACCTGATTGAATTCAGTGAGGGGTTGGATTCGATTTTTAATAAGCTAAAACGATTACTTCAAAACCACAGTCGACATTAATAACACACCAACGTGTAGCAATTGCTCGAGATAGCAGAAAACCGACCCGCACGAAGCTCTACAGGGGTGTAGTTACCCTCAACGTTTTTATTACTATACACCCCTAACCCGCTTCAGTTCTACGAGCGTTTCACTCCGCTCAGTTAGTCCACGAAAATAGCTCGCTTTTCATAAATACCATACAAAGGTACAAAAGCAGTGTCTATTTTTAAGCGACGAATTCCACCCCTATTGTACAGAAACCGAGCTGACACAGTCTAACTTGTTACCGAGCAGAAACTACCCCCACGTGGATACTTCGCGGCAGGTTAGGCTTGCAAGAACACAACCAGCGTTGCCAACTCTAAATTAAGAAAACCACTAGACTGAAGGATTTTTCTACTATTTTAGTATCAAAAAATATTTTCATTAAAGGATTCTTAGAATTTTTTGTCGACACAGTGATGTTTAGAGCAAGGATAGTTATGCACTTTAAAATGAATAAATATGCATGCACTTATGCACGAAACATATATAAAATATGCACTTTGATATGCACTTTAAAAATTATAATTTGCGGTAAATATTAATTTTTGTATTTGCGGTTACATAATACAACCACACTTAAGCTAAACACATATTTAAATATAAAAATCTAACTAAAACTAAGCAATCTACATAATTTAATGTAAACATTTGATAATTAAAATTTGCTTTAAATTTCAAATAAAAATCCATGCCTTCTCGCGTTCAAAATCACAGGATGCTATTTGAGCAAATTTAAATTTTACAGTTTCTGTAACATCATAGTTTTCCATTACAGAATTATTTGAATTTCTATTGTTATCATTTAAAATACAACATATATCCTGAAGTTCCTTAAGCCCACTGTTCTTTTGTAAAAGGGAAGAAAGCCTAATCCTCTTTACCTGTTTGCAAGAAAATTATTCTAGGTAAAAACGAGAAATTCAAATCCTCTTATAACCTTCCTTTTGAGAAGCTTGTTCTAGGTAAAAATGAGAAATATTTTGTGAATCATAATTTAAAAACAACGCTAACTAACTGTTTGTTAATAAGAGGAATTTATGCAAGTTCGATACTTGACCCTTTACAACTCATAAAATTACATAATCAAAAATTCCATGTAATATGCCATATTATGCTTATTTTTGCTAAATATGCACTCTACTTAAAACATGTCGAAAATATGCATTTATGCAGGCAACATGCAAATGCATAACTATCCTTGCTCTAGTGATGTTGAACTATTTTTTAAATGGTAATAGACCGTTTTTTCCTATTCTGTGAGCGTTTTTGTTTTCTTTTTTGTACAATTTGAACATAATCACTAGAGCAAGGATAGTTATGCACTTTAAAATGAATAAATATGCATGCACTTATGCACGAAACATATATAAAATATGCACTTTGATATGCACTTTAAAAATTATAATTTGCGGTAAATATTAATTTTTGTATTTGCGGTTACATAATACAACCACACTTAAGCTAAACACATATTTAAATATAAAAATCTAACTAAAACTAAGCAATCTACATAATTTAATGTAAACATTTGATAATTAAAATTTGCTTTAAATTTTCAAATAAAAATCCATGCCTTCTCGCGTTCAAAATCACAGGATGCTATTTGAGCAAATTTAAATTTTACAGTTTCTGTAACATCATAGTTTTCCATTACAGAATTATTTGAATTTCTATTGTTATCATTTAAAATACAACATATATCCTGAAGTTCCTTAAGCCCACTGTTCTTTTGTAAAAGGGAAGAAAGCCTAATCCTCTTTACCTGTTTGCAAGAAAATTATTCTAGGTAAAAACGAGAAATTCAAATCCTCTTATAACCTTCCTTTTGAGAAGCTTGTTCTAGGTAAAAATGAGAAATATTTTGTGAATCATAATTTAAAAACAACGCTAACTAACTGTTTGTTAATAAGAGGAATTTATGCAAGTTCGATACTTGACCCTTTACAACTCATAAAATTACATAATCAAAAATTCCATGTAATATGCCATATTATGCTTATTTTTGCTAAATATGCACTCTACTTAAAACATGTCGAAAATATGCATTTATGCAGGCAACATGCAAATGCATAACTATCCTTGCTCTAATAATCACATACCTAATTTCTGAGAAAAAAAATGTGACTTTAAACTCAACTCGCCGACTTTCAAATAACTCAACAGAAATGATAGTACGAATCATACAAAACAGTTCAGACGCCCTTTTAGAATCTCGTTC
>OW679202.1:64566501-64773647 GCA_940337035.1 Agriotes lineatus
TTACTTTAGCTACTAATTATTTATAAACTATTATTTTCTTAGATACTGTGCTACGGGAGCTTCTTGAGGACTTGCCATTAAACGTCAGACGGAAACTTTGGTTTCAGAATGATGGGGCACCGCGCATTGCTAAATCGAGAATACCCAAATAAGTGGAATGGTAAGAGAAGTCCTGTTGCGTGGCCAGCCCGGAGCCTCGACCTAACGCCACTAGACTTCTTTTTTTGGGGACAGATAAAGACCTCTGTATACAAGACACCGGTGAACACAGGGTTAGAACTAGTGGCTAGAATCGTAGCTGCATCAGAAAATATGAAAAACAAACAGGCAGTCCTTGCACTGGTCTCCACCAACATTAAAACATGCTACCGAACTTGCATTGCTGCGAATGTTGGCCATTTTGAAAATGTATTATAAATAGTGTACTTGTCAAATCTAATCTTCTTTTGTTTCATTGTTTAATGGCAGGAAGCTACTTTGTTTTAAATGGTTTTTTTAGTTTGTTAGTACTTACCTGTAATTCAAGAATAGACTTTTTTTAATAGATTGAAAGAATGTTTAGGACAAATGTTGTAGTAGATAGTTTAAGGATTTTACAAATGTTTTACTTTCAAAAATCGATGGAGTAGCTATCAAAAATCTTGTTTTGAAATTTTTTATCAATCGCCATTTTGCTATTTGAAAAAATAAAAAATAATTATAAATGCAAATGTTTTAGAGAGCCAAAAGTTAATTTTGAAAATGTTTGATTTTTTCAATAGTCCTTAAAATAAGGGGGCGCCAAATGGTTTTTTCAGGCCCATGTTTCTTGGTTTATTTGAGCGAACAAACCAATAAATTGTTTAAGGTAACAATACAACATAATCAATGAAAACCCTCACTTCGATAAATCGTATAATATTTCAATTAAATAAAGGATCATTAACAGGGGACATAAACTCGATTTGTAATTACTGGAATTAAAAGTACAATCACAAGGCTATCACAATAATAAATATATCACATAGGTAAATATCACAATTAATCAATCACAATTTGAATAGGGTGCATTCGAAAACGCTTCCTATGCTGAGGGGGTGTAAAGCTAATTTCCAAATTGATTTATTTTAAACTGTAAGTGGGCCAAAACATGTACTTTAGTAAGCAACCCGAGTAATGAGTAAACGACACAGCTGTGGTGCGTTCCACCTATAATGTATTAAATTAATATCTCGCGTGTACTCACACTCATTCAGATATCTGCATGTCGTAGTGGTATATCAAATAATCTGCTGGCTGCTGCTCCAGCGAACTTAATTACTAAAACGATAATGATGGAACAAACGTACCTAGATTTACCATTCGCTCAGCTAATTTACTAGCATGTAGAGCTACGTTAATGATAAGTGAACTAACTCAGCTTAAAACCGACGGTTCGTTTAACACACCTGAATTACAAGGCCCTTAAGAATTCGATAGAATTAATAAATCAGAAAACAAAATAGGCGTTAGGTTTAAAACAAATCCAGCACAAAGGTGAGGGTTACTGGCAACACAGCAGGCTCATTTGCGCTGCATGAACGGTACCGGGGCGAACGGAAGCAACCTCGTACTAAACGGCACGTCTCTCGACCATGCAGTAGGTCTCTGCTTTATTTGGAGCACTTTTAGCCCGTAACTTGAAGGCTAAGTAGATATCCCAAATTAGCAATTTTAGCAAAAAAGAATAATTAGCTTACCAGAAAATAATCTGCCTAACGTACACGAAAAATGTGCTAACACAACAACTTATTTTCCCATGGTTGTGGGTAAAAAAAAGTGGCCAAATCGTCTATGCTACAACGCCTGACGCAACAGTTAATTTCAGCAATCCATTAATCTAATTCTGCCATGTCCACAAGGCCCGATGATTCGAGATTTTTCCCACCGGCATATCGAAGTGTTTCACCTTTGTGACATATTTTCGAAAGCGAAAGCGACGCTAAACTGTATCGCCATCTAGCGACAATTAATGTCCCTCGGCGGAAAGAATTGCAGATGATATTGAAAACTGTATTTAAGCAAAACTCTGCCGCTCGGCTAAATTAGACATGTGTGTTGACTACATGCTAGGCGTTTTTGCTCGTGAAATTACTAAATAAATTACAAAATGACAATAAATTGGTCTAAAAAAAAGCTGTAGTTAACGTAAAAAATAATGATGAATATTGTTGTTGTGGTTAGTAGTATCAGCATTACATTTTACAAATAGGCATTCTGATAGAATATCTTCCTATCCGCATTTCAGTAAAGTTTTAAATTACTCGGGACTAGAATTTTTCAATAAAATTAAAAAATTTCAAAATTTGAAAGAATGAATGATTTACGTATAAATGTTTATATGTTAGAAAAAAACAAATTTAGTAAAAATGTAGTACTGCCCACATATATATTTGTAAAAATACTCTTAATTAATAAGGATGCTATACATTTATTAATGATACCCAACGGTACAGGGACAGTTTCATTTTTTCTGGATAATAACGTATCTAGATTGGTTAAAAAGCAAATACATAGGAGAAAATCTCAAACTTTAATATGTGATATTTGTTTAAATCATTACGTAACTAAACAATCCCACATAAATCACATTAGAAATTGTAATAGTGTAAATAAAACTAAAATTAGAATGCCTGAAGGAATTACATCAATAGAATTTACAGACTATAGAAAAGGCCTGTACAGACTTGTTGAGACCTGTTCAGACTTGTTCAAACGGTGACGTCATTTTCCGAGAATTTGCACCGGATGTAAGCCGAATGTGCGGGTCTGCGAATTTGCACCGGATGTGGTTAATGAGAGGGTCAATGACCTCCATTATCAGTGTTGGTTCAAACCTGTCCAGACCTGTTCTCGTTGTCTACTAAAAGAGCTGTAAACCTGTAGAAAAAAATCGCACAATTACTGGCAGTTGCGCGCACTCGACAGGATGAGGTTTAAACATAGAATAGATCAAATGTCGCAGGTGCTAAAACCAGTTTTAAAGAATAAATTGCAATGTATTATACAAAAAAATGTAATAAATAGGATGTAAGAAAAAGGAAAAATAAAACTCATTGTTTAAGAAAATCTGTTTTATTTCCAGTAAGCACATTTACATTTTATGAGATTCAACTAATCATAAATCATAACAATTACATACATTTCTTACAATTTAATAAATTTCCTCGTTATCTTCATTTTCATATCTTGCATCTATTAGTAATAAGTACATCGAGAGATAGTAATTTGGATAATAAATCTCTTAACTGCTGTAAAAGAGTAGTATTTGAACATCTTACATTAAACAATGACAACAAATCATTTTTCTTAGCTCTAACCATAGTATTTGTAAATTCATTAAATTCAAAATAAATTCTCTTCTTCTTAAAATATATTAATCCATCAGTATATCTAAATGCAGAATTAATCTTGGGAGGTAATCCTGGAAAGTTATTAGAAATTAGACAGTAAAGTTTAGGTCTAAATGTGCATTCATCCGATTCGATGAATTTATTATCATCGTAAAAGATATTCCCAATCAGAAAATATAGCCAAAGTCACATTTAATATACCCATATAAGTTGTAGGGAAATGCTATTTTATGGTGTTATACTTGCATTTAATGAGGACCGAGATTAAATTCTGCTGTCTACCTGTCTAACAGTCTGCTTACCTGCTAGTGTCAATAATGAAAACGAATGCAACATCAGTAGCGTCTATAATCACCAGGCATTTCAAATGTATGATTCTGTAAATTGTGGGCATTTATTCATAAGCGTAACTTGGGACATCACTTTGGAGGGGGGAAAAATCAAGACTCCACGACATTTTTAAACCTCAATTGCAAAAGAATGCTGCACTTGCACTTTAAAATCAACATTTTGTCCCTCCCAAGTTACGCCTATGCATTTATTTACATCTAACAATTATGGTATCTATTATTCAATAAATAGCTAATAGCGTGTGAACTGGTTTGAACCTATCAGTCTACTTGTCTGTTTGCCTGTCTAACTGTCTGGCTGTCTGTCTACCTGTCTGTCTGTCTACCTGTCTGTCTGTCTGTCCGTCTACTTTTCTAACTCAACAGTTTACATTTGTTGTGTTTACATACCTCCAAAAAAAGATACGTTTATTGATAAACTTTCAATTATTGCTAATTGCTTAAAAGATGTTATGCTTATTTGTGACGATTTCAAGTTGCGCAACATAAATTGGGTTAAGAATGACAATAAGCGTGGCCTCCAACCAGCTTCAACGTACGACAATAATGCTAATTTATTTGTGGATTGTATACCTGAAAGTAGAATTATGCAGTTTAATGATGTTAAAAATATAAATTCAAGGATTCTAGACCTTGTGTTACCTAACAATGAAGACACAGAGGTTATTCAATGCGAAAGCCCCCTTACTGCTGTAGATCAAAACCATCCTCCTTTAGAAATATATTTTAGATATAAGTTTACAGAACCGCTCATTACAGCTGCTCAAAATTTTCGCAATTTCTCCAGAGCTGATTATAATGTTATTAATGGTAAATTACTGTCTTACGACTGGAATGTTGAACTGAAACCGCTTAGCACTGAGAACTGTGTAAATAATTTTTATCTCATTTTGACATTTGTTATTTCAGAATATGTACCGATGTTTAATAAGCGATCAGATTATTTTCCTGTTTGGTTTTCAAGCAAATTAAGCCGAATAGGGAAAAAAGCTAGAGTCCATCAAAAATATAAGAGATATAAATCTCCTGTTGACTGTAATAGCTTCAGTTTACTTAGGAAACGCGTCAAGGCTTTAGTAAAGCAATGCTTCCGAACCTATATTAAAACAATTGAATCTAAAATCTGTTCTAATACCAAAAAACTTTGATGTTACGTAAAAGAAAAAATAAACCAAATGGTATCCCATTTAGTATGCAATTAAATTACACTGTTGCTAATAGCGGTATAGAAATATCTAATCTATTCTCGAAATTTTTTAACTCAGTTTACACTCCGGACTCTGATAGAGAACCTGTTAATCTCTACAGCGTAAAAACAAATATTTCTTTAGGAACTTGCGTATTGCTGAAGTGTAGGAGCCACTAAATAGCGTCGATGTAAGCAAGGGGCTGGACCCGATAATATTCTAACTATATTTGTTAAAAACTGCTCGATACTATTATCTGACTATAACTATTACCTATAATAAATCTGTGTCTGAAGGATGCTGCCCTGCGTGGAAAAGGGCTCTTGTAACTCCTGTACATAAATCTAGCAGCAAAAGCGAAATAAATAACTATCGCCCAATATCGAAACTGTGTATTTAATAAAGTACTAGAAAAACTAATATACAATGTAATATTTCATACCTACACGGTGCTATCGTAGAGAACAGTGCTGTGGATTGGGAAAAGCATGTCTCTCCAGCGTTAATATAGCACTTTTGTATTATGTTTATGTTATCCTCGTGTGAGTCGCTGACTACAATTCCTACATAATTAACTGGTAAATAGTTAAAACTGCAGGCGGAGAGGACGTAGTTTATCATTTTCTCCCGCTGTTCTTGTTTATCTGGCAGTTTGATTTGCATCCCCGGTCAACTTTCTTGTATTTTTGTTGACCCAGAATACATATTGTAAAACATTGTTAAACACAACACAACAGTTTTTTTGTGAACTATCTGTTAACTTGGTCCACATAAAAACGATTGGCACAGAATAAATACTCTCCTTGGAGGCAAAAGTTGTGATTAGTCATTAAGTAATCGCACATATCCATATTGTTAAAAATCCCAAAAAAGTCTTGTGTTATATTAAAAATCCATAAGGTAGAAGTCATCAACTTGGAGCTGTTTTAATATTCCAGATAATTCATCCAACAGAGCTCCCATTTTAACATACGCCAGCTCTAGTTTGTACTAGATAGCAACTGGATTTTCATATTCCTTTGCGATTTTTTTCAACAGGTCTACAGCTCTTTTAGTAGACAACGAGAACAGGTCTGGACAGGTTTGAACCCCAGACACTGATAATTGAGGTCATTGACCCCCTCATTAACCACATCCGGTGCAAATTCTCAGAAAATGACTCACATCCGGTGCAAATTCTCAGACAATGATAATAATGGAGGTCAGCTTTTTTATTTTTTATATGTTGGGGTAACTCGATATAACTACCTGCTGTTAATCGAGTTTAATTAGTAAAATTTACTTTTAAATGCATTGTCTCGAGTAAACTCCAACTTGAATCACGTTTTTAAAAATCTTCTAATTTTGTCAACACTTTATTTTCCACATAGTTTGCATACCATTGTTTTACATTAGTACCAGAATCTATTCTTTCATTTTCAGTAGCAAACTTTTTAAATCTATCTCGCCACTACTAGGTTTTATAAAATATGAGCTAAATATTACATTAGCTTTAAGCATTAAATTATTTTTTATAATCTTTTTCTTTTATTGAAAAACTTTTATGTGCTTTTGAAAGGAATTCTTGCGGGTCCTTGTAACCTAAATTTACAACCATACCTGCTCTTATTCGACTATTAAAACATGACTCCACGTCTTTTGCTGATGCTCTTATTTTGTAGATTTAGATAGTCGGTCACAATTTTTGCATAATTAATTAAAAACATTTTTGTTCTCGCTCTAATGTGTAATTGCGTAACTTTTATATGCGGCAAAGTAGAAGGTATTTTAAATTTACTAGCCAAATTACGCACCGATATTCCTGGTTGCTTTGTGTAGGCTTGTTTAATCTTTTGAACCACGTTGACACAGACTTCGAACGACCAGAAAGACGCTTATACTTGATGCTGGAATCATATTCAAAACGTTTGATGTCATATAAAATGCTTTTAGGAACTCCTTCAGTGGAAAAATGATTTGTAAGTTATTTTCTTGCACTTATTTGCTTTACTAAGGAAAACTTAACAATTCTCTTGGCACGTGCTTCTTTTTCACTGCGTTTAATTTTAATCGGTAACTTTAAAAGTGCGACTGTCGTTAATAATTTGATCACTAACAAACTAATCTCACAAATAACATATATCTTGTTTGCATTACATTGTTTTTTCATTTGACAAATGCCTGCTAGATTTAGCCCGGTTACTTGTTGTACATCCTTTATCCATCTTGTTAAAAATGCCAGCAAAGTCTTGTGTTATATCCAAATCCATAAGGTAGAAGTCATCAACTTGGAGCTGTTTTAATATTCCAGGTAATTCATCCAATCGAGTTCCCACTTAAACATTCGCCATGTCAACGGGTCTCAACAAGTCTGAACAGGTCTTTTCTCACAACTACATTCCCAGACAATGACGTCACGACATCCTGTAAAAATTCTCAGAAAATAACGATACCACCGCAAAAAATGATATCTGGCGACGCGCAAATATAGCCTCTATTAACACTTGCGCAGAATTTCAATTTACCGGCAAATATAAATTAGTTCATTTGCCCTGCGCAGAATTTGAATTTACCGCCAAAACCTGCACTGACATCTGCCATCGACCCCTCTCATTAACCACATTCAGAACAAATTCTCAGAAAATGACGTCACCCCACATCTGGTGCAAATTCCCAAACAATGACTCCATACATTTATATTTAGCGACCGTGCACATTCTCAGACAATGACTCACATCCGGTGCAAATTCTCAAGCAATGATAATGGAGGTCATTGACCCCCTCATTAGCTACATTCAGCACAAATTCCCAGACCCACACACCCGACGCAAATTCCCAGACACCCACATCCGGTGCAAATTCCTGTTTGAACAAGTCTGAACATGTCTCAACAAGTCTCACAACTACATTCTCAGACGATGAGATATCCGGTGCAAATTCCGAGAAATGACGCCACCCCCACATCCGGTGCAAATTCCCAGAAAATGACGTCACCACCTGCGCAGAATTTGAATTTACCGCCAAAACCTGCGCAGTGACACATTTTGAGACAGAATCCGTCTATCTACACTACTGATGTGCTTTGGTATGTCTAGCATAGTACAATAATTAGCAAATAACTTCCACTTATCTAAACACCTCCATGCAGTGTTTACAACTAATGCTATGACAAGGAATGTAAAATCATAGTTTTTTAAACACGATACACTTGCACAGAAATAAGTGAAAATTTGACAGGATAAAAAAAACGCAAAATTCACTAATATTGCATCATTTAATTATTATATTGTAATTTTTATGGTATGTAATAATTACAGTGAGACTGTGTTTTACTTACTTTGGTGTTGGGAACTGTTGAAGGAATGTGAAGTTGGTACTTGGTAGTAGTAGTATTTGGGGGGAGACTCATGTCAAGCAAGTAGGCCTTCATAGGCCCTTTTTGCCAACCCCAAGGACAAGGTCTAGGCATGCAGAGTACCAGGTACCTTAATCCTACTTAGAATTTTGCCGAAACTACGGAGTTCCAACCCTAGCAAGGGATTTTTTACATGCTACACATCGTAGTAACATGGGATCCACCGCTTTATATTACTTCCGAATGATGGCGTTCTGTAGAGGTTTTCATATGCATTTTTAATTTTTTAAAAACCTCACCGGGATCAGGGATTGAACTCTCGACCCTTAGATCAGTAGCCAGAATGCTTGCCACTGAACTATGGAGCCCGGCTTAGTAGTTGGTATTTTGCATTGTAAAGTTTTACAACTAAGAGATACGAACCGAGATATGGAAGAAAAATTATAAATACTAGCACACTCGCTGTGAATATTCCGCAACTGACTGATCGCCAATAATAGGTAGTTTGAACTTGCAATCAAATTTCATGTTACCTTTCCTCATTACCATATAAATAGAACATGGGGTGGCATAAGAAATTGCTGTACCCAATAGGTATAACATAATACACCATAAATACTATAAAAGATGTATTAAAAATTTCTAAAGCTGTACTGCTACTATGCCTAATTAAAAAGATTACTTTGACATCTATAATTCCTTATTAACAGTGTGTTATAGTAACCCTAAGTAAACAAATTTAAATTAATCGTTCTTTTCAGAACGATTTGTAAAATATTTTCTCGCCTAAATGTTGGAACATAATCTACAATAAAAATGTTGAATTTCTAAAAAAAATCCCTGTATTTTGAATATAAGATTCAACCCTGTTTATATTAATTTAAATGTTGAAAGGAAATCACTAACTACAACATATAAGTAAAATAAATAGGAGTATGTACGCTTTACTACCACCACGGTAGAATAAAATTAATAACTGATATGTGTAATTTCAGTGTACCTGAATGTACCTGACATATACAGCCACAAAAATGCGGATTGTTCACAAAGCTTTACGATATTTCGATTTAAAGGCGACAATTTTGAAGTCATGTTTATCGATTTTTACTTCCTTTTACTACTATAAAGGAAGTATTGGATTCACCCCAAAAATTCGAAATTGAGTTTTCAACAGATCTTCACGTTTTAGAGTCCCCTGATCCCAAAAAACATATTTTTTTTCATTGGTCTGTCTGTGTGTGTGTCTGTGAACAGAATATCTCAAAAACGAAAAGAGGTATGGCATTGAAACTTCATATATAAGTTTTGTGTACTATGTAGATGAGACAGCAAGCTTTTGAAGAAAATCGCATAACCGGAAGTAGGTGTTTACTCTTGTGATTTTTCAGTTTTTTTCGATTTTTTCAAAAACGGCTCTAATGATTTTTTTTAAATTTTACATTTTTCTTACATTTTTAATGTGTATTGATGTGAGATAGGTGATTTTCCAGTTGAATACTTCTAAAGTGGGTTTCTTTTGTTTTTTTTTCTATTTTTTTTATTAACTCCTATTTTAAATAAAACACCCGGTATATTATTACATTTTTGAATTCACCTTAAAATTCTAGAGAAAATTTGTCTCTTCAACTAACACTCGATTTTGTACCGTTTTTGTAGAATTTGTAATTTTTTAAAATTTTTAACAAATGGTTAAAAATGAAAAATTAAATTTTTGACTAATTATAAGATCACTGTAAAAGGAAGTTGTGTGAGTGTATCACACCAGATTTTTTGATGTTGATTTGCTTTATTTCTTACTCTATTTGTTAAATAATAGGCTAAGGATGATTTTTGTTGTGTTCTGTTAAGTTTATGGTATAAATTCAGTGTAACAAACCCCTGCTTAATCCCATGGAGCTCAAACATCCAGACAGTTTTTGTTTGAAATTGTAACTGTAGCATGTCACCTCTGAGGAGACGAGGTTTTGGAAAAAAAAATGTCGGTCTTTGATCAAAGTAAAAATTGTGAATTGCGCGGACACAATGTGTGCATTTGTGAGTTGGTGCAGTGCGAAGCAGAGGGATTCCTCTTCTCTTGTTAGATTATTACAGTCTTCAGACTGCGTTTTATAAGTATCATTACTAATACACAGTGGCGTAACTTCAAATTATGGACCCGGGGGCCGTGATCGTCACCGGGCCCCTTAATTGCCAAGTGTAAGTCCTATTTTTGCCAAAGCATTTTTGGTTATCATTTTTCAATAATTTTGTTTTTAATTCATAAACAGAAACATCAAAGCAAAATGAACAATAGCGAGATACGAGTTTTTTATTGAAAATAATAATAATAATAATAAATATAAATCCTGTAAGCCTACGCACTAAAGGAACAAACAAAAACAATTATTTCCGCAATTCGGCACTTCCGTACGTTTCGAGGTACAATTCAAAGTATAACTTTGCTTTAACTGCTGATCTGCTAATCAAGAAGATATCTTCTATGCCTTTTCAACTTCAAGTTGGGACTAATCAATTTGAAAATGGGAATAAACAAATTCAAAATGAAATAAACAATTTCAATTTGAGAATAAACAACTTCAAATTGGGACTAATCAACTTCAAATTGAGAAAAGCTTTTTGTTAACGGTAGTCTTTGGAAAATGACAATTACATGGTTGTGACAGGTCGGAACACCAGCAACAACTAACAATAATTAGTTGATGAGCTTCAACTTTGAAAATGATCTTTCTGCACTATCCACACTTACAGGTATGGTCAGAAAAAGCACACAAGCAGTACATAGATCAGAAAAATTAGATGCCAATAGATTTTCAACAATTAGAATTGCTTCGGTATTTTCTACAACCATCTCCATCTCCTGTTCTGATTCTACGAGCTTTACTTCTGTAGACACCTCACGAGAAGATAAGGTCTCCATAGGTGTAGATTTAGGAAAATAATCGGACACCTTTGGTAGTTTGCTTAATTTCAATTTGCTTTCCTTTTAAGTTCTTGCGCTTTTCTGCGCCGCTTAGAGGTTTACTCATGTTTACCGGTGTGATCGGTACGACTGCACCGATCACACCGGAATTGCAACGTTGCAAGACCTGTATGTAAGACCGTGACCGAAAATGCTTTGTTAGCACTATTTATTAGGTGTACCTGTATTATTAATTTATTAGGGTATTGGGTATCAATTAATCTGAGATGACTGCGAAGTACGTGCACGTGCAAGACGTGGTGCATCGCGTGTACAGAAATTATTTTATTTTAAATTTATACCAAACAGATAACTTTTTGACATGTTTTAGATTTCTTCGGGGGTTTCTTGTGTTTTTCCTGGACTCATTGAAACTTAATATGGGACCGAGTTTGGACCTGCCGGGCTTTAAACTTCAGGAGGCCCGTTAAGGCCCCCTGAAGTTCAGGGCCCGAAAGCCGCTGCCCCCTTTGTAGTTACGCCACTGCTAATACAATAAAACAAACACATCCTCATCAAAATCATTGCACCGGTTTACCTGTATCTGGCACGTACTGTCAGTAAAAAATGCAATGACAAATGGTATCATCACATTATTAAATTTGAGATCTTACTCTGAAACGGGAATCTCTCATACCACTAGACCACATATCATGTTTGAATCCCCTTGCAAATCTTACCCTGCTGAAACCACCCATCGCAGGACTTTAAAATTTAAAAAAAATCTTGCTTATCTTAATGTTTAAAACATCAAATACCTAATGGTTCTATACATTTTGGAAACCAAAAGCAGCTATATATGCCCGATCTATAATTTAATCGACTTGTGCAAATTTTGTCAGTGATCTTTTACGTTCGGATCGCAAAAATTTATAT
Source organism: Agriotes lineatus (assembly GCA_940337035.1). Lineage (NCBI taxonomy): Eukaryota > Metazoa > Arthropoda > Insecta > Coleoptera > Elateridae > Agriotes > Agriotes lineatus. Next base: position 64,578,579 of record OW679202.1, read on the forward strand.
AAAGATAAAAAATTTAGTTTCCTAACTACTTATTTTGGTGGTATTTTGAGAATTAAGTCAGTGACTTCTCAAATAAATTGTGACCAACAGTTGTCAGGCTGCTTTTAAAAAGTCGACTACATAAGAATTAATGGTAAAAAACGACAGCAGTAAACAATTGATTAACCTCAAAATTGTCTCCTTTAAATCAATTCATGTTGAAATTTTGTGGATAATCGGCATTTTTTAAATGAAACGCCTTAATTATACATTTCAATCATTAACTTTTCTGAACTTGGGTAGCAGTAAAGTCTACTGAACCCATAAATAGCTTGAGCAATAATATAACTGACTTGAATTAATTCATAAATAACTTGGCAATAAAATAAAAATTGCTTACATAAAAACAATATGTTGGATTACATATTTAATTACATACTTTCAAAATTTTTTACTAGAAGATAAATTGATGCAATATTACATAACAAACGACTTCCGAGATTGGACCATGTCATTATTGAGGTCAAAGGTCGAAATTCTCGCCTTTCTCCTTCCGATCGTTAAAAGAGTTTCGCCTCTGGCGTGGTTTACACGTTGAGTTACCGTGCTCTTCTATCTCTTTGCAAGAGTTTTGCTTCTGGCGTGGTTTACACGTTGAGTTACCGTGCTCGTTTGCTTTTCCTCTTCGACCTCAATAATGACACGGTTCAATCCCACAAGTCGTTTGTTACTTAATGACAATGGCCGTGAAAGCCTCCGATATCATCATGCAATATTATCAGCCAGAAGAACTAGACTATGCCACGTGAAGGTCTAACATAGGAATTAACAGTTGCCATCTCTGAATACTTTAAGACAAAGGGCACCAATATTAAACCTAACATTACTAATATCACAAAATAGATTTAAAACCTTCAAATTAGTATTTTCTAATAAATATAAACAACAATTATATTACAATTTTATTTCACAGTGGCATACATTATTTAACTATTTGTATGTTTTGTTTTTTTCTTATGGGCCGGTGTTGACATTCAAAATATTAGGTACCGACAACAACTGCTATGATCATTTGGTCAACGCCCTATTAGAATTTTGTAGAGACTATTGTCCTATGTCCTATTATTGCCTTAAATGGTCTCTTATTTCTAGATCTTCGTTAGTAGCTCTCCAATTTTCATATCGATTAATTGTTCCTGAGCCTTCTATTTCTTCATCTTGGCTGTGCTGGGTAACATCTGTAATCAGAATATCTTGTAATTTCCAGTTACATTTTCAACACTTGATTTATTGTTTCTTCACGGAACTTACTTGAATCATAATTTTTAAACTTGCGATTGCAACATTCAAAGTCACAATTTCTCAAAGTACTTCCGTATGGTTGTATAGAGTGGTTCGATAAAAAGTAATAATGCAGTTAGAATATACAATTTATTACAAATAATTTTGCTAATTAAGTTAACAAAAATGATTTTAATATTTCCTTAATAGTGTGACGTAGACAAACAGATTATGAAATTGAAGCCGCTCAATAACACAAAGCTGAGGCATTAAAACCAGCAAAAATGTAATGTTTTTGTTTCGGTCCATTTTCCATTTTTTATTTATACTTTCATCACGTACAAATTGTAACATGCAACAACTGTATACAATTTAAATTCGATATTGAAAAAAAGCATAAATGAGGTGTGAGTTTACTTTGCCATTGTTCTTAAGGTCCAGCTTGATTATTGGAAAGTAAAAAGACTACGACAGCTATTATACTTTGCAAAATCGTATTTATTACAAATTAAATAGCAGAATTAAAATCACAATCAAAAATGATGATCTGGTTCTCTTAAACCATCAGTCTCATTTTTAAATCTCTTGTGTAACTATTAAGCTACCTACAGTGTTAAAGCCTTCGAGTTCCACTACATCCCGTGTGATCTTGTAACTATAACTGAGCTGTAGTTACCATCTAATACTTAATGTTTACTATTTACAGTTACAAGAAGCACACCAAATTACGTAACTCCAGGGAATTCGAGATATTTACAATCACCTTCTGCATTACAATTACAATAATTCAAATGTAAGTAAACGTTACTTAAATGATATGTATTTGCGGTACAAAAATGTCACTGTTCTTTCGTCATCACTGAATTTTTAGTATCAGTATAAAACTACTTAAAATGTGATGTATAATGCGCTGCAAACAAACATGATAATAATAATAATAATCATTATTATATACAATTTAATAAGTTACATAGGAATGAGATCTTGGATGCAATCAATTTAAAGAGGGAAACATTAGAATTTTATCCTTGGCTTGATTTCTTGTGCAACACCTCCCCAAGCTAATTTATATACTCTTGTACGCCATCTAATCGTTGGATCAAACAGTGCATGAAGAAATAAATATGGTCCTGAGCATTCTCGGAAAAGCCAACCTACTACGAAGTCGAACTTATTAAACGGCAAGGAGCCATTCTGAAAATAACCTTGATTAAAACAAAAACAAAAATTTTATGTTATAGGCAATACCTGAACTATAGATAAAAGTACCCAATCACACATAAACCATACTAAAATATGAATAAGATAAAAGCCTAGAGAATCCCACTGGAACAGAAGACCTACTGCCCACGCAGCACAGCCTCCAATCACCATACATTCTGTCAAAGGCTCGAAGAACATGACAGGCGGCAACATTGCTACTCGCAATTTGGCCCACCTATAACAGTATTAGCTCATTACAAGAGATTAAGGATAGGATCAATAACCAACCTTGTTAAACGAGCCTGAAAGTTATTAATATCGCATATTCCAGAGTTTTGCATAGCTGGCTGACTGCAAATACGAATCTTCCATCCACGATCAGTGAAAGATTTGGCAATAAAGAAATCCTCGGCTAAGTAACAGCCAAATGTTTTAAGTCCACCTTCTTCATCAAGTACAGATTTCCTCATTAACGCAGACATTCCTGTATGGCAATTTATTTTTACAAAGTCTGCTGCTAAGTATATTCGAGATTGAGCAGTTCCAAAATATATCTGCAAAGTTATTCGATTAGAGAGAGATGAGAGCATTGCAAGCACTTCAAACCTTTTCTAGAGTTGCTGCGAAGCCGCTCCGATCAGCACTGAATGGCATTTGATGCACTAATGCTGTCTTTTCGGACATGTAACTCATCATATCTTGTAGAGTATCTTGTCTCACTGAAACATAAATTGAAAATCTTAGTAACACAAACCAATGTGCAATTTGTTTAATATTTTAATACATCTATTGTTGGTTGACAAACGTAACTAGAAAAGCCATAAGATTTTAATATAGAAGCTGTTAATCTGGATACGGCATTAAAATACATGAGTCATATACAGCTGTGTGTAAGATCAGGAGGTTATTTCCTATATTAAAGTAAAGGTACAATATAATATAGACACATTTTGTGCTTGCTGCCAACTAGTACAAACCAGAATCAATTTTATCTTTACTTGTACTAGCAAACAGTTGGTGTAACACTATATAGTGCTACCAGTACAACCCTCTCTTGTTTTATCATAGAAATAATTAACTTATTATGTGCAGACATAGAATGGCATTCTGTACATTCTATATGTTGTAAAATACGTAAAACGTACAGTTTGAAAACAATTGCAAAACCTATTTTACTACACAACCAGAAGCAACACATGGTGAACTGTCATATTTGACGAATATAAGAAAGGTTGAAGGGCCCTGGACCTCATAGTTTTTTGCTTTCAGCTTAATAGTGGATTCTGCGGCCACATAATTCACACTTTTCTTACAGGAAACTGGAGATATTTGGGCATAGTCTAATTTGGGAATTCGTCACGCAGGCGAAAGCCAAATAGGGATTAAAGTGGCAATTTACGACTCTGGGTGCTAGCCATCCAGATCGGGAACACCAAAAATATTATAATAAGATTTAAACTGTGGTAGAAATACTGCGTCATAATGGAAACATTGTAATTGGATAATTACCTGCGGAAACGCTGTGATTGGTTGTATGGTGGAAACACCATGGGTATTCCCGAGAGTTATAGATTACTAGAGGCCATCAGAAGACACCGGGGCGTGCGCATTTACGACACCGCAAGTCTGTCTAGTTACAGTTTGTCACCCTTATCGATTGCATTTTGATCTATGTTTAACTAATACAGGGTGTTAATACTAAGTCGTTACACCCGAAAATGGCAATTAGAACTCAGTTAAACAAAGAACTTTTCTTTGTTCCAATTTTTGATTTGGTGGCCCGGTTCGTAGTTATTGGAGTTTTTTTGTTTTTCAAAAAATCATCATAACTCTTATTTTAAGGACGATTGAAAAAAAAACAAAAATTTTTTCAATTTGCTTTCGGTTCTCTGAAACAAGTGCATTTGCAGTTATTTTGTATTTTTTCAAATAACAAAATGGCAATCGATCAAAAATTTCAAAACAAGATTTTTTGATTACCACTCCATCGATTTTTTAAAGTAAAACATTTATAAAATCCTGGATGATTTTTGAGGCTTTCACGGCCATTGTCATTAAGTAACAAACGACTTCCGGGATTGGACCGTGTCATGATTGAGATCGAAGAACTCAACGTTTCGCCCACTTTCGTAAGGGGCTTCATCAGGAAGAAAAAAGCAAAAGAGCACGGTAACTCAACGTGTTAACTACGCCAGAGGCGAAACTCTTTGCAAGGGAAGGTACAGAAGAGCACGGTAACTCAACGTGTGAACCACGTCATAGGCGAGAATTTATAGGCAAGCGCCGTCGCGACGGTCCAATCCCAGAAGTTGTTTGTTACTCCTTAAACTATCTACTACAAAATTTGTCCTAAGCATTTTTTTCAATATATCCAAAAAAAGTCTATTTATTTGCTTGTACTACCGATACGTATTAACAAACTAGAAAAACCATTTAAAACAACGTAACTTCCTGCCATTGAACAATGAAACAAAAGATTAGATTTGACAAGTACACAAAGCCGAACAAGATACTTCAAACTTAATGCACGTGTACGTTTTCTAGTTTGTATGTTACAAATTTAAATACTTTAAAGTTAATAATTTGGGTGCGCATTTTGTATAATTTGTCTGTAAAAATGCATTATTATCAAAACGTTGAACTTCTTGATATGCTTTTGGTTTTTGGGGAGGCAAAAAAGTAGCTAACTTTTCAGAAAAATTGGTCGACGGTTGTCAGAGACTGGTTGTTTTTACCCAACAATTGGTGAGAACGCCAACCGATTACGTTGAACCCTTGCATTTGAAGAGGCTGTATTTGACATTGTTGAAGATAACCCATTGAGGAGCACAAGGGTAATAGCTAACAGATTAAATGAAAATCATGTGACAGTTTGGCAAGTTCTGAATGAGCAGGGCCCTTACCCGTACTCTATACAAAAAGTGCAAATTCTTAAAAAAACCAAAGACTTCAGGAGAGCCTTTGATTCAATTAACAGAAAAAAATTACTCGAAGATCTAGCATTCCTCGGACTCCCTCAGAAAATGATCAGACTAATAGCAGTAACGTTAAAACATCCCAGAGCCACACTTGAAATCGAGAACTATAGATCTGAAAATTTTTAAATTATGAAAGGGGTGAGACAAAGAGACAGCCTATTAGCATCCCGCGCCACCGATATCACTATCACTAACACTGGATCATTTTGAAGAACAATTTTTAAATGTTAATAACAAGCGAATATTTGTGTTACAGCTGGTTTTGAAATAGGAAATGGAATATTTAGTTCATTTTCATGGTTGCCATTATCATAGCGAGGAAAGAATAGCAAATATTATAATTAACTATACAACCAATACTTCGATTAAAAATTAGTGTGCTAAAATGAATAATAATCGAGCAAGTAAAGGAAATAAGGGTACAAAATTAAGTGAGTTAATAAATAAATAAACCGTATTTTGAGTTTTACATTTATTACGCAGATTAAAATGTGATTTATTAAATTTTCAGATTCATATAGCGCTACCTATACTACAGTTTAGTATTCAAAATTATGGTTTATGCTTTGAAACTTATCGTTTTCCATTACAAAAAAAGTGAATGGGGTATGACTAAGAGCTTTGTTCCCGATTGGTAACCCAGTTTCCACAGGAAGCTCTTACTTTTTAAAGTTATAAATACATATAAACACTCTGCGCCTATACGATTTAAGCGACGTTTAGCCTTCTGTGTTAACGTCACGCCAGACAATTTAGGAATTGTATTTAAGACTGTACTGTTCATACAGAGCTCGGCAACTATGCGAGGCTAGAAGATATTTCAAAAACTATAAGAGTTATATACAATTTGATCATATAGAAGTTGTAGGTAGGAAGACCAGTGCACATTACTAAAATAGTTTTAATTATAAGGGGTGGCTCAAAGAAGTGTGGCAAACTTACTTTTATTTTCAATAGGACAATACCAGTTTTGCACCTATTTTAGATCTGAATAGGCCAATGAGTTACAATAAAAAAGGTTTTAAGGTTGAAAAATATTCAATTTAAACGGATATTTAACTCAGCAAAATCTGGGATCAATGACATAATAAATAAAAGAGCTACAAGTGTTGGTAGATCTAAAATGAATCATACTGTATATAAAAATTCGAATAAAAAAATCTTATATACCTGTTACCGATCTTTCGATTTGTATAAGTTTTGATTTGTTTAGGATTTTAGACTGCACTTCCTGCAGCACTTAGGCCACTTTTCCAAGCCCATTGTGCATACTAGTACTATCACTACCTTAAACTAACCCTAACGTAACTTATGCTAAGGGATTTTCAAAAGCTGACAACTGCCAGAGTCCGGTTCAAACCACCGGCCACAGACTCCCAAAGCCCCTGTGACCTTGAGCCTATCGAGGCTTCCTAACAAGAACTGATATTTTCACATTATATGGTGGTCAGCGCAATGGAAAAGCTATTCATATTAGCCAGATGTTTACATTACCCAGTATTTACATTGTTGAGCAGTTACTGTTATCTATTATTTATATATTTGGTTATACCGGGTTACCGGTTTCAAAACCGAACATAGCAAACGGATGGTATATCACAAGGTTAGAGTGTGGCCGAGCGGTTACGGAGTTCAGGCTGCGGTGCCACAGTATGGGGTTCAATCCCCACATCTGGCAACTGGCGGGCGGCCCACCCAGTAGCTTTAAAAATTGTGTACCAAAACCACAGTTGTGGAAGCAGAGAAAGTAAGGCAGTCTTCGAAGGCGTGATGCTAGTCGCATCACCCAGTACACCATTAACAGTGTGCCAGATTAACTGCATTTCGGAAAGAGATATTTCGGTGACCCTGACTCGCCTTGACTTAGGAATGAGAAAGGCGAGAATTTATAGGCAAATGCCGTCGCGGTTTAGTGGCGGTGGACGGGGCTTTAGAATTCTTATTGACCTAGCTTGAATATAAGAAAATTCAAAGTAAGGCAGTCATCGAAAGCGTGATGCTAGCCGCATCACCCAGTAGACCATTAACGGTGTGCCAGATTAACTGCATTTCGGAAAGAGATATTTCGGCGACCCTGACTTGTCTTGACTTAGGAATGAGAAAGGCGAGAATTTATAGGCAAATGCCATCGCGGTTCAGCAAGTGCCGTCGCGGTTCAGCAAGTGCCGTCGCGGTTTGTGGCGGTGGACGGGGCTTAGAATTCATATAAACTAGTAAATTCCCATTTTAGGCCGCTAAGCCAGTGTATCTCAATTAATACTTATGTTATACTCAATCTGTAAAATTGCTCAATACATGAAATGTGCAAAATTTTGCCTATTCCGTCTAATAGGCACTGCAGCTGCCGAACTCATGTAATGGAAAAAATCGAATATCGCTCATTTCGTAAAATAGGCAATATTATTAGTTATTAGCATTATCTTCTGATTACTTTTGTAACTTAACGTCTTGACAAACATTTTTGCTGCTGAATTCATGAATTCAACAAATTTTTGCCTATTATGTGAATTTGACAGATGAAGTGCTAATTTTATGGTATAGGCAAAATTTCGCCTATTTCACGAATTGAGCAATATCACAGATTGGTATAACATATACATCCCAATATTATTGAGATCATTGGAAATAGGTAATATCAAACATCTTCATATTCCCTTTATATTTTTCAGACGTGAAACAGTGCCCAAAATTCATGCCGCGTTAAATGAAGAATGTCGTACCCATACAGTGGATCGTAGTTACAGTGCAAAGATGGCATCAGCGATACCATGAAGGTCGTATACATATTGAAAACTGGCCCCGTTGCGGCCGACCCTCTACCGTCACGCAAGACAACACCAACGCGGCTTTTATCGCCACTCTAATTGATGAAGACCGACAAATAACGGTGAGAGAGAGAAGCAGAAACAGATATTTCAAAATCAAGTGTTCACCACATCATAACTGAAATTCTACAAAAACGAAAAACCACAGCAAGTTGGATTCCTCATTTCCTGTCACCTGAGCAAAAGGCTATGCGCCACGACATCTGCCGTGAATTGCTCTCTTGCTAGGCGAAACGTTTCTCGACCCCAGGACTTTGATTTTTTTATTATCTCTTGTGATTTTAATAGGTTTCATATTAGCAATTTTTCTGGGCTATTAGGTTTTATTATCTTCTGTGATCGCTCACTAACCGTTCTTCCTTTTTTCTTTTTATTATCGTCTTCCATTGTATCAATTTGTAGTAACTTTTTGATGGTTTGTATCGTACGTTTTTTTTTGTTTGTAGATTCATTTACAGTTTAATCCTTTGGCTCAGTTTCCGTAATACATTTTTCCTGTAGGTCACCCTAAGTATAGTCCTTGGTTCGAATCCCACGGGGGCTGGAATTTTTTCGCAGCCTTGACGATTAAAATCGGGCTCGGTGAGACCATTCACAATTAGGCGTCAAATTAACTGTGCTCTACTCAGAACCACAGACCTAATAGATAGAGAAACAAGGCTAACACATTACCAAGAGACACACCTCACACAATGGTTGCTGTGCAGGCACAAAAGGCGCGCTCCAACTTTGTATCCCGAATCCGGGGCAAATTGAGCATTATACCGCCAGACGCAAACATCTAAAGCACCAGCCTCTACACCGCAAGGTAAAATGAGGTTACCAACAATACATACATACATACAGCTGCCGCATCGTAACCTTAGAAAAAGTATCAGTTCGCGCATCAATACGATACAGTGTAGGGGTAAGCGTACACTCCGAGTTAAAAGTACATATCTTCGAAAGCACTTATTTTTAATATACTTTATAAATAATTTAATCTACAATAGTTCTTGCAAATAAAACAATTGGACCAACATTATTTGCAGGAAACAAGCCTATATAAAAATAGTAGAGTTTAAAGACGCAAGGGTCAAGTGTAAACTTATTTGGCGTCAGCTTTTTAGGGTGAATGTACAGCAGACGCACCAGCGAATAGTGATCTTGGAAGCAGCCGAAGTGCACAACATGATGCGATTGCACCCGAGAGCTGGCTGTGTGAAATTTCTATGGTTAAAATGCGGGAGCTGTACATATCCACAATCTATTGCCGGAAACGTATGCTCTATATCCATTTTCCCTTGCTGTTTTCATGTGATGAATTAGTACTTTTCTTTGATCCCTCTTATGTATGTATGTATGTATAATCTATAACCTCGTTCTACCTTGCGGTGTAATAGGCTGGTGCTTTATGTGCTTGCATCTGGCGGTACAATGCTCAACTTGCCCCGAATTCGGGATACAAAGTTGGAACGCGCCTTTTGTGCTTGCACAGCAACCATTGTGTGACGTGTGTGTGTGTGTGCGTTATATTGACCTTGTTACTCTATCTGTTAGGTCTGTGGTTCTGAGTAGAGCACAGTTAATTTACCGAGCCCGATTTCAATTGCTAAGGCTACGGAAAAATGCGACCCCTGTATTCGAACCGAGGACTTGCTTAATGCAAGGCAAGCGCTTACCCATCTGCGCTACTCGGCTTCTCTGAACCCTCTTATTTTTTGTTAATCAGTGATCCTTTGATACTTTTCGCTGCTTTCGCTTTTTGTGCCAAGTTGTTACTTCCATTAATAGTAGTCTTGTTTGTCCATTTCGATATTTTCCCAGTCTTCTTATTTTGGATGTTTCATTCTCAATGTGGATTTGAATTCCAATTTCTCTCAACATCTGTTTGAGGCTCTCCTTAAGTTCATGATTTGCTGTGATTTTTGCTATTTTATTTTGGTTTTGGTTATTTTTTTAAAAATTTTCTATTATTTCTTCTAAAAGAACTCCATCTTTTTAGGTATGTTTTAGTTACTTCTTATTATTCTGTGTAATCTTCAAGTTCTTATTGTTGAATTTACGTTTTTATCTCTCGACCTTGACTGATAAGCACACTAAATGCGTGAATGGTCTAGTAATTTGTTGATTGGTGATAACGTTTTGCGTCTGCCTAACGTCACAGTAGTAATGACTGCACTTGAATTTATTTACCTATGATAACGCATAATTGCAACTATTCTAAAACAGAAACTATTAAATGCTAATTGGAACACTTGAAAGCACAACAACAAAAAACCAAGTTTAAAAATCCAGCCATTGTTGACACAAGAAAAGACAAATACAAAAAACCGAGACGTGCAGGAGTAAATTAAAACTAGTAGCACATGAAAACAGATAAAAAACGCACACAAAAATTCTAAACCTAATTACATGATTTTTAATTATTTATTCTTGTTGCTGAAGATAAATGTAGAAATAATCCAAATTACGAATTTTGTTTTTTAATTATTAACGTTTTTGTATTTGCAAATTTTTTGCTAAACAATTTAACGCAATACATTGGTAGCTCCAACATCGATTTTGCGTTCGAAATCGAATTCTGCTACATGTTATTTAACCAAAAATGCAAAAGTGTCTATGGGATACAAAAAAAACTTGTTTGTTACTACATGATGCCTATTCACTGGTTGGTGGCAACGATATTTATTTTGGGAGCGAAAAAAAGTGCTTACTCCTACTTAATACTAATTCCTGAGAAAAAGCCAAGACCAGGAAAAATATTTGAACATTTCCGGAATTATCTGGAATCAATCTGCCCCCCTGTGGTTCTGAGCAGAGCACAGTTAATTTGGTGCCCAACTGTGAATGGTCTCACCGAGCCCGATTCCAACCGCCAAGGCTGCGGAAAAATTCGGGTCCCCGCGAGATTCGAACCGAGGACTTGCTTAATGCAAGCCTAGCCCCTATCCACAAAGGCGTGATACTAACCACATCACCCAGTACGCCGTTAACGTGTGCCAGATGACTGGGTTTCAGAAAGAGATATTTCGGCGACCCTGACTAGCCTTGTCTCAGGCCATGTTCCTACATGATGAAAATAAGTGTCCGGAGAAATAAAATAAATTTAAAGTGAAAGTGTATCTTTAGACCTACATATAGAAATAAAGTGTGGCCAGTTGATAAAATATCATTGAGAAATTTTCTAATCACAGAAGAGACAATTTACAGCTTTGAATTTTACTTATATACAGCGTGTCCAAGATAAGGAAGGCCAGTATAGGGATCTCGTTAATTGTAAGAGATATAAATTTGGTTAAATGGGAAGAAAGTTGCGCAATTAAAGGACTAACAAAATGACGCCCACCAATTCTTGATATGATTTTTCGTTTTTGAATTATCTCAAAAAAACATTATCAAATTTTTATCCGACGTTTCTTCTTTGAGAAACCATCATCAACTTAATTTTTTTGAATACGATCCTGATTTTCTGATGCCAAATTTGTGAAGCCCTTTTTATTCTGAATTCAACAGTGTACCACACATTAGGGTTTAATTACGTTTCGAGTCTTTTTTGACTATCATCAAGAAATATTTAGATACGGTCCTAGAGAATTTCATACGTTGTTTCAAGGTTTGTAATTTAAAGAAAGAAGTAATGAGCCTCACTGAATGTTTTTTATTTCTAATTTTAATTATTGTTTATAAGTAAGAAAAATAATCAATAAATTAATTATTATCGACTATTGAAAATTATTTGCATTTCACGATCAAACGTGATTATCAAGGATTAAAAACATCCACTGTGGCCCATTACAAATTACAAAAGCTAAAACAACATATGAAATGCCCTAGGACACAGGTCCGTATCCAAAAATTTCTTGATGGTGGCATTCAAAGACTCGTAACGTAATTAAGCCATAATGTGTGGTACATTATTGAATTGAGAATAAAAAGGGCTTCACAAATTTTGCATCAGAAAATCAGGACCGTATTTAAAAAAATGAAGTTGATGATGGTTAGTTGAAGACAAAACGTTGGATAAAAAAATTGTTTTTCTGAGTAGATGGCTGTGACTTCATATTTGACACCTTCTGTTAATTCTAAACAACTTTTTTAAATAAAAGTTTTGGGTATACTTCTTATTCTTGAGTTATTTTCATATTTTCGAACGTCTGCCATATACAAAAAGATATTTAAATTTTCTTCTTCTTCTCCCATCCTATTGCCTTCCAGTGTCGGATTTAGCAGTCCGTGTCCTCTTAAACCTATTTCCTCCATTTATTTCTCTCTTGTTAAGATCTACAATTCGTTTAGCGTCTTTCCTCTTGCCCTCCCTAATTCAGTGATTTGTCCTATCCATGTTTTCCTTGGTCCCCTTTTTCTTTTCTTCGCTCTTCTTGCTTCAAATACTTTTTTACATGTTCTTTCTGGGTTCATTCCTAATATATGTCCACACCAGTTTAACTGTCTCTTTGGAATCTTCTTCATTATTGATTCCCGCTATAATATTTTTCTAATTTCCTCTAATTCTGCCTTATCTGCTATCTTCCTTAAATGTTTCATCTCTATGGCTGTTATTTTGCTCTCGTGCTTTACTTGAAGTGTCCAGTTTACGCTGGCATATAGGACCGTCACTATATACTTTACAGCAAGCGCTCGATAACGTAAACACTGGATAATGAAAATATCGTGCTACTGTAAACACAAAATTCATACTATAAGATCAAACAGAACGCACGATAACGTAAACAACCTGTACAGTTCGATAACGTAAACAGTTATTGGCGACGGTTAGTCGCCGATTTATGTAGGGGATTCCCCTCTGCGTCAGACACAGCTGAGTCGATCGGATGGGTGTTTATGATGTGTATTACTTATCGCTGTCATATGTTTTGTTTTTTATGGTGTTACTAAACGTTTCTTTTAATAATGTGTTTAATAAAATCACGCTCGCTAAAGTAAATATTTCGAAAATGCGAAAAACACTTGGTTTGAATTAGTTCACGTTATCCAACGTCTGTTGTAGTTTTAAATTTTAACAAGCAAAATTTTTAGTTTGAAAAGATGCAGTGATTTATCAAGAATAACATTTTCTGATAAATGGATAGTAAAAAATATTCCATGTGCCCAAATTTATAGCAGACACTGTATATATCAAAGAGATGACAGAAAGGAATAAAAACCATTTATAGTAAAAATGTAAAATAGTTGTAATTTTAGAACATGATAGCACCCGTGTGGGGTTGCTAGTCCTCCATCGGGCGCCTCCCCAGGTGGCAAATAGGGGACAGCCTCCCAGATATGGGTGGTACCTAGGAAATGAAATACCAGGGGCGGACCAAAACTAGCATGACATAGGGAAGCAGCTATGTTATTAATGAGTCAAGGCTGCAGAAGGATGACTTCTTGACAGGCTTACCATCATATACTTACAGGCGGCTATCATAGTATGATTTACTCGGCTGTAACACTGCGATGAGGAAGGCAACGGGAAACTACCTCATTACATTCCCAAGAATAATCATAATGGCAAATAAGGTCCAAATAGCCAGAATGATCGCTAATATCCGTTAACGGATCAGCACCAACAGAAGAAGATAGCACCCTTTATTTTAAAAGTAGTTTTTATGAAATAAAATGTTTGACAGCTCCTAAAATTGTACAAGTTCTCTCGGAAAACGGTCTATTCAGCAAGGATTTTCCGATCCCAGTAAAAATGTTTTATCCAGATGGTATGACCACCAAAGATCCACATATAAAGTGAGCAAAATCAGTCGAGCTGATATTGTTTATAAACACAAGTATTTTCCCATACTGATACTATGTAAAGATAAAAAGCGCCAAATAAAAAAAATGTGAATAACTATAGCAGGAATTATTTAAAAAATTAAAGTTAATAATTATGCTTCTGCTGTAAGAGGAAGAGGAAAAAATACTTAGACTGCTTTAATAGCGAGGTCTTTTGACATATCTAGTTTCCTGCTAAAGCACAAACATAATAATAAAACAAAAGACAATCTAAAAGTGACAATTATACTAAAAGATAGTTTCTTAACAATAAAGTTTGCCATATACGAGAATTCCTTTCAAAAAATTTGACAAAAATTTATATCAATAATTCCAGGCACAGAGCACGTTATTCCATCACATAATTGTATAGTATAGCTCCCAAAATTAAAATCACCTGGTATACGACATAAAAAATATTTATCTACTCCTAAAAAATTAAAGCCTAAGAAGAAAAAATCATGGATTGCCCTGAAATTATATTTGCCCAATATTTTTTCGGTTCCTACCATTTCATATTTTGACTAAACACTACCGCATGCCAAGCCACGCCGAGCACGTTAATAGTATAGAGCCTCGGACAAGTTAACCCGAGCCTGCCACTTCTGTACGCAGTCGAAAATGGACAATCAACAGAGGCGTATTACTGCTTGTGCTGCATATTAGTTCGTACTTGTTGGAACGCTATCATGGCAGAGCCAAGACAAGCAAAAAGGTCAAGGCGCGTTTCCCTTGACTCGTGCAAAATTTACCCCCAGTAGACAGGAAGCCCATGACACGCCAATGCGCCGCAAGCTATCCCCTTCCCACGGCACAAGGCTTACCAAAAGCCGGTAAAAATTCGCCGAGCCTAGCGCCGTGGGAAGGCGGCTTAAATAGTGGCAGAATAACTACGAACAATAAAATCAATTTCAGCAAAGATGAAGCAGTGCAACATATTCTCTTATTTCTATAGTCTGCAGAAGTATTACATGTTTTAAAACATTAGTGTTTCACATTACTAGTATGGTAACAGTTTTTATTGTTTAAAGGAGGAAATGATAGGCAAGCCCGTCACCTGCTTCAGACAGTAATAACAGTTACCTTGCACGTATTGTACAATATTTTGTTATTCATTTGTAAACAAAATTAAAAATTATAAACCAAATCCTGTCAGTTACAACTATTGTGTCAAAAAAATGTCCTACATGATTTCTCATAGCCTTGGAAGTATTACCGTGGCAACACGCATAATTGCACACTTATTTTTAATATGTATGGCAGTAACAAAACAATTTTTAAATGTCAACAACGCTACTAACTTGTAAAATTTTTATGCTGTCAAATTTGCAAGTTAGTAGCTTGTACAGATTAATTTTCAAGGTTAATAAATGGTATGAATAAATAGCGTTTGCAAGCGAGTAACAAATAAAACATATTAATTTGACGCCTTTCACAACTGAGGATCTGCAACATCAGTGAAGTTGTTAAATTTTCTTTTTACCAGTTAATAGAATGTTATGTTCCTTTTTATTTGTATAAAAATATATATTCCGTGGATTGCTGCAACGCCTCTTATTAAACATACTATAACACACTATTTTATCTACTTTGGATAAAAATAATTAGAAACTGTGAATTTTGACATTTCATAAACGTGTCAATTTGTCAGTTGTCTGAAACAAAGTAGGCTGTTCAACATTTTTCCAAGTGAAAATAACAATGCAAAAACAATGACCTTGATTGTAGCACTGTTTTTGTTGTTATCATAACCAAATTGTGACATCAAAATACATAAAATATTGTAATTTCAAATTAATATTGATATCACAAATAAGGAATTTTAAAATGTCAAAACTAGCAACTGTTTAATTTTTGTTTTCTGTAAGCAAAAAAATTAATAAACTGTCATTGACATTCTAGCCTTTCAGTTGACCTCTTTGAACGAGTAATAGTCAGAAAAGCAAGCTAAAACATCATGCGCAATTTTCAAAAACGGCATTTACAGAATATTCACAGCAATCAGAATATACTTACTGCGTATTCCACTGTCCGAAATCAAAACAAATTCATAAATAGCGCCCTCGTACGCGTGGTGCATGTTATTTATTTTAGGATTCACCCCAACGATAGCTGCACCGATGAAAAGTCTTGCGTCAACTTTAGGATACTTTTCCATCAGACTTTTTACAAGCATTATGGCTGGGTCAGTATCATCTTCTATACAAAAGAGTAGTTCGTACTGCAACAACGTGTGTGGTTAACAGCAGCGTCTGGCACAGAGCAATCCTTACCTTTGGATAATTCATGGTAAAAAAGGTTTCTAAATTCGAGAACAAGTGCGGATCAACTCCCATTAAGGGCTTAATAATTGAAACACCAGAGTACGGAATATCACCCGATAGTGGAGTCATTTTGCTGTGTAATCTGTATTTGCTGCAAAAGACGTCGGTGAGATTATACCAAGGTTGCTTTACTGAAGCTGAGGGACTTCAATTAGGCTCGATGCAGTGTTAGTTTGCATTTTGCAGAGGAATAATAAGTGAGGTTACGTTATTTTATTTGCTGAAAATTTGGTTTTTATAAAGATGTAAGATTGCCACTTACCCATAGAAGAGTGCTATGAGATGAATAATCCAAATTCCGCACCAAAATACAAAAAAGAATATTGCAAAGCCATATAATGTATATATCATTGGCGCCATTCTATTCAAAAAATACGAGAGAAATTACACATAATTTTATCACGCTACAACGAATAACACAGATTTTATAGAAAAATTTCATCTTAAATAAAGTATTTTGATTTCTAATAGTATATTAATCATTAACTTTAATACCCACTCCTACTTCTATTCATGATATATCAATATCATAAACTAAAGGGCTGACCACAGACAAAGACTAAAAAACAAGGACAGAAAACGATGACGCGCATGTGTACACACCCTTGACATAATTTTATGCAAACGTCAATTTGTTGGCAGAAATGGGATAATAACCCCAAAAAGAATTTATAAAAACGTGGGATATTTCAACGCGCCTTTTACAAAATTCAAACGTCGTTGAATCTGTCACAGTTCTTCCTTATTTCCAAGTATTGGTACTGATAATGTTTATCTCTCGAGATACAAACAGTTAAGTCTGCTTTGTTTACAGGAATGTAGAATGTGTACTCATTTAGTTTTATCTTACATTTATATTAACAGTTAATTAGATAATACTAATTCACGTCTATGAAATGCTATATTTTGTAATAATTTACTTCTATCCAAAAGTGCTGTTCGAAGTTGAGATTTTTATTTCGCTTTTCCTCATATTTTCCATTGCTGAACAGATAATTAGTCAAAATTTTATATAAGCATTTGTTAGTAAAGGCTCAATACGTGTATTGATTTTTGATAATAATAATAGTCAACTATATTCAGTAGTTCACCTGAAATCGGAATCTTAGTTTTGCTAGATTTTTTACAAGAATATTTTTGTTTCGTCATCGTTTTCTGATATGAAATGAGAAACATTTTAGAAAGTTATTGGTGTGTTATGTGTCGAAAGCTTAGCATATTTGTGTAAATCAATGCTAAAGTTTAACAGGGAATTATTTAATATAGTATTATTTATTTAGCCGTGACCACTAAGTGCAAGCTTTGATTCTGGAGGGAGCAACAATTTGGAACGATAGTAAAAAGTGGGTAGCTAAAGAACAAAACCAAATAATACATAAAAGTGTACTAAATTAAGTGTGTTTTGATTAGTTTCAGTACAACATACATAATTATAATTACCTGTATTTCTCTAAGCTCTGGAGAAGAGCATCTCTCGCTGTAAGTATGCTACTGGCCATGACTAAAATTGTTTCTGATTTGCCTTAAAAACAGCCAAGATACCTCTGAAACAATTAATTTTTTAGAAAAATCCAATTTGTTTCCAAACGTAAAATTGTTATACCCTAATACTTACTTGTAGTTTAAAATTACAATTGTGCTAAAAATAATTTAGCTTTAGATAAACATTTTAATTGTAACTAACTTAATAAAACTAAAAATTGTAACTAGTAAAAACTGACTGTAAAACCAAATTCAAAGCATACCTGCTAGTAAGTAGTTTCAAGTTAAATGACTTACTATAAGGACTATAGCTATCTCTTACAATTGAAATTATGATTCATTATTTTATTGTAATCTCACCACAGATTATGCACACACAGCAATGAATCACATACACATCTCTTGATAACAAGTGTCAAATGTAATGGTAACGATACTAAATCATTTAGTCATTAAAAAAATACCATCAGTGGTTGAGCAGACTATACATATGCACATACACACATACATATGGTATAACGTACTCACTTCTGCAAAGAAAAATTGTTGTGTGATATTTCAAACATGTGTTCTTTCCTGATGGAAAATTATTTGTGGTTGTTGATGTTGATAATATTATCTATATTAACCTAAAAAATTCAAAGTTATTTTTAGAAGTTTTAAGATATCGGCATTACTATTAAAAAGGAGGTACCCCTCCTTTCATGAATTGTCAGGTAGCACCCTCGTTTGCTCTTAAATATAATTTTAGTTTTATTCAGACAAATCGACTTTTAAAGTAGTTACTGTAATTACTACGACTTTTTCAGAAAATATTTTAAGTACCTTTTAATGTAAAAAACAATGTTTAGATACCTTATCACTTATCAGTGTAATAATTAATCAATGCATTTAATACCATTTTTTTCATTAGGTACGTCACTTTGACTAAATATTTCTTGAATTTATATTTTTCTTATAATTATCATAGTTAAAGAACAGTCGAAAAAATTCCAGCTTTCTAAAATGTAACTCAGTACCGTAAGACGTATTTGGAACGATTTTAGTAGTTTTTCTTTTTTAATTTTGCGGTAAATTTTTTTGGTAAGAAACAATAAATGGCATTAGTAAGAAGATATATTTCGGGACACTTACATAGCGGCCATGTAAGAAAAAAATATTTTTCTGATTGTTTATTTACAAATTTTTGATGTTCCAAATTACACAGCAATGTTGCCTTTTTGGAACGATCTGAATTTTATCATTAAAATATGTTCCAAACCATATTTATCACAAATAGGCAGCCATATAATCACAATTTATATTAAAAAAACGTAAGCAATTCTGTTATGCAAGCTTTTTTACAGGCATAAAAAGTTTTGGTTACAGCATTTTATATAAAGAAAACAGTGTTTATTTACATTCATTCTTTATTTATGAAAATACAAGAATAAATCTTGAAAGCAACAAGAGACTGTTTTAAACAAAATTAAAAATGTGTCTAATAATATAGTATTTCAAACAATACAAAAAAAGGAAAACTATGCATAATAACTTAGTAATAATTTATTTAAAATAATAGGAACACAAGTACCAGGTGAACATAAATGGTTGTCATTTTTTTTCTTAGGTTGGCACTGTTTATGTTGGTAGCACTGTAAGTGTATGTCAAATTTGAGGTTAGCAGGTTAGGTTTTGCGTCAGTTTTGACACAAACTTACAGTGCCACCAACATAAACAGTACCAACCTAAGAAAAAAATCACAACCATTTATTGTCACCCGGTATAATATTACGTAAAAAACAATAACAAAAATATGGCCTTATAATTAATAAAATAACTCAACAAAAGTGTAGCGGCCTCGAGAGATAACGGGTATTTGAGGGCATTTTCAGGCTTTCCAAACTACCTTGCAAATGTTAGTTTTGATATAATTTAGCTGCTGCACACGTTACTATCAAATGTAAAAAAAAATTAAACAAAGGAATTTGTTGTTGAGGTTATGTACTAAATAACTTCAGATAAAGAAATTTCATAAATTATATAATCACCTCACTAGACGGGAGACTTTTCGCGACATTCAAAAATAACAAAAACTTACCTTGATTTAGACCTCTAATTAGGGCACAAACTAAATTAAATTAATGTCGCCAAATGTAAACATTTGTTAGTGAATTTAGTTTTTTAGCTGTGGTTACGTGCACAAACCAACCTGTCATCGGAATTAATTGGTATTGCCCAAATTCAAAAATATTACCTATTGTTCCAAATAGGCAGGCACGTTCCAAATAGCCCCGTCTTACGGTACATAAGCATTTGCATGCTGGACTTTAACAAAACGTTCTCTGACATTTATTTTTGTCCTTATCAAGTAATGACGCAGACACAACTTCCCATATTTAACAATAATTTCCAGAATTTTTAAAAACACAAGAAACTTATGCTTTAGATTGCCTGAAACTTCCCATACTGAACACGCCGTTAGATTTCATAGCTAATAGGTGTATGTATGTATGTATAATTGACTACAGGTAATTAAAAAAAATTAAATAATTAAAAAAAAGTGATGGGTCAAACCTAAAAAAAATCTAAGGTCAAGTGTTTGACTTCTCATAATTCTCATAGCTAGAGCTGTGTCGTTCGTGAACGATTCGGCTCTATGAACCGCCTCCGTAGCGTGAGTCATGAGATCCGGATCGCGCTGTTTGAAAGATTCAGTTCCTGAATCACTTTTCCCATTTGAGTCTAGATTGAAAAAGTTGTTCAGAAAATGGAATAACCGTACCGATCTCTCTTCACGTAACGAGTTCTGAATCGTTCATTTGAAATATCAATTTGTATTTTGTTCAAGTGTATGCGACTCGGTCTGGGAATATAATACGTCGTCTCGCACATCAGGCGATAAGGCAACGGCGGCGGTCGCTGACAATGAAAGTAAAGTTATTAAAGGCCATTCATTTTGCATCAAATATGCCGTCCAGCGATCACTTGTTTTTAGTAGTGCCTGGAATTGTTTGCTGAATATCAAATTGAACATGAACTCAGTACGAGCTGCAGTTTATTATTTGAAAATAATGGTAAAATATGTAGGTGTATACACTTCGAACAGGACTAAAATTAAATACTAGGTGCATTTTTATTAACGGAAGTTTTTATGTATCAAGTACAATGTCCATTCATTCATTAATTCATTATCTTTTGCCTTTTTTAATCATTTACCTTTCTCCCGCGCGTTATGAGTGGTCCGCAGCAATTTATATAGGGCGATCAAATAAATTTCAGATCGAGATGGTAGATGTTACATTATGTTTAGATGGAGCCTCGGCAAAATAAACCTGAAATTTATTTGATCACTCGATATAGTATAATGCTGACAAAACTAATATAACTGCTCACTTTTGCCTTTGCCACTTGCTTATCAATTAACACCCGATACTTCTCGTTGATGAGTGTGTGACTGTCAATGTGCTGTGCAGTCTGCAGTGCAATTCGTTCAAACGATTCATTTCATTCGGTCCCATTCTGAGGCGTATGCAATGTATCAGTAGAACAAATGAAACCTTTGGATCTTTGGAGCCGAATCACTGAACCGGATCCCACAACTGAACGAGATTCAAAGAGTCAAATCTCAAAAATGAATCGCTTTGCCCAGCTCTACTCATAGCGCTCCAAATCGCAAAGATATGGATGTATTTATATTTTTAAGAATAATAGCAGCTTGCAATGTCGTAAATCTCTTGGGGACATCGAAGAGCTAACAGGATTTTACAATGCTGTTGTAAACTTGGCCACCTATTGCTTTAGGAAAATGTTGCGGCATACATAATTTAATTTAATAAAAAAAGCTCAAATAGTCAGATTTGAATGCACTTCTGTTATTACAGGACCACCCCGACAATCTATGAAATTTTTTCACAGAAAGGAGCCTAATGTTAACAATCTGAGTCTCTGACCACTTGAAGACTGTAAAATTATTCATAATATAGAGTAACCTCAAGAGAATCCAAGGTCCAATTCACAGTGTACTGCCATTGGTATTGTGTTACATGTTACGATAAGAGCAGTAACTGGTTCCGAAATATTCAAATTCCAAAATTTTCAGTTTAAAGGGCATTTTTTAATTTTAATGCATAAAGAAGGTACCACTCGACAATGAAATCCATTTCATATGGTATGAAACTAATATCTAACATACCGGGTGCTGACTTGTACCATACGGATTTGTATAGTAAATTCTTTATATTCAATTATTTGCTCCCCTAATTATTTTAGAGCTAAATTGTAAACATATATTTATAGAGAAAAAAAAAATGTATCCATTCATACTAATAATATAAATAATAATAAATGTCTTTATTCAGTTTCATAGAACATACCTATATACAGAAAATTGAGTAGCAAATTAAAATTGAAACTTGAACCACAAGGGGAAGTTTAGATGCGTTAATGTTAACAATTTTGAGTTTTCCGGAATAGTATAAATTAATGAAAATTTTATTTTCAAAAACTCTGTGGTGCCTTGGTATTACCTAGACAAACATGTTTGTTTATTTGTCATTGATGTTTGACGTTTACAATAATTCATTATTAATTTTGTTCTGCTTAAAGTGTCTAAGTTACCTGGTACTTCGCATACCTGAATTACCAAAATTGTTTCCTATTACGTGTTTTATAATAACCTGAAAATACAAAACTCAACTGCAATGACATTCCATGGCAGCACTGATTTTTGTAAAAGTGCTAGTTTAATATTTTGCATTTTTTCGGTTTCGAAAAATTAAAAATTGTTAGCAAAATTATGAATGGATGCAGTATTTTTTTCTCTGCAAAAAAGTATTTATTCTTTAGCTCTAAAATAATTAGGGGAGCAAATAATTGAACATAAAGAATTTACTATGCAAATTCCTATGGTGCGTCGCGCAAGTCAACACCCGGTATAACACTATAAAGGGAAGCCAAGAGCCCTAACTAATAAAATATTTAATTCATCTAACATTGCTGCAGTTTCGTACATACATAATGAGTTTTTATTTTAATCTATACAATTTTTATGAAAATAATCTTGTTTTAGAATTACGTATAGATGTTCAAAGTTTTACATCTCGGCTTTTTATACATGGCAATATGTTCTAAAATTAGCAACAATTTTATACTAAACAATAATAGTTAAGCAGCTCTGTAAACTTACCAAATTTGAATTTTGTTAAGAAAATTTCAAAAATGTATTTAAAATTCTTATAAAATTAACGTTATCAATTTTGAATAAAGCTGTAAAATATATCATTCTGGCAAGAAAAAGTTGTCGAACGCGACAAGCAGATTTAAATTACCCTCAACAGTTATGGCGAACAACAATTGGATTTTGAAAATTAAAAAACTTATAACAAACATCATACTAGAATTGTAGCAGTAAAACTTAAATAAAATGATCATACATATACAGCGTGTCCAAGATAAGAAGGGCCAGTATGGGGATCTCGTTAAAAATTTGGTTAAATGAGAAGAAAGTTGCGCAATTAAAGGACCAACAAAATGACGCCTAGAAATCCTTGATATGATTTTTCGTTTTTGAATTATTTAAAAAAACCGAATTTTTGGATTTTCTATTTTATTCTTTTCTAGCGTTAATATTAAAGTTAGAGCGAAACTGATTAAACTTCTTTTTAGCAACTTCTAGTGGACTTAATGATTACGTTATCAAATGTATAATCCGACATTTCGTCTTCAAGAAACCATCAACTAAATTTTTTTAAATACGGTCCTGATTTTCTGATGCCAAATTTGTGAAGCCTTTTTTATTCTCAATTTAATAATGTACCACACATTATGGTTTAGTTACGTTCCTAATCTTTTTTCACCATCATCAAGAAATTTTTTGATACGGACCTGTGTCCTAGAGCATTTCATACGTTGTTTCAGGGTTTGTAATTTAAAGAAAGACATAATAAGCCTCACTGAATGTTTTTTTTAATTTCTAATTTTAATGATTGTATATAAGTAAGAAAAATAATCAATAAATTAATTACTGACTGAATGTATATGTATAGTATGTATAGTATATAACTAGCTGTTACCCGCGACTTCGTTCGCACGAGGTTCGTTATTTGTGTATTAAATAATGACTAATTATTGTCTGTCATCCCATCATATCCCCGTCCCCGTCTCTTTCTCCGTCAGCGTTTCCGTACCGTCCCATCCCGTCCCGTCCCGTCCCCTCCCCTTCCATCCCAACCCTTCCCTTTCCGTCCCGCCCCGTCCCGTCTCGTCCCTTCCCGTCCCTTCCCGTCCCATCCCGCCCTTCTGTTCTCGTCTCGTCCCGTCTAGTCCCGTCCCATCCCGTCCCGTCCAGTCCCGTCCCGTCCCGTCCCGTCCAGTCCCGTCCAGTCCCGTCTCGTCCCGTCCCATCCCGTTCCTTCCCGTCCCGTCCCGTCCCCTCCCCTTCCATCCCATCCCTTTCCGTCCCGTCACGTTCCGCCCCGTCCCGTCTCGTCCCTTTCCGTACCTTTCCGTCCAGTCCCGTCCCGCCCCCTCCCCTTCCATCACATCCCTTTCCATCCCATCCCGTCCCGTCCCTTTCCGTTCCTTCCCGCCCAGTCCAGTCCCGTCCCGCCCCTTCCCGTCCAGTTCAGTCCCGTCCCGTCCCTTCCCTTATGTCATGTCCACCGGCTTGGACTTAAAAATAAATGCCATTTTCGCAATCAACGTTCCAAAAAAACCTCAATAACGACACCCATATCGTATTTTAGGCTTATTTACCCCATTTCACCCCCTAAGGGGTTGATTTTCGGAAAATCACGAAATACGTGTTTGCTTATTTGGTTTTAGGAGCACTCCTACGAAGTTTTAAGTCGAAATGTCTATTTAATATTATTTCTCCATACAAAATTGGAACCCCCATTTTACCCCTTTAGAGGTTGAATTTTGAAATATCCTTCCTTTTTCCTTCTATACATCATAAAGGAAACCTCTGTGCAAAATTTCAGCTTTCTAGGTCCAAGGGTTTGGGGTGGTCATTGATGAGTGAGTGAGTGAGTGAGTTGAGACAGGACTTTCAGTTTTATATACAGGGTGTTAATTAAGTACGTAGACAAACTTTAAGGGGTGATTCCTTGATCAATTCTAAGATAAAAAGTTCATACAAACATGGGACCTAAACGGCTTCGTTTTCAAGATACAGGGTGTTGAAGTTTAAACAAAAATTAATTCTTTTTCAAAAATCTGGAAAACGCCTAGAGCTATTCTAATGAAACTTGGTGTATGATAGTATTTCATAAAGTGGCATTGTTTGGTCAAAATAAATTTAATTTATTTCCACTAGTAGCGTGCATCAGGGCCACCTCAATTACCTTATTATAGAAAAATCTGGTACGCCACTGTTTTTTAGTCAATACGACAAGTTTTTTAGCTTCATCCATTGAAACTATACCAAAGATGTAACTTTCATTTTTTTGATAGAATAAACCTTTTTTGAGAAAAGCGAAAAAATCTGTAATAGCAATTTCGTTCATTGGACTTTAATGGGATCTAAACGGCTTCGTTTTCAAAATACAGCTTAAAGAAGTTTAAAAAAAATATTATTTAATAACAAACAATCTTACAATAGCTACAAAACTTTTGGCTAAAAAACAGAGGTGTACCAAATTTTTCTAAAATAAGGTAACTGAGGTGGCCGCTATGCACGCCACTGGTGAAAATAAATTAAATTTATTTTGACCAAACAATGCCACTTTATGAAATACTATCCTAGACCAAGTTTCATTACAATGCCTCCAGCAGTTTTCTAAATTTTTGAAAAAAAAAAATGATTTGTTTAAACTTTAACACCCTGTATTTTGAAAAAGAAGCCGTTTAGGCCCCATGTTTGTATGAACTTTTTATCTTAGAATTGATCAGGGAATTACCCCCTAAAGTTTGTCTACGTACTTAATTAACACCCTGTATATAAATAAGGATATTCATAATTATAAGACTAGATTTGTAAATGACTTTAGATTGCCCGTAACAGCAAAATCATGTTCTCAAAAAAACTTATTCTATAATGGACTCAAATTATAAAATGAAATGCCGAACAAAACTAAACAGGCTGCTAATATATGTCAGTTTAAAAATCTTTGTTCAAGATATGTTAAATCTGTTTATTAATAACAATATCTGTTTTTGTAGACATCTTAAGGATGAATAAACCAACATCTATCTAACTATTGAAAATTATTTGTATTCCAAGACCAAAAGTGATTATTAAAGATTAAAAACATCCAGTGTGGCTCATTACATCTTTGTTAAATTACAAAAGCTAAAGCAACGTATGAAATGCTCTAGGACACAGGTCCGTATCCAAAAATTTCTTGATGGTGGTCTCCAAAGACTCGAAACGTAATTAAACCATAATGTGTGGTACATTATTAAATTGAGAATAAAAAGGGCTTCACAAATTTGGCATCAGGAAATCAGGACCATATTTAAAAAATGAAATTGATAATGGTTTCTCGAGACGAAATGTCGGATGAAAAATTTGATAAGGTAATCATTAAGTCTATCAAAAGTTGCTTAAATAAGTTTTGTCAGTTTTGCTCTAACTTTAATATTAACGCCAGAAAAAATAAAATAGAGAATCCCAACATTTTGTGTTTTTGAGATAATTCAAAAACAAAAAATTATATCGAGGGTTTCTAGGCGTCACTTTGTTTGTCCTTTAATTGCACAACTTTCTTCCCATTTAACCAAATTTGTATCTCTTACAATTACAGAGATCCCCATACTGGTCCTCGTTATCTTCGGTACACTGTATAAAGAAATTAAACAAAAATCTTGTAGCTAATTTTGAAAAAAAATTGTAGACAAATAAGTTTAGATTTTAGTATTTGACAATGTACAGCTTTGGTGTGTAGATACCTATAAGGGCCTATCACATGACATTGATAAATTCAGAACATCTACATTAATTTGTTAATAAAAAATTAAAATACAATGGAATCCACATGTAATGGATTCACTTATAATGCGAACTCATTTACTTATCGTATCCGATGATAAGTTAACTTTGAAGTATCTCATCTTCAGCAATACACAGGGTGGTAAGCAGGGCTGTAGAGTCGGAGTTGGGAACAGGAGTCGAGGAGTCGGAAATTTTTTGGTGGAGTCGGAGTCTGTATAGGTTACCCGACTCTGACTCCCACTTTACAATTTTTTTTTATAAAAACATTAAAAACACCAAAAGTTAACAAGCTATTTGAACGACTGTAGTACTGACTATTTGAAGACGGACTCAGGGTTAATAAAAATCATTTTTCTTTATTTATGTTAGTTTATGAAAATGCACGTACACTATATGTTAATTCGTAGATCCATGAGTGTGCAGTGTGTTCTAGAATCCGTGTGGTCACCGCTTGTAAATTTAAATTCCTACCAAACTATTTAAAAATGCCGACTTTTTCCTTGCACAGCGTAGTAGACGGTTTTTCTATATCTTACCAATTACTGTTTTATGTGATTAACAATAAAACAAGCATAGTACGTATTATTAGTATTACGTATAATGTCTAACTTGAATAGTGCACCTTATTTTTATATTTCAACTGTTTGAAGATGTATTTTAAAAGTTAAAACGGTTTCATCATTTTGTTGTATTGTTACGGTTCATGGTGGCTTTGGTTAATTGGCAATGTTCTTTTGTTTAAGTTTTTGGGTTGATTTGGCAAAATATAAAAAATATTATTTAAGTCAATGATTTTTATAATTAAATTACTACATTAAATTCTATTTAACGAAATGATTTAAATCTGCTCAACCCTGCTCAGACCTCAGACTATTTGAATTTCCTATGACTCAGTAAACGTGTATTATGTAGGCAGGTAGTAAATGACTCCTTAAGAAAATAATCTACTAAGGAATGTAGTTATTGCTGTTAGTTTAGTAGGCAGGTAAGAAGCTTTTGCCATAATAATGGCATTTGCACGTTTATGAAATTTTTTGTACATGAAATCAGTACGTTGCTAGAAACCGTGCATCCAATATTTGTAATTTATTATAATCAACCACAATCCGCAAAACTACTGAAATGGAATGAGGGGGGAGAGTATCAATATTCTAGTACTGTCGGAGTCGGAGTCGGATTCAAACTACTAAACTATCAGGATTTGGAGTCGGAGTCGGATTTTTTTTTACCGACTCCACAGCCCTGGTGGTAAGAAAAAAATGGGAAAAACCAGTAATAATTGTTTTTCATAGGTGTCTTTGACTTCATATTTAAGACCCTCTTTTCATTTTAAGTAACTTTTCCAAATAATTTTTTTGAGTATTTTGAAAAACAAAGGCACTTATGTCAAGAGCAATTTTTATATTTTTGAATTTTCCCATATGCATAACGAGATATTTAAAATTTGGCAAATGCATTTTTAGTTTGAGAAGATACAGAGATTTTTATCAAAAACAAAATTTTATGATAAACGGATAATAAAAACAAAATCCATTTGTATCCAAATTTATGTCAGACACATTATATTATAAGCAGAGTCGTTCGTTGAATTCCCTAAATTCATGCAGTACTACAAACTGAGATGATGTAGACGTAAAGACATGTTTTCCATTTTCCATTAAGATTACATTTACTTACCGTTTTATGTTAAACGTTAATGAGTAACCCTATAAGTGTTATAATAATGAGTGAATGTCAAGAATATACACATATTTACAATACACAAAAATAAACAACAGTAAGTGAAATTGAAAGTGATAGTTACCCATCGGATATTTGTACAAAAATTAATTTCTAATAATCCACTATTTCAAATATTTGGAAAAATTGTGAAAAAAATTAAGAATTATTGAAAAATCAATGCTTATAAGCAGAATGTCCACAAGTTGCTAAAATTTATTTAAGTGATCTACCAATAAGTGGCCCAGTCTTGCAGATCAAGTGTATTGAACCCAGATACTCATAAAATGGACATTCGGTTATCATTAAGGCTGGGAATCATATTTCAATTATTCGAATATTCGAATACCCGACCATGTAAAATTCAAATAAGTATAAATTTAATAATTTGAATAAATTGAATTATTCCAATATTTCAATTATTCGAATATTGGATTTATTTGAATATTTGATTTATTCAAAATTCAATGAATTGTTGCATTTTCAAAACTGCAAACTAATGCAATTTGAGGCTTTTGTATATGTTTTGTTATAATTTTTTGGGCTAAAAAGTTGTTGGCGTCTTAGTATAAAATTTAATTTTGTCATTTAATTACACAACTTATTTTTTTAAAATCTGAATTGAGCAGATAATTAGTTGAACATTCGAATAGTTGAAAAATTCAAATATATATATTATGTACTACTCAGCTATTCGAATTATTTAACTATTTGAATGAATATTAAAGTAACTATTTGAACAGAAAAATCCAAAAAAGTCCCAGCACTAGTTATCACGAACCATTTTATCATTTCCCCTGAAGCTTTGCAAATAGGCAACACACCTTACAATCCACAGGTAAAATGTTTAACCTTTGACAATTGAATATCACAGTGTAGGTACTGTAAGTTTAAAGACTTACGTAAGTCGACGGTTGTCATATTGTGTCAGTTTTTTAAATTAGAGATTTTGAAAAAATTCTGAGAAAACAACACTCCTCAAATATTTCCCGATTCTAGCGAAAACCTTATTTTTAAAAGTTGTAATTATTTGAGTAAAATCGGTCAAGCCATTTAGGCTGTAGCTCATGTAGGTACATGTAACTATTTTTTTTTAAAATACTATTAAAGATGATTGATAGGTGCTACAATACATTCAAAGTTTTTGCTTGTCTTTTCGGTAAAAAATACTTTTGAAATTTAAAAATCAAAACATACCAACGTTCCTTTTGAGTGAGCAACTTATATTTCCGGAATTAAACACAAACAGCCTTCTTGCATTAAATAATATATAATTGTTAATTCAGGTAAATTTTCTTATTTAATTTCCATTTTTACTCAACAGTCAGAAGTGAAAAGAGTAATTGCAGTTTAAACTTGTCCTTCTTTGTTTTCGCCGCGTATAGTGTTAACATGTTCTTAACAATTAAATATCTAACCGTGAAAACAATATACATACCTATTTTCCATCTACATGATGTAGCAAGAATAGTATCACCTTAAAAAGTCACTGGTGTACTCCACATAAATTACACACTATTTTAAGGATTTGGCTTCAAACGTTAACTTTTATTAGATTGCAAAAACGTGGTGTAATAACTTAGGTACCTACCTATTTTTTCAGTGTTTGATGGAGATCTTGAAATCTGAATAAGGAAAAATTCCATTTAAAAAGGGAAAGACTAAAACTTTGAGAGAATGGTCTGAATACGTAGGTACCTAGTAGTTGTTTTAGAAATTTGTTACCCATTAAAAAAAAATAAAACATGTTTTCAGTTGCTGTTAAAAATTCAAGTAAATAAATTGTAGGTAATTTATCAATTAAAATTTAACTAAGAAATAAAACATGTTTTAATTTTATATTTTTTTTTTGCTTGATAGACAATAGAGTTTAGGTGGAATCATAGAGTTTTATCTTAGTTCATTAATAATTTATTTGAAACAGGTACCTAAAATATGATGGATTAAAATCTGGTCGTGGCCGAAATTTTTCTGAGCGGTGATAGACTTACAAGTTAAATGCAACCCATTACATCCATTGCACTTCCCCAGTGGTATAAATGGTCCTTGATGGAAAAAGGTAAAACGGGCTGAAGATTATGGATATCTGCATGTAAGTATAATAAATTAAGTATTCCACTATAACAGGAAAAGGTGTGGAAACCATTAAAAAATAAATACAGTATATGGGAATGCTTGCATTATTATAAATATGATATAGAGGTTGCGCCAATGGGTTCTAACTGTTTTCAGTGGGCTAATATATCAAAACGAAATGGACTGAGCGAATTTGACTGATTGTAATCTCGTAGACTGCCATTTCAGTAACCAAGGCTACTTGGCTGGTTAACCAACGCGAGTCAGATGAGGTCCACTTTAATTTATCATGGTATGTTAATAAACAAAATTTCCGAGATTGGTCTTCATAACATCCACTACAGCTCGTGACCAATATTTACATAGCTCCAAAGTTATCTTTTTGTGTGGGGTTTCTGTACTTGGAATCATCGGCATCTATTTCTTTAGAATAACCTTTGGTAATTGTGACAGCAGCAAGCTATACGGCATGATTTTTTTAAGAAACTTGTTTCCTGATTGCCTAATTTATCACAACAGCAATATCAATTGGCTGCCTTATTGTCTGAGCTTACAACATCAGACTTTTATTTATGGGGTTTTTTGAAATCCACCGTTTATATCAACAAACCTCACACACTCGAGGATTTAAAACATAACAGTAGAAATCAGAGTAATAGATAGCGAATGGTTGCACGGCATCATGCACTTTTTCCTACGCATGCAAGAATATCCATTTAACTAATATAGTTTTTAAAAATTTGTTAAAAAATTAGACAGCAGGTTAGAAAAGTGTTGGCGACAGTTTCTTGTAACTTAAAGGAAGGTTGTTCGTACACGATACTTCAAATAATTCAAAAGTGACTATTAGAAAAAATAAAAAAGAGACAATAACAACATTCTTATCACATGCTCTGACTTAATAGGGGCTTTGAGGCCCAAGACCCACACAAAATTATTCATCTGGGGCGTACATGTATCTTTCCACTTAAAGCATGTAAGCAATTTATATAATGTAAAATATTTTCGAGGAAATTGCACTTTCAGAAATTCTACATGTCTTCATACTTACCTACTTTTTTACTTATATTTGCTTAGAGAATAACGGATAATATTCTAAAACTAAACCAAAATAATAAACTGAAATTGTCAAGGCATAGTACATTTCAAGGAAAAATTTGATAAAATTTGAGTTCCAGAAATTAAAAACAAAATTCCGCGAGATCCTCCTTCCCCGCAGCCCCTTTTTTCAAAGACCCTGGATGCACCATGATGTCCAAGTTACGGCTTTGGTTATTAGGCAGGACCCCACATAAAATTTCTAAATGTTGGCGCATCTTATCCTAACTGCTACTTCTTTAACAATTTAAAAAATATCACCATTAATTCAAAATAAACACAACCCATTTATTAATTCTGCTTATATAAAAAGCCTTTCAATTTTACCATAAAGCATTTTATATTAACATCGGTTAACAATAAAAGTAGGCAAAAAATAACTTCATTTAAAAAATGTATACTTCACAATCCACAGATGACTCCGAATTTGGAAAACAATCTATTTACGTTTTCTTGTTGTTAGCTATATTGCAGCCACTCATCTGTAAATGGCATACAGGTACGTCTTGATTAGTGTGAATAATGAATTCCATTAAGTGATCACATGTGATTAAATTCACACTATTCGAAATTATAAGTAGTTATTTACAAAATATGGTAATTGATTGTAAATAGCTTGTCGGAAATACACAGGTAATACAATATTATAAGTTTCTATGTGTATTAACGTAAAACCCTAATGGTAATCTCAACTGTGAACGCGTCAGCGTCATTTAAACTAACTTTTGGCGATAAATGTGACCTGGTATATTAAAATTTAATTCGCACTAAATCAAATTTGTATTAATCATGATTTAACTGTATAACTAACTCTACTCCCTGGTAGTATTAAATCAATTATAAAATGAACAATGCAATGAAAATAGTGTTTCTGTACTTACTTGTCCGTCAGGTTCATTAAACTGAATTCAATGCTCCTTTAGATCATTTTTAGGTTTATTCTGCATCAATCAAGCTATGCCTTCACCCAGAAGAAGTCGACTTACTACACCCAGAAAAAATAATGCCACAGTATGATAAGTGCCTTATTGAAATGACGATTATGTAGAAATGTAGGTGAGAGATGTAACTTACATTTTCTATACAATAAATATTTCATATTCATTCTTGTTTTTTATTTCTACTAAATCAGAGGTTGATAAAAAATAACCCTCGTATATCGAAGTACAGTAGTGTCTTGATTATTTGAACTTCTATTATCCGACATTCCGTTTTATCCGATATACAGCTCCCGCATCGTAACCTTAGAAAAAGTTTCACTTCCCGCAGGAATACGATACAGTGTAGGGGTAAGCGTACACTCAGAGTTAAAAGTACATATCTTAGAAAGCGCTCAGTTGCAGGAGACGCAATTGTCAAGTGTAACCTTATTTGGCATCAGCTTTTTAGGGTGAATGTACAGCAGTGACGCACCAGTGAATAGTAGTCTTGGAAGCAGCCGAAGTGCACGATATGATGCAATTGTACTCGAGAGCTGGCTGCGTGAAATTTCTAAGGTTATAATTCGCGAGCTGTACCTAGAGTTGCCATGTTTGAAAAAGCTCAAAGTAGAACAATACCCTAGGATGATTGGTGTGTGAGGGTGGGGGAGTGGCTGACAGTTTCGTCCGCCGGAAAGTTTTAAATTAGTGAAGGTGCCTAGTTAGTAATGGTAATAATACAGAGTGTCTATAAAAGATTGTCTGGTCGAGAAAGCTTTGAAAGTATATATAATGAGCAATTTTGCCGTAACATTGTTTTATGACTGACACTAATTAATGTAAGATTAACTTTTTTGAAATTTTTAGGTTAAACGTAGCAAAGCTGCAAATCCTGTCAGTAATAAAGTGGCCAGAAATAGAGATTTTGACAAAGTCCATAACACATTCACAGATCTTAAAGAATGGCATCATTCATAGCACTCTTGACCAGACAATATTTTATAGACACCTTATCCTTTATCTAATAGACTTGTCTGTCCGGGACGCTGTTTTAGCAGCCAAACCGTAAGAGATAGAAAAAAAAGTTATTAAAGTTATATGTTTGGAATGGTCATGTCAGGTCAGGAACCGAATTTCAGTCACGTGACACTTCCGGAAAATATTCACAATAGTTTTTGTATGTTTAGATGTCAAACTTATAATAAAAAATGGAATCATAGTGAGTTTAGTTAGTTAATAATAAAACCCATATACTTACTTTGCGGTCAAGTCGACACAAGTAAATGTTATCCAAGAGAGATATTTCATAACTGAGTACGTGTCATTAGCTGGAAGTTACTTAGAGGCTGTGTTCGGAAGTTGTAAAAAAATGTTTACTCCATTTAAGAGACATCACACGCTTTAGCTGTCACTTATGGCATCTAATAAAATTTAAATGAAAAGTCTACTTGATAGTACTGAAACTATTCATTCATTACAAAATCATTCACTATAATTATCAAATGAAATGAAACAATTCACTATCAAACACTAGCAAAATGTTCGAAGACAGATTAAAATGAACAGTTACATGCCGCTGTCAGCTGAACCAATACTTGCCGCTGCCTAGCCTGATATTAAGGACCACATTTGCGTGTGCTATCGAGTAATCTGTATTCTGCATTCAACCTTATTGCCTTGCACAAAAATTAACGTGCGGAACTTAAATTTAGTTGATTTGAATGCTTGGTGAATATTGTCATGACAGTGCGATTTGTGTCATAGAAAAGGTTTATGTTTGCAGGAAATGGTATCACTCCTACAAAATCTAATTAGATGTAATTGAAATTTCATATACATATAGATACACATATAGGTAGATATGACAGATTTTACCTCCTCGAAGCGCCGCGCAGCATAATATTGTATTTTACATTTTTATGCTGTTTATCATAAACATGAGTAGAGCCACAGGCAGACGTTTGGTGAACTAATAATTAATGAATGATTCATTCGATAGTTGATACTATTCAATAACTGATCATTCGATAGTGCCCATCCCTACTTCATATGTTAATTATTAGGTATGGTCTGCAAAGGTTTAATGATAACGCAATAGATTCACAAGACTGCAATGGTTGTCCAAATCAACGTTTGAATTAAAAAGTATAAACCATACGTAAACTTAGAACAGTTTTATAAAATTTCTATATTTGGGGCACGACGAGCACAGTCAGGAGCGCTACAATGAAACAAGTGTCTCTATTTTATCTAC
This sequence comes from Agriotes lineatus, assembly GCA_940337035.1. Lineage (NCBI taxonomy): Eukaryota > Metazoa > Arthropoda > Insecta > Coleoptera > Elateridae > Agriotes > Agriotes lineatus. The sequence goes on from OW679202.1 coordinate 64,613,383, forward strand.
TTTGCATAAAAATAATCAAAAACTAAGAATTTTGACATTTCATAAATGTGACAATCTGTCAGTTGTCTGAAACAAAGTAGGCTATTTCAATTTTTTTCATATAAAAATAATGCAAAAACAGTGCTATAATGGACTCCATTGGAGCACTGTTTTCGTGTTATAATAACCATATTGTGACATCAAAGTAGATAATAGGATATTATCATACTAGTTTAATAAAGAGAGCTTATTGTAGCACGACTAACACAGTGAAGCATGCTCCAATGAAAACAATGCTGCAACGCCTCTTATTAAACGAGTATAATAATATGCTAAAAAATAAAACGGGAATGTTAACAGAACATAATGAAATATTGGAGACATGGAGAGAATATTTTAAAAATTTACTAAATGATGGGGAAGCCGAAGAACAAATAGAACAGCACCAACAAGAACAACAAGAAGAAGGAAGAGTCAGTATAGAAGAACCAACTAGTGAAGAAATAGAGAACATGATAAAAACAATGAAAAATAATAAACGCACAGGAAAAAGCAATATAACATCGGAAATTATTAAAGCAGGATAGCAGCTAAGAAACAAAGTTAATGAAATGTTAAAGCAAATATGGCGAAAAGAAGAAATGTCTACGGACTGGGCAAAAGCCGTTATATGCCGAATACATAAAAAAGGAGACCCAGCACTGTGCGAAAACTATAGAGGCATATCGCTGTTAGACACCTGCTACAAGATTTTAGGACAAATATTAAGAAAAAGGCTAAATATACAGGGTGTTTGTAGATAGCTAGACAGCTCGTAACTTCGTTAATAATAGAAATATCGAAAAGAACTTTCTTTTGTTTTAAATGTCAGTATAAAACCTAGAAATTGACGTAAACCAATTTAAGCTATGGCCTCCTACTTTTACGTAGTGATACACAACTTTGGTTTTTTAAATAGAACACCCTGTATATTTAAATATTTGAAATCAGCACTAAAAGTGCTTTATGATGGCATTCTTAAATTTAAATTTTGGAACTTATTGTTTTTCAAAATAAAAAAATTTTTTTAGCCAAAGTTTGCCATGAATTATTACTCAGAATCACTAACAATCGAACAAGAAATGCAAAACAAACTCCACTTGGCTCTAAAAATGTCTCATGACCGAATTATAGCTCGAAACATACTAAAACAATTGAAAACTATGTTTTTTTTTAATGGAACAATATGAGTTGAAAACTACAATAAAAAGGCTTTCCAACGCTGTACCACATTCGCCATTTCGTTTAGAAGTAGCTTTTAAAAAATCAAAAATACATAAAAACAATTTAAAAATAAATGTTACTGTTAATGAAACCCATATTATTCCATTTAAATAACATAGTTTTCAATTGTTTTAGTATGTTTGGTGCTATAATTCGGCCATGAGAAATTTTTAGAACCAAGTGGAGTTTGTTTTCCATTTCTTGTTCAATTGTTAGTGATTTTGCAAAATTCATGGCCTACTTTGGCTAAACGCTTTTTTTTTAATTTTGAAAAATAATAACTTCCTAAATTTTAATTTAAGAATGCTACCATAAAGCACCTTTAGCGCTGTTTGCAAATATCTAAAATATACAGGGTGTTTCATTTTAAAAACCAAAGTCGTGTATCACTACGCAAAAATAGGAGGCCATGGCTTAAATTGGTTTAACTCAATTTGTAGATTGTGTACTGGTATTTAAAACAAAAAGTTTTTTTCGATATCTCTATTATTAACGAAATTATGAGATGTCTAGCGATCTACAAACACCCTGTATTTTTATTTTATTTTTTTGGTACTCGTGTCGCTGTACATTTTATGGGGACTTCTAACCCGTCACGACTGTCATGATGTTATTATGACATCCGGGACCAACTATTTCCGTGACAGCCGTATCACGAGGCGTCAAGAGAATCAGCCGTGGAACTCCCATCCAAGTTCTGACCAGAAAGAGTGTTGCTTAACTCTACTGATCATACGTATACACTGAAAGAATATTAGGCGAATATCAATCAGGCTTTAGAAACAATAGAAGCACGACGGATCCAATATTTGCACTCAACGAAATACAAATATAAAACACAACTACACGCATTATTTATTGACTTCAAACAAGCGTATGATAGCATAAGAAGAAAGCGGTATGAAGGAATGCGCCAACCACAAATTCTGGAAAGACTTATTAGACTAACAAAGATGACACTACAAAACAAAAAAAATAAAATAACACGGAATGGGAAAGTATCACAGGAGTTTGAAATAGAAAAAGGGTTGAGACAAGACTCTTTGTCAACCACACTCTTCAATCTGACACTGAGTTAATAATGAGGAACAGTAAAATAAAAATGGATGGAACTATATTTAATAACGAACATCAATGTATGGCCTTCGCGGACGACTTAACAATCAGTGCAAGAACAAGAAGCAACAAAATATGGCCTGGAGATAAATCAAGACAAAACAAAGTACATGGTGATGGGACAAACAAAGGAAAGGCCAGAAGAGAAAAACCTGATTCTAATAACAAACAACAAAGAATACCACTTCGAAAGGACAAAACAGTTTGTGCACCTACGTGTAACTAACTATTGAAGAAAACGGGTATGAGCAACAAGAAATACAAGCACGAATTGTAAAGGGGAACAGAAAGTATGGATTAAGTAACAAACGACTTCCGGGATTGGACCGTGTCATGATTGAGATCGAAGAACTCAACGTTTCGCCCACTTTCGTAAGGGGCTTCATCAGGAGGAAAAAAGCAAAAGAGCACGGTAACTCAACGTGTTAACCACGCCAGAGGCAAAACTCTTTGCAAGGGAAGGGACAGAAGAGCACTCGACTGAATCTCGCCTCTGACGTGGTTCACACGTTGAGTTACCGTGCTCTTCTATCCCTTCCCTTGCAAAGAGTTTCGCCTCTGGCGTGGTTAACACGTTGAGTTACCGTGCTCTTTGCTTTTTTCCTCCTGATGAAACCCCTTACAAAAGTAGGCGAAACGTTGAGTTCTTCGATTTCAATCATGACACGGTCCAATCCCGGAAGTCGTTTGTTACTTAATGACAATGGCCGTGAAAGCCTCAAAAATCAGAAAGTATGGATGCTCGAAAACACTTATGAAATCAACGTATGTGTCAAGAAATACAAAAGAATCTATTCTACAGTTATGCGACGTACAGCCACATATGCTTGTGAAACGTGGGTACTAAACAAAGAAGAAAAGAAGATGAGGTGGGAAAGGAAGATGTTATGAGTGATATATGGAGGGATAAAAACCGAGGAAGGGTGGAGGAAAACAAACTAGGAATTAAGTCGAGTTGTATAAAAACCCAGATATCATTGCAACTGCCAAGACACAACGAATAAGGTGGCTAGAGCACCTAGTAAGATTGGAGAGAAGCTCCCAAAATTAGCCATAAGTAGAAGACCAATAGGAAAAAGAAGGAAGGACAGGCCGAGAAAAAGATGGGTAAACATGGCGGAGACAGACCTGCAAATGGTCAAGGTTAGAGATTGGAAAGAAATAACAGCAAGCAGAAAACAATGGAAAAAAAATGGTACAAAAAGTTTTTACAAATAGGCGGTGAAAATTACGAGGGCCGTTTTTTTTCTAACCTCCGATGGGTCATAACAAAAAGACAATTGTATATGAAACAATGATTTTATTACTAAAAGTTATGTACACTTATGGTTACTTTTCGACAATAATCACCTTTGAGATTGAGGCATTTGTCGTACCTGTGGACAAGCTTTCCAATACCCTCTAAAATGTTGCCGCCAATGAATTAAAATAAGTCTTGATGTTGTCTTGAAGCTCCTCGATATTTTGGATGTGCTGCCTTCCTAGCTGCTTCTTCAGTTCAGGGAAAACATGGAAGTCACTCGGCGATAGGTCGGGACTGTATACCGGGTGATCGAAAATATTCCATTGAAATTGCTCAAAGAGCCGTTGGGTTACAGCAGCACTGTACGGGCGTCCCCCCGACTCCTTGAGCAATATGGAATATTTTTGATCACCCGGCATACCGGCCCGACCTAGCGCCGGGTAACTTCCAATGTCTTCCCTGAACTGAAGAAGTAGCTAGAAGGGCAGCACGTCCAAAATATCGAGGAGCTTCAAGACAACGTCAAGACTTATAATTCATTGGCGGCAACATTTTATGCAGAGAGTATTGGAAAGCTTGTCCACTGGTACGACAAATGCCTCAATCTCAAAGGTGTTTATTGTCGAAAAGTAACCGTAAGTGTACATAACTTTTAGTAATAAAATCATTGTTTTATACACTTCTTTTTGTTATGGCCCATCGGAGGTTGAATAAAAACGGCTCTCGTAGTAGCGCTGTTTTTGGCATTATAATAACCACATTGTGACATCAAAGCACATAAAATATATTTTTGTATATAATCCTTAGTCTTAAAGGAATCTTGTTGTAAAGTCATGAATTTTAAGTATACTAGAGAAATTAATTTAAACAAAAAATTTTCATTTTATTTGATTGTAAAAATATAGTAATTACATTACAAGGCATGAAAGTGATATTTTGCTGATGAGGGTTGTTGAAGAATACGAGAACGCAAGCGTCCGAGTACTTCTTCAAAGCCTCCGAGTCAAGCATAGATACTTTCATGCTGTGTAATGTATTACATTTTTTTCTGAAATCTGTCTTTGTAACACCTAGTGCGCGCAGGCTTTGACAGCACGGATCTACACCACTCCACGGTTCCATCTGTCGCCAAGCACACCGCTCGCTAGTCATGTTTCAATGTCCAGCAAGGCTTTTTGTACAAAATTGAAGCCAACAAAATAGGACAGATCAGATTTGCTGCAAGAACATTTGTTTCAGAATTTAATTTAATTGTGTATACAATTTTTCAGAAAGTAGTTACTGTAATAATTACAATAAGTCCCAATAAAAACACGAAACACAAATTAGGAAAAAATAAATAAATTTTACCAAACGGGAATGCCAATATAGCATATTGAAAACTGAAATACATATTTCCCAATGCGATTTAATCTACTTTTAGTTGGTTAGCTACGGTATTGTCACCAATATCATATTAAAATGTTTTAAATTGCAATAACATACATAAGAAAATCACTTACCTTTTTGATTTCTTACAATATCATTAATTTTCTAATAGTCTCACACTCTAAAACAGTTAAAACAACACATTACAGTAAATTTTCGGAAGACAACCGTCAAATGGCAAATGTAACTTAAAAAAAACGCATTTTAGAATTAATTACTGCTAGTTTATTATAAACCATATTAAAATTGACTATTAAATATTTGTATTTAAGTTGGTTCAAATTTCACGTAACTTTGTCTTATACATTGTCAACTGCAGATTCTTTTACACGTACACTAAAATAAATGAAAAAACTTATAATACAAAACAATTTCATAGTATATTTGCATTCATTATAATTCAAGTATATTTATATAGCCGATTTATTTAAAATAAATCGTGTTTAGGAAATAATAAAATGTATACAATTAATAAAATATAAAGTAATAAATATATACAGGAAATTTCACTTGAAGCTCATCACAGTAAACCAAGAACTAAATATTTATTACAAATGTAATACGAATCAGTGCAATATGTATATATATAATATAGATTTATATATATATTTGAATATGAGGCATAACATTGATATATAACAAGTGCCAGAAACTACACCCAGGAATCTTTACCGGCTGCGAGCTGGTGTTCTTCCAGATGGTTGGCGTTCCCGAGGCTAGGTTGACGATTGCGCTTTTTCTCCATATTGACCTGCGCGTACAGAGGCTCCGGCTGCAACAGAGGCCGCGTGAGTGTAGGCCTGCGAAATGCTGCTGGGCAGGGCCTCTCGTTTGCTGCCGGGCAGCTCGTGCACAGTAAACCAAAGGCCCTGAGCAGCTACAACACCAACCTTACCTGGGCCGGGAACCACCGCTGCTGCTGCTGCCAGGGCCTTCCGCTCACTGCCCACCCCACCACAACACAGCTCGTATAGTATCAAGTTTATTAAATATCATTTGCTACAGCTATACTTACAGACACTGGAGTACTTACAAATTAAATTATGTGAACAGTACAAAGGAAGACTAAGTAGTTCCTGATCAAACAAGTAATAAAAATGTAAAAAAATCTTTTACAGCCAAGGATACGTCTTACATACACAAGAGTAATGGAATATTTTGACTACAAATGCATCTAAATGACCGAAATAAAAACTAACCTAGACGAGGCCATGGTGTTTGCATAATACATTAGTAGATATACATCGTACGAATGATTGCTGCTGTATTGCTACCTATGAGCCAAAGTCTGTACTCTTTCAGAGTTCATGTTCACTTCTGTATAAATATTTAGATTATATGTACGAATTAAATTGACACAGATGTATAGAGCTTGTGCAAGTGGCTTTATTAGTGACTTACTGGAGGTGGGTTTGGGCCTGGGCCGGGAGGATAGGCTCGCACGCCCCCTATAGGGGGTTGCGGTTCTGGGTAAGCCATGTCCGCCATCGGGATGTCTTCATTCTGAAATACGTTTTCATTAATCCTGGTCACCAAACAGTCAGCGATTAACTTACCCTCTGGTAAACAGGAGCAACTCCACGGGACGAAGGGTTCTGCCGTTTTATGGTGCGGTCTTCGTAACGGGTGCCACTCTGAGAAGCCATGGGCCGGTTTAAGGTGCTGTTAGCATTATTTGGTGAATTAGGGCCGGCATTGCGAGCTGCTACTGTCTTGGTTACGAAGTCTTGCTCCTTCCACCCGTGTTTTTTGTACACGTCCCGTAAATCTTGATGCTGCCACATGGTAAATAATACTTGACCCGCAAATTTGAGCACTCTGGGTGTGTACTTTTGTCGCTGTCTAGTAATGGTCATCAGTCTTTCAACTCCTCCAGCTTCTAGGAGAGATCTAGAAAATTCGGCATTCTTCTTTATCACTTCGTTAAGAGTAGCTAACACTGCGGCGATCGTATCGTCTGACGTGCCTTGGTCATGTTGAGGATTGCCAGAGGGCAACTTCTGTACCAAGTCTCTCATTGCATATTTGCCTATCAGCTCTTTGTTGCGTTGGTCAATGGCAAGATTTCTTAGAGCCGTGGCTACTGCACAGACAACTCGATCCACTTCCATTCGAAGTAACTCCACCAATATGGGAAGTCCCTTTTCTTTTCTTACAGCTGCTCTGATTTCTATACTGGGTTGCCAATAACAAGCTGCCAAATTCTGAAGGGCACCCGCTGCAGCCTCTAATGTTTCTGGATTGGAACAGCTTTGCAACAGCGCAAGATACGATTGTACGACTTCTGGCTGCCATAAAAGTTCATATCCATTGACGGGTTCCCCTCGAGCTGCCGAACTACTAGGATTTCCGATGCCGGATATACCAGATGAACTTTCTTTAACTTCCGTAGTCTGCGAATCTTTTTTCTTTTTACTACCACCAAAACAGCCTAGATTTTCACCTGAAAAAATAATCAGCGTTACGACTACTTCAAAAGGTAAAAGTTAACTCACCTTTAGAATTTGCTGTGACTCTACTTTGGGTTGGTAAGGGATTTTTATCATAATTAGGGTCCTCTACTTCTTGACAACGATACGACAGGTTGCGAAGAATACAAACACAATTTTCTACGATCTTATTGCCTATGTTCGACTTCTCTATGGCACAGCGTACAACAAACAATAAAGAGTCCACTAATCCTTCACATTCTCTTAATCTTTTTCGAGCGTACTCCCCAGCTGAACTAACATTACGAAGAACTCCAGATGCATTTCTAAAAACAGTCGACCAACAGGTTTCACCCGAATTGCCTTGTGGATCCCAACCCGAATGTGGAATTATAATAAACGTAACGATTGTATTTACTCCATCGTCTATTATAGGGCGTTTCAAGTCTTCGCAAGAAGACAAATTCCATATAACTCCAGTTACTAATTCTTTAATTTCGGCTTCGTTTGATTTTCGTAACAGGTTAATCAGAGCTGGTATGCCACCCGCATTTTTAATAGCTCTTTTGTTTTCGTCATTTTGTCGACCGTAGGAAAGGTTTCTGAGGGCGCCACAAGCATTTCGGTAAACTTCGATGCTTTCATGGCTCAACAGTTTAACTAAAGGCGGAATTCCACCCAAAGCTCGTGTTTTTTGTTTATTAGGATCATCCATATAGCATAAATGCTGTAAATAGGCCGCTGCGTTTGCTTTGATGACGTTATTGGGGTTGTTCAAGAAACCTATGACTTCGGTTAAATTAGGGTCACGCCAGCGCATTCCTCGTTGATCTTCATCCCCACCAGCACTGCCAGGTGAAGCCATAGTGTGGCCTCGGTTATTTGGTAACCCCATATTGTGCCCATGCAATGACATGGACATTTTGCTCATGTGTTTTTGAAGCTCTTCGTCATCGTACATGCGCATTGGTGCAGAAACAGGAACTGGGCCATTTAAACTTTCGTCGTATGGTCGCGTATCATACGTTGCACCAGGATGATTGGCGGTGGTGCCATATGGAGAGGGCGATACGTATCCGTACACTACGCCAGGATCATCTTGAAACGATTCTAATCCGATAGGCCCTCCAGGAGATGGAGTAACTCGATAGTGGTCTGGTAATTCGTCATAACCAGAAGTTAAATAAGGGCCTCCAGGTTGTGCTGCCAAAGGAAGAGGAGACGGAGCACCACTGTGTTCGCTAGGACTCGGAGGAGTTGGCGGTCGTTCCGCTCCCGCAGGGTACCCCATGTAGCCCCCATATGGATTAGGAGGGTAGTGTTCATAGTCCTGATAGTGAGGGTGCTGATGGTATTGGGAATACATGTGATGGGATGGCTGCTCCATATAATCCACGTATTGAGGACGGGGGTGTATTGGATGGGGATATGAACCCAGAGGCACTGGTACGTATTCGCCTGGCTGCCCCTCACCTAATTGTTGCACTTCACGCACCACTTTAGTCACCGTGGTCACTTGCTGCGTAGTCTGTTGTTTATGAGTACGTACTAAAGGTTCGTCGCTGTGGACAGACATGTGGCTGGAGTTGGGGGAATGTTCCGAATGGCCATTGCTGTGCGAGTGATAAACTCCCTCACTTATGGAACCTGTTGTTTCCGGTCCTCTGAAAAAACACCATAAATTGCAAGACATGCCTTCGAAATGCGAGCAAAAATCGACTGTACTTAATATGTTGCAGGAATTGGTAAAACTTACTTATAGTGCTGCATATCTGGACCCTTATCGTGCAAAACCCGCCTAAAAACAACAAACAGTGAATTTGATGAAAGATGAGCGATGCTTACAATTATTGGCTTTACATATTAGGAAGCAAAATTACAAACTAGATGCCGAACAAAACCTTTAGCATGTGACAACTTAATGAAAATAGGGTGCAGAGTATGTCGCAAGAATGATTACATATGTGAGTCCTACCTCTGTGTGATTTCTGTATGGGTGATGCTGTGCTCCTGCCTCTGTTCCACCCTCCGGTTCACGAGGCTGTCAGTATAAAAGCAATCCCTTTAGCCAAGCATCTAAGCAGTTGTTTGGCTATCCACGCAGCAAACTCAAGATTTAAAATTACAGTTCAAAGTTTGCTGTGTGGACTCCATAAAAGCATGCAAAACATTGTTAGGAATAAAAAGCATATTGGCATGAAACATTCATATAAAAAGCAATGGAGTTGATGTACACAAAACAGACAAAAATGTTCCTCTTCCCATAGCCGATTTGGGATTACTTTGAAATTCTAATAAAAGTCATCAAACTCTTGACCATTCCAGAGGACCACCTTGTCTATAACAAGAGTTAAAATGAAGTACTAACTATATAAACAATTTACTATGACAGGTAGCTTTTGAATTTTGGAATTTTTAGTGAAAATGGAAGAGATGCAGTCCTGTCGTAGTAAATTTAAAGTACACAACTAGTGATACTTGCATATCTGCTACTTACAGACAAGAATCCACAAGCTGGTTAGCAGACATGGTGAAAGCTTGTGATGTATCCTTTAAGCTACATGCAAAAGATATTAGGTGTAAACTTGTGATTGTTATGATTAATTAAGATAGGTATTAGCAACCATGGCTAATTAAACTTTTATTACATATTTGCTAAGGTAGTTTTCAAACAATAGCAAATCGATATTATGCTAACACATGGGATTTTTGTTATTTAACACAATAAAGTTTGACATTTGATAGTTACCTGAAAAAAAAACCACTACAATGAGGTGGAAACTGCTCTAACCATAGGTCAACATGAATAATAATTAACCGCAATAAAACTACTTGAACCGCTCAGAAAATGATTCATTCATTACATTAATTTCTAAAGTGATTCACTTTTGCTATTGTTTTGGAAACAACCGCTTCACCCTCGAGATAATACTTTAGACATTCTTGCATAATAAATCTGCTATTTTCTATGACAGCACTTCAAATTGTTATTTTAAAATCTTAGCAGTTTTAAAGAACAACTGTATAAACAACACAATTATCAAGCAATTTTAAATTATTGCTCCCATTACGATATGAAATTAAATTTTTTCAAACACTAATCATTAATCATCCATGGTTTGTTTGAGTTCTAGAAAGCTATTATTTGCAGATATCTAGGGTCACTACACCAACTAATAAAATACTGGGTTTAACGATTCGATATCCGCCTATTAAATACTCACTGGCGCAAAAGTGAAAAATTTTTAACGGTGTGATTGCACTGACACACACAAAGTTCACAAGATGACACTGATATGTTCAACAAACACTATTATTTACTTCCATTTCATCATTTAGCTGCTACCAAAGATGCAAGCCTAACGAATTTTGAATTGGAAATGCCAAGCACACCCACTTAAAAAATATCTGATCTGTAAACTGCCCTAGTTGAAGACACATCAAGGTCTACCATATCTTAAGTACACAACTGCACTTTAGTGAGATAAGTTTTGAGTGTTCCCAAGTGTCTTTCAGCTTTCAGCACACTTGATTTACTAATATGTGGGAAACTATTTTTATGGCTTTATATTTCCAGGTTTCAGATTCACTTTTATAACATGCTGAAATGTATGTATATAAGCCAATACGACGGTTCTCACGCTATTTTTCTGATTTCCGATTTTAATCATTAATTTTTCAAAATGCATAAAACAATTGATTGCTGTATCTGCTACATGGTTTTATTTCTAAAACTGCTTTGTAAAAATTTCACTATAAAAATAGCTCTACATAATTGAAGTCATGCAGCACAATTTTTTATTAAACTAGCAATGTAACATTTTTTTTAAGACTTATTTATTAAGTAATTAAGAAAACTGGGACTGCATTTAAATAAAATGAGAATGACCTAGAAAACATGCGAATATTTGATTATTATCAATCTCTTAAAATATTTATTTGACTATTAGTTCTTCAATCTATTTAAAACCAAAAAATAGATTAAACCACTTCCGATAAATTGTGCAATACGAATTTTGTTGATAACAGTATTAGATAAAAGATCATAGTTACGTAAACGTCCCAAACAGAGCTATAAGGAAAAAACAAGCAAGACTTAAATTGCACTGGAAAGTGGATTCTTACTCTTACTATGTTTTTGCAGGCAATTTTTATATAAATTTTGAATGTAAATTTATACCAAATTCATATATATTTTTGTATAAATTTAGCAATAGTAGCAAAAGCAGCATGTTTTGTAACTTAAATTAACTGAGCAATAATAGTTATAAATCATATCTCTTGACATTTCTTCTTATATGGCCAACAATTTTCCAAATTTCCCACATTTAATCTCTTATTATTGTGTTCGCTTTGACACTACTACGATGTAAAGCTATTACGTTGCTATTAATTAAACCACAAAAGTGATAAGAGGAAATTAATCATCAGGTTATTTGGGTTCACCTATTCCAGACATTTCCTATCGTTAAATCAAGAAACTGCATTATCTATATCTTATAGTTTAAATATTATCCAACACACCTTATTTTTGTCATCTAGTATTAAACAAGCACATGGCGTACATTGATTTCATTCTTAGAATTTTCACGCGGTTTAAGTTCAGCAACATTTTACAGAGGGCGTGCAGTGAATCACAACCACCAGTGAAACTATCACGTAAACAATATATTCTATACTATGTGAAGCTATGTGTAGCTCAAACAGTGGATTGCTTGAGAATACAACGGACAATGCCCACAGAATTCCCACTTTTAGTTATATTTAATTTAAAAATTGACAAATAAAAAAACCAAATACGATTAAATTATCACATGATCAAAAAATATTTAGTAAACGTCTTGATATCACTTATTATTGCTGATACCGATCAACATCGGCCTTGAAAATGTTTAACATTTCAGTCCCATTTTGCCACATTCTTTCAACTATTTTGTAATTCTTAACATATCTACAGTGACTGCCAGAAAGCCTGCAGTATTTTAGTTATTATTTTAATTTTTTAAATGGATTTTGACATTATTTTCGGCATGATTAATAACCACAAAATTTCCAAACATATTTGTCATGTGACATCTATTATAACGTAACTTTGTTATTTGAGATTTAAAAATCTGGTGTGATACACGCACACAACTTCCTTTTACAGTGATCTTATAATAAATTAGTCAAAAATTTGATTTTAAATTTTTAAGCATGTCAAAAATTTTTAAAAATTACAAATTTTACAAAAACGGTACAAAATAGAGTGTTAGTTCAAGAGACAAATTTTCTCTAGAATTTTAAGCTGAATTCAAAAATGTAATAATATACCGGGTGTTCTATTTAAACTAGGAGTTAATACAAAAAAAATAGAAAAAAAACAAAAGAAACCAATTTTAGAAGTATTCAACTGGAAAATCACCTATCTCACATCAATACACATTAAAAATGTAAAGTTTAAAAAAAATCGTTAGAGCCGTTTTTGAAAAAAAAAACTGAAAAATCACAAGAGTAAACACCTACTTTTGGTTATGCGATTTTTTTCAAAAGCTTGCTGTCGCATCTACATAGTACACAAAACTTATATATACAGTTTCAACACCATACCTCTTTCCGATATTCTGTTCACAGACAGACAGACAGACAGACAGACACACATACAGACAGACACACAGACAGACCAATGAAAAAAAATATGTTTTTTGGGATCAGGGGACTCTAAAACGTGAAGATCTGTTGAAAACTCAATTTCGAATTTTTGGGGTGAATCCAATACTTCCTTTATTGTAAAAGGAAGTAAAAATGACTTGAAATGCCTTTGTTTTTTAAAGATGACAATTGTCATAAGAAAAAGTCATTTAAAATACAGTTTGGTAAAAAATTTAAATTTTTACAAAAATATCTAACATTTATATTGTTTAGTACTTCTTTTTTACAGCCGAGTTAACATGAAATATTTAAATGCAAAAATATGAAAAATAACAAAACGTTAAAAACAATTGGTTAATTTAAATAAATAAAACTAAAATTTACTTCAAAACCCCTAAAAAAGTAAATAAATATAGATTTAATTAACTTTCAAAAGGGTCACTAATCAAATACGTGGATGTGACTGACTTGAAGACCAGTAAATACAGTTATGTGTAAAAAGCCCTGGAATAACTAATATCTTTTAAACCATTATAGGCAAACAAACAAAGCTCATATGAAAGATGTAGAATCTATGAGTACGTTTATCTCGCGGCTTCTATCGAACAGAAACGCGATCCGCTCGTGTCCATCCACTTGAATTTTACGAGGTAAACCATCTAGTTTGAAATTTTGATCAGATGCGTCAAGTAAATCCAATCCTATAACTTTGTCGGCTCAAATTGAGCGAAGTGGATGTAGCGTCGCATTTTGACGTCCGAAACGCGATTGAGTTAGCTCGACAGACCAGCTGTTTTGGTGTGCAGCATTGAGGTAGACATTTTCCACTCTTACCAAACTACTACATAAACTAACCATCATAACAAACGGTACACTTGGCAGTTTACCAACGTTTGTTTTTGAGTGCGTTATAGGTTGTACCCGGGTTTCAAAATAAAAATTACACGCAGAGAAAAGTATGGTTATGCACGCGTTTGACATACGATAAAGCAAAGCGAAGTTGGTTAATTACGATCGTTATCTTCTTATGTATCATTTATCTTCATTCAATTATAACGGACTTGCTTATGGATTATAGAGTCCCTTAAAATACAGTACGGCAAAAACGTTGGAGCTTGTAACAGGGACTCACTTGTCATGATCACGTGGAATTTCCATCCGATAGAAGCTCAGAGATAAATGTACTACTCTATGAAATTAATATAGTTGGTAAAAAAAAAATTGAAGTTGAATTTTTTTACATAGAAAAAATGTCACATTTTTGAGCTGACCATCAAATTTTAGAGCAACTTTATATAACATTATTCCTTATGCCTGCAATTTGTAATCTTGTAATACTTACAACTTCTTTATACTTTCCACAATTCTATAAAAATTTTAATATTTTTTCAAAGTTTAGTTTTTTAATTCTATTTAGTTACATCATTTTTTTATATAAGATTTTTTTTACATATTAAGGTCTATGGTCTCTACTTTTCACATACAATACTACAATAATTTTTTGTATACTTAATAAGAAAAATGAAATGTTTTGCATTTAAAAATATATATAAATAACTTACAGAATTATTAATGTATTTTTTTTGCAGTCACTGACGAAAAATTGTAATATCTTATATTATAAGAGCCGATGCCGGCCGTCCGTAAGCAAGCGCGCGCACCTTCCGATCGCGCAGCATGAACGCGCACAAGTGGCGACGCGGCAAGCATTTGTATTGTTAACGCTAGCAGAGCCGGACGTAGGCTGGCTGCCGCCTTGAGCAAGCATTTTTATTGTTAACCGTTTCTTTACGCTGGCACGGCCAGACGAAGGCTGGCCAACGCGTTCTAGTAATTTATAAGAGAACAAATAACTAGTAATACTAAACAAACCATAAACAATTACAATATTAGTTTTCAAATAGTATTTTCTTCTAATTTAATTGAAGCTAGCTATTTATTACCATTTATGAGGTCCCCATGCATACAGATATTCATCTTAGATATACAGGAATGTTTAAAAATTATTATGCAACGTGAAGAATTTACACTCAATACATTAGTTTTTGTTGAACATAATTTAGAACATAATCTTGGGCTCCCTACCCTATGAGTATAACTAATCAAATTTACACTGATCAAAAAATATTTTTTCTTAAATTTCTCAATAAACCGCTACTACTTCAACAAGTAACTTATACAGTAGAGTGCATTCTCAGTTTGGATCACCTCAGGCAACATTCTTAAATTTGTTATCTGTTAGGATTACAGATGTAGTGCTGTAGTATCTGATGTAGAAAAGGACGTTACTATAATGTCACATTTATTCACTTTACATTATATGTAGTCAATAAAATCGCATCCGAATGTTAGTGACTATGGAATTTTATTCATTTGTAAACAAACGTTTAATGCGATTTTCTTTAGTGCAACTGGAATTTATGAGATGTTATTATGTTCTTAAGATTGGTTATACCTATTATACAAGAATTTTAAAGACCCTATTATCTATTTCTTATTTAATTATACAGACGCAGTCGTGCGGTGTTATAACCAGTTTGAAGTTTTGATATTTTAAAACAAATTTTTATTTAATGTGAAATCCAGTGCCCGAAAGTCTGAAATAATATTCCTAAAGGCGTCCTATAACTAACTCATTACAGTAGACAGGAAAGGGATTAGAAAGAGTGCGATGAGCAACTCTATTTCCAGTGGCCCGAGGCGATCCAAACTACTACAGTTTCAAGTTTTTAAGATTTTTCCAACAAAAATAATTTATTTTATGTTTAAAACTTCTTGGCAAATTTCAGAATTTCTCGTAGTTATATTACGAATTTATGCAGTATTTTTTAATGAGTAGTTAATTTTGAAACAAAAATAGGTGAATTTGCATTGAAATTACTTTTATATTTATCGTTTTAATTCTTTTTCTCGTGTTTCTACGTAATTTTAAATTACAGGGTTTTGAAAATAATATCCGGCAAATGACGCCCCTCATTGTCAATACACTGCTTGTGTTCTTTAGTGACGAGACACACTTTCATCGGTCTGGATGCGTCAATAAACAAAACATGCGCTACTGGAGTACTAACAATGGTGTGCATTGTCGAGAGTAGGAATCATGGGTCTTTACTTTTTTGAAGAAAACGAGCGTGAAGTAACTGTGAATTCTGAGCGATATGTCAACATGATTGAGAACTTTTTTGTGTCCAAATTTAAAGAAATATATGTTGGGGATGTGTGGTTTCAGCAAGATAGAGACATGGCACACACACCGCAAATTGCAATGTGTGTTTTGCGGGAAAACTTCTCCTGGCGTCTGATCTCCTGAGAGACAATCTTCCGCAGCCGACGCGCTCGCCCCTTGCGACTTCTTTTTATGGGGATATCTGAAATCCATTGTTTACACCGATCGTCCAAGTACCCTAGCCCACTTGAAGAAGAAGATTCATCAAGCAATAGCCCGCATACCCCATCGCTATGCTCGACAGAGTCGACCGGAACTTCAGAAATCGAATAACTCAGTGTATTAGCAATGAGGGGCGAATATTATTTTCAAAACCCTGTAATTTTAATATATGTATATATATAATACAGGCTTTCACGGCTGCTGTCCATAATGGTAGGTTCCTCCGGGTTATGCCGTGGTCTTCGATTTGAACTTGACGTTTCGCCACTCCTGCTGTCAGCTTCTTCAGAAGTTTTCTAAAGACTGAAACTTCTGAAGACACTGACAGCATGAGCAGCAAAACGTCAAGTTCGAATCGACGACCATGGCATAACCCGGAAGAACCTACCATTATAAATTTTTTGTTTGATTGACCTTTCAAATCAGCAAGTTTCGCTGCCGCACCCTGTAGAAGAGCATATTTTGAACAACATAAATAAGAAATGAAGGATTTACTAAAAGTGTCCATAATTAATGCCACTAGTGTAAATATGGTGAATCTATATAATTATTTACAAGTTTATATCAAATAAAAGTATCAGTTCTTATTCTGTTTTGACAAAGCGGAATAATTTTAAATTATTTTCTTACTAGATGATGATTGTAATTTTCATTTGCAATATCTTTAAATGCAAGAAATTTTAAAAATTTTTAGTTGAATGCAGACTTTCTGGCTGTTGTCCATAATGGTAGGTTCTTCCGGGTTCGATCACGGCATAACCCGAAAGAACCACCATTATTTTGAACAGATTCTATTCTCTTTTAATAAACGGCATGTTGTGGATTCCATATGCAAGCAAAAGGAAGTTTACTCTTAATAAAGGCATTATTTAAACCAGCTAGTTTTAGGATTTTGAAAGTATTAGTTTCTATTTATTAATCCGACCATTCTGTTTGATTTATTAATTTTGTAATGTGTGTTGAGAAGCCGTTTTGAGTCTAGAGTTACTCCTAAATCTCGAATTTCGTTCACAGTAGCTAGAACGGAGTGGAGTTACTTATCGGTAACAGTGATGAAAGAATAAACAATTTTTAAATTATTGTCAACATATGGGAAACTTTTATTATTGATTTCTAACAAAAATTTACTCTTTATAAAAATGTGTGCATCATGTAAAACCAGTTTCAGAAATATAACATTTTTCACTTGTTTTACGGTTTGGCGGGAAATAAAATTAATTTAATACAAGCAAACCGCGCGCTACGCGCTGCGAGTCTTGAATCGGCGCGCACGTGAAATAGGATACGCGAAAGGTCAAGCTCCGAGCCGAGCGCTAAGATAAGAAAAACAAAATCTAAACAAATATAAACATCTGTGAAGCCGGAACGTGAGATTTTATTTTGTGCCACAGACACACAGACAAACACACATTAAGGAAAATTATATTATAGAAGATAGATAGATTGTCCCAAGAGTAAATTACGTTTATTTCTAAAAATGCTTAAAAAAGTTATAAGAACATTATTATATTTAAAAGTTAAGTTCATAAATAAAGTTTTGATAAAAAATATTCACTTTTACTTTTCTTAGTTTTTAATGGAAAATTACTTGTACACGAAATTGACTATTTTCTTCACTAAACTTTTATTAAACCATCTATCTGTAGAGAGCTTGTAGAGAATTATCAAACACTTTAGTATTTAAGGCACATTACTTGTTGCATTTAAAATTTTGTAAGGCTCGTATTGAAATAAAAATGGGTAGTATTTAATTGAGCACCAAAGAAATATTGATTTGATTTCAAAATATTTTTCTTTTGCCACTAAAAATAATATTTGAGCACCAAGATTTTGGCCAGAAATTATTCATCACTGATACCCAAAACATTGAGTTTGATTGTCAATTTACAAGTTCGAGCACTAAATATTTAATTTTGCCACGAGAAATTATATTTGGGCACTAAAACTTGTGCATCAAAATACATGAAATTTAAACCCAAAAAAATAAGATTTACCACCAAATAAAAATAAAATAAAATATACTTTCAACGAATCACTGCAAAATTATGTGAAATATACGTTACATTAGTAAATTATAATAAATAAACATTTTGTATTATTTATGAAATAAATTGATGTCAATTTATCATTGATTATTTTGTTCAACTTCTTTTTTTTAAAGCTTATTTAATAATACTGGAGGTCATAATTATTCTGTTATTTACTGGGTTTGGCACTTATTAAATTTTGTTAGTGTTTAAAAAATATTTTTGAACGTTGGCAAACATGTTCCTAGTAATAGCATTTTGGTGCTTATTTATTATTTTTTGGTGCTGAAATTATTTTGGTCAACAATTATAACTGTCCCAAAAAGTGGTGCTCATTTAAATTATTCCGAATAAAAGCAGCAAGCATGGAATTAAACCAAATTTGATTTGTTTTGAGTGCATTTTAATGAGTTGCATGTCATTTTATATTGACTTAATAAAATAAATAAACATCAATTTTAATTACATAGTAAATTTTTAAACATTTTTCTTATAACTTTTTATCACAATTTTAAAATTAATTCTATTTCCGCCAAAACGTACAACAATTGAAAAATATACTCCTCAAACTGCTTTTAAATGATAAACTTTTATAGCGCAATTTTTTAAAAACCACTAATAAAAAACTATGTTGGTGCAGATTTTGCGACTATTTTTACTAAAATTTGTGATTCAACTAGTTACAATGTGATATTTTGTTAATATTTCAAATAAATGTGCAATTTCTTTTATAAAATTACTCATTTATTGCACATTTCAGTCAGTATAACAAAAAATTAAAGTGGAAATAAATTAAATGTTTTCAACAGATTTTTAAATACACCAGAGGCGCTTTCGATTTGCACACACGAGCTGCTAGGTGCAACTCGGGGTAGATGACTACGCGTATTGTTTTGCACGAACAGTTTGCTCAGATCTGCTCAATTTTACTTTCCCTCTTCCCCTCATTCACCTGCTTTATGGTTAGGGTTTTACTGTTCCACAACTGCTCCGTTAATTAGTTAGGTTAGTTTGACGAACTTTTACATGAATAACCTAACATTTTGGGAAATTGTTATTTTTTTAGAAGATAAACAAACAAAACTGCCTACTGTTCTTGCCGCTAGTATCTAACGGTCTCCTAGTGCTGTAAATACAACAAATGACAGCATAAAATAGATTAAGTCACGTCATAGAATATCAGAAAACTATTCCGTGGTCATGTGATGAAGTGATTATACGTGTATTATTTAAACTATTTTAAGTTGCGTCGAGCTACACTAGAGCGAGTTACTCCTGCACATACAAACACCAAATCGAAAGCGCCTCAGTAAGAGCAATTCTTTATTTACAAACATTAGATTAAAGATAGGGTTACTATTTATAAAATTTAACGTTCTGCTGCATAAAAAAACTTTTTAATTATGGTTGTATACAATCATTTCAACAGATTTCACACTGAAAATCCTGAATTTCACAAATGGATGACACATAGGTCAAGATATGACCCATGAACAGTAGTTTGGGAGACTTACGGCCTACAGTTACGTTATCTCGTATAAAACACATTAAAAACACTCTTTCGACACCAAAAATAAAAACAATATTGAAACCAAACTGTATATACTTTCCACTAATATTTCACAAGAAAATCAACAAACTGGGACTCGAGTAAATGTTGAAGTGCAAAGCTTACACAATTTCTTATCAGCATTTCAGAATTTAGATAAAGCGGGAATCCTGTAATAAGCATCTTGTAAGCTCCTACAATTTAAGCGTTACGTGGTGACGTATCAGTAAGCTCGATAAATCGAATTTTATATGCAGCACACTGTCTGGTAATAGGCAACTTCTAGCAGACCAGCATGTTAGTAACAACACCAAGGTAAATAAACAGCACAGAGAAACAATTCGTATACCTTAAGTTCGGTTTGGAACATTTGATCACAGCTTTTGTAACCTTACACTAGGATACACCGTTTTCCTAGCCATTAGGTTGCATTCTGAAATAGAAAAGGCATTAATCACTACCATGAACTGAATCACTGGCTGATAAAACTGCATTTTGATAAAACATAATCTCTGAGTGGGTCCTCATGCCTTTGCAACAACGCGGGTGCAAATCTCCCCTAAAACCGTTTCGAATTAAAGGCCAAAAACCTACCTAGGCAATTAACGCAAAAATTAAAAATTGATTTACAAATATGTGGTGGGGCGGGGCTTAAACGTGTTTACATGCCGTAGTGAGAAGAGTGACCCGAACGTGCCCATTTAATATTTCGGCGAATTTGGCCCCAGCCCCCGCAAAAAGCGGCGCAAATGCAAGCGCGTCGCGGAAAACGCACGCAAAACGACAATTTTTACACACCTTCGTTTTCCATCGGTGTGTCCAGCGAGGAAGAAACAGGACAGGTACAATGGAGACCCTACGTCACCAATATGAGCCGCCACAGATCACAAACCTTTAACCACTCTTACGCAGCGCACACGTTTCCATGACTGAAAACACCACTGATTCGTCACGAGATCAACTGATCAGGCCGCGGAAATTAATTTTCGGCGTAATTTGGCGATTACTTTTATTAGACATGTAGCTCCGCTACGAGACCAACCAGCCAGACATCACTCCCACTCATGTTGCATGCTGGGAAAACTGCACTCGACAGATCGAATTGTGCCGGGACTTTTCATTTTGGTTTCCCTGGATCGGCCAATTTTCCTCGGGGCGAAGCAGCTTTACTGAGTGCTAATTTGTGGATTCTAGGGAAAACTTGTGTACAATTTCTTTGAATTAACGGTCGAAAGTTGCGATGAGTACTTCGATTGTCATTCAAATTTTTCACGTTTGGTAACTCTGCAGCGAAGAACAGGTGTAAATGCTGCGTTGCCACGTTGTGGATATATCGTGAGATGCTCCTAAGATTTACCCCAAAAACTTTTAAATATAGAAAATATAACTCAAGCTGGGATCATTGAACAAATAACGAGTTTATAAATATAAATAATCCTTTAAAGTAGTATACAGAGCGATTCAAAAGAGAGTAAGGGTCTGCGATGAGAAAATAAGCAAATACCATGGGGTGCTGGAATTTTTCCTATAAAAACATTAGGGACCATGGAGTGGTAACAGGGCCGGACTGGGTGTTTGAATTGGCCCGGACAAATAACCCCAAACCGTCCGCTTTTATAAATAACTTTTTCTCTAAGACAAACTAACCCAATTATTAGAAAACATTGTTTTTATAAATATATATTCTAAAATTTAGAAAAGAAAAAAGATTAGTAAACTCTTACTGCACATAGCTGTAACTAACAACCAAATAAAGACGAAGGAAACATAGTATTAAGATTAGGATAAAATATCAAACTACAAGTCTCTTATGCTTTTACACTTTTACAATAAAAAGGGTCAATAAATAGTTATATGTCTTTCTGGGTCAGGGTATCCTTCAGCATGTAAATGATTTTTTTGCAGAACGTAGTAACAATGTTAGGTTAATTTCTATTTTTAACGTCGCTTTTAGAAATTAGTTTTTGTTTATTTCGGGATAAGCCCATATGGTTCTGTAGGGTTTAATACATGAAGCAACCCGAAACAGCGGCGCCATAAGGCCGACTTTCGCTTCCATTAATAACGTCTGCATAGAAAATTACTTTTTCTGCCGTTACGCCCCACGTAAGGGGAATGCATCCTGTCAATTGCAAATTTCGCTTTCCAATTGGCATTTGAATTGAAGTTTTGTTACCAAGACGTCGCTCCGCCGAAAGCAGGGAGCTCATAGCCTGTGGCGTCAGGGGTGGCTCTTGGATGGTGCGAGCGGTACGAACGCACCGGGCGCCGTCATAGGGGGGCGCCGAAAATGCAACGATAGATCTACTGCGCAAAACATAAAAAACCAAGCAGCTGAATACTCGTACCACTTAACCCTACCCACCAAAATAAGAGTAGCATTATAATTTTTTTGACGAATTAAAAATCAATCTTCGTACTGGATTTATCATTAAATAACAGTATCAGTGTTGAAAAAATACATTTCATATCCTCTTTTGACCGTCGACATAAGTTAGCAAAATAAGTTAAGGTGGTGTTCCGTCAGTTGCTTATATGGACATCTTAAGCATATTCTTCTGGCGAGTAAAGGTAAATTGAGTCACGTGTGTAGTCCAAAAAAATGGGGGAGGGGCACAATGAAATTTCGCATCACGTGAAAAACTTGCTAGGGCCGCCCCTGTGTGGCGTCCTTAGCAGGGTCAGTCGTTTCCCGGTTATTCAAAATTCAGTCGGAGGTGTTTTGTCGTGTCAAGATAAGAATTGTTGCAAGTGGTAACGCTATTGTGATTCTTGACTGTGGTATTTTTACAAGTTAATATAACCGGCCCCAGGGCAACTCGATTTAATTCGGATTTAAGTTGTATTGTTGGTAACACTGTAAGTTTATGTCAAATTCGAGGTTAGTAGGTTAGGTTTTGCTTCAGTTTTGACACAGACTGATTCAAAACCTAACCTGCTAACACGAATTTGATATAGACTTACAGTGCCACCAACAATACACTTCAGTACTGCCAAATGCAAAACATCAGCTGGAGTTGCTTATTGTGCTTTAGTACATAGAAACGAGTTCTGCTCAACTTAGTTGTTTTGACATTTAATGTCAGTTTTATATAAAAATTTAATATTTTACATTTCTTATAAAATGCCATAAAATAGTATACGCAACACGTTAGAAAAGTGGTTTTACTGAACGCGTATGACCGTTTAAGTACTTGCAACGCTCGTACTCAAACCAGCCATAATTGTTCAGTAAAACATCACTTTTCTAAACTTGTTGCGTATTATACTATTTTCAACACTGATACTGTTTTATTGATAAATTCAGATTATTAATTCGTACAAAAATTATAATGCTACACTTATTTTGGCGAGTAGGGTTAAGCGGTATTAAGGTGCTTGGGTTATATGTTTTGCGCAGTAGATCTATCGTTGCATTATCCCCCTCCCCCTATGACGGCGCCCGGTGCGGTCGCACCGCTCGCACCACCCTAAAGCCGCCCCTGGTTGTGCTATACAAATAAACTTCTACACCGCCAGCCGTCTTCTTGTTGCATCTCTGCTCAGGAGGATGTTCTCGTCACTTGCTATCATCTCTCGCTGAACTGGCCATGGTGCCTTTTTTCTCGATTGTTCTACTTGTACCACCGTACATCCGGTAGGCAAACTGCTGGATACTGCCTTTACCCCGACTTTACCATGACTTCAGGTATCGGCACGAGTTCCATTTCCGTAACTACAAACTATACATTTTTTGCAGAATTTGTGATTAAAAGTACTGTTTTCTGCTTCAACATGCTGTTTAGTTGGTTATATCTATATGGTATATTTCTCTGGTATTACTGATGACAACTTATTCTGCTTAGAACCAAAATTTAAAAGTTCTATTTGTAGATTAACTTACTTTACTTCAGAATAAAACTTGCTCAGGTCAACTTTTTGTAGAATATTTGTTAACAGGTTTGGTAGGAAATGGAAACTCGAGGGGTGGAAGCATTCAAAATCCTAGTACAACTCCTTGTAATTTGCAAATCTCAATTCTAAGACATGACTACTTACCACTTTGTCCATAGTCACATTAAAAACTCTAGTTTAAATTTGTCAGATGAATTTTGTGGTACTTCATTTTCTCTCAACTTTCATCGTGAAATCTTTTGCTTTTCTTTTTTTTGGGCACACGTCTCTTTCTAAACGACAACGTTTAGCGGGATTTTATTTTCAAACAATTTCCCATTTACCGTATTTATGACCTCTTCGGCAATTTTATACAAGTCTCGGGAAAACTTCTTCAGGGAGATTGTAAAGTGTCCTCGACCATGCAGTATCTTTACAATAAATTCATACCTGATATTTATAGCATTTTTGTGATCAATTGTTCGATCACAGCGTTCAACATGTTAATATGTGGTCGTGATTAATCAGCAAACCACTGGCCCCGACTACCACCGGCCCATCGGGCTAGCGCCCGATAGCCCGTCCCTCCAGTCCGGCCCTGAGTGCTAATACAGGAATAGGGAGGTAAAATAACGTACACAATTGCTATATAAGCGTTTTTGGTGCCAAAGTAAAACTCTCCAGAAAAACATATTCTCCGATTCAATCTAATTTACAGCCGCCATATTGAAAAAATGGCGAACATTTTCGGTTTTTCTAATTTTTCCCAAAAACTGCGCATCCCACAAAAACATGTCTTCTTCTTCTTCTTCTTCGTCTTTAATTAAGCATTGTAGCCTGTGATTCTTCACGTTTATTATGGTTCTTCGCCTGATGTTGATATCCAACTTTCTCTCCAACTTTTTTGAGGTCGCCCCGGATTACGTCTTGGTGGTGGTTGTAGGTCACGTGCTATTCGAATAAATCGATCGTTTTCAGCTCTATCTAAGTGGCTGTTCCATTCCCTTTTTCTGTATCTTGTAAATTTCACAATATCGTTTATATTACATTGATGTCTTACATGTTCATTACGTATATGGTCTAATCTTGTTTTCCCGATGATGTTGTCAAGGTGCCCATTTCGGCTGTTCTCAAAAGTTGTTTTGTTTTAGTAGTTTCAGCGCGGGTTTCAACTCAGTATGTCATTTTGGGTCTTCCTATCGGTTTATACAATTTCACTTTGCTGTCTATTGTCATATATTTATTTCTCCATGTAACATCTCTCAAACAACCAGATATTCTTGAACCCTGCATGACCTGTTGTTTCACTTCTTGGTTTGCATTTCGATCACTTGTGATGAGAACTCCCAGATATTTAAAAGACATAACTTGCTCGATCATGTCAACATACTTAAATTAAAGAACAATAAATTCTACATACATTTGGTTCTTTATCATTATTTAAAAAACATTAACCTGCATAGTGAATTGTTCTAAGAAGCATTTATCCACTCTGGTTTGGAAAGTTATTTTGGTTCATTACATTAGCAACAGTATAATTTTCATATTCGTCATCTGAGCAGTCGACAAAAAAGTGCTCTCTGTTATTACATTCAGTTTCCACAAGTAGCCACATATTGCAAGCTATGTTTCTTGCACGTGCAGACCAAACTTGCACGCGTGTACGCCATTGTTGTCTTGCAATTAATTACGCCTGATGACGTTGAGAATGTCGTCTGGGGGTATAATTGGAGAAAATCCATTCTTTGTTTACTTCTACCCCCAACTGTTCTGTGGCAGTGGCTGCCGACCGCAGGTAGGCCTTGTGTCGGAGAGAAGCTAAAGGACGTTTTCATTTCCATGGTATAAACTTATCAGAAACTTTTTACAAGTTACCAACTTTCGTCGAGTCAAATTACTTGAGGTTATCTGCTTAGCCATATGTGGTTTCACATGGTAGAATGTCAGTGTCATCTACTACGACAGTGACTTCTTTCCCATTAAAGGCCAGTTGAAGCAAAAAACCTTTGACTGTCTATTGATAATCATCGGAACCCTGAAATCATCGGAACCCTGAAATCATCGGAACCCTGAAATATCTTGTCAAACAAGGTTTGGCTGTTAGAGATCATTTGAATGGAATTCTAAGTTGAGAAGTGAAGATAGACCTGACCTAAACAGCTGGTTGTTAAGGAATAAGACACTCATCTAGTTCTACAAAACGAATCTTGAAGAAATTTGGAAACGAAATCCAAAAAACAGACCGTAATAAAATTCGTTCATATCCACACATATTGCATCACTTATTGTTGACTCTCTTCAGAGACTTCAGCTGCCCTTAGCAGGGCCGGATTTAAGATATGGGTGGCCCGGGGCCCATTTTGGTGGGAGGCCCATTGTTTCAAGGTGTTGCAATATGTAAGGAAAAAACACGAAATGAAACGAACACAAGTTTATTTACAAAATTTATTTACGCAGAGAAATTCATTTAAAATTATTCAATTTTTTCATTAAAAAGTATAGTATAACATAACACAAATAACACATAAATATATTACAAATCAGCGAATGAATAACATTATAACCATTACAGTACAGGCACTTTCCTTGATTTTGGTGCTACAAAATTGCTGATGATGTCACTAAAGTCCAATTCACGCAGTATATCTGACTTTTAACATAATGCAATTTGTGTTTTTCAAGTAAAAACATACTAAACATTTAATTGGGAATAATTATAACTGGTGTAAATTAGTAAATTATCAGCCACTGTAACTAAATTTAATGTGCATTACTATGCTGTTGGAAGAACAGGCCAGTTTACCAGTACAATAACTTTTTATGATTTTAAATAATTTTGACTAATTTAAAATATACAGTTTGATTATTACATTTCATATCAAGCTAGCGAAGTAAGAGAGAATGTATGGAAATTTTTGTTAAATGTTCCCTATCATTATAAACAGTTCACAGCAAAGAGACATGTATTTTTCCTGTTTTGTGATATTTACCCTTATATTGGTGGGAGGCCCACTCTTGGTGGGAGGCCCAGGGCCCGGACCCCTTGGGCCCTCCCCTTAATCCGGGCCTGGCCCTTAGATTGTTTACGTGGTCAGACTTACGTCGCTGCCGGAAACATGAGGGGCCACATTAAGGGTGCCCAGTTCATCATCATCATTCATCACCATCAGCAACCCGTTGCAGTTTTTATACACTGCGGAGCACATTGTGCCAATCTAGTAATGAAGGATAACTGATTCGACTACAACAGTGAAAAATCTTATTGAGTGGGCTAAGTAGCTGGGTGTAATGATTAAAGCGACTAAGGCAACGAGAAAATTCATTCATGTTTGTGAAGCGGCAGCAGAAGGACCGGTATACAATAGAGGATTTGAAAAAATCAAACCATTTTATCCAGCTAGATGTAGGTATTTATAGAACATCACAAGTTGATGAATTGTCAACAACTATGATTCAATACTGAAAACTCTCACAGTCTTGTAAAGAAAAACATGATGGAACAAGTGGACTTCTAAATGTTTTTGAAAATGGATCCATTTTACTGGGATTGGTCATGGGGAAGGATGTGATTGATCTTTTTTGAACATTTTTTCAGGGGCGGAGAAAAATCGTTACTGGATTTGCAGCTGATGTAGAAACTACGAGAGATTATTTAAAGGAACTTAGAAATGAAAACAAGTTTCAATCTCTTTTCAACAACTGCCTGAGTAAAATTTGCGATTTCAATTTACAGCCTTTGATGCTTCCAAAACAGAGAAAAAATTCCACAAATGTTTTAGACCCAAATAAAATCATTTCAGTTTGAAGAAATTGGGAAGTATTATAGAAATGAGTACTACACTGTTATTGATACTACAATAATGAGTTTAGAAAAACGAATTCTGGATTAGAATGGATCGAAAAAAAACATGTTAGAAAAAGTTTTATTGGCAAGTGAGGACTGCTAGAAATTGAGTGTGTATTCTGAGATCAGTGCTCTATGTTCCATGCCTAAAGAAGTGAGAGAGCTTTTCAAGAATGTTGAAGAACTTCTGCGCCTGCTCCTCATTTGTTATTCTTCAAGCTGTGAAGTTTTAGTGCATTTGGAAAACTAATAATCTACTTGAGAGCTTTTGTGACTCAAAAACGGTTAAATACTGGTGCATTGTGTTAGATACACGCAGAACTCTTGAGCAATCTGGAAATGACAAAACTTTTATAAGTATTAAAAATGAGCAGAGAAAATAGTATAGATTTTATTGATCATTGTAATAAATGGCTTTACCTATATAATGTTTGAGGCTTTCGCTGTTACTCGAATTGTCAATATTGGAATTAAATTTCGGCTTAGACCGTGTCGTCTTTGTAGATAAGCACCCAGCATTTGTTGGCTTAATGTGCCTAACATCTTGTGAATTCAAGCAAGGGTTTGTGTAACGGTTATGTTCTTTGGTGGCTCGTGAACTCTTACAAGCAACCTATGATTTGGTCCGTGTTATTAGAGTACCTTGTGAACAAGGATACTTAGGCATATTTGAACTTTTTACTGTTTGTGCACCCATATAAACTAACGTTTCGCAAAGACATTGCAGCTTGCATCATCAGGGTCAAAGTTGCCCTGAGCAACCAAATCACGGGTGGCTTGTAAGAGTCCACGAGCCACCAAAGAACATAACTGTTACACAAACCCTTGCTTGAATTTACAAGGTGTTGGGCACATTAAGCCAACAAATGATGGGTGTTCATTTACAAAGACGACGTGGTCTAAGTCGAAATTTAAATCTAATTTTGGCTATTTTTCTCTGAAACAACATGTAATTAATTGATTTTTAACAGAAATAGAACACAAAACGAACGCACAGACACTTAATCGCAAATTGGAGGTTAAATTTGACAAGCTACGTATTACGTAAACAAAATATTCGTGGGAGCCCTTTTGACCCGTTTTTTACATACCTGTTATACGTTTTGTTACATTCATTTACACGAATAACTGAGACACAAGTGTAGAAAATATAAATCTAGCCATTGCTGACATAAAAAGTAACAAACACGAAAAAACGAAAAATGTAGGAGTAGATTAAATCTAAAAAACGGTTGAATTCAGTGGTATCAAATAATAAGATATCAGAAAAAAGCGCATTAAAGAGACCCTTCAAAAATACAAAAATATACAGGGTATTCCATTAAAAAAATTGAAATTAAGAATTTTGCAAATTTTAAGCACTCCGTATAGCTTTATTTTCCATAAAACAGAAAGAGAAACATTTAACGTACTTAGATATTCGATTTTTGTGTAGTCGTTTTTGTTTTTTTTCGTCTGATTTAATTTGATACTAAAATTAATGTATTCCTGCATTTTTCATTTTTTCGTGTTTGCTATATTTTGCGCCTTCCTCTATCAACACAGACTGGCTTATTATTTTCGAAACCTTGTTTTATATTATTTTCGAAGAGTTAAAGTATTTAAATTATTATTTAAACGGCATTTGTTTGTTATCCTTTAGAGCATCTTAATGCTCTTACATTGTTTTTATCTTCAAACTCGAATATCTGAAAAACGGTTAAACTTAGGGATATAAAGTAGGATACGTATATGAAGAAAGCTCATTAAAAGAACTTTCAAGATCTGAAAATATTAAATTTGCAAATTTTGAGCAGCTTGTATAGCATTAATACCCAGGTTGCCAGACTATACCGATGGGGCCACAATTATATATAACAGCAATAAGATAACATGAACAAGAAAATAACACGTATTGCTTGAGTAAGAAAGAGATAAACATAGTAGTAAATATTCGAGTAGGCATGACGCTTATTTTAATTATGACATAAGTCAACTAAACATGCCTACTAAAATAATTTTATAGTATGGTCATCTCTTTCTTACTCAAGCATTCTATTTTGTTGTTCATGTTATCTTATGGCTGTTATATATAATTATGGCCCCTTCCGTATATTTCATGTGTAAGATAAATACAACATTTCGATTTCCGATGTTTCCATCTACAGCTGATTATGCGACAATCTACTATTTATTAGTGATAAATCACAATTAAATCTGTAAAAGCTACAAGAACTAATGTGTACATTTATGAAACACATATTGTCCATTTTTATCTAAAGCGAGCTATAATGGGAAAACAAAGGTTAATACCAACGCATTTTACACGTAGTTATTTCAGATTGCAGTTGCTTGTAGTGGCTCCATTCAAAAATTTAATCTGGAGGACTTACACCCTTGCAAGAGCTATGAAAAATCTTCAATAATTCGGAGCACAAAAATTGCATTTGTATGTTCAAATTTGTTTTATTTATATGTATATTTATTAAGTTTGGCATTTAAGTATAAAAGTAGTTGCATTCATAAATTAGGAACTATTCCATAGCCATACTAGATGAAAATAGTTGTTGAACATACTTTAAAAGTAGAGTGCGCTCTACCACCGATCGGTATTGCCACCGACGTGGATTTGTATCCTACTTTAATATAGATATCTTGTGAAAAGGAAATGCCCAACAACGGCACTTTTCTATTCCTCTGCTCATTTGTACTACAACGGCGTTACAACATCTTGACTGAAAAGAAACATTATCAGCTGTATATGGCCAATAAACGCGCTCTACCCCACTACTCTCTAATTCGTACTGTCCTGCTAGTATTATAAATTTATATGAAGCAGCATGCGAACAGCGAGTTTGCTTGTATTTTTGTCTAATGTTTGAGTATTGTTTATCCCCATAGTGAAAAAAAAAAGATTTTTGGTTACTAAAAATGATCAAGGTTTATTATATAGGGCGATTCATAAATATGGACATTACATTTAAGGGTAGTTAGAAGACATCAAAAATAACAACTTTGCATAATAAACTGTACGTCAAGAATCAACAATAATCCCACAAAAATTAAAACATTTGATTGCTTAAACTGATTGAGGGTCACTGCAATGATTTTCTATAAACATAATTTCGCACAGGTGGTTGCGATAAAGCTGAATATGGATAAAATTTAGAAGCAAAAAAACCGTTGTTTGGGTATTTCAATCACATTTGGTGCATTGCTTGTTAGACGGCTAATGTACTCTTACCTGAATTATTTAATAAAGGTTTTGGCGTTAGCCAGTGGTTCTCAAAAGTGTGGACCAGACCCCAATGAAAATGTTTTTCCACAAGCCATTAATTTTTAGCGCAGTGTACTTCTACTGAGGTCAGTATGCACCCATTTAATTTAATGAATAATGAAAACACTTTAATATAAGTAAAAATAAATCAATGATTAAATAAAAAATTAAACAGCTTAGAAAAACATAAAAAAATGTTTTGAAAATGATGAAAAAAAAAGAAATTTTGCGATAAAATAATGAACAGAAAAAATATGTTTCATTTTAATTGTATATACTAAGCTAACTCTGAAAAGTTTAAAGCTTATTACTCTACTGATGATTTGACCTGTCAGTGCCACCAATAACCTCCGAAATACTATTATTTTATTATTTAACACAGCTTTACAGAGAATACTCGGTTATGTGACGATTTCGACGAACGCCTGACTTCTCTACTAGTATAAGGGATTTGATCCCAACCTACAATAAATAGTGCTTACTGCCTGTCATAACAAACCGAGCTCTGTAGTAGTGGTTAGCACGTCTACTTAGCATTCGCGAGGCCATGAGTTCGATTCCCGAGACCGTCTGCTCTGATTTAGGTTTTTAGGTGGTTTTCATGAGTCAACAGAATACTTTCTGTGAAGCAAATAGTGGGATCGGGCAGTATTTATCCATCTTTAATGGCTTTTCTTCCATTCTCCACCCCTCATTTCTCTCACCCATCCTATAACTCCCGTTCTTGGCTGAAGACGGACGCAAGGTCCCTATAGCAGCCCGCTCCCATTTGGGGAAATTGAAATTACCTTAAACCTTTACTTTACTCTTTAAAACAACAGTAGCTCAAACTAATAAGAGTATGCAGATTCTGAAAAATAGCTTTGTTAAGGCTGCCAACCGTCGCATTGTGCGGGAGGGTCCCGGAATAACAGTACTGGTCCCGCGTTCAAATAATGCATTAAAATTGTCCCTCTAAATGTCAAATGCGTCTGGCTAGACCCGCAGTTCTTAGTAAAAAGTGATCAAATAAATTTATAATTAGAGTGGCTTGTGATTCGTGTTATACATTTGGCAGTACTGAAGTGTATTGTCAGTCTATGTCAAATTCGAGATTTTCAGGTTAAGTTTTGTGTCAGTTTGTGTCAAATAACAAACAAAACTTAACCTATTAACCTCGAATTTGACATCGACTGACAATACACTTCAGTACTGCTAAACGTATAACACGAATCACAGGCGACTCTAATTATAAATTTAAATGATCTCACGTTATATTCTTATATTCGGAATACATTGTTGCAAAAATTATGATGTTTTATTTCGTGTTAGACGTTTGACAGATTGTAAAATCCCATTCATCATAACATACATTCGTACCATTGAATGTACCCATCAAATGGTGGCTGTAGTCCATGTAGCTCTGAATGTCATCTAGGTAGGTACTCTAGTGCACCCCCGGAGCGAGTTTTTTCTCTAATAAATGCTATGTGAACCTGTGAAAAAACAGCTTTAAAAGTAGGAATGATACGCGCAATTGTCGAGGTCACAGTGAGAACTCGAGCGCTCGGTAGAGAGTTCGACTCCCGTTCTGGGCGCTCCGGTTCTCACTTAGTTTGAGGCATGATATGTTAAGTGACCTCCGCACCCCCCTGATGTAACTAATGCGAAAAGCGGTTCTAGGGGGGGGGGCGGTAGAAGAGCTTAGGGAAGAAAAAGTAGTTAATTATGTATTTAGGCATAAAGATTGTCTTTTTATGGACGATGTTTGCAATTGCTGTCTGAGGCAAAAAACGATTCAGTACAATTATGGCCAGTTTTTTTTTTTAAATTTAAAAATGTATCAATTGTCATAGCCTAACATGTTTTTGCTTTGATTCAAATAGTAATGTGCCTTAAAAATAAAAGAATAGCAAAAATGAACTCGCTCTGCACTGCAGTGTACCGATTAATTGGCAACACTGTAGCAATATTTTAAATATGGCAAACCTGACAAGGTGAAAATACGTGTGAACTGAGTACGTGTGATTGTTTGCGAATGCCACCCTAGAAACAATTTAGGGAGTGCAAATGGGTTTGCTGTAAAACATCTTGTTTAGTTTTATTATTTACATGTACACTGTTTCGAACTTTTTATTCGTACAGTGCTAATTATTTTATTTTATATTAATAAAAATATAACAAGATGTCATCTTCGGCAATTTACATTTTAGATGTCAAAGGAAAGGTATGGAGCAATAAATTATTTGGTTATGTTCTATGTTTTTTAACGATTAACTTGCACAGGTATTAATATCACGGAACTATAGAGGAGACATAGATTTAGGAGTAATTGAGAAGTTTATGCCACTACTAATGGAAAAAGAGGAAGAAGGATTGTTAACACCAATACTACAAACACCCGAATGCACATTTGCATATATAAAAACCAATAATTTGTACATTGTCAGCACAACAAAGAAGAATGCAAATATTGCCTTGGTGTTTGTGTTTTTACATAAAATTGTTCAAGTCATGGCAGAGTACTTCAAAGAACTCGAAGAGGAAAGCATTCGAGACAATTTCGTGGTTATATACGAACTTTTAGACGAATTAATTGATTTTGGATATCCCCAAACAACCGACAGCAAAATTTTACAAGAGTATATCACTCAAGAGGGCCACAAGCTAGAAATCCAACCCAGAATTCCAATGGCAGTAACCAACGCCGTGTCGTGGAGATCGGAAGGCATAAAGTACAGGAAAAACGAAGTATTTTTGGATGTGATTGAATCGGTTAACTTATTAGCTAATGCAAATGGCAATGTCCTTCGCAGCGAAATTGTGGGGGCCATTAAGATGAGAGTCTATTTATCTGGAATGCCCGAGCTACGACTAGGCCTAAACGACAAGGTTCTGTTTGAAAGTACAGGCCGCGGCAAGTCGAAATCTGTTGAATTGGAAGATGTAAAGTTTCACCAGTGTGTGCGGTTATCTCGTTTTGAAAATGACAGAACTATTTCCTTTATACCACCCGATGGAGAATTTGAATTGATGTCTTATCGTCTGAACACCCACGTAAGTTGTCTGGTTGTAACTGTGTAAGACTTGAAGTTTGGAACTTGTCATTGCAATAGAGAACACTTTCCAGATGCTTACAGTAAAGTATTGCGACTCAAAAGAAGGGTTTGCTTCGGTTCTTGTTTAGATCAATGTGAGTTAGCTTTACTTTAAAAGCTTGATCTGCAAAGAATGTTAGTTATATTTGTCGCCTTACAGAGACACAAATAGATTTTAAATTGATTCAAACATGGCAGCCGTAAACTTTTATGGTTTATTAATCCAGACTAAATATTTTAGAATTGCTGAGAAACTGTGTATCGAACGTGAAAAGACTTGTGAATACAACTATTTGATGCATTTGAAAGGTCAAAATAGAAACTGAGATAGAAACATGTGATGCAAAGAAGATTTATAAAACAAAATTTTGATTTAAAGGATGAACTCGGATTCGATTTTATTTTGCGGGTGGCTCTTTACAGGTATACCCGTACTGCTATCTTTCTAGCTTCTTAGTGCATGTAGGGTATTAGAGTAAGTGTGTGGGCACTTATCTTAGTTCAGCCGGTTATTTCTATTCGACTGTGACTCGCAGAATAAGGTTGAATCCGAGTTTATACTAAATGTAAAATGTTCAGAAAGAGATTCAAGGATTCTGGAAAAAAAAAAAAAAATGGCAAATTAACCAAGCAAAAAAATTAAGTTTTATATTTAAAAGATTGAATTTCGTTAAAATAAATTTGAATTATAAATGACTTTAAAACTTGTTGAAAAGGTGTTTAGTCCCATTAAATTAATTTTTAAGTTAGCGTAAATGACTGTATCCTATTAAACTGACTTGTAACTTTGGGTAAATATTTTATCTCATTACTTTCATAGCTGTTGGCACCGCAGTGTCAAAATTTAAATTAAGGCTAAGATTTAACAACTGACTTTTTATTTTAATAAAGATATTTTAAATGTCCATTAAACAGCTTTTGGTCCCATTAAATCATGTTTGAAGTTAGTCTAAACGACTGTATTCTATTAAACTGACTTGTAACTGAGGGTAAATATTTTATATGTCATTACTTTCATAGCTCTATGCACCTCAGTGTTTAAGTCAAAAGTTAAATTAAGGCTAAGATTTAACAACTGACTTTATTTTAATAAAGATATTTTTAATTTAGTTTAAACAGCTTTTAGTTCCATTAAATCAATTTTTAAGTTAGGGTAAAAGACTGTATCCTATTAAACTGACTTGGTAAGTTAGGGTAAATAATTTATATTCCATTACTTTCATGGCTATTTGCACCACAGTATTTAAGTCAAAATTTAAATTAATGCTAAGATTTAACAACTGACTTTATTTTAATAAAGTATTTTAAATGTCGTTGACACAGCTTTTAGTCCCATTACATCATTTTTTGAGTTAGCCTAAATGACTGTATCCTATTAAACTGACTTGTAACTTCGGGTAAATATTTGATCTCATTACTTTCATAGCTGTTGGCACCGCAGTGTTTTAAGTCAAAATTTAAAGTAAGGCTAAGATTTAACAACTGACTTTATTTTAATAAAGATATTTTTAATTTAGTTTAAACAGCTTTTAGTTCCATTAAATCAATTTTTAAGTTAGGGTAAAAGACTGTATCCTATTAAACTGACTTGGTAAGTTAGGGTAAATAATTTATATTCCATTACTTTCATGGCTATTTGCACCACAGTATTTAAGTCAAAATTTAAATTAATGCTAAGATTTAACAACTGACTTTATTTTAATAAAGTATTTTAAATGTCGTTGACACAGCTTTTAGTCCCATTACATCATTTTTTGAGTTAGCCTAAATGACTGTATCCTATTAAACTGACTTGTAACTTCGGGTAAATATTTGATCTCATTACTTTCATAGCTGTTGGCACCTCAGTGTTTTAAGTCAAAATTTAAAGTAAGGCTAAGATTTAACAACTGACTTTATTTTAATAAAGATATTTTAAATGTCCATTAAATAGCTTTTAGTCCCATTATATAATTTTTTAAGTTAGTCTAAACGACTGTATTCTATTAAACCGACTTGTAACTGAGGGTAAATATTTTATATCTCATTACTTTCATAGCTCTATCCACCTCAGTGTTTAAGTCAGAAGTTAAATTAAGGCTAAGATTTAACAACTGACTTTATTTTAATAAAGATATTTTTAATTTCGTTTAAACAGCTTTTAGTTCCATTAAATCAATTTTTAAGTTAGGGTAAAAGACTGTATTCTATTAAACTGACTTGTAACTGAGGGTAAATATTTTATATCTCATTACTTTCATAGCTCTATGCACCTCAGTGTTTAAGTCAAAAGTTAAATTAAGGCTAAGATTTAACAACTGACTTTATTTTAATAAAGATATTTTAAATGTCCATTAAATAGCTTTTAGTCCCATTAAATAATTTTTTAAGTTAGTCTAAACGACTGTATTCTATTAAACCGACTTGTAACTGAGGGTAAATATTTTATATCTCATTACTTTCATAGCTCTATCCACCTCAGTGTTTAAGTCAGAAGTTAAATTAAGGCTAAGATTTAACAACTGACTTTATTTTAATAAAGATATTTTTAATTTCGTTTAAACAGCTTTTAGTTCCATTAAATCAATTTTTAAGTTAGGGTAAAAGACTGTATCCTATTAAACTGACTTGGTAAGTTAGGGTAAATAATTTATATTCCATTACTTTCATGGCTATTTGCACCGCAGTATTTAAGTCAAAATTTAAATTAAGGCTAAGATTTAACAACTGACTTTATTTCAATAAAGGTATTTTAAATTTCGTTTAAACAGCTTTCAGTCCCATTAAATCAATTTTTAAGTTAGTGTAAAATGCTGTATCCTATTAAATTGACTTGGTAAGTTAGTCCCATTAAATCAATTTTTAAGTTAGTGTAAAATACTGTATCCTATTAAACTGACTTGGTAACTTAGGGTAAATATTTTACATATCATTACCTTCATGGCTATTTGAACCGCAGTGTTTTAAGTCAAAATTTAAATTAAGCTAAGATTTAACAACTGACTTTTTATTTTAATAAGGATATTTTAAATGTTGTTTAAACACCGTTTAGTCGCATTAAATCATTTTTTTAAGTTAACCTAAAGGACTGTATTCTATTAAACTGACTTGTAACTTCGGGTAAATATTGTATATCTCATTACTTTCATAGCTGTTGGCATCGCAGTGTTTTAAGTCAAAATTTAAATTAAGGCTAAGATTTAACAACTGACTTTTTATTTTAATAGAGATATTTTAAATGTCGTTTAAACAGCTTTTAGTCTCGTTAAATCATTTTTAAGTTAGCCTAAATGACTATTTTATTAAACTGACTTGTAACTTCGGGTAAATATTTTATACTTATCTCTTTACTTTTATAACTGTTGGCACTGCAGTGTTTAAGTCAAAATTTAAATTAAGGCTAAGATTTAACAACTGACTTTATTTTAATAAATATATTTTTAATTTTGTTTAAACAGCTTTTAGTCCCACTAAATCGCTTTTTAAGTTAGTGTAAATGACTGTATCTTATTTAACTGACTTGTAAGTTAGGGTAAATATTTTATATCTCTTTAAAACTACTTTCATGACCATTTGCACCGCAGTGCTTAAGTCAAAATTTAAATTAAGGCTAAGATTTAACAACTGACTTTTTATTTTAATAAAGATATTTTAAATGTCGTTTAAACAGCGTTTAGTCGCATTAAATAATTTTTTTAAGTTAACCTAAAGGACTGTATTCTATTAAACTGACTTGTAACTTCGGGTAAATATTGTATATTTCATTACTTTCATAGCTGTTGGCACCGCAGTGTTAAGTCAAAATTTAAATTAAGGCTAAGATTTAACAACTGACTTTTTATTTTAATAGAGATATTTTAAATGTCGTTTAAACAGCTTTTAGTCTCGTTAAATCATTTTTAAGTTAGCTTAAATGACTATTTTATTAAACTGACTTGTAACTTTGGGTAAATATTTTATACTTATCTCATTACTTTCATAACTATTGGCACTGCAGTGTTTTAATCAAAATTTAAATTAAGGCTAAGATTTAACAACTGACTTTATTTTAATAAAGATATTTTTAATTTTGTTTAAACACCGTTTAGTCGCATTAAATCATTTTTTTAAGTTAACCTAAAGGACTGTATTCTATTAAACTGACTTGTAACTTCGGGTAAATATTGTATATCTCATTACTTTCATAGCTGTTGGCATCGCAGTGTTTTAAGTCAAAATTTAAATTAAGGCTAAGATTTAACAACTGACTTTTTATTTTAATAGAGATATTTTAAATGTCGTTTAAACAGCTTTTAGTCTCGTTAAATCATTTTTAAGTTAGCCTAAATGACTATTTTATTAAACTGACTTGTAACTTCGGGTAAATATTTTATACTTATCTCTTTACTTTTATAACTGTTGGCACTGCAGTGTTTAAGTCAAAATTTAAATTAAGGCTAAGATTTAACAACTGACTTTATTTTAATAAATATATTTTTAATTTTGTTTAAACAGCTTTTAGTCCCACTAAATCGCTTTTTAAGTTAGTGTAAATGACTGTATCTTATTTAACTGACTTGTAAGTTAGGGTAAATATTTTATATCTCTTTAAAACTACTTTCATGACCATTTGCACCGCAGTGCTTAAGTCAAAATTTAAATTAAGGCTAAGATTTAACAACTGACTTTTTATTTTAATAAAGATATTTTAAATGTCGTTTAAACAGCGTTTAGTCGCATTAAATAATTTTTTTAAGTTAACCTAAAGGACTGTATTCTATTAAACTGACTTGTAACTTCGGGTAAATATTGTATATTTCATTACTTTCATAGCTGTTGGCACCGCAGTGTTAAGTCAAAATTTAAATTAAGGCTAAGATTTAACAACTGACTTTTTATTTTAATAGAGATATTTTAAATGTCGTTTAAACAGCTTTTAGTCTCGTTAAATCATTTTTAAGTTAGCTTAAATGACTATTTTATTAAACTGACTTGTAACTTTGGGTAAATATTTTATACTTATCTCATTACTTTCATAACTATTGGCACTGCAGTGTTTTAATCAAAATTTAAATTAAGGCTAAGATTTAACAACTGACTTTATTTTAATAAAGATATTTTTAATTTTGTTTAAACACCGTTTAGTCGCATTAAATCATTTTTTTAAGTTAACCTAAAGGACTGTATTCTATTAAACTGACTTGTAACTTCGGGTAAATATTGTATATCTCATTACTTTCATAGCTGTTGGCATCGCAGTGTTTTAAGTCAAAATTTAAATTAAGGCTAAGATTTAACAACTGACTTTTTATTTTAATAGAGATATTTTAAATGTCGTTTAAACAGCTTTTAGTCTCGTTAAATCATTTTTAAGTTAGCCTAAATGACTATTTTATTAAACTGACTTGTAACTTCGGGTAAATATTTTATACTTATCTCTTTACTTTTATAACTGTTGGCACTGCAGT
This sequence comes from Agriotes lineatus, assembly GCA_940337035.1. Taxonomy (NCBI): domain Eukaryota; kingdom Metazoa; phylum Arthropoda; class Insecta; order Coleoptera; family Elateridae; genus Agriotes; species Agriotes lineatus. Next base: position 64,652,912 of record OW679202.1, read on the forward strand.
GTTTAAGTCAAAATTTAAATTAAGGCTAAGATTTAACAACTGACTTTATTTTAATAAATATATTTTTAATTTTGTTTAAACAGCTTTTAGTCCCACTAAATCGCTTTTTAAGTTAGTGTAAATGACTGTATCTTATTTAACTGACTTGTAAGTTAGGGTAAATATTTTATATCTCTTTAAAACTACTTTCATGACCATTTGCACCGCAGTGCTTAAGTCAAAATTTAAATTAAGGCTAAGATTTAACAACTGACTTTTTATTTTAATAAAGATATTTTAAATGTCGTTTAAACAGCGTTTAGTCGCATTAAATAATTTTTTTAAGTTAACCTAAAGGACTGTATTCTATTAAACTGACTTGTAACTTCGGGTAAATATTGTATATTTCATTACTTTCATAGCTGTTGGCACCGCAGTGTTAAGTCAAAATTTAAATTAAGGCTAAGATTTAACAACTGACTTTTTATTTTAATAGAGATATTTTAAATGTCGTTTAAACAGCTTTTAGTCTCGTTAAATCATTTTTAAGTTAGCTTAAATGACTATTTTATTAAACTGACTTGTAACTTTGGGTAAATATTTTATACTTATCTCATTACTTTCATAACTATTGGCACTGCAGTGTTTTAATCAAAATTTAAATTAAGGCTAAGATTTAACAACTGACTTTATTTTAATAAAGATATTTTTAATTTTGTTTAAACAGCTTTTAGTCCCACTAAATCACTTAAGTTAGTGTAAATGACTGTATCCTATTAAACTGACTTGTAAGTTAGGGTAAATATTTTATATCTCATAAAAACTACTTTCATGACCATTTGCACCGCAATGCTTAAGTCAAGATTTAAATTAAAACTTGAGATTTAACAATGGAACTTTTTATTTTATATTTTATTAAAGATATTTTTAATCTCTTAAATGGCTTGTGTTGAATTGTTGGACATGCATATTAGCCTTGAATCAACTGAAATTCAGTGAATCATTAAAATTATTTGCTTTAAGTGGAAATCTGCCAAATTGTTAGTTATTATAATTTGTATGTAAAAATAGTCATTTTATTTTTGCATTAAATTGCAACACAGTGAAACCTCTCCATAACGGACACCCATGGGGAATATGAAACTGTCCATTATAGAGAAATGTCTGTTATTCAGTGGGTTTTTTACCATATATTCCCTACAGTTCTGTACACTAAAAGGCGTCTGTTGTGTAGAGGTGTTCGTTAAGAGAGGTTTCACTGTAAAATTTGTTTATTGGAATGAGATGCTGTCATATTATTGTGATGATCAAAATCATTAAATGAGCTACTGTCAGTTGACAAGATTAAAAATCATTCAAATGTGATTTAGTCATTTAAATGTGATATATAGGCGAGATTTAATGCCGTTTAGCAGAGATAAAAGTTGTTTGAATGATACGAAATTCAGCAAAATTATTTACTATATACTAAAAGATTATGACAATTTAAAAGAGGCATTTGAGAATGTATAGCACAATATGGAATTACAAACGTTTTTGCTAATAATGAATATTGCTTAAACAAAACAGAAACTAATGATAATGATGAAACTTGTGAAATTTGATTTTTATCACTATTGCAATTTGTCACTTTGCTAGGAGAAATTATTGTGCTGCATGGTTCCAATTTTTGGCTTTTTTCAACAAGACATGTTCAGCAGTTATACTCAAAAAAGGAATTATAGTGAGACGTATTAAACTTCCTATACTTTGTCGAATCGCTCAGGTAATTTTATCTTAGTTTACAATTTTCATATTTTCATGTGTAACAGTTTTTCAGCAATCTTAAAATATTTGTTTAAATAACGGTGTATTCTATAATTTCGGAGGTTTTCACGGCCATTGTCATTAAGTAACAAACGACTTCCGGGATTGGACCGTGTCACGATTGAGGTCGAAGAACTCAACGTTTCGCCCACTTTCGTAAGGGAGGAAAAAGCAAAAGAGCACAGTAACTCAACGTGTTAACAACGCCAGAGGCAAAACTCTGTGCAAGGAAAGGGATAGAAAAGCAAGGTAACTCAACGTGTGAACCACGTCAGAGGCGAAACTCGACTGGTCGCCTCTGACGAAGCCCCTTTTGAAAATGGGTGAAACATTTAGTTCTTCGACCTCAATCATGACACGGTCCAATCCTGGAAGTCGTTTGTTATTTGGTGTATTGTATACCTGTCACTGTTATTACACTTTCCTTGTCGTTGCGGATTTCATTGAACAAAATGTTGGTAATGATAGGCTACAGTGCCAGTAAATTCACAGTTGTATGATGACACCAATGCTCTTATCATAGAGACAGGGCACTTTGTAGAACAGTTTCTAGAACACCATGGACAGTTAGAGCCAAATACGTTCATTAATTATTTTTTCTGCAGGTGGAAATTGGTGTAGTATCGAAGACCCTTAAACCAAGTATGAAAACAATTAAATTTTTTAGCCCTATTATTTCTGGACTCAACAGGTGAGCATTTATTTAACACTACTACAATGTGGGTTGCAATTTAAAGCAGTGTTCTGGTACTTAGTATATTGCTGCATTATTTGTTAGCTCGAGAGTTTAGCTGTTTCGTGGTCATAATTTTAAGTTGAAGTCTAGTCAAAAACTATTCATTGAGAGGGCTACACAATCATAAATTTGCTTAAATTGTAAGATAAAAAATAACTACAATTTAAAACATGCAATGCTATATTAATTCAAGGCTAGTGGATGTTGTACTACAATTCTAATCATTTTTGGAAAGGTAAATGTCAGTCTGTTTGAACAAGCATACATTGAGAAGATTCTCGCTGAAACAGGTGGTTCTATAACAATGCCATTGAGCAAGGTAAAACAGTGGATAATCTAATTAAGAGACACAACAAAGAAAATCAAGAAACAAGGAATCATCGTCGCTACAGTAGTAACACAATTTTTCATAAAAGACCGTCAAGCAGGAAAACGATGAAATCAAACACCAATAAAGTAATATAGTAATTAATAATATTCGAATCAAATGTGGAGAAAAAGATTAACAGGAGGATAGGAATTGGCAAGAGTTCCTCTAAAGCTAAAAAGAAAAATTTTTAATAGCACCATAATTCCAAGTATAACATGGAGCGCAGACGTGGACCACGAGATAGAAATTACAAAAGAAGCTAAGGATAGCACAGAGGATAATGAAACGGATAATTCACAACATCCACCAGAAATTTGGAAGCAAACAGGGTTCGATGATGTGGTTCAGAGATACAGATCATTGAAGTGGAACTGGGCTGGTCACATAACAGGAATAGAACTATGCAAATATTTTTCAGTATAAACAGTGGCTGCAAAAATATTTACAAGCTGTAGCTGATGGCCACTTAATTTCTCTTTCATTAAGACAGTAGTTTGTTGACAATAATAGTTAGATCAGCGCTGTTCAACTTTTTTAAGATCGCAGGCTATTTTTTCGCATCCCAAAAAAAGGAATCGAATAGGATAGGTAATTGAAGTCAGTTCATGTCACTTAAAAAATTGTTTTATTATATACACAAAAAATAAATAATAATAAACCAATATACATTTTTTGCACCTGAAGGGTGGTGTAGCAAATAGAGAATAACCCACAATTGTTCCTCTCCTTTTATAGTGCTGCAGGGTGCTGCTATATACAAAAGTGTGGACAAACTACAATTTTCCAATGTAAACATTGGAAATGGAAAAAAAGTCCTCTTTTTCGTAATGCCACAGCCAACTATGAGTTCCATTTAAAAAATACAACTTTATGCTATAACTAGAATTTAAAAACTTTTTTTGAAAGACTCCACTGGATTCTTATCAAAAAAGTGCCTCAAGAACGTAAAAATTACTTTTTTCTATTTATAAATAAGCGAGATGTAGCCACAAACAAAAAGTTAAAAATTGAACTTTTGTTTATAACTCGAAAACAAAAGACGATAGCCAATTTGGTTTTCACCATTAAGCATTTCTCGAAAAAAGAGTACTGGATGGGAGTCCATTTTTCCATATCTCCTATAGCTATCGAGATTTTTTTACAAATTGGGCATATGCTAACTGCTACAAACCAGCACTGCGAGTTAAAGCTTGATCGTAACTGGCCCTGAAGGATGTAATGCATGTAGTATTAACTATCTCGTCTGTCAATCTATTCCAAGCTCAATTAAATAGAGTTTCTGAAGTCATTGGGACATTTATTATATAAGAGTTTTTATATTTATAAAAATTACAATCAATAACTTGCGACACCAGAGTAGGATTGATAATGACAATTAGAAGCTGAAGTGCTATGTGTCAAAAAATGTAAAATATTTAGTTTTTGTACTGAAAATTGAAAAATAGTCTCTAAAAATTCAAAAATATATTAAAGACCATGAGTTTCAACATCGCTGGCGGTCCGTGTTAAAATATATTGTTAAGAGTACTCATGTATGTTTCAAAATTATTTTACGCAGCACCCGCATTGCAGTGACAGTTGACCCTTTTAGTCTAAGATAAATTTGCAGTGAATGAATTCCTACGTAACGTAATTTCTCCATGATAATTGACTCTACGTTTCGTACACGTGCAAGTTATTCTTCTCTGTGATGATATTAGTAGCTTAGTCGTTACATATTATGAAAATGCGTTAGATGTATGTATTGAACCTATTAGAAAAATGTGGGAAAGTATTAAATTATGAAATTGAGTATCAGTCGAATGATATTGGGTAGAGGTTTTCAAGATCGATCATAGGGAATTTGCAATAGAAACTATTTTTATGTGTATTGCTGTTTGCCATTTCATTTTGGTATAATTAAGGTAAAATGAGGTTACCGACAATACGTAAATATATGTATGTATGTATGCGCAGCAACCATTGTGTCATGGTGATGTGTTGACCTTGTTACTCTATCTCTTAGGTCTGTGGTTCTGAGTAGAGCACAGTTAATTTGGTGCCCAACTGTGAATGGTCTCACCGAGCTCGATTCCAATCGCCAAGGCTGCGGAAAAATTCCGGCCCCCGTGGGATTTGAACCAAGAACTTGCTTAATGCAAGTCTAGCGTCTACCCAACTGCGCTACGTGGCTTCTTCAATACATACATACATATAATTATTTTGCGTTTCAAACTATTGGGATAATAATGTACCTAAGTATTATTATTATTATATTTGGCAATACATTCTTCATAGAATTGATGCCGATTCTTAGAGCCCTTCTGACTTTGTTAGTGGGGTGGTTCGTCACTCCTCTCCACTGTCCTACTTTACAGGTCGTTGTGTTTCTTTGCTGCTTCTGCTACTTTTCTCCATACTTTCCTATCTTTTATTTTTTCTCTCCATTTATCGATTTTCATGGTTTTTATGTCGCTTATTACTTGGTCTTCCCTTCTTATCTTTGGTCTTTCTTGTGCTCTCGTTTCTTGTGGCTTCCATTTCATTATCTTTTTCGTAATTGCATTTTCGTCTTGTCTGTGTATATGGCCGTACCAACATAATCTTCTGGCTTTAATTTCTTTTACTATGTTTTCTCCTTTTAGTCTTTCTTCTATCTCCTGATTTTTAAGTCATATATATTTTTTCATTTATCTTCTTTGGCCCATATATTTTTCGAATTATCTTCCTTTCGAATATCTTTAATTTCTTTGCGTCTTTATTTGTAATACACATGGTTTCGCTTGCATATAGTACTGCTGGCCTTATTGCTACTTTGGACACTCTTGTTTTTGTTTCTTTACTTATCTGTTTGCTTTTCATGATTTTCTTGAATTTGTAGTATGTGCCGTGTCCTGCTCTTATTCTTTTTGATATTTCTATGCTTCTCTCGTTTTTATTACTTATCACTGTTCCAAGGTATTTAAAAGTTTGAACTTGCTCGAATCTATATTTTCCTATTACTATTTCTGTTTTGTTATCTGATTTCTGGTCTTTATTAATTTTCATGTATTTGGTTTTATTTTGGTTTATTTCTAATCCTCTTTTTTGTCCCTCCTCGTCCATTTTCTTTATTATCTTCTCCAAGCTTTTCTTGTCTGTTGTTACTACTGCGATGTTGTCAGCGTATGCTATTATTTGTATTGGTTTCTGTATTATGGATCCAGATATTTTACAGTTTCTTATTACACCTTCTAATGTTATATTAAAGAGGGCTGCGGAGAGCCCATCTCCTTGCCTTACTCCTTTTGTTTGTTTCACTGGGTTGGTTAGTCCTTCTTGTGTTATTACGGCCGCTGGTGATTTATCTAGGGTCATTTTGATTAGTCTTAATTTTTGTTGGTATTCTTAATGTTGATATGTCTTCCATTATGGCTTTCCTTTCTAGACTGTCAAATGCTTGTTTATAATCTATATATACTACGTGTAGCTCAATCTTTCTTTCATAACATTTTTCTATCACTTGGTTTAGTGTGTGTATTGCGTCAACCGTCGATTTTCCTTGTGTGAATCCATTCTGGTATTCTCCTATTTCTCTTTTTGTGTACTTATTCAGTCTTTTTAATATTATTGTCGATAATACTTTGTACATTATATTTAGTAACGTTATTCTTCTGTAATTGTCGCACTTTGTTAAATCCCCTTTTTTTGATATAGGCACTATCATTCCTAATCGCCATTCTTCAGGCATTATTTCTTTTTCCCATATTGTTCTGTTTTTTAGGTTTTTATGATATTGTTTACTTCTTCTTGTGTTGGTTTTTCCACTGCTTCCTCTTGTGTGTTATTTGGTTCTTCATCTTCGCTATGGTCTTCTTCTGTCGTTTCCATTTGCTCTAGGTACTCTTGCCATTCCTTTTTGTTTATTTTTACTATCGGGTTCTTTCTTGTTTGTTGCCTTATTCGTCTATATAATTTTGTATTATTTTTAATCTTTTTCTAGTTCATCCATTCTTGCTTCTATCCATTTCAGTTTTTTATTTCTTATCAATTTCAGTCCCTCTTTTCGTATTTGTCTGAACCTTTCGTAATCTTCTTCTTTGCTTGATCCTATCCATTTTAATCTTGCTTCTCGCTTTTTCTTTATCATTTCATCGCATTCATCGTCGTCACAATTGTTTTTCTTCTCTATTTGTTTTCTCTTTATCGTTTTTTCTGATGCCACGATTATTGCGTCTTTTATGTTTTTCCGTTCTTCTTCTATTTTTTCTTCTTTGTTTCTCCTTCCTAAGTGTGTACTGACTTCTTCTTGGAACTTTCTTTTCTTTTCTTCATTATTTAGGCTTTCTACGTTCCATTTTTTATTTCTTCTAGTTTTATTCTCCCCTACCATTCTTAGAATTGTTTCTGCTATTACTAGGTGGTGGTCCGTGTTTACACTGGTTCCTCTGTATGATCTAACATCTTCTATTATTTTTTCTCTTTTCTTTTTAATAAGGATGTGGTCTATTTGGTTTCCTCCGGTTTGTCCAGGTTTCATCCGTGTGATTTTGTGTTCTTTCGTATGTCTGTATTTTGTGCTTACTATGAACATATTTGTTCCTTCTGCTAGGTTGCATAACCTTGTCCCATTGTCGTTAGTTATTTCATGCATTGTTTCTTTGCCGGCTAAGTTTTTTATGTATTCTTCTTTTCGTATCATAGCATTTAGGTGCTCTAGCACAATTAACGTGTCATGTCCTGGGGTTTTCTCGCATGTTTCTTGTAGTGCTTCATAGAATATGTTCTTTTCTTCAGCTGTTGCTACTTCGGTTGGTGCGTATGCATTTATTATGGATATATTTACTATCTGGTTTTTAACTCTTAAGATATGAGATGCCACCATTTATTCTCTTGAATTCCAGTATTTGATTTCTGATCTTTTGGTCTATTATGAACGCTGTTCCCTTACTTCCTTGCTTTTCCTCTCCTGCATATAGTATTGAATAATCGTCTTTGTCTATTCGTTCTTCATCTTTCCATCTCACTTCTTGCAATGCTAGTATGCCTATTTTGTATCTTTGCCTTTCCCTGTTTACTTCTTCCATCTTTCCTGTTTCTAACAATGTTTTGATTTTCCATGTCCCTAATCTTGCCTTATTTCGATTCTTTCTTGTCCTTGTGTTCTTTTTCCATTTCCTCGCCGTTGTCTACATCTTTTTATTTTCGCCGGATTCTATTTGGGTTGTTAACTTTTTGGTTTGGTTTCGTTCTTCGTTTGCACTCCCGTTGGAAACACCGCCAGCAGGCTTTGTGTCCATACAGTCTTGCTTCTAGATTGTTTCATTTTTTCTGTCTCTTGTGCCTTTCTTTTGTTACTGTTTTTCTTTGGGTTGGTTTGTTCGTCCGGTGATCTGTCTGCTGCTGAGCGTTTCTTGTTCTTCGCCTCTTCATTCTCATTTCCTGAAGGGTCATTTTCTTGTTGTAGTTGTTCGAGTGTGTAGTATTCTCCATTTACTATTAGCTTATTACCGCTAAGATTTGCACTGTAGTTCTCTGCTCTCGCTTCTTTTATATATATGCTAGTAATATTTTTCTTTGTTCTCGTACCTGTTTTGTGTAATCTTCGGAAATCCATATCTCTGTTCCTCTTAATTTATTGGCTGCCTTAAGGACTTCTATTTTCTTGTTCCAAGAGTTAAATTCTATTATCACCGGTCTATTTTTCCCTGGTTCTTGCAATTTCCTGCCTATTCTTTTTACCTCGCGGAGTTCCGTTTCCATGTTTAATGTTAATTCCATTTTGCTTATCACATTTCTTATTTCCTCCATCAGTGTTGGTTCCCGTTCTTTGTCATGTTCCTTTATTCCTTGTATAATTATTTTGTTTTTACGCAATTCTTTCTCCAGTGTTTTCATTCTTATGTTTTGTTCCTTGATTTGCATGTTGAGTTTTTCATTCATTTCTTTGAGTTTTTGGTTCTCAGTTTTCACGTTTTGAATTTCTGTTTGTAGGGCATCTATTTTTGTTTCAATGCGCTTATTCCTTTCATCCATTTCTTCAAGCTTATTGTTAATTTTACCTAATATTTCCTCCATGTTTTTACCTCTCCCTTCTGTGCTTCTGGTAGTGCTCAATCAGTGAATTGTGTCTGATCGGTTCGTTATGCCAAATACACTAAACTGGAATGTATTTGGTTATGTTTTTCCGTTTGCTGTAATTCTTCCCTGTATAGTGCAACCCGTTGTGCTTGCACGTGTATTATGTGTTGTCTATCTACTCGTGGGCGTGGCGACGCCCGTCTAGTTATCTGCTCTTAGCTTACTTATTTCGTTTAAGAACCCAGGCGGGCGCTGGCTTCGCTTCGCTATTGTAAGATAGATGTCACTTTTGCATTCCTAACATTTTTCTTATCTCTTATTCTAACCTAACCGTAATTGTTTCTAATTTACGTGTTTATTATTAGTACTTATCTAGTCTCGGGCTTCCTCTCAATTGTGCGTGTCCTTAGTATTTCCTATGATTCTCTGCACCTGTTCTCACTTCGATTTTCTGTTGTTTTGCCACCGAAAACTATTAAAAACCTAGGAGTTTTAGCACGACCTTGCCACTTCACCTTCAACTAACTATGGTATACCTAAGTATAGTTTACTATATAAATTCCCTATATTTTTTACATTCGTTCTTGAAAGTCCCAACCTGGTATATCAAGATATTAGCACTTTGATGTGTCAAATACTCTACTGATTTAGTGAAATATGGAATATATCAAATGTGTTGATTATATAGGTATGCCAACAACATCTTCGTATCATATCTATAAGTCATTATGCAGATATACCCAAACAAGAATGAAGATGAAACATTTATTGTATAGAAAATGTAAGTATATCTCAGCACTTATCATATGGTGGTACAAGTTTTTCTATGCCCTCCTTAAAGAAGGTTGCCAGCTGGTCACTCGGCCAACCGTTGGCATTGATTTTCAGCTTCTTTAATTTTGTGCACCATTCTCACAAACAGCCATTGCTCATAAACTGTACTCATCTGACGATAAATTTTAGCTGCATTATGCTTTTCCGAGTCCGGTGCAGTTCATACTTGGCGGGCGCTGTAAGACGTAATTTGCTTTCTTCTGGCTGAAAGCTCAACGCTGAAGGACATAATGCAGCTGAAATTCATCATTAGATGAGTACATTTTATGAGTGATGGCTGTTTGTGTGCATGGTGCAGAGAATTTAAAGAAAAAAAGCGACTGCCAATGTGAACGGTTTTTGAGTGACCAGGCGGCAACCTTCTTTAAGGAGGGCATAGAAAAATTTGTACACCAGTATAACTGCCTTCATCGAACATAGAGACGTACTTATATTTTCTATACAATAAATGTTGCATATTTATTCTTGTTTTTTATTCCTATTGAATCGAAGGTTGAAAAAAATAACTTTCGTAGATATAAAAAATAAAACAGCCAACTGTAATACTTTTACGATTATGCAAATTATAAAGCTATATGAAACCACCTTGGATTAAACATATGTGTGAACTGAATGGTTGCAATATGGTTTATCAAACTTATGAAGTCATGGTAATTACCAGGTGTGCACAATATTTAAACCTATTTGTAGAAAAAATGTGTTCTGCAACCATACAACACTGTTGGTCGTCGTGACTTCTGTCAAAAGATATTTCCCTTAAATTCAACGGGTTAGGCTAGCCACCTGTCCGAGCTGCTGCTGAAGAGGGCTTATAAAACTACACTTAATGTAGTTATTCACAGACTATCAAGCTGAATTAAAAAAAAAGAAGACTAACAAATTGATATTGAAATTATATATTTGGTTGTGGTGGCATGGGTTTAGTAGCTCATATGTTTGCTGTAAAGTTCCCGTATTTAAAGTAGTCTTTTCACTTCTTTATTTAGCGAATTAGTCATATGTTATACAGGGTCCGGCAACGAGGCGGGGGTGGAAATATATCCAAAAGTATGAGAGTAACATACAATTTCTGTATATATACAGGGTATTCCAGTTTTAAAGATCTTTATCTGAGCACGAGCATGTATGGCACTTTCAAGTGAGAATATAAAGTAAAGTTCGGGCACTTTATTCCTTGTAGGAACATTGTCTGAGACAAGGCGAGTCAGGGGCGCTGAAATATCTCGTTCCAAATCCCAGTCAATCTGGGTGATGGGGTCAGCATCACACCTTCGACGACTGCCTTACTGTCCCTACTTCCACAACTGTGGTTTCGGTACCGAATTTTTTAAATCGACTGGGTGGGCCGACTACCAGTTGCCAGATGTGGAGATTGAACTCCTTACTGTGGCACCGCAGCCTGAGCTCCCTAACCGTTCGGCCACGCTGGTGACCAAGTGAGAATATAGAGCCCTATAAACACTGTCAGGTTGTTGTTGCTGTTCACTTGGAAATAAATAAAAAATACTTTTGCGACTTTCTTACTTGAACAAATAAATAATTCGACAACGATGCGTCATGTGGCATATGTTTATAGGACTTATAATCTTTTTACTTCCCTCTCCATAAGTGAATACTTAAAATTGGGACATTTAGCATATAGAGAGTGCAACGTTTTTAGCATCTGTCAATATGCTAAAAAGAAGTTTGACATATCCCACTTACTATTCAAATGTACATTTGAAACATAGTGAAATTAGGATTTTAGTTTTTTACTTGGGTTGTGCTGGTTGCATAGCCGCATGCTCCAAGGACTGGTCAAACAGTCTTGAGAGTTAAGCAACGTTCATGGCAGTCGGCACTCGGACGGGTGTCCGACCAATAGTGGCAGTAAAATCGCAGCTAGTTTTGCCTCGGAGAGTACGTTAAGCCGTCAGTCCCGGTTGTCATTTCGGTGACAGTCGTTAGGTTACATCAGAGGTGTTCATGCAACCTGAAGACTCTCATACCAGGTTTCCTACCACAAGCCATATTACAAAAAAACACAAACTCGTGTTGTCTTTATTTTGAAAAAAATTCAAATGTATATTACTTTTTATTTTAAATTTTTAAAATGTGTAAAAAATTGTTTTGAACTTTCTAAAAGCATCATTAACTTCTTTTTTCTTAGTGCCCTATTACATGCTTATGACACTTATAGAACTATTAAAGTGTCATTTTTAATATCAAAAAAGGTATGGGTAGATTTTTTGAATTTTCTGTTGAACGAAGTTATTGAATACTGTGTTTTGTAATTGATGTGATGTAAACAAGTGAATGTAAATTTACCAACAAAGTCATATTTAATCTCCTCCTTTTGTCAGTTTAAGTTACTGTTATCAACATCTAGAAAAAACACATGATGATAAACCGTTTTCAAAATAAATTTTTTTCGTCAAATATTGAGGGTAATTTCAATCTGCACTTCTATGCTTTCCCTTGCAAAAGAGTTTCGGCTCTGACTTGGATTACACGTTGAGTTACCCTGCTCTTGCTTACCTCCTGACGAGGCCCTTATGAAAGTGGGCGAAACATCGAGTTCTTCAGTCTCAATGACACGGTCGAATCCTGAAAGCCGTCTTTTACATAAATTTCAATCTGTTTGCAGAATTTGACAGTGGTAATGTTTAGTATAAAATTGTTGCAAATTTACGATGTAACGCACAAGTCATTATGCATGTGTAGAATTATTGTTATATATTAACTTCGTAATTTTTGTCCTTTAAAGTCCAAAATTTGAACTAAATTGGAACAAGTTGCTTCTCTTAGCATAGATTGTACATAATGCCAATGGCGATATGCTGGAAATTGGACTTTTGTTGTAACCATTATTCCTTTTATCGCTCCAACATAAGACTACCCCGTACGAGTCATCAATTCCACTCATTTACACATGGCGTTTTTCTTAAAATCAGTTTTTAGTTAATGCGCTTGCCCATAATAGTGATATTTTCTTTACATCTGGTAATTGTGTGTTTTATCTGTAGAAAGTATATCCTTTTTATTTTATTCAGAAGCACTAAATTAGGGAGGACCTGCCGAATGCATAGTATTGGTGTAATTCTTGTTATTATAGTAGTTTAGTGGTTTGCACCACTGGAACTGTTATGATGTTTATTAAATATTGTTCACCACTGTAGAATTAAGTTTAGTAAGATTCAACCGGTTGTGGAAAACAATAACATATACAAATTCGTCAATATTGCTTTAAATACAAATACAAACAGTAAATAGCCTGGTTTTCAAGACGGAATTATTTATTTATAACAGTCTTGGAATCTGACCTTGGTCCTCGACTTCCCTAAAATGAGACAAGTCGGAATGTGCAGAAGAAGTGATGTAATCTCGAATACTAAGCAACTTGCGCTTATATAGCTTGCGAATGAATGGAAGGGATATTCCCTATTCTTTTGAATACAATAGGATTGTCCAGCTAGGCTCCCTCTATCTATTGTCGCACAAGTGGTTGAAATAACTTCCGCCAACAAAGAACTTTTCTTTTTCGAGTCGTTTACGACTGTATTGTCCACCCGGGTTGACTTTCCCTTTTTGCCTGGGCTATTGTTAGTCGGGGTATTTACGCAACTCTTCTCTTTTGTTGGGTGATGTCCCTGCGTTGGCGACATGGGTCCTGCTGTGCTAGAAATTGCATCATGACGTTTAGATTGTTTACTCGACGACACAAATCAAACTTGACATTACAAATCTTTCTTACTGCACACTTTCTCTGGAACTGTCACATCGAAAACTACACTTTTACTAGCTCATTTAGTAACGCACTATACAATCACATTTTACATTCTGGTTTATGGCCTTCTTTGCAGGACAGAGGTTTTCAGGCCATTTATGCAGCTGTGCTACAGCAGCAATAATATTCGAGAAACAATTATGTATAAATGAGAATAAATGGACTTACTACGTTCAAAACAAATACTATATTGTGATGAGTTCTACTGAGTAGTCCTTTATAGCTTCATTTGTGTAGTTTTAACCCAATTTTTCCATAATATTGTGTAGATATATAAAAATAATTTTGCGAGTCATATATATATATATATGTATAATCTTCGCCTTTCTACCCTTACGTGTAAGGCAACCGAATCTTAGCTTGTTTTCTCGTCATATATGAATTTCCGCCATTTTTTCTTGTCCATTATTGCAGCATCCGTCATTGAAACTCCTCTATCTTCTATAATTTTTCTTATGTTTTGATCCCATGTTGTTTGTGGTCTCCCCCTTTTCCTCTTTTCTTGCTTTCTTGCCATCCATATTTTCTTTACTGGCCTGTCTCCGTCCATGCGCTTTAGGTGGCCGTACCATCTGAGTTGGCAGTTTTCTATTCGTTTCAGTACTGGTTGAACCTGTAAAAGCTCTCTGACTTCTTTATTTCTAACTCTATCTATCCTTGTGATTCCTAGGATGTTCCTTAGGTACTTCATCTCCATAGCTTGAAGCATACTTATGTGTCTCATGGTAAGTACCCAGCTTTCGCATCCAAAGGTTAGTATTGGCACATACGTTGAATGGTACATGCTTAGTTTGGTTTTAATCGAGACTTCTTTTTTCCCTATGAAGCTGTTTTTAATCATATGGTATAGATTGGCAGCACTTGCAATTATTTCTTCGCTTGCTGGCCGTTGCTATCCATGTGAACACCCAGATATTTAAAGGAGTTTACTTGTTCTATTCTCATGTCGTTTATTTTGATTTCCATTGTTGCTTCTTCATTATTTCCACTGACCATTATTTTTGTTTTCTTTTCGTTGAGTTTGAGTTTTTTCTCTGCTAGTTGATCATTCCAGATATTCAAGTTCTTTCTGAGTTCTCCCATATTTTTTGCAAAGACAACAATATCGTTGGCAAATGCTCATTTGCTTATCCATACAGGATCCAAATTATGGAAACCGATGAACAGTTTGGATGTCTTGCTTTTGGTTTCTTTAATAACATCATCCATCACAAGATTGAATAGGAGAGGGCTTAGGACACCTCCTTGCCACACCCCCTCTTGGACTAGGAAATCATCAGAGTGCATGTTGTCGGTTCTAACATAGCTCTTGGTGTTTTGGTAGAAGCTCATTGTTGCCTTTATTAATGTTGGGGTAACGCCTCTCCCATTAAGCTCTTCTTAACCTCTGCTCTCGGTAAGGTGTCAAAGGCTTTTTCAAGATCAAGGAAGACTTGATATATTGCAACGTTCGTGTTTCTGGTTTTCTCAGTGATCTGTTTGAGTGTGAATATATGGTCGTGTATGCGTCGCCCTTTCAGGAACCCACTTTGCGATTGATCAAGTTGCGGCTCCACTTCTAGTACAAGTTTTGATTCTAGGATTCGCTCGTACACTTTGGAAGGGACACTAAGGAGGGTGATACCTCGGTAGTTATTACAATCTCTCTTGTCTCCCCTCTTGTGCACTGGAACAATAACCCCCATTTTCCAATCTTGCGGCAATCTTCCCTCCTTCCATGATATGTTGCAGATTTTTGTCAGTAGCTCATGGCCCTTTTCTCCCATGTTTGCGAGCATTTCTGCAGTAATATTATCATGCCCCGCAGCTTTCCCTTTGTTCAGTCTCTTTATGCTATTCTTATTGTCCTCAGCTTTCAGAAATTCTTCTCTTGTTAGGTTTATGGGGTTTGTAGCATCGTTAGTAGTGGTCAGTTGGAGGTTTATGTGGTGGTTATTGTTTAAGAGATCTTAGAAGTAACTCTTCCAGCAGTTCATAATGCCCTTTCCCTCTGTAAGCACAACCCCTTGTTTGTTTTTAAGTTGTTTGATGGTTCCATTTTTATTGGGTGATCTGAGATTTTTGATAACTTTATAGAACAGTTTTTGGTTTTGGTGTGGTCGGATTCCATCTTTTGTCCAAATTCTTCCCACGTTTTCTTCTTGGCTTCCAGTACAATATCCTTAACTTTTTCTCTTTGCTTTTTATACTCTTCGTATTTACGCTCAGTCCTGTTGGTTAGGTATTGTTTCCACTTTAACTTCTTAATTTTAACTTCTCTTTTGATGTTCTCGTTCCACCACGCAGTTTGTTTTACAGATTTGTTTATTTTTATTGTCCCGCAAGTTTCTTTCCCGCTGACATTAGTGCATTTTTAAAAATTTTCCAAAGGTCTTCTAGGTCTTCGTTTTCTTCAGTGGCAGCTGTTTCAATTAGTTCTTGTATTTTATTTCTGTATTCCTGTGCGATATTTTTATTTGATAGTTTACAGGATTTGATTTTTTCTCTGATGTGGTTGTTCTGCGGGCCTATTTTTATTTCCAATTTGTTAGGTTCAATTTTCGTTTTGGCTACAACAAGGAAGTGGTCACTGTATATTTCAGAGCCTCTTCTTACTCTGACGTCATTAATATCTCGGCGAAGTTTTTTGCTAACTATTAAATAATCTAACATATCCTTCTCATCTCTACTTTTGACTTCTCTCGTGTATTTGTGCACTTCTTCGGAAGAAGGTATTCATTACTAGCATGTTGTTTTGAATGCAGAAGTCTATGATTCTATGGCAATGATTGCTTCTGGTTATTTCTCCGTGAGATCCAATAGCATCCGCCGTTCTTCCGTCTTGCTTACCTACTCTTCCGTTCAGATCACCTAGTAGGATGATGTTGCCTTCCAGGTTATCTACTACTTCCGATACGTCCTCCCAGAATGTGTCTTTAATTTTAGCTTTTTCATCCGCTTTTGGATCGTAACGTACGATTATACTTATTGTTTTCTGGGTATCTAGTTTAAGCACGACTTTCATCATTCTCTCTGAAATTGCATCCCACATGGATATATATTTGGTGAGGTTACGTCCTATGATGCACCCAACTCCTGCTTGTGCCCTTTTATTGTTATTAACTCCACTTAATATCATTACGGCTCCGTTTGTAAGCCCCTTTGTAAGTTTTCCCTTCTTCTTGTGATTGCGAGGAAATCCAGATTAGCTTTCTCTAATTCATTGTCTTTGTCGTTCAGTGATCTTATGTTCGATGTTGTCAAAGTCAGCCCTTTCCTTTTCTTTTTTTCTAATAAATCAGTACCATTGATATTGCCGTGTTTGATATCCGTTTCGTCCGTCCTATGGGTGTTCTCGTCCGTTCCTATAAGTTTTTTGAAGTGTGAGTAATTTTCCTGAGCTGCTCTTCAAGTTGGTCGAATTCGGGCGATCTCATCTCAATCTTTCGTTTGCTTATTGTGGAACCGCCGCCTATTGAGGTTTTTACTTTGGTGTTTGATATTGTTTGCATCAATTACTTTACCTTCGATAATTAATTTATTATATTTGAGCTGCGCACGTTGTCCTTTTGCCCATGCCTTTTTCAGTTCTGGGATGAGGAGTTTTCTCTCTTCTTGAATTTCCTTTGTGTAGTCCTCGTCCACCCAAATATTTGTACCCTTCAGGCCCTTTGATTTCTTCAGAATTTCCCATTTCTTGTCGGTTGTAGTTAATTTACATAATATTGGTCTTACCGATCCTGGGTTAGGTTTTCCCAACCGTTTAGCTTCATCAATATTTATTTCACCCCGAGGGATCGGCAAATTTTTATGATTTTTTCCTTCGTTTCTTCAATATTCTCCTTCTCCTCTTCCTCGACTCCTTTGAATATAAGATTGCGTCAGGAGCTGACCCACTTCGGCAGTTTGGAGGTACTTTGCTCCTGCTTTTCCCTAGATTTATAGATTTTACGGCAGTCTGGCAACGGCGCTTTAAAATTTGGTGCTCCTTGCCTCTTAGCTTGGAGCTCGTTATCACTAACCTTAATTTGTTGTTGTTTACTTACGTATTACGTTGCAATCAGTGCGTAAGTCGCCAAGATTTTTAGTAGAAACGAACCTTCGTGTTAAGCTTTCACTCCGGTGTTTAGGTTGTAAATTATTTAGCACTACAATTCGCGGAATTCGGGATAAATGTAGGTGTCAAATAAGATACGTATTCAGTGGGTTCGCCTTGAATTTTGGGAGTTACATAATAAAAAAGTGTTTGCAAGAAATCGGTACCAATCACTTTACTCATCATAAAATTAACAAATATATTAAAAATAAGCTGTCTTGATAGAATGTTGTTGCAGAAGTGTTGAAACTAGTTCATAGCGTAAGAGGAAACTAGAAATAAGATTTATTGAATATAATTATTAAAAGACTATCAACATTTACGCAGCTTTGATTTGCGGTGTTTTGCAATTAACTCAAAAATGTTACGGTTTATATAGCATATATTTTTCATTACTATTGTAATCGATTTTTTACAATAGAAGTTCATTAAATTTTGAAAGGCAAAACATTATGTAGTTGCTTATAATGTTCATAAAATATTTTCATACCTATAGTTCACTTTAACTAGTGCGATACTTTGCTACAAAAGCATATCAAGGCTGTGACATAAAAAGTTTTAATTGGCTTTTAGAGCTATGAATGCAATTTAGAAACGAGAAGTTGAATTTTTTCTTACTTCACGATTTTAATAGGGATATGTAGACCCGCAATTGATTTTTATATATTTAAGTTATAAGTTTTATGCTTAGAATAACACAATTTTGTTGTAATAACTGACTTATTACTTATTAAAATTAAACATGCTAGTACGAGAATGTTCCAAACTTCAAGCCGTAAACAATAAGCCGCACTGGAGGTTGTTATGAGATTCTTTTACAGGTTAAACCACTAATATGGATCGAGTCTGTAATTGAGAGGCATGCTCACAGTCGCGTGGAATACATGATCAAAGCTAAGTCGCAGTTTAAGAGACGGTCAACTGCGAATAATGTTGAGATTGTCATTCCCGTGCCCGGAGATGCCGACTCACCCAAATTTAAGACCACCATTGGCAGCGTGAAATACGCACCCGAGCAGAATGCTATAACATGGACCATTAAGTCATTCCCAGGCGGAAAGGAGTATCTCATGAGAGCCCACTTCGGACTGCCCAGTGTCGAATGCGAGGACACTGAAGGAAAGCCCCCAATTCAAGTGAAATTTGAAATACCGTACTTTACTACTTCTGGCATTCAGGTAAATAAACACTTCTGTATATATGTGTATTTGAAGAATTAACAATAATTAAATAATTGGTTAGCAATAGAATCATTTCAGCTTAAGTGGTCACCATGGTAAGGGTGCATGTTTCTTGGAAAACTGCTAAAAAGATCTATGGATGAAGAATTTAATATTTTTACCGTTATATAATTTCAAGTACTTATAGATTGAGAATGATTTTTATAGTGAAATTAATATTTGCAAACCTTATATGTTTATAGAGACACCAAGATGTTATCGAGTAGAGAGCTAGCAAACATTTTTATTTGTTCAATAATTTTCGAATTATAATCTATAATTACCCTGTGTTTTGAAAAATATACAACCAGGAGAATTTATCTTCAATAATATAGTAAAGTCAAGGTCATCAATCATCGCTCATTGTATATAGTATATCGTTATTTGACATAATGAATGAAGCTGTTATCGTTACGCCTTCAACTACTGTATTATTTCGTTACTACCATTAGGGATTTGGTACCCAACTTTAAAGAGCAACTGGCAGTGGTGTATTATAGCAGAAGCCTAAGAAGCCCGGGCTTCTGGCGCAAAATTTCAGGGGGCGTCAAAGTAGAGTGATTGACAAAGAATTATTTTACCTTTGTCATAAAATATTAGCTTCCAGGCATATACCTACTGGAAATTGGAAAAATAAATTTATTGTATAGTGGCGACGCCCAATTCCGTTGAAATTTTTACAGTGGAAAGACTTTCCTAAGAACATTACAAAAATATAGGCTTCCCGTGCGGAAGCACCTATGCGGATTACAGAGGTTGGATGTTAACATGAAAAAACGTCAAAATTTTTGATTTTTTGAAAATTTCAAATCCTATGTTTTGCTAATGGAAGGGAAGAAGGTTTAAACGGAGCACTGTTCAAAATGGCTAGTTTTTCTGGAGAAATATCAATATGAATGTTTATGATGGTTTAGAGTGGAACATTTTGGGAATAGAACAAATGCCGCCGACCTTAGACACATCAACCGTCTCCCGTGGATACCCACCACGTATTTTTGATAATTTTAGTCACTGTGCAACTTAAATGTGCTCTAATAAATTGAAATCTACATATTGAAATGTGTGTGATGAACTAGGTGTGGGAAATTAAATAAAAAACGACCAAAGACTGAGCTGACCTAAACAAACTAGAATGACACACAGCATTTTGGAACTATTTCAGACGTTCGGTGTTGTGTCCACCTACTGAATATTTTGAGCAAGATGCCCCTCATAGTTACCTTCTATGTTTGTTACGCAGTTATGTTTTAACATTACTGTTTTTAGAGGAAGAAATCTTAAAAAAACTGCTTTGGGTAATGTCGGATTTTTATTAAATAAAACCCCTCCTCTTCCCCATATCCTACTTCGGAACCGCTATCACATTTTATCAGACAACCTAACCCTAAGCTAGACCTAACTTAACCTCTAATATAACCTAACCTATTTCAACTTAACGAAATTCGATCTGTAAGAAACTAAAAACTTGCCGAATTACGATTTTCAAATTCAAAAACGAAAAAATATTCATGATTGAAAAATATGGAATTTTGAAAAGTATTCCATTTAAACCGTGTTCACCTAGACGAGTAGAGTATTTGAAGATCATAAAATTTTTAAAAAATTCAAAGTTTAGACTTCACTTCATGTTAACTTATACTAACTACGGTGGCGTTTCTGCACGAAAGGACATACATTTTTGGAATGTTTGTAAGGAGGGCTTTCAAAAAGAAAAATTGCAGCGTTATCCGGCATCACCGCCACGCTGAAATTATAATCAAAAATGAATGCAACAAATAATTTCTGGATTTTTCTAATACTAAGTAAAATATGGGCGTAAAATTTATAGGGCTGGCGGCAAGCATGGTTAATATGCCACTGGTGAGGCATTGCACTAAGCTTCATTCTTTAATAATAAGAAAAATAATTTCTGCTGCTTTTCTTTTATTCAGCGTTTCTAAAAATAGCTGCCCTCTGACACTGTGATGAGAAAGATATTGATTGAAAACAATAGAGGTCAGCAAATTCATTATATCTGGTAGTACAGGCACTAAAATACATATAATATAAACGTACACAAAAATGCTAATTAACAAAGTAGTAGTTAATCATATACTTTGAAAAACTTAGAGAATGTGGTTAGTAATATTCTTTTTTTTTTGAAGAAGCATGTGAGCTATGCCTGCGGGTTTTGGCTAAAGTGCCATGCAGATATCGAGGACCTACAATGATATAACATGAATTTCAAACCACGAGTAGTACTCCATGGATTTGCTTGGGCAAAGTACTATTCACTCGTGCCTACTGCCTTGCAATGGATAGCTGCATATTTGAAGTGGCTTTGGCTGGTAATCAAACCTGACTTGTTAGCCTGGAAGTTGTGAATGCTTTCCATATCACTTGCTTGCTCGTGTTAATCCAATGCAAGCGATTTTGGTCTCAAATTTTCTTCTTGCGGTGCCTATCCGTTTCGGATGTTGGCTATTAACATGGCTATCCTAGCTTTATTGGCTGCTGTTCGGAAGAGTTGTGTTGTAGTTAGAGAGAACCATTTTTTTAGATTCTGCAGCCACGATAATCTCCTTCGTCCTGGGCCTCGCCTTCCGTACACTTTTCCCTGCAGAATGAGTTGTAGTAGGCCATATCGGTGTTCATTCCGCATTATGTGGCCCAGGTATTGCATTTTGCGTTGTTTCACAGTGGTAAGTATTTCATAGTCTTTCTGCATTCTACGCAATACTTCCCTATTTGTAACCCGGTCGACCCCTGAGATTTTCAGAATGAGTCTATAGCACCACATTTCAAACGCCTCCAGCTTCTTGGTAGATGCTTCGGTCAACGTCCAAGATTCCACTCCATAGAGAAGAACCGTGAATACGTAGCAGCGCAGAAATTAATTTTTATTTGTAACGGGAGATCGTGGCTCTTAAATATTGTGCTCATTCTCATGAACGCTGCCCTGGCTTTCTTAATTCTCTGCTTTATTTCAGCTGAGTGGTCCCAATGTTCGTTTAAACTTGTCCCCAGGTACGTGTATTTCTCGACTCTTGCTATCTGTTGTTGGTTAACTATTAGACGTCCCGGTGGTATTACGTTCTTGCTGATGACCATATATTTAGTTTTTTGTATGTTAAAGTTCAGACCATAGTTTTGACTTGATTCTGCGACACGTGATATTAGGATTTGTAGACCCTCTAGGCTATCTGAAATCATAATTGTGTCGTCTGCATACCTGATGTTATTCAGATGTTCTCCGTTTATGAGTATCCACTCATCGATATCATCTAAGGCTAGTTTCATAATGTATTCGGAGTAGATGTTAAAAAGTAGCAGGGACAGCACACAGCCTTGTCTCACACCTCTTTCTATTTTGATCTCCTCAGTCAGTTGATTACCTATCTTGATAGCTGCTGATTGGTTATAATAGATGTTGTTAATGATACGCAGATCTTTTTCATCAAGACCCAACTGTTTTTAAGATTGATATTAAATCGTCATGTTTGACCCTATCGAAAGCCTTCTGATAGTCAACAAAACACACATATATGTCGCAGTTCACATCCCTGCAGCGTTGGAAGAAAACTTGAATAGCGAAAAGAGCGTCTCTTGTACCTAGTGAGTCGCGAAAGCCAAATTGTGTGCTAGTTAGTTGTGCTTCGCATTTTTTGTATATCCTCCTATGTATTATCTTTAAAAAAGTCTTGAGAAGATGACTCATTAGACTGATAATTCTATAGTCTTCGCATTTTCTAATTAATTTAAAATCGGATTTCACACTGAGCTTCTTCTTCCTCTTATTATAGGCCAGTGGTTCTATGAGCCCTCTTTGCCCTTAGGCCGGGTAGGTGGCTAGCCTTGCCCGTCGAAAGTGAAGAACAGTTCCTTTGTTAGGGGTTAACGACTACCACAGGTGTTAACGTGGTAGCCGGGGAGCGTATGATTTTAAACTTAAGAGTCACCAGGAATTGAACCTGGACCGGTCGCCTGAGAGGCGAGCATCTGCTCGCTGGGCCATCCGCTCACCCCACAGCATCTCTGTGAAATATTGGCCAATTAACTACTTTATGGCCAAAATCGCTACACCCCTTTGAGATTTTTTCATAAAAATGCATATCAACAAAGTTAATGAATTTATCCGTTACTTTATTTCCACACTGTAGAATTTTTTTCTGCAATTGTAATGTTGTTATTTTCGTATGCGATCTTTTGTCGCATGCGATCATTTGTCATGCGACATTTTGACTGCGATCTTTTGACGTATATCCGACCCCAACATAATGTGCATATGAAAGAAGGCAATTTACATTATTTAAAAATCGCTGCACGAAATAGATTTTACTATCTTTCAATTCCAAGCAAGTTAAATACTGGGCCGCCCATTTTATAGAGAATCTAGTTCTTGCTGGTTTACTAAAATATCTTGAGTTTTTTATTAATACAAAATAAAAGTTGATTTGTTTTTTATCAGGTATTTTTGTAACTGTCCTGCGAAAATGCCCGAATTGGGCCATCCTGTATGGGAAGTTTAACATTTCTTTTATTAGATTAGATATCTTTATTTACAAGTTTATAGGATATCAGAATTTGTCTATAAAAGTGAAAATACATTATGACTAATCTATTTTTGTTTACACATTTGTCACATTCAGATATACAATAACAAAACATGATACATGAGAAGTTATTGTGTAGAATGTTAAAATTATGCACCTTGTAAATATGAAATAATAAAATAGATGTCAAAATCTAACCATTTAATTTGTTACAGGTTCGCTATCTGAAGATTATAGAAAAAAGTGGGTATCAAGCACTACCGTGGGTCCGATACATAACGCAGAATGGAGATTATCAGTTGCGCACCAATTGATGTATGCTTTACAGTTCATGAGATGTAAATTTCTTTTCTTTGCAAATAAACAAGTAATTTATATTAAATTTTATTTCTTGTTAATCAGTCACTTATATAAATCACAAACTGGAATTATCTTAAAAAATGTGTAACCTAACTGTAACGACGTTTCAAAAACATTTAAACTTATCCTACATTAATAGCAAAAACTAAGTAATTAATAATTATTAAAGGAAGTTAAACTCGTATTTATTTAGCTAATTCGTTCGACAACCAGTCTAAACCTTCATACAGTCCGTCCCCCTGGGTAGCACAAGTAGCTTGGATGTACCACTACAATTTACAAAACAATAAGTACAACGCCAGAAAATATTAATGGTCATACATACACGACGATTACGTAGTTCGTTGAGCTGTAGCTTATCAGTAAGTTCGGCAGCAGTCATTGCGTTTGGTAAATCTTGTTTATTAGCGAACACGAGCAAGACGGCATCTCGTAGCTCATCTTCTTGCAGCTAAAAAGAATATGTTAATCAATATAAGCTCATATACTACCAAAACTATGTCGCTATTGAAAGTGACAGCCATGTTAAATGCAATGTGGCATATTTACCTACCATATTCTTTAGTTCCCTTTCTGCTTCGCCAATACGTTCACGGTCATTAGAATCAACAACAAATATCAAGCCTTGAGTATTTTGAAAGTAGTGACGCCAGAGTGGACGAATTTTATCCTGGCCACCAACATCCCAGACCGTAAAGCAAATGTTCTTGTATTCCACGGTCTCTACATTGAACCCGATTGTTGGTATTGTGGTAACAATTTCGCCCAACTTCAGTTTGTATAGTATGGTAGTTTTTCCTGCGGCGTCAAGACCCACTGAAAGAGGAATTTCAAAAACAATAAGGAATTTCTGGGGCAGCAAACTTCATAACCTCACCCATCAAAATTCTCATCTGCTTCTTGCCAAAGAGGCGCGTCAGGACACTCGAAATTGTAAGACCCATAGTTGTTAAGGCGCTCTTTAATTTCCCTTTGCGAATACCTATTTATTTTTCAAATTTATGTAGTACTGCCACGTCGAACGACGCTTTATTTCACGGAGAAATAAAACTTCATAAAACCGTGTTGTCAGTGTTAATGGTGGTTGTGATTATTGCGCCGCTGTTGAAGTACCGGTAGTGGTTACTATCCGTTTAAGAACATAATCGTCTTTAATTTTTTACATTGCGCGTTTAGCAAGTAAAAAAAGGTAACTATTTTTCTTGGAACATTTTACAATAAATTTGTTTCTAATTAAATCTGTCATATACAAATATTAGATATAAATTGTTTATTATATCTGCAAAAAGTGTCTTGATATGTATTTTAAAATAGATTCTTTTAGGAACTCGGTTCTCGTTTAAAAGAATTAAAGCAATATAAACATGAATCTACGTCAGCAATAAAATTAATGTTTTTGCAATTTTAAAAAGTTATATTTTGTTAACAACTATTATATGTTCAATAAACTTAAAAACACAGTGGCCTTTGATTTCCAAAATTTCACGAGTGTAGGTACTTCCAAAATTAATCTTTGTCTAGGAATGTACTTACAAAAAGTTACTAAAACAAATAGTTTAAGGGTGTGACATTTATTTAACATCTGTCATAAGTGTTATAAATAACTACTTTTAAGGATATTATACAAATACTGTGTTGGATACTATTGACGTAGCGTTTATTAATAGGAACCATTTTTATTACATTTTATATAAGCTCAGGAGAATTTCCGGAAAAACATCTACTTTGGCACTGAAATAATGAGAAATATTAATTTTTAAATTCAAATTCATCTTTATGCAGGTGTGGAAACCTTTGCAAAACAAAATACAGAATCCCTAGTACAGAAATATTATGTATTTGAAACTTTAGACTTTCAAATAGTGTGGTTCAGTGAAGAGTTTGGTTTATTTTGCGGTATGTTGCTTCATCCTTTTGTGTTGTTTCCTGCAATGTACTCCACAAGAAACACAAAGAATTTCTTTATGCTTTTAAATTTTAGCAATTATTTAATTTATAAACTTTTGTTTGCTAGTACTATTTGCCGTGCTGCAATCTCACCAAAGAAAATTTATCATATGTTATGTTTACAATTTATAGAGAGAGAGAGTGAGAGAGAGAGAGAGAGAGAGAGAGAGAGAGAGAGCGAAAGAGAGAGAGATATGTTCCAAAGTTTAAAACAAAAATGACGGTGTGGTCATGTTAATTAAACTAACGTTACATTAAAAATGTAAATTTTTCAGAACATAACTTAGTGATCTAGGTATGCTGGACTTAATTTCAAAATAATGAAAAGATTTTTTTAGTTCTTAAATGATTTTTTGTTTTTACTAAGTAGTCTTTTGTTCAAAAAACTGCACAGAAGATTAAATTATTCGCGCATAAATTACATACAATTTGATTTCAGACCTCTCGCATGGTGTTGTGACTGGATTTAGTTTCTTAAATTTCACTTTAATTTTTTTAAAACGTGATTACTTTGTTTTCTTTTTGTGATAAAATGTCATGAATACTTCTTTTATTTTTTACAACATAGTTTTGTGTATGAAAATTTGTCAGGATGCTGTAGAAGATTTAGAAATCGCATTTTGAACTTTTCCTTGCTTGGTAAACTTAATGTTTATATTAGAAGTGCTAGCAACGTCATTTTTTTTCTGAAAAAGAAATCAACTTAGTAAAAGCATAAAATGACAAAAAAAATTGCATTTTTAGTCAATCATACTGCGGGTATGCAAATTTGAAATATTCCAAATAGGTAGCTTAAGTCCCCTTGGAGGTCTGTATTGGCTACTAAGGTTCAAAATTATTAGGCTTGGAAATATAGGTGATATGGAGGTGTTAAGCCAAAAAGTGAGACCCGCTGTATACATATTATACATACGTACAGTGTGTCCGCGGATTGAGTTCACATAAGTTGTAAATGACAACAATTTTTCGAGTTAGATGGTAATATTCTAGTAATCGCACCTGATTGTTCTCGATCCAAGATTTTGAGAAAATCAATCAAATTAATTAATATACAGGGTGTTTTTAGAATCGATTGTTAAAAATGTCCAAGAGTAAAGTACCTTGATTAGAGGAGATGACAAAAAAAACTATTAAGAACAGTTGTTTAGAATTAAGAGTAATGGTAGACTCTCAATTTTCAGACGAATCCGCCTACTTTAATTTTAATTTTTTTTTTTATTTTGTATACCAACATACCTTTTATCAAAGAGCATATAATGCTCATTATATGCTCTTTGCTTTTATCGTAGTAGCTGTAGGAAGCACTCCATTATATTTTTAACATCTTAATTCATGAACCAGTTAGAGTGCATCCTACGGCCATGATGAAAAGTATGTTGGTATAAAAAACCAAAAAATATTTAAAAAAATCGAAGTAGGCCGACTTGTCTGAAAATGGGGAGTCTGCCATTCCTCTTAATTCTAAACATTTTTTCTTAATACCTTTTTTTGTTATCTCTTCTAATAAAGGTACTTTACTCTTGGCCAGTTTTTAAAAATCGATTTTAAAAACATCCTGTATATTAATGAATTTGATTGATTTTCTCAAAATCTTGGTTTGAGAACAAAATATTAACATTTAACTCGATTTTTTTTGTCATTTACACCTTATGTGAACTCAATCCGCGGACACACTGTATACAGGGTGATTCAAATTAAGTGCGCACCATTGCTATCTTTGTTATTATTAATTTTACAAAGTAGGTTAAATTAGCAAACTAGTAGTGTTTTTGGCGCTGATTAATATGCAATTAATAAAAAAACAATCGAGTAACGAGTTTGCGACAAAATTAAAAACTTTTAGTTTTTTTAATGGAATACCCTGTATATATTTCAAAAACTTGAAATAAAAATTAATTTGTGATATAAAAGTTTTAATACACTATTGTCTTAAAATGAATATTAAAGAAGTTAGGGGGGATTTTAGTTTACCTATATCAACAATACACTGTACTTACGAAAAATTTATAGTAGGCTGCTACTAAAAACCAAAACAATAACTTAAACATCAGAACTGTCAAAATCAATTTGTCGTACGTTTGGTTGTCGAAAGTAATTAGTGTTGTTTATTTATTTCTTATTGTTTTGTTACTGTTTCTGGTTATCAGACTTAAAACAAGCCTGCAATGAATTTTTACAGTAGAATAATGTATGTATTTATCTATAAACTGAAACTTGCGATAACTTCTTTAGTATTCATTTTAAGACAATAGTGTATTAAGACTTTTATATCATAAATCCATTTTTATTTCAAGTTTTTGAAAAATATACAGGGTGTTTCATTTAAAAAAAGATATACTTTTTAATTTTGTCGCCAACGAGTTATTCGTTTGTTTTTTTATTAATTGCATATTAATCAGCACCGAAAACACTACTAGTTTGTTAATTTAATCTACTTTGTAAGATGAATAATAACAAAGATAGCAATGGTGCGCACTTAATTTGAATCACCCTGTATACATACACAACTATGAAACATCATTTAATGTACATAATATTCTGTTTGAATTATTATGCGAATAACTGTTTTAAAGCATCTTTTTAATCCATTGCTTAATTCATTTCACGTATTTTTAAAAATTACAATGATTTTGAAGTGTGTGAAGTAAATTAGTAACCTTGAGAAATCACCAAAAGAACAGAACAATAGAATACTATTTCTTGTTGAATTTCTTTATTGAATATGGATGTTAGTAAAACTGATCTTTCATTACTATTTGCAAAAGATACCTACATAAATTGCTGTTAATAAAATATTTTCACCACTGATCAGATTTTTACTATTTGTCAAAATTCTAAAGAAATGTTGAAAATTCAACATACACATCCACCCACCACATATAGATTTCAAAAAAGCAGAAGATGGTATACTGGGCTTTGACAAAAAAAGGGTTAAATATTTAAAGGAAGTACAGTACGATCAACAAGTTGATAAGTCTGAATATACACACCTCAAAAAAATTAGTAGACCATTAAAAATCAAGAAAATAGTACATTTTAATAGCATAAAAGCATATTAGTAACTAATTAAAATACTATAGGGTTATCTTAATCAAAATACAGCAATAACGTAACAAATTAACACGCTTTTAACTTCGGAAGACAACAATGTTCAGTGTTTTACAAAAACTTAATTACAATAACATCGCAATAAATGTTTTATTATGTGTTCTGAAAAGCAACTAATAACGGGTGTGGCCTCTATGAGCTAAGAGGTGTTCAATAGGGTTTAAGTAGGGGCTAACAGCAGGCAGGTCCATGACGAATTCTTTGTTCTTTGAGGAAGTTTTTGGTTACAGCATTATCCTGCTGGAATAGGAATCCAGCATCCATACCTACGGCAACAGGCGCCACATGGTGTGCAATAATCTTATTTAAGTACCTTACAGCATTTAACCTTCCCTGAACAGCCACAAGGTTAGTCCTGTTGTTTAGACTAATTCCTGCCTTGACCATGACGAATCCATCTCCATGCTTGTTGGTCTCCTGGACAACCTTTTCGGAATAATGCTCCCCACGACGAGTGCACACCCTAACTGACCATCATAACACATAAGACGAAACCTCGACTCATCAGAGAAGAGGAGAAATAACCACTGGTGCATATCCCAATTCACATGGTCTAAAGTGAATGTTAGTCGAGCTCTTTTGTACTGCTGAGTGAAACACGGCTTGCAAACTAGCTTCTTGGATATCACACGATATTACCACAACCTCTATAACTTGCAGTTTGATCAGAAACTTGGGTTTCAGTTTATTTTCAAGATTTCTCGCAATTGAAATACGCCTACATAAGGCACAATTGACAACATAACGGGCAAAGGGTTGTTTTCTGTTTCCAAACTTGGCCAGCTCATTTACATGGATTTCCAGACTCCTGATACCTATGTCACAACCTCAAAACAGGAAAATGGCAACGTAACAAAAACTTTTATCATCTTCTACCAAAGCAATTGCTCTTGCAATTTCAACTTCGTTAAGGTGTCTCATTTTTGACGTAAGTATGACCTTATTATGACAGCTACATTCAGGTGTCATAATTTGTGCAGGAATTATTAAGCTAAAACGCATGCTTGATTATGTAAATATTGTAAATATCTACAATATAGATTTGAAATGTATATCTCTTTGAATAATATAGACACTTTTAATAGTGGTCCGCTATTTTTTTTTTTAGCAGTGCACGTGGGTATTTAAATAGACTGTTTTTCAGATAAGAGTGATTGTTATTTCCAACATCTATGTTGAATTTTCAAGAAGAAATTTGGAAAGTCTGAAGCAGCTCTAAATTCCATCTAAATTAAGAAAACTCACAAGTAGAAGGAACTATAAGCAAGTAAAATAGGAAAACAGATGTCAGAAGAGTTTGAAATAAAAAAAGGTGTAAAAATTATAACAAACATTATACTGAATTCTGGAGGTATGTACAATATATGATCAATAGCTTCAAGTTACAAAGTATACATTGGCAAAATGGCGCTAATCGGAAGAAACAAAACAGCAATATACGACACAGTCACACAATTAAATAGTAATTCATTACATCTATGCTTTCAAGTAAGTGAAGGAAGGAGCAAATACCTACACGTTAACAATGTGTAGACCAACACATCACAAGGTTGTCCGGTATCCCGATTTAGGAGAGATTTTCTCGATTTTCCTGGCAAAAACTTGACTCGCGATTAAAGTCAGTCAGGATTGGTAAAACCCCCAATTTCACTGAAAGTACACAATATTTCCAGTAACTCAGTTTCTGCTTTTTACTTTCCATTGTTTTTAGTTAATACATTGACTCACTCAATTAAAAGGCAACATTGTAAAGGTAACTCAACTAAAATGCTGCTTTAGAGAGACTTTTTAGCCTCTTGCGAACCTCTTGGAGAGCTGAGAAAAAGTGTTTGTCAATGGCAACATTAGAAGCTGAACTAATGGTGAAGACCAACTATTCGTTTAAGTGCTTAGGGTTTGTAATTTTCTCGACACAGAAGAAGAGAAGAAACTGTTGAAGAGGTAGAAATTCGAGCGACATAATTTTTTATTACATTTCTGCCTATTTGCCCTTTTAAAAATGTTTGTAATGAAAGTTTGAATTTGTGTTATCTTAATAGGTAAATTATCAAGTACAATAACGTTAGCTTAATGATTGCGAATGCGGACATTGAGGCTTATACCTTCAGATAGCAACTGAACATCATAAAATGATAATTAGAGGAAATGCCATCTTAAGTTACAGGTAGGTACCTATTGTTTACCCTTTCAAAACCCTGATTTTGTTCAGAGAAAAGTTAGCAACTCTGGATTGCATAGATATCGCCTTATAGTAGCATAACTGGTATAAATAATGCATTTATTGGTACAATAACCACTTTACACATGCAGTTGCACTATATTCTCGTCTTAAAATTCATTTTACGAGTGACTATGAAAAAGACTAGGTAATCTAGGTGCCGAAACTATCGTTTCAGCAAATTAACTGTTGCAAAATAGCGCAATATGTAATAAATGAAAACTGTTATACGAATAAAGTAAGTAAAGTGAACCGTCGTAAAGCAGGGTAGGTCTCGTATATATTATATTTTACTAAAATTCAAAGATTGTGAGAATTGAACACAATGAAGGATGTGCTGTAAAACTAAAAATAGCCTAGGGTGTCAACGAATTTATTAGACAAGTCATATCTTCTAGAGTATTAGGTGTATTAAAATGAGATTTGGTACAGGTAAATAGTATAGGGAGAGGAGAATTTTCGTGTATTTTTCACTTTTTGGTCACTTCCGGTTTCACCGGAAATGGCTCCGATTTCGAATTTTTAAATGGAACACCCTGTATATTTTTGCATATTTGGATTTCAGAGACAATTTTGGATCAGAATGTGACATTTTAAAAAGTTTTTAAGCCTACTTGATTTTTTTAGAGCCAGTTTTAATATGGCATCTAGGTGGCCATAATCAGACGCAAACTAATCTAAAGACCTCAGGTGATGTCAGAAAATTACAATCGCAAAGTTTGAGTGATTAGTATGATAGATAGGAATAAGACAAGTTGGCAAAAGCACGTTTTCTTGTCTAACTATTTTTGTTCAAATGGCGACCCTTTTTTGACAAGCACTTTCCGAAAAGAGAATTTCTTGGCGAATCTAACGATACTAATTTATTTGCGATTGGATTAAAAATAAGCTCATAAGTTAAATATTTCTAAGCAAAATACTAGATAATAATTTATTTACTTTTGTCAAGTGTGCCATGGATAAGTTTTTAAAATGTCACATGCTGATCCAAAATTGTCTCAGAAATCCAAATATGCAAAAATATACAGGGTGTTCTATTTAAAAATTCGAAACGGAAGCCATTTCCGGTGAAACCGGAAGTGACCAGAAAGTGAAAAATATGCGAAAACTTTCCTCTCCCTATACCATTTACCTATACCAAATATCATTTTGATACACCTAATACTCTAGAAGTTATGACTTGTCTAGTAAATTCGTTGACACCCGGTATAACACACCAAATACCTACAAACAATAGACTTGAAGAGTAGAGAAGACTAATAAGGATAGAAAGGCATGGATAGATAAAGAACATAGAAAGTTATAATAAAAGAGACAGAAGAATGGCTAATCTACTTAAATAAGTAGGTACCTAGTTAATATCTTCATAGGAAGACTATAATCCTCGAAAATTACCAAGTTCTGAAGAACAAATAAAGTAGAGTAATTTTTAGAAAATTCTTAATTTAAAAAATTCTAGATACAACGAGATTATGTAGTAGATCACATGTTATTGTATATTTTATGAGACAGTAACGTAAAAATATTTTAAACATTGTAAAATATATTGATATTTACTGAACAGCATACATCAAACCCACGTTTGTTTTTTAATGTTGTTACATCGTTTTTAAATAAATAAAACTATATACAATTTATGTTCTCATGGTGACCGTCTCCAACTTAGGCAATTAATTTTTTCCATAGGTACTACATTCGCGTAACGGAAAAGTAGAGTATGCAACCCAAATGACACATAAAGCTGGCTGTATGTGTGTTTTAATAATGATCACTAAAGAATTATATACAGTGTGTCCGCGGATTGAGTTGACATAAGGTGTAAATAATAAAAAATATTCGAATTAGAAGCTGATATTCTAGGATTCGCTCCTGCTTGTTCTCAAACCAAGATTTTGTGAAAATCTATCAAAGTAATTAATATACAAGGTGTAGGATTATAGTCTTCCTATGAAGATATTAACTAGGTACCTACTTATTTAAGTAGATTAGTCATTCTTCTGTCTCTTTTATTATAACTTTCTATGTTCTTTATCTGTCCATGCCTTTCTATCCTTATTGGTCTTCTCTACTCTTCAAGTCTATTGTTTGTAGGTATTTGGTGTGTTATATAGGCTATTTTTAGTTTTACAACACATCCTTCATTGTGTTCACTTCTCATAATCTTTGAATTTTAATAAAATATAATATATACGAGACCTACCCTGCTTTACAACGGTTCACTTTACTTACTTTATTCGTATAACAGTTTTCATTTATTACATTGTGCTATTTTCCAACAGTTAATTTGCTGAAACGATAGTTTCGGCACCTAGATTACTACTTCTCCACGGTGCGGCAGGCCGTGTAGGCCTTGAACCTCCCAACGGGGTTTCTAAACTTCACTTTTTGCGAGACGCGGTAGTCACCCGCGCTCAACCCTCCTGGTAGCATGCCCTGGAGGGGTTCGTCTCCTCTTCTTAGTTGTCATAACTGCTGGTGCAGTTGTGGGCGTGTGATTTCTGGTTATTCCTTATTCCCTCTCTAGTTTTTTGGCTTCTTCTACAATATTTTTCCACTCTTTCCGGTTCTTTGCTTTCTTCCTCCATCTTGTGACCTCTAACATTTCCAGATCTTGTTGCACTTCTTCTAACCACCTGAGTCTTGGTCTTCCCCTGCTTCTTTTGCCTTCTGGGTTTTTTCTAGAATCTTCTTAACTCCTCTGGAGGGTATCATACGTTCTACGTGTCCAAGCCAACTTATCCGTTTACTTCTAATCTCGGCAGATATACTTGCTTCCCCGTATCGTGCTTTCAGTTCCAAGTTTGTTAGTATACGCCATTCATCGTTCTCCTTCACTGGTCCGTATATTTTCCTTAGGATCTTCCTTTCCCACGTGTCTAGCCTTTTCATCTCTTTTCTTGTTATGCACCAGGTTTCCGCCGCGTATGTCACTACGGGTTTAATAACTGTTTTGTATATTTTCACTTTATTTTTCACTGACAATACACCAGATCTTAGTATGTCTCTTAGCCCGAAATAGCATTTATTAGGTACCCGCTACAATTCGCACATTCACCTCTTCCCCTATTTCACTCTCCTCGTTAATTATTGAACCTAGGTATTTACATTTGTTGGTTCTCTCATATCTTTTTTGATTTATTACGATATCTGAAACATTGTCGTATCTACTTTTCTCTCTTGCGGTTATCATATACTTTGTTTTCATCGTGTTTATTTGTAGTCCCTGTGTGGCAGCCACTTCTTCGAGGTGGGACCCTATTTCTTTCAGATCCTGCGTTGTTCTGCTTATAATGTCGATATCATCGGCATATGCCAATATTGTGCATTGTCTATATTGTACCTATAACGTGCCTCCAGGATTCACAGGTACCCTTTGTATTACCCTTTCCAAAGCAAAGTTAAATAGTGTAATTGACATCGCATCTCCTTGTCTTAACCATGGAGGTTAGAGAGGAGGAGATGGAACGAATTGCGCCGATGTCATATTGAAATGGCACGATTTTGTGTTGTCTAGTTCTTAGTGACCAAATTCCCCACTAGCGGCGCAAGTGTTGCAGTCTGGGCTTGTTTTTGCCGCGAATGCAATGGGAACAGGTGCAATTTTGATTAATTCATAGAGGAAACGCTAAAATTTGTCAGCTAAACGTTTATATTTACCATTCATATTTATCATAAGCCCAGTTTTATGCATTATGAATATTGCTAACTTGTTTAATTCTTGTAAACAGAGTTTCCTGATAATATACAAACTGATTAAAAAAGAGCTGCATCTAGTTGCCTTTGAATTTTTCCATGTTAGTTTTTATGTGCTGGTATATTTTTTGTAGTTCTCAAATTAGCCAGAATTGTGAATCTGTTTAAGTATTGACAGCTCTGGTTAGTTTGAGGACAATAAAGAATATAGCGTTACCTACAAATTCACATGCAAAGGAATTCGAAAGGCAGCTAGCTACATGTAACTCTTTTTAAACCACTCTGTACTAGGGATGTTCCGAATACTCGTATTCGTATTCGCGAGTATTCGCTATATTTTCAATATTTGTATTCGTAATCGTATTCGCCAAAATTAACACAAATTTATACGAGTATTTGACATTAAAATTATAGAAATATAGATAAGAATTTAAAAAAAAATATAAAACAGGTATTCATACATTAAATAAAACATGTTTTAATATATTAATCATTTTATAACATTAAATAAAAAACAAAACTATTTTCCACACTATTTCTAAAATTTGCAGCGCCTACAAAAACGATGTTGA
This sequence comes from Agriotes lineatus, assembly GCA_940337035.1. Classification (NCBI taxonomy): domain Eukaryota; kingdom Metazoa; phylum Arthropoda; class Insecta; order Coleoptera; family Elateridae; genus Agriotes; species Agriotes lineatus. The sequence goes on from OW679202.1 coordinate 64,688,167, forward strand.
TGTTGATATTAGTCACTCAAGGTTGTATATTCGGAACATCCCTACTCTGTACATATTAATGCATTGCATTCAAGGAATTAATTTATTTTATGTAATTTCAGTTATGAAGGTCTCGTTTGATGAGTACAACTCAGAATTATGTACAAAATGTGTAAGATTCTGATTCACATATAATCATTTTTGTCACAGGTGCTGAACTTCTAATCAAATTTCACCAGGTTAACAGTTAAAATTATGTGAATGCATTTTTGAGAATAGTGGATACGTTGTAGCTAGCAACACTATTAAAGTAATTTAATTTGTGCTACTATTATATAATAGAAAATAAATGTACATACATATACGTTACAATGCATTTATAAAAACTTGTTACACAGAGTACCTATAGATAAAAGTTACACATTAAAATTGCAAACGTTTAAATATCTCAGGTATTCTCGCATTGTCTCGTCAGTAAACCAATTTACAGAATTTGGTCTATTTAGTATCTTAATCGTTTTACTTTTGAAGGAAGCTAGATATGCTTCTTGTAGCAAATTTGTAAATTTTAATTTATCAAATTTTACATCAAGAACCAAAACTTTATAACAAAATCCCAATTTACTTAACTCATATATTTATAGAATTTATTTAGTCCCACTTCTATTATTGGTTTAACTGTTACAGTTTTTTTGTTTGAGTATAGCTCTTTTTAAAAATAGGTATAATTTCTCCACGATTGTAGTCTGCTAAATGAATATTAGGTCTGCGGTATGTACCAAAGTACTAAGATTGGTTACAATATTGTCGATACAATTTTTACTTCTTGTAGGACCCCTCAGTGTGATGTGCATATTATACGATAAAAGCAGGTCATTAAATTTGTTGTAGGAACTATCTGGCTTGTTAAAATTAATATTGAAACCTCTTAGAACCACGATGTCTTTATTTTTTGACCAAAGCATTTTTAGTGTTGTCGAAAACTTCTGTAGGAAAGTCTCATATGCTACCCCTCATGCAAAATTTTAATATTGGAAAACTAGGGTTTTCCAATCCATTTTTCCTATTCCACGCTTTCATACTTCCATTACCAGTTTTGCAACACGGCACAAAACAATTGAACGACATTACAACACGTTTGATAACCGTAATACAGAGAAAATGTTAAATTTAAACGTAGTAAACACGGTAAGCATACGATTTTCAGCCACAAGTGGAACACTCACGCCGCGGTGACGTATAGCTGTACTAGAGAACTTACGACACGAAAAGCGGCCACTTTTGCAACAAATCGTTCCATCTTCTCCTCTCTAACCTCCATGGTCTTAACCCACTGTCAATACCGAAATTACCCGACAGATGTCCTTGTATCCTGACCTTGGCTTTGGTTTCTGTAAGGCACATTTTTACTAGTCTTATAAGTTTCCTCGGTACTTTTAGCTCGTCTAGCCCGGTATATAGTTCTTTCCTGATTATTGTGTCATATGCTTTCTGAAAATCTATGAATAGGTGGTGGAGTTCGATCTTGTACTCCCTGAACTTTTCCATTATTTGCCTGATTGTAAATATCTGGTCTGTGGTTGCTCTGTCTTTACTAATGCCACACTGGTAGTCTCCCACTGTCTTTTCCATCCACATGTTTAGTTCTTTCCCTATTAATTTGCTTAGTACTTTATAGCCCACACTAAGTAGCGCTATTCCTCTGTAATTTCCACAGGTCGCTCTATCTCCGCTTTTATGAATTGGACATATGATTGCTACATTCCATTCCTTGGGCATTGTTTCTTCCTCCCATATTTTTTGTATTAGTTTATGCATTTCGCCTGCATCTTGGATACTAGGACCAGTTTCTGTCCTGGCCCCAAATCTCAGTCAACTGCCAGGGTTCGTCTCGGATACTAGTACAGTCTACCGGTTTGACACCTCTAACGACAGCTCGAGTAACTACCTCACCTCGGATACTAGGCAGGATTGCTCCTATAGCCCGACACCTCAAACGGCTGCCCCGCGTTTACCAAGTTGATCCGTCTCTTTTGCTCAACGAGCTTCAAGAAGGCATAAGTAAGGTCTCAAGAGTCTGAACAAACTTAAGGCGACGCCCCGCTAAAACCGTCGTTCGAAAGCAATAACACGGCCTTTCAGTTGCTAGCCCAAAGCTCGCGGCAAACACCGCTGTTTAAAATCAGCGCACGGCTCTACAAGCGTTAGTACCACAAACACCAATTTCGCCGGCTCCAGGATTTGCTGCGAATTGCAAATTACCCGCCGAAGCCCACCCAAGCGGCTCATGTTTAACTTACCTCGCAAGAGCCCGTGCCCCGAATCAGAGTTGCTAATTTAAGCATGATTTAAGTGTACAGATCAGATTATCAGCATCATATTTTAGGTTGCATTTGGAAATGACATGACCTAGAAGGCTGCAATTCATCAACTTATTTTAAAATACATTACAATTTCCAAGTAAGATATTAAATACGGACATTTATGGCTTTTTATGTTTTTTTGTAAAAAACTCCAAGATGTATTTTTTTGTCGGGAAAAAAAATACGTACATTTCAAATTTAGAAGAAATAACTGCAAAATAACAGACTTTGTGGAGATCCTCCATATGGTTTATAAATGTAACCCAAAATATATTTTTGAAAAATTTAAACTTGCCGCCGAGTTGTCCTACAATTGGATTGGTCGTCGGAGTTTCGAAAGCGTTGGACATAGTTTTGAGTTTTGTAAATAGATGGCTATGGAATAGATCTCAGGCAACAACTTCACTGTTTAGTTTCGAGTATTTTATCCGTGTTATCCAACTACTCATGCATTAACCACGGCTTAGGTATGTGCATACGCACTTTGAAGGATTTTTGAAAATCTTGCCCTGAACTGGCTTCGAACTCGCTACCTAGCTAACGCTCTTCGAGGTATTTCTTTCTCTATCGCTCGCACACGCAAATCTCGTTTTTGTTTTTCTAAAATGGTGAAAATATTGAGATAAATGAAAGCAGAAAGAATCATGTCAAATGAAGTGATTTTGGCTAGTAGATTTCTGGCTTTTTTAGTAGTTTTTGCATCAACGTTTTTGTCGTATCCAAGAGTATGTTGAAGTCCTATCAAATTAATATATCGTTTGGAAAACGCGGAAAACCAATACGGTACTCTGTTTACATACACTGGCGCTGATTTGCGCCTCCTGACAACGAGCACTGCAACGCAGTGAAACCAAAGCACGGCCTCCTGGATTAGTGCAAGACTGACGTCTCTAAGCGGCCCGCCACATATCTATAATTTTTGTGACTCTGAGGCCAACGTACTTTGGCGCCATCTGTTGGGTTTTTGATAAATTATCTGTAACGTAGCCACGACTTCCTAGATATTAATTCAGGAGGCCGTGGACGTATGCAACCAAGGGCACAAGCGCAACGTACTGTAGCGCCTCTACCAAACTATAAAAAACGCCCTGAACTAAAAATGCGGCGGGCCGCTTCGAGACGTCAACCTCGCATTGATCCAGGAGGCCGTGAACCAAAGACTGGTACAATCAGTTCTCTATATTATACTAATGATTTAACCGCTAGATGGCAATACGATTACAACTCTCTGATTATAATATAACAGCTATGTCATAAAACAAAAATGTAAGTTTGTGATTTCGCATATTAGACATTCTGTTTGTATTGGATTACTTTTTCTAGAAAGGGAGGGGGGTGCTCTACCCCTGTCCCAAAAATTTAAATTAAAATGTAGTAGTAGTAGATTGTGGTGGATTTTTATGGTATATGTTTACTCCATCTTGTTCTGTGCTCCATTTGTTATAGCATAGCAAGCTCTGCATGTACATTTTTTATCGACATAAGTGACATTTAATAATAAATGCTCTTTGCTAATATACTTTTTATTGTGGCTGTAGGAAGCACTCTAACTGGTTCATAAACTAATTTTTTTTCTCTCTTTTCCAGCTTTCATCTTTGAAGTTCAAGGAGACGCTCAATCAAGGACCCAGACTTGTGTGACCAGTCTCAGTGCATGTATAGTGTTGTGTTATTTATTGTTATTATTATTTATTTTAATTGTTACCTTTTGTTATGAATTATTGTTATTAGTTTTTAAGGATTGTTGAAAAGATCCAGGAGGTTTTGTAGCTAAATATAATCCTGTTACTTTTATTTGGGGTTATATTAGTTTTCCTACCTGGCTTTTTTTGGAGGGGGGGAGAAGTAATGTAACGGATCATAGTTGCCATATCCATATTGTGTAGGCAACGATCCGAAAACAGAGTTAAAACAAGTTTATTATATTGGTTCCACAAAGCGAGACGCGTTTTATTTCAACCTTATAAATAAACATATTTATGTAAGGTATAACGCCACAAAGGCTTTACTTTTACAGTAGACTTGCATTATTTAGAGAAGAGCATGTCACGTGATCGGGACAGTCTACTAAAACCCATTTGGACAAGTCAAGCATAGGTTTCTTTGGGGACAAACAACAAATACAGTGCCACGTCTGATGATGAAATAATCATAGAGTGGTCCGAACTCCCCTAAGTCAGCAAGCTACCCGTCTAAACGCGTTTTAGTAGACTGCCCCGGTCACGTGACATGTTCTTCTCTAATTAATACAAGTCTACCTATATAAAGGTTCCGGGTGGTGTAGCTTGAACAAGCGTCCACGTTCGATCAGCAGAGTTAAGCAACGCTCTTTCTGCTCAGAACTTGGATGGGAGTTCCACGGCTGCATCTCTCGGCGCCTCGTGATACGGCTGTCACGGAAATAGTTGGTCCCGGCGGTCATAACAACATCATGACAGTCGTTAGTGGGCGTTGAAAGTCCCCATAAATGCACAGCGACGCCTATAATTGGCCTAACGGCTGTTGGCTGAGTGCGATATAAATAAAATACAGCAGAACCATTGTAGCTTTTGCAGGCGGCAACAAACAGAACTAATATTAGAATCTAGTCATTTCTAAGCTTCATATTGGTAGCAATTTTTGACATCTATCAAACTGACATCAACTTGTTAATCTGATTTAGATAAAATTACAGGCTCTCCCTCCACAGACAGGATACATCAGTGGCTTATTAAAAATAATTTAAGTAATTATGCTAAATAATAGATTTGCACAATAAAGTAACAAATACCGGTGTATTAACAGTGAATTCTCTGTGATGCGATGCTTAAAACTAAATTCTTCGAATAATGGTAATATTTATCCTCAAACATAAAATTTATAAAATTTTATCAGAACTAAATCTAATGCAGGTTTCTTTTCCATAAATTCTTTTTCACATTTAATTGACTGAGTGCATCGTGATCTCCATTCAACCACAGAGAATGTTTAAAAAAAGTCACTCCTCAGTTTTTCTACATCTTTTATAATAAAATGCACAGTGTGCTGGGCAACATATTGCTTTAAGGAGGCCCAAACAAGCTCACTTGGTTTTAAATCAGGGTGGTACAGCGGCATTTTTAATACACGGTACACTTTATCTTCCAACATTTAGTTTATGAATTTTTATTAGGTTATATACATCCGGCTGTAGTATAGTGTCCAGAAAAGGTATATTTTTTCTCTCAAGACAGTTTTTCATATTCTCTTTTCTGCAAAAACGTTGTGGTATGGGGTATTATCGATCACTACAACACTTCGAGGTGGCAAATTCGAGATGAGTTCTCTTCTAGCCATTCCTTATAAATTAAAATTCATTTGACTGTGATAATCACCGGTCTTATTGACGACTTATAGATTAGACTAGCAATATTTACAAATCCCTCTTCTCCCCCTACATGGACAATTATGCGTCTTGGCCCTTTTGAAACTGGTTTATGCAATCCATCTGTGGTCTCGTCATTCCAAGATTTATTATTGATATTCGTTGAATATGCTTCATTCATGTAGATGGGACGTCTTTCTTCCGGGTACCTACTGCTTAATATTTCTTAAAAAATTCGATATTAATCAGCAAATTTCATGTTTTTCCTGTTGAATCTTTCGATTGGTTTTAGTTGTCCTACATGGAAATCCTATATTGTTGATTTTTTACGTAAACTTACAGTACAACCAGTGTAATCAAATGAATCCTGGAATTTATTTAAAATGTCTTTTATGGTAGGTACTAAACTTTCATTTGGTTATACCATATATTTTAAATATATGGGTTATACAAGCTGCCCATTTTAACATGTAATAACTAGGTAGGCAACATATTTAACAGCTCACAACTTTCACAGAAAACTCTTAATTTTAAAAATAATTTTGGACAATGGGTGGTTTCACTCCGAATCCCTAGACTTTGTCCATAACAAATAAACAAACAAAAATTAATAGTTGTGAAAATCATGAAAGTGTTAAATGTGTTGCCTACCTATTTATTACATTATAATCATTAAGATTGGTCTGCGTATTAAGTGTTTTTCATTTTCTTATTTGGACAGGAAAAGGTAGCTGCCGCCTCATTCGCTATTTCTTTTTATTCTTTTGACATATTGGGTGGGCCAATGAAGACTGGCTGATGTAAAATGTGAATAACTTTTTCAATTATTAAGTTCTGTCAAATTTTATTATTTTAAAGAAAATATAATTCATGGAAATGTCTTACAACTATGTATGAAATATTACATCTCTCACATGCCCCCATTCTCTTGCTGACATATTCTTGCTCTAGTTAAAGCATTTTCCATTACTGAACGCAAGGTTTTTGGCCCCAAATTTCTTATATTGGCATGAATGTCCAACTTAAGTTGTTGAACATAAACTAGCCCCTTCAAATAACCCCACAAGAAGAAGTCAGGGGCTGTCAGATGTGCATGGGGAGCCATCAAGCAAAATAAAAATTTCTTGATATAAGTCTTTCACCAACAAGTTCACGCTCTGGTTGTGTGCACAGTAGCTTCATCGTGCTGGAACCATAGACGCTGTTCTGGAGATGCCCAATTGGGTAGAACTCCGACAAGTAGAGACAGATGCATCTTCGTTCACATTCTGCCCAACAGCTTCCACAGCTGCTTGACTGTGCATAGGCTGATGAGCATTTGTTCTTGGATGACCTGCCACTGAGCCTCGCTCCTCAAAACGAAAGACTAAGTTTCTGATCATGTTTAAACTTGGAGTTGTTCTAACATTAAAATGCTGACGATATTTTCGTTGAGATGGGACAAGAGATCGTTGGAAAGGAAAGTATATGTAAACAGAGTACCGTATTCGTTTTCCGCGTTTTCCAAATGATATATTAATTTGATAGAAGTTCTACATACTCTTGGATACGACAAAAACATTGATACAAAAACTACTAAAGAAGCCAGAGATTTACTAGCCAAAATCACTTCATTTGACATGATTCTTTCTGCTTTCATTTATCTCAATATGTTCACCATTTTAGAAAAACGAAAACGAGATTTGCGTGTGCGAGCGATAGAAAAGAAATGCCTCGACGAGCGTTAGCTAGGTAGCGAGTTCGAAGCCGGTTCAGGGCAAGATTTTTAAAAATCCTTCAAAGTGCGTATGCACATACCTAAGCCGTGGTTAATGCATGAGTAGTTGGATAACACGGATAAAATACTCGAAACTACTTTATTGTCAACAAAAACCGTGAGGTTGTTGCCTGAGATCTATTCCATAGCCATCTATTTACAAAACTCAAAACTATGTCCAACGCTTTCGAAACTCCGACGACCAATCCAATTGTAGGACAACTCGGCGGCAAGTTTAAATTTTTCAAAAATGTATTTTGGGTTACATTTATAAACTATATGGAGGATCTCCACAAAGTCTGTTAGTTGGCAGTTATTTCTTCTAAATTTGAAATGTACGTAATTTTTTTCCCGACAAAAAAGTACATCTTGGAGTTTTTTACAAAAAAACATAAAAAGCCATAAAAGTCCGTATTTAATATGTTACTTAGAAATTGTAATGTATTTTAAAATAAGTTGATGAATTGCAGCCTTCTAGGTCATGTCATTTCCAAATGCAACCTAAAATATGATGCTGATAATCTGATCTGTACACTTAAATCATGCTTAAATTAGCAACTCTGATTCGGGGCACGGGCTCTTGCGAGTGAATAGGTACATTCTATTGGTTGTCTTTGAAATTAGAAAATCTGGTGTGATACACTCACACAACTTCCTTTTACAGTGATCTTATAATTAGTCAAAAATTTCATTTTTAATTTCTAAGCATTTGTCAAAAATTTTCAAAAATTACAAATTCTATAAAAACGGTACAAAATAGAGAGTTAGGTGAAGAGACAAATTTTCTCTAAAATTTTAAGCTGAATTCTAAAATGTAATAATATACCGGGTGTTCTATTTAAAATAGGAGTTAATAAAAAAATAGGAAAAAAAACAAGAGATGCCCACTTTAGAAGTATTCAACTGGAAAATCACCTAGCTCACATCAATACACATTAAAAATGTAATAAAAACGTAAAGTTTGAAAAAAATCGTTAGAGCCGTTTTTGAAAAAATCGAAAAAACCTGAAAATCACAAGAGTAAACACCTACTCCCGGTTATGCGATTTCTTCAAAAGCTTGCTGTCTCATCTACATACTACACAAAACTTATATATAAAGTTTCAACGCCATATCTCGTTTCATTTTTGAGATATTCTGTTCACAGACAGACAGACACACAGCAGACCAATGAAAAAAAAATGTTTTTTTGGGATCAGGGGACTCTAAAATGTGAAGATCTGTTGAAAACTCAATTTCGAATTTTTGGGGTGAATCCAATACTTCCTTTATAGTAAAAGGAAGTTAAAAAGTAAAAAGCAAAAAGTTACAAATTTTTTAAAACATGCAGTCTTTGCTGGTCCATCTAGTATTTTGGATGGTTGGCAAATAAGTACCAGTAGCTCATGCTACACGTTCTTGAACCTTTGAAAGACTAATGATTGGTTCACGAGCCTCGCATTCCTCTTGCATAAATTGTAATACGGCACTTATAATTTCCAGGCTTTGTGCACCTAGAACGTTATTGTTTACTTTAGAGTTAAAGTCCATGTTTTAAAAAAAAATTGTAAAACAGCCGAGTAAAACACCAACTGGAAACAAATAACCCAAAAAACAAAACAAACACAATAACAGTGTAAGAGAAAATAACTTGAAGTTTTTGCACGCTTTGCAGATTTTGTACTAATTTTCAAAAAAATACTTGTCACCAATGTATGACGTTTGAAATAAACTGAAAGAGATTGTCAGACTTGTTTATAAAAAATACGATACATAAAACTTCCAAGCTATGGTATAAAGTAATCCAAAACATACACTACACATTGCAGTGTCAAAACAAATTTGACTAATTCCTGCAATCGCCGCTCCTGATTTCTTGAAAGTTATAACATATAACGAAACTTTATATATATGACATTTATTTCACTTAGCACAAGTACGCCAGTGATTTTGAAATGTATAGATACAAATACAGCATTAACGTATTACATTATGGTTATGTGTAGAGATGTGTAACATCCATTTTTTGTAAGTACTATCTTCTTCTGTAACACAGCATATGAATATGCTCGATCCTTGCGACTACAGCACCCTAGATAAAGAACACAGCACGCTTCTTTTTGTTTTTCAAATAGGTACGGATGTTGTTGATTACTACAACTTTTTATGAATGACACGTAAAACGTCAAACTAAAGCATTTATGTGGAATACAAAATGGTGTGCATTAAATTTTTTTTACATGAAGTTGTTATCTTGCAAGGAAGTACATTCATCTAATTCATAAAAAAAACATTTAAATTGCGAAGAACTCTTGCAAATTAAACGCATGATGCTGAAGTGCATCGTGTGTGACCATCGCCTATCGCAATTTTTTATTAATTATCAATGCAGGCGACGCGTGTCACGAAACAACCTTTGAAAATTTCTATAAAAATTAACACAAAAAAACTTGATTAATGGAAAATACAAGATGTCTTAATGTCAGTATGACATATAACGACTTGACAATGTAAATGTTGGCACCTTTGCTTCAGGGTTGGCAGCGCAATTAAGATAAATACATAGGTATACATTCTTTTCTTAAGAAAAAGATTGTAGGTACCTTACAGTCTTGGTTATGTTGGCACTATACGGAAGGCATATGTTTGTATCTATTTCACTGAAGTACGCAGGGAAATATCAAACAATTTTTTGTCAGAATTACTGGTATCTTTGATCTTATGTTAATTATTATTAAAATACTAATGCCGACAGCATTGAATTTGGTAATTTGGAATGTATACTCTACTCTATTTGTTCGTTGTGCTGAATATAGGTACATTTTGTTACGGTGCATTCTACCAATCATTCCAACGATACATTTTTACTGCATGAATATCTGAATATAGATACATTTTGTTTCGATGCATTCTCCCAATCATTCCAACGATACATTTTTACTGCATGAATATCTGACTAACACCAGCATATGCACTACACAACATGACACTGCATGTTAGAATCAAATAGAACAGTTTAGTAATTTGAGAAAAAGTCAGTCAGATTTTTAATTTAGCATCTAAACAATCTTTTTTTTTTGTATTGTGTTGTGTCTGAACCATGTATTTCCTACCAGCAACTGATTCGTTATACAGCAGTTCAGCATCCTTTGCCCATTTTCGTTTACATCCCCTTCTAGACCGTGTATTCCCATTGTTTCGTGACCATGATCCAGATTGTTTCCGATGTGGGCATTCCAGTCCCCCATAATGATTACGTGTCGATTATCATTTTACATTTTCTCTTTGGATCTTTGCAGGTCTTCGTAGAATGATTCCTTAACCTGTACGTTGGCATATTCCGTGGGCGCATAAATTTGGATTATTCCAATCTTTTCTTGAAGTTGTAGGTTTATTGTCATGATTCTGAAGTTGATAGCTTCCAATTTGGTAACTTTTGTTTCCATCACTCTGCTGAGGAGCATTCCTACTCCTTTGTGGCAAAAAACAAATACAACAAGATCCAGCACATAAGCAGACAAAATGGTGGAATGAAGAAGTGAAGAATAAAATAACAACAAAAAAAGAAGCCTGCAAGAAATATATAGCAAATAAAACCGAACAAAATAAGAGAGAATACCTAGTAAAACGGAACAAAGCAAAATAAGCGGTAAAACAAGCAAAAGAAGACATCTGGGAAGAAGTTGGTAAAAAGATAGAAGATAACTATATAGAAAACCAAAAACAGTTTTGGAACATAGTAAAATGTCTAAAAGAAAATAGAGCACCAAAAGTGAGGAACATCAAAGATGAGGCAGGGAAATTACAAACAACAACGGATGAAATACTGAAAACATGGGAAGAATATTATGTAGCCAAATTTAAAGAGAAAGTACTAGAAGAACAGAGAGAAGAAGAACAACAGCCCCGGGAAGAAAACGATAACCAAGGTAACGAGGAAGATATAACAGAAGAAGAGATAAAAGAAGCCCTGAAGAAAACAAAAAACGGAAAGGCAGCCAGAGAAGACAATATAGTCCCAGAAATGTTAAAAAAAGGTGGACCGGTCATAATTAAATGGATGAAAGAGATATTACAACAAGCTTGGAATACTGAACAAATACCGAAAGACTGGAAAAAACATTATAATACCCATACATAAAAAGGGAGACACCACAAACAGAGACAACTACAGGGCTAAATACAATTTATTTTGCTTAATTTAAAAAATGACGGTTTAATCTAAGTAGGTAGATCTCCCTGAAATTTTATATAGGACCATAATTTCTCATTCTGAACAACTTTTCTTGATAACATTTTGCCGTATCATGAACAAAAAGAGAAATTTAGTTGAAAAGAAAATAGTTTTCGCTTCACTGTCAAGGCCGACTTGTTTTTCAAAAACTGAAAATATTCTTAAAATTCTCTTTAAGCCAAGCAGGACTTAATCCCACAATATTAAAATAAAATTCAAACATTTTTAGTCCAACGCACCTCTTGCAATATCAATCTTGGGACACACTGTATATACGGTAAGGGCTATAATCGAACAGCTACTAGAAAAGAAAAAAGATATTTACTTACTCTTCCTAAATCTAAAAGAGGCTTTCGACCTGATACCATGTAACTACATCTGGAAAGCGTTCCAAATGGAAAGGGGTATCAAACAAGGAGATAGCCTTAGCCCGCTCCTGTTCATGATATACATGGACTATATAAACAAAAGATGCAAAACAGAAACAAGAAACACTCATATAGGGTACCACAATCTAAACCCAGTGATGATGCAAGACCTAATATACGCAGACGATATATTACTCATAGCAAGAAATAAAAATCAACTGCAAACAAACATAAACATATGGAATAAATACCTAGAAGAAAATGGGATGACCATTAATAAAAAAAAACAAAGGTAATGCATGTCACAAAACAGGAAGACGAAGAAGATGTAGATATACTAATAAACGGGAAACCAATTCAAACAACACAAACATATGAATACCTTGGAGTGCTGATCAACAATGACGGAAGAATAGACCAAGAGCTAAAACATAGAATAAAGGAAATAGTATATATTACCAAATAAACAGCACATTAATAGCGCAAAAAGAAATCAGTATCAAAGTAAAATTGCACTTATATAGAACAATATCTACCTCTACACTGCTATATGCATCTGAGACATGGGTGACAACAGATAAACAAAAATAAAAAATAACAACGGCAGAAATGAGATACCTAAGGCGAGTAGTATGCAAAACAAGAAGAGACAGAGTACGCAACAGAAGTATACGAGACGAACTAGAACTTATACCACTTGTAGAGGAAATAAAGATAGAACAACTTTGTATGGGCATCTGGTCTGAATGAATGCAACCCGAAAATCTTTGAAATGAGACGTGATGGAAAGAGAGATAGAGAAAGACCCAGACAAAAGTGGGAAGACAACATCCAGGAATCAGCTAGAGTGAGAGGGCAGACCCTGACACAAATCCAAACCTTTGCGAGGAATAGAAAATCTTTCAAACAATAGTTCAAATCCCCGTTGTGCTCCGGTTTCGTTTAGTTAATGTTTAGTCTAAGTGGCGACTGCACCTACTGAAGTAATGCGAATGTGGTTCCAGGGGGTAATAGTAGAGGTTAGGTCTGTCGTAGAGAAGTCTTGCAGAGCACAGGCAGGAATTTCTATTTTAATTAAGAAACCACTTAATCGATATATTAAAAACTATGTATGCGTGTCTGAACGCATTTACTGCTTGCTATGTCATTATATGGCTAAATTACAAATGTTATCTGCGTATACGCACCCTCGAATAACACGGATCTAAAAACTAAAGAACAGTTCTTTAAGATCTACAAGAAACTATTGACAAAGTTGGTACAAATAAAGAATTGATCATTGCTGGGGATCTTAATGGCAAAGTAGGCAGGTGCAAAGAGGATGAAGTAGTAGGACAATTTGGTGAAGAGACCGTTAATAACTCTGGAGAATTACTTATTGACCTGTGTAAACAGAACGACCTAAACATTTTAAATGGTTTCTTTAATCATAAGAAAAAGCATAAATATACTGTAATAGCCTTGCTTGAATAAATGGGGTTTTAAATACAATATAAAATTTATAATTATTAGCATGGGATACTACACTTTATGAATTGTTAAGTTTCAGTTGAGAACTTGTCTGTCAAACTCAGGTCAAATTAAAAGGATGTAATATTTATTACCAAAAATAAATGGTTTATTGATCTTTCCTTATTTTATCTATTTGCAATGAATTAGGGGTTAGCTCCGGTGAACATCAAACAAATCTTAACTCATGGTGTTGGTTCATAAAATTAATAGGAAACTTTGTATGAAAAATAACTCGTATAACAGTTACTCTCGGGTACTAGGGCAAATACACAATTTCCATCTGACAATTATAGCCTCTAAATTTGACTGCCACAACAAAATGATCTGTGGTCGCAAGAAACAGCAAAAAATTGAATTTTAAAACACCAAAATGGCAAGTAAGCATCAAGTAAATAGGATTAATTCTGTGACGTGGCAACTGCTAACCTCGTTTTGTTTCTAGTGTGACGTCAAAACACAGGCGCGTTCGCTTTTTGTTCTGCATCCGGCAAAAACTAAAAATGTCGCGCAACTTGCACTTTTTAGACACGGACCTGGACAATTGGAACCTAGTGCTCACCTCGTAGACAGTCTGAACTTGAAGAACCCCGCGAATTATGGGGCTGCTGCAAGGGATTCCTGTGGAATCCTACCTTAATTGGAGATCTTTCGGACGCTGGATACACTTCCCAATGACGTCATGGGAATTACGCACTTGGAAAAAGATAGTTAGTTAAAATTTCTACACCCACGGACTCCTGAAGGTCCCCTCTACACGTAGCAAACACTACTTTTGCTGGGCGATGCTGCTTACTTATGGAAATGGGCCCTCGAAGTTACTCGCACTTGGACGAATCTTGCTGCTGGCTATACTGCTACACTTGGACCTCTTAAAACATGGCAAAATATACCCAAAGATGCCCTGCACACTGGTGAATAACTTTACACACAACTGTATTACAAAAGACTATTTATAATTTTATGCGATAAAATGTGGAGCTCAATCTGCCCCCAACACAAATTTTACAAGCTTGTTTTGGTAATCTATTTTGTAGCCTATTTTCATGCTCTTCTGCATCTTTCTTGTTTTCTTGATTCATTTGTAATATTATTTCCATAAGCTGACTTAAATTCATAACCTCCTTTGGGGTTTGGCCTTGTTGTTCTTCGACCTGATCTCCCTGATGTTGCTCTTCTGCTTGTTCTTCGGCTATTGTAATCATTTATTCTGCTTGCTGCTCTTCCTCCTTTCACTCTTCGGTTCTCCTGTACCTTTTTGGACGCTTATCGGCCATTTTAATTTTTTTATGCTAAACTTTATGTAAATCAGAGAGGTTCTATTCGCAGACAAATAAATACCCACACAAATAATGGTTTTTATAAATTTTGTACCTCGCAAATATGATGTGAATAAATTACCGTTGGTTGCTGACTCTGTTATTTGTTCAAACAATTAGGAAAATCGAGACTCACGTTATTGGCGCCAAATTGTACCTGTGCACTGTGCATTACATACATTTCCCTTGACTTTCCTTTTTCGACGTATTTGCCTGATGTTAATTCTGCCCTAACTTAGGCCTGGCGCTAGTTGCTCCAATATTGTTGCACAATCAGGTCTTTAAATTCCTCGTATGTGGTGTACTTACTCTTCATGGACATGTTGATGATCTGTAACTTTCTGCATTCAGATGGAATCGTCCTCATTACGTCGTCTAACTTAGACAGAAAAATCATGGGCAACTCTCCGTATTTCCCTTTGAATCTAGGAATCATTTCCGTACTCAAATTTTGGGTGGTTGTACTCGCAGGGCATCCATGTACTTCTTGCAGCTTTTCTTGAACTTCTTGCAGTTCCCGCGTTACTTTGTTTTCCACTATCGCAATGTAATTGGAGTTCCGGCTCTGCGCCTCTTGCGATGTGGGCCACCTTTCATCAGCCTTCTTTTCTAGATTTCCTAATTCCTGTCCTATTCTTTTTTGGTATCGATTTAAATAATCCTGAGCCTTAGCTTCTGCTTCCTTGATTTTGCTATCAATTTCTTCCTCTTTCCTTGTGAGCTTTTCGTCTACTATTATCCCCAATTTTTGTTGTAGCTCTGGTCTCATTTCGTTTTTTGTTGTTGTCTTGAATTCTTCTAATTTTTGTTGCAAATTCCCGATCTCAACTTGCAATTCTTTCCTATTATTTAACTGTATTCTGTCGAATTCTTTCTTTAGCCCTACAATTAATATTTCCGTGTGGTCACGTAACCTACTTTCTGTATTTATCAAATCATTCTGTATCATTTTATTCACATTATGTTTGATGGAACTAAGCTCAAATCCGTCAGTTACAAATTAAATTGCATTGGCCTTTCCGAACATTTATCATATCTGAAACTCTGAACGTAACCCTTCTGAAACCTTCCTTATCTCATGCTAACTTTTATTCCTCAAATTATTAGTTATTACTGCTCACATTAAGTGCATTTATTAATGTAAAGTAAATTCTGTGCTCATGTTGACCTTAATCATTTAGTTAATTCGGCAATCAGAATTGCTGTGGGCAGTAAACCATTACAATACATGGGAAAGACCTTCCATGAATCAAGTCTATCTTGGATTATTTTATTAGAAGACCTACAACACATATAAAACCTTACGATTGCGGCGTTAAATGCAGTGTTAATTGCGGAACTGACCACTTTATGCTAACGGCTAAATTTGTATGGTCTTACAAAGTTTTAAACAGAAGTACAGAGACTAGAGAAGAAGGAATAGTGAATTTGGAAAAAGAAACAAAAAGATTTAAATTACAATTACTACAAATTGATAGCATCAAGAACCTATCCCAAAAGAGATTAGAAACAGAATTAAACAAAAAAGAGAGAAGCAAAATCATCGAAACGGAACATGACAATATTAAAGAAAGCATTTTCGTAGCAGCAGTAGATGCACTAGGGGAAGACAAAATGATTAACAATAATAACAAACAACCATGGTTAACAGAAGAAGTACAAACACTAATTACAGAAAAAATGAAAGCATACAACAAGTAGCCAAGGAAGAGAAATGCAGAAAGTAGACAAGAATATAAAGATAAGAATAAACAACTAAGGAGAAAGATAAAAGAATAAATACTGGGAAATTAAATGTAATCAGATTAATTGATATATTGGCGGAAGTAGGTCTGCAGAAGTATGGAGAAGCATCAAACGAATGAAAACCAACAGCACAAACACATTCAACAAAGGTATAACTATAAGCAAATGGAAGAAACATTATGAAGAATTATTGGTAGAAAGCCGTAATGAATTTATGGAAAATGTACAACATAGTCAAGAAATAACAACTGCAGCTCCCATACAAATGACTATTGATGAAATAAAAAAATGCATTATGGTAATGAAAAATGGAATATCAACGGGGCTGGGAGATTCCCAGTTGAATTAATAAAGTATGAGGGAGAACTGCTGTTAAGAAAAATTCAACAATTATTTAAAGACTACTGGGAAAAATGTGAAATCCCTCACGAGAGGCAAACATCATATAGTCTCCATTTTTAAAAAAGGAAATAAACAGAACCCAAACGATTACAGAGGCCTAAGTGTCAATAGTACCTTGAGTAGGCTATTTGGAAAAGTCTTAACAAACATATTAAGAACAGAAATAACAGCAAAATAGGTGAAGAGCAAAGTGGTTTTACACCTGGCAGGTCATGTGTGGACAATCTGTTTATTATGCAGCAGATTTTAGAAAAGAAGATAGCAACAAGAGAAGAGGTACACTTGGCCTTCATTGATCTTGAGAAAGCCTACGATTCGGTTCAAAGATGTAAACTTTGGGAAGCACTATAATATTGGAATGTTAATAAACATACGATTGAAATGATTCAAGTGTTCTACGAAGATAATGTCTCATACATTAAAATTAACAGACAATTCTCTAGTCCAATATTACCCTTGAAAGGACTACGACAAGAATGCAGTGTTTCGCCGATACCCTTTAATATCTACCTAGAAGTAGTGTTACAAAACTGGAAAAAACATTGCGCTGGAATGGGAATCTACATTAACGAAGAACATCTATACACCTTAAGTTTTGCGGATGATCAAGTCATCTGTTATGGATGGATAAAAACAGATAGCCTCAAAGAATATTTCGATGGCAACCACCTGGAAAACGAAAACGAGGCAGGCCAAGACGGGTGTGGAATGAAGGAGTAAGACAGGCGATGGCAACTAGAGGATTACAAGAAGATCAAGCAGTAGATCGAGAGGTTTGGCAAAAGGGGATCGGGTAAACAACTCCAGTTGTAATATATGGTGTACTTATATATATGTTACATGTACTGTATGAACACTGTATATATTATCCCAAAATATACATGTATATAGTTTCTGACTGCAACTACTTAGTTAGAGGCGCAAACCTCTTTAATTTCTATACAAATAAAGTTATGACTCACACAGATACGGGACTTTTTACCAATTATTTAAAAATCGTTACAATATTTTTTTGGGCACCAAATTAACTGTGCTCAACTCAAAACCACAGACCTAAGAGATAGAGTAACAAGGTCAAGATATCACCATGACACACCTCACACAATGGTTGCTGCGCAAGCACAAAAGCCAAGCTCCAACTTTGTATCCCGCCCGAATCCAGGGCCAGTTGAGCATTGTACCGCCAGATGCAAGCGCATAAAACACCAGCCTCTACACAGCAAGGTAAATGAGGTTACAGATAATACATACATTAGGGTGGTTCACAAGACTAGGGCAAAAATTAAACTATGTTATCCCTGATAAGCACAAAAAGGGTGGTGGAATAATACTTACGTTAAAGTTAATGCTCAATGCAGCACTCAGAGCCCCCAGTTGCCTCATTCAGCCAATGCCTAGATGAGTTAATATCAATCGCTAATTAGGGGTTGCCGGTCAGCTTTCAGCAGAAGATGGCCGTGGGTTCGTTAGATGGGGGTATGGCGCCACCAATTTAAGAATAACAAAACAGTTCCTAACCCCCTAATTCAACGATTGATAGGTTCCGCTCCAGCTAAATTGGAACACTGTAAACTTAATAAAACGGCACAAAACTGAAGTTAAACAATTAAGTACAGGAAAGATAATTTCGCTTTATTCACTCGTAAAGCCGGGCACACACTTAAAATACATATATGTAAAAGTTTAGGGCCGATGTAAATGCATATAAATGCCCCAAGGATCCTTGTTTACAGAATGGGGTGGCCAATTAAAACACCATATCATAAAATAAGGGAAATTCCTGGAAGATCCCGAGGAGTGACGTTAATTTAAATTTGTGAATTATAAGCGGGCAATCGCCCCAGGAATTTCTATAGCGCCCTACATAAAACAATTAAATTCTCATATCGTAGCTAAAGTGAAAGCTACGGTGAGGTGAAGCCTCGTACTTTACAGATTAAAATTCGTGATACGAATGATGTGTCCAGACAATAAGAAATATCTCGCGCTGGTATATCACGCTAATCTATATTTAGAAGCAAATTACTGACGGCAGTCCTTTATCGATGGAAACACACACTCGCGTGCAGCAAGGTTCGCTTGCTGGCCACCGGAAGCACAGTTAGTAGAACAGCAATGGTTACCTTGAGCCGGACTTCCGTGGACTTGATGGCATAACCAGGGAGGTCGGTAGCTCGTCAGTTGAGCGCGCCGAGATAACGCTATCAAAGAGCGCACGAGGTGCGCATCGGGCCGCAAGCTGGGATATCTGGAGCTTAATTGGGGACCAAAACGTGCTGGGGACTAAATTATTGAAGCAAACTTTAGCGGGTAGTCGAAAAGGGGCTGAAAACGGTCGTACTCACACTAAATTCCCCAAATGTCTTGCTCGGAGTGTTTTGGCGTCAATAAAAATCTGCCCCAGGCAGTATCTCTAGATTTATACTTAGAGGAATGTCGAGACGCGCACAAATCCCTTAACGAAAGGGTAAGAAGTGTCTAGACATCAATAAACACCTTCTCCAAAATCGCGACATCGAACAGCACCAAAACCTCCAAGGATCTTCTTCGGTCGAACGCCGGGACAAGATGGATAATTTCCGCGTCGCGACCGTTCAACAAGGTGAGAGCGCAAAACCGATGCAACGGCGGCGTATCAGCTATGCGCTATGCCCGGAAGCAATTTAAAAATACGTCAAAAATACAGTAAAGCGAAAATTGACGGTAACAACTTTCAATTTTATTTGGTCTCACCCCCCCCCCATTTGGTGAAAATATAAAAAAAAGCGAGTTGCCCAAAATTTGAGCTATATCGACTATATAGAGGTGGCGCAGAAGTAATAAAATTACATGTAAAGTAGCGTAAAAGGCAAAAAATATATCATTTAATACAAGTAGCTGAAGCTCTAGATTGGAATGCAAAACGAATTCAGATGTTCTCAAATAAAACATACAAGAGGTACTTTGGATACAAAAAATATGTATTAGAAATCAAATGGTTTTACAGTGTTTTTTTTATTACAATCAGGGTATTGTCGCCGATGTTCCCACACAACTTGAAAAAGACATTGTTTTTGTTCTTCATCCTTTGTAATTGTTGAAGAACAAGCTTCAATGAGTGCCACGCTCCTCTCCGGATTGTCATTCACCACACGGAAATTTTTTACTATTTCAAGGCCATCGTGACAACTTTTTTGCAGTGTCCATTCGGGTTTCATTTGAAGGAATTCCATATCAATTCCCAAATGGCTGAAGAAAAAAGCAGTGTTCGTTGTCACGAAGTTCGCTGTTGTCGTACCATTTATAGGTTCTTGGAGATTTATGATATTTGCCCTCTTTGAGGGTTCGGCCTCTCCCCGATTCTCATGTAGAGCAATAACCATTCTCTCTTTTTCTTCAGCGGAAATACCCATATCAAAAAAAGCAAATGCTACAAGGTGATCGCTAAGATACTAAAGATGTTGTTTCCATTTTTCCAGTGCAATTTGAGACACAGTCAAAATTTTTTCTTCATTCTCTTCAAGTTGCTGTAGAAGTTTTAGGTCGTTTCTTGGTGCTTGTATAGGTAGAGGAGCACCAAACCAATTTTTTAAATATATCCGAATAATAAAAATACAAATGTCTCCAAGGGATTTTTCTTCCTGTAGTGTTAGCTTAAACTGTCCACGAAACATCCATAACTTGAGGCTGTATAGGATCTTAGCCATCCATCTAGCGTGATGCAGAGCTCCTGGAGAACGAAATCGTACACCACGGGGAAGGGTAACTCCAAGGAAAATAGTAACAAGCTCAAGCATTTCTCTGTAATCCTCACGCAGCTGGATTACCTGCAGAATAAAACGAAGGTGTTGACTTACTTAAGGATTCAATCAATCAAGCAATGGCCTTTATGTCCCTAACTGGGTCTTGGCCGAGCAGTTCTATCTTGCGCTAGTCTCCTCCAGTTGTTAATATTCAGTTTGGAAATATCATCCTTACTTTTATTTCCATGTCATTTTTGTCGTCGTTGAGTCAGTCCTGTCTGAGGCTGTTGATTTGTTCTTTTAAATGTTTTTTTTACAGGTAAGGATGTTCATCCACAGGGGTCGTTAGCCCCACGCCCAACCCTTTTAGTCGCCTTTTACGACAAGCAGGGATACTGTGAGTCTATTCTAACCCCAACCCACAGGGGAACTTAAGGATTAATTAATGCAAATTAGATAATAAAATAGCCATTAAAACATTACGTAACTTACCTCAAGTTGTTTCTCTGCAAACTCCATTACACCCTGAATTTCATCCTGGATGGCTGCACACATCTCATCATTTTGTACACCAGGCTCATATTTCGTATAATCAATCTTTGACCAAAATTGCTGAAACCGTTTGAATAAACGTACATCGGGTCCACAAGACAATCCAGTGCATTTTGTGAATACGGCAGCTAATACAATTTCTAACAGAGTTCTTCCCAACTTATTTTCAAGCATAAGACAGGCTCCATATTTTGTGCCAGTATTGCTTGCTGTCGTATCGAAGCACATTCCCCGAATCTGGTCAGAAACCCCCCATTTGTCCAGGAGTTCTGCAACTGCGTTCACCTGAGCTTTTCCAGTTCCTGATATTAGCATGGGAACATCCAATAACTGATCTTTAATGTGTGGTCCAAATAAAATAACAGGAAGGCGTTCCACCATTTCTTTTCCAGACACGTCTTGCAGCAGTTTTCCGTCCCAGTGCACTATGAAAGGCCCTTGAGCTTGAAATTTATTTTTTATATTTGTAGAAAGCTCGGCACGAGCATCTTGCCTTGCCTTTCGCAAAGATGAGCGACTGAGTCGGACATCGTCAACGTTCTGACTCAGACTTTGAAGCGTAACAGTGACTATGAAAGTCACTTATATTAGCCCTGTCAATCGTAGCAGCGAGCTGGGGTGTGATTAGAGGTGTGCTGCCAGTGCCACTAACTTTCTTTCTCTTTTTTTATCATCGCTATGACAACTACTGTCTGAGCCGAGGTCTGAGCTTGTTCTCAACACGTCACTGACAAACTCACTACAACTATTAGTGCATTTTCGTTGCTCTTTTCACGTCTATGCTGGTGTTCCTTCTTCCTCTTTTCAGCTTTACATTCTTTTAGATGTAAAACAACCACGTTGTCCTTTTTCTCGCTGCGCTAACAAGAACTCTCGGTCTTCTTCAATTTGAACTAGGGTGAATGCATCCGCATGTGCTATATCAAATAAAGTTGCGAGTAACACCTTTGACCTTTAATCTTTATCCACATTTAATGTGGGTGGGATAGATAGAATACTTCAGCTGTTTGAGGCTTTGAAGTCTTATTTTATTTCTTCCGAAAATTCGAAAAATATTGAATTTCTTTTTAAGACTCCAATTTATTTTTGGTTTGTTAGTTCCCAAATGAGTTTCTTTAAAAAATTTCTAAAATTGAACGAGAAAAAATATCAATCATGGAAGTTTATAAAATATTAATTGATATAAATAATACTCTAAAAGAAAAAATGAAACTTTTCGTAGTCTCAAAGTAAAAGGAGGTTTACTTAAAAACGTAAAGAAATGTAAAGATAAAGTTTCATTTTTATGGCATGAATTGCCTTTTCCAGCAAGTATCCCCCCCACCCGCTAAAAATTAATTAGGAAAAAATACATTTAAAAAATATCAAGTAATGAATTACTTGTTCCAGCAAACCCTCCTCCCCTGCTGCCCTCTCTTAAGCTTGTCCCGAAATTGTTATTTTCAAATATGGCAACCCTAGCTATAACAGCTATCAATTACTGACTGCGCACGCCGTAAGCGCTACGTACAAATACGAAACGCCCCCTCAGCGCTGCGTTGGCGATTGCGCAGAACGCCTTGCTGAGCGACAGCGGTTGCCATTTTTTCCAGCAAATTTATTTTCGCTTCATTTCCGCTAGATTACCCAGCGAGAGTGGTGGGAGATAACCGCAAAGCGCAGTTTTAAATTTTAAAAATTGTAGCCTGAAATGACCGTGCTGCATTTCTGCATTAACGGAGAAATTGTAGAGGCACATTTTGGGAAACCGAAAAAATTAAGAAACTAAAATGACCATTTTCTCAAAATCAGTAGTTCCTTGAAATTATTGAAACAAATAGCCACTGAAATGTGATAGAAAAGTAGTAATTAAAAAAATTCAGTCTAATTTTGACAAGAGTTAAATGCTCAAACTCAAAATTCTTCATGAGGTCTGAGATCCATCCTCATTCTAATTATTTTCTTCCACATTTAAATGGAAATTTTGCAGCCTTTGTCATCCTGGCAAAAATACGTCACTACGCAATCACAACATAACTGACGTTTCTGTTTGTAAAGATAGCACAGCTCCGGCTGAACGCGCCCAATGCTTCCAAAGTGAATGCACTTGAGCGACCTCTAAATGTTAATGAATTTGACTGAAATTTTGCACAAAGTATTTTTATACACATTGTCACCCATCGACAGTGTGAGATCAAAACAATTATGATGTTTTGTTTTTTTGGACCACCCAACATACATATAATATTTTGACCATATTTTGATAATTTTTACTCCTTTTTTATTTTGCAACAAAAATTGCTATATGGGAGTTTCTGTAGATGCTAAAAAGAGTTTGAGATCGAACACAGCTCACCTTAATTGTTAAGGTAAGTTTTGGTACATTTGCATATTTGTAGGCTTGTACAGGTCACCAGAGATCATGATTATTGCAGGCGATTGGAATGCAAAAATAGGAGAGACGAAAAACAAACAACACCTGAGAATTGTAGTTGGCAAAAACGGAATGGGACATAGGAACGAGCGTGGGGAACAACCACTCCAATTCTGTCTAGACCACCAACTGAAAGTGGTTAACACAATGTTCACGCAACCCATTAGAAGGCTATACACTTGGTCCTCTTCTGGTGATCGAGCACGTAATCAAATTGATTTTATACTGATCCGACGACGTTGGAGCACATCTATAAGCGATGCAAGAACACGTCCAAGCGCTGATTGCGGAACTGATCATCAGCTTCTCATGGCCACCTTAGAACTAAAATTAAAAAACTGCTTCAGAAGACGTGCCGACAAACTACCACCTATAACAGATAAGCATACTTTCCACAGAGTATTAGAAAAAAAAAACAAGACGTATCTTCCACAAGGTGAAACATCAGGCAAACTGTAGAAAGGTCTGCGCAAAAACATCACAGAATCAATTAAAAAGTCGCAAGCACCCATCGGTGCGTACAAAAAACAGAATTGGATGTCTGAGAAAACATTAGACTTCGTAAATGCTAGAAGAAGAGCGAAAGAATCGGGACTATACAGTCCATCAGCTCAGACAGAATACCGCCGACTAAACATACTAGTACAAAAGGGCTGTCGAGCAGATAAAAACCATTACTACGAAGTCTTATGCAAAGATATACAAGCACACTCAGATAGAACTGAAAGCAGAGAAGTTTTCCAAATCATCAATAAAATTCAAACCATGCTCCTGGGCTATAAAAGACATAAACGGCCAAATGGTCAATGACCAAAACCAAATTCTGGAAGTTTGGAGGCAGTACTGCGAAGAACTATACAATGATCCGTTACGCACACCTATACGAATTCGTATTGAAGGTTTTCGAAAGAGAACCTAATATACTGCTGTCAGAGTTCGAAGCAGCTGTCAAAAAACTAGCACTAGAAAATTCCAAGAGAGTTGATATCGTCACAGCCGAAATTATCAAGCTGCTGGACAACTCCAGCAAACATGAGCTGTTCAAAATTTGTCAAAGAGTCTGGGAAACATGTCAATGGCCTGAGGACTGGATAACATCTGTTACAATACCTCTGCACAAAAAAGGCTCAACTAGCGAGTGCGACAACTACAGACTAATCGCATTAATATCCCACGCGAGCAAAATCTTGTTGTATATAATACAAGCCCGTCTAAGCACGTATACGTCTTGGTAAATAGCACCTGAGCAAGCTGGATTTGTAAAAGGAAGGGGGACAAGGGAGTAGATACTGAACATTCGTCAGCTGATAGAAAAAGCCAGAGAGTACTACAATCCGCTATATCTGTGCTTCGTCGATTTTACCAAAGCTTTCAACAATGTCAACTGGCGAAAACTATGGGACGTACTAAAACAGATGGGTGTTCCCCTACACCTCATAGAATTAATCCGGCAACTATATGCAGAAAGCAAAGCAGTAATAAAATTTAACAACGTCCTCTCAAAAGAGTGCAAAATTAGCAAAGGTGTACGTCAAGGATGCGTTCTCTCACCTTTGCTTTTTAACATATACACTGAACACCTAATGAGACACTTGGTGATTGGGAGGGCGGTGCAACTGTTGGCGGATATAAAATATCCAACCTCCGATTCACCGATGACACAACACTAATAGCAAGAAGTCAGGAAGAAATCGAAATGCTCATAAGAAAACTAGAGGATACCAGCAACGAGTATGGGTTAAGTATTAACTACCGCAAGACCAAAATCCTAATCGTGGATAGGGAACATAACAACCATCGCAATATCACCCGTATTGCGAAGTGCGAAGTTGTCTCACAATTCGTCTACCTGGGAGCACTGGTGGACAATCTAGGTGACTGTGGTAAGGAAATTAAGCGAAGAATACAACTGGGAAAAACTGCCATGGCACAAATGACTCAAATTTGGGCTGACCGAAATATTCGCATCGACGTCAAAATACGTCTCATTCAAGCCTTAGTTTTCTCTGTGTTCATGTATGCGGCGGAAACATGGACGGTCAGAGTGGCTGAGAGCAAGAAAATAGACTCATTCGAGATGTACTGCTGGCGTCGTATGCTTAGAGTTAAATGGACAGCTCATCGCAGAAACGAATCCATCTTAAACGAAATTAAGCCCCAACTTCGCTTTTCTTCACTTGTTTCTAAGAAGCCCTCAAATTCTTTGGCCACATCTCTAGAAGAGAGAACATGGAAAAAAACATACTACAAGGAAAGCCCGATGGAAAAAGAAGACGAGGACGATCCCCCCAACGCTGGATTGACATAACGCGAAAGGGTCTCCAGGAACCCTGGGAACATGTTTTACGCATGACCCAAGATAGAGGCGCCTGAAGAAATTTTCTGGACGAGACATTTCCAAACCTATCATATTAGAATCACAACACATCTGGAAAGATGTCATGATGTAGAAGGCAAGTCACCAAAATTTCAAATAATTATTTTTAAAAATGCAGAAGATATGGAAGCGTTACTGATAAAGTGAGACACACTGTATTTTTTATTGATCTATTTTATAATTTACTACTGCAAATTTATTATAAAAGTTTTCAGAGCACCAAGAAACTGCAGACAGGCAGTCCGTTTGGGAACTTTATGCTTTTTTATTTGTGATAAATATGGTCAACAGTATCAATAGTTTTAAGTTTGTGGGGCCTACAGATATTCACCGTTCCCTTAAGCGAATATGCAGGGCGGACTATATATATATATACAGGGTGTCTCAAAATTGACGCCCGTGCTTCTGGGATTTGATTCAGGGGGCTAAAAGAAATGGAAAATGAAGAATGGGAATTTTCCGATTGTCATTTGTTTTCGAGTTATTGATGGAAATGTAAATAATAACTTGTATCGCCCGGTCGCTCTAATTTGTTGTGTAGCATAATTCAATAAGGTCGTTATGGCGATGTTAAATAGTAATTTTTGTATTAAGTGCGCGAAGTGAGTGTTTTTGTGCGTGAGAATGCCACTTCGAACGCACAAAAATCACTTCGTGCACGCAATACAAATATTATTTTTCTACAACCATCAAACAAGAATATCAATATTATTTCGCGACGTAGTGCGCGAAAATTTTTGGCGCTCTAGTGCACGAAGTGCATTTTTTCACGTCGTCAATGGTAACGTAAATAAATATCCCATTTTTTAACACGTTAAAAAATGGCCTTCAAATTTGTTTTTTTATTGATAACTCGATAACAAAAGACAAACGGAAAATTTTCCACTCTATATTTTTGATTTCTTTTAGCCCCCTGAATTAAATTCTAGAAGCACGGGCGTCAATTTTGAGACACCCTGTATATATATCTAAATAAGGAACCATTGAAGCAATTATAATTAACTGAGAATGTTATTCAACAACTTTTTCATTCAGTTATTTTTCTATAAACAGTTGTAATACTGTCTTTAGGACTACAAAGATTTTCCAACAAAAAAGTAAAACACAAATTTATCATCATAACAAAATATATTCGTTACAATTCGTCAGTAACAATAATTTAGAACATGAAACAAACAAAAAAAACAACAAACGAAACGTAATACAGGCAGTCAGTCATTAATTTTTCTGCTTGGGAGCATACTGTAGCCCATTTATGAACCTCTTTGGCAGTTTGTACCTTTCTGTGGAAAAGATAATTAAGTTAGTAAGCAACGATTACAGCAAAACACTTACCTATTAAAAGATTGTAGATAAATAGGACTTGGTTTCCTTGAATTTGGAGTTGATCAGTTAGTTTTGGGCTTTGGGAACGATTAATAGTGGTACTGGCAGCCACACCTTGCTGGCAATACTCTGCTAAATCGTCGATATTAATACCAAAGGTTTCTACGTTATCTACTAATGTAACCGTCTTGCGACCACATCTTTTAGCTACAGTTATGTTAATTGGATGCAATTTTCCCTTTCTAATAATCTCAGAATTACCAGAAGTTAACTTATAGCAAGGGGTCATGGCTTTGTTGACGGCTTGAATAACTATCGGCCACGTAACAAACATTTCTCTTGGGCAAATACCTCTTAGTGCTTCGTTTACCCTCACGCGACTGAAAATTAGAACGACAGTAAAATACATTTTTAGAAAATTATGAGATTCTTACTTTCCTTCCTGGAGGTTCTTTCGTTTTACATATTCTGTGATGTATTTATGAATGTCAGCATTGGTAATAACACTGCCTTTTCTAAAATATACAAAAGTTACTATTGTCTGGTTTTCATGTAATAGAAATACTTACACAAATCCGAACGTTTCAAAGATGCCAAGAACTGGAGCTGTGACAGAATGGCATTCTATTATATTAAACGACACATCTTGTTCACCTGTAGTTGGTTTGGGTGGACAATCGGCAGGATCAAGGACGAATTCTACTAACTTTGGATTTCTACGATCGATTTTGGAAATAGATAATACGCCCTTTTTTTCTTCCTCAAGTTCAACTATACCAAGCTATAATAAAAACATAGTTCATATAAAGTTAACATATTTCCTGTATAAAACAGCTGAGAATCTACAATTTTAAAAGTTGATGTGCCAAAAGAATGTAAAATTGATCCGACTATATCAAATAAATAACTCAACACTTTGACGAAAAGATTGGCGCAATATAATTAAAATTTCTATTACCTCTGCCATTCTCTCCAAGAACTGACTTAACTTCTTATATGACGACTTCTTAATATCTAGGGCTTTTTTAGGTGGACAAATCCGCTTCATGTACAAATAAAATGTGGATGCCAGTACAGGGGTGGTGAGTCCATCAGTGTACTTTATGGCCGCCAAAAGACAGTGCAAAAATAGATTATCCATTTCTTTAACGTTTAATTCTGAGCTCGAAGCATCTTCATCAGAACTGTCATTAGATTCGGGAGCTGCATTGGAGAAATTAGCTTCCTCGGAACTGGGCGATTCACCCTCTTCAGGTTTTTCATTTGCAACATCATTTGTATTCACTAGACTCGGTACTGAAAGCCAATCAGGGGGTCCATGGTGGGGTAACGGAAGACAAGTTGTGTTATCCAAAGTACACAGTTTATCATCAAGGAAGTGATATATAAGTACACCTTTTCCTCTGTTTTGAGATCTAACGAAAAAGTCGGAACTTTCTGCAGTCACACCCACAGCTACGGCAGCTTTATTAGTCATTAAATTGATGCACACTGGCGTGTTAGCCATGAATGCTGGCGTGTCTGTGGAGTATGAACTGAATTTTGGATAAGCTACGCCAGGCAGCATCAAATCAGCACCCAATACTAGTTTTGACAATACAGCCGAGTTCGTTGTAAATGCAAGCAGCATCTCTGGGCATCGCCATAGTAAATATACGGTTGGAAACAGCGATTCTCCATACAAAAAAGCCATTGGCCGTTTATTTACCGTGTATACTTGAACAACGCCATGTGCGGCTGTTTCGATTTTCATGCACGATACCATTTCCTTTTTTGAGAATAATTCGTTTAGTACTTCATCTGGCAGCTTGGGAAAACACTTTTTAAAATCTTCCTTGAGGTGTTTCCTGTAAAGTTTGGAATTTATATTTTATAGTAAAACAATATTTTTGCCTTACTTATCTGTTGCTTTTAATTGATGATTAGTTTTAACTTTAAACGGTTTCAAGAACATTTTTACGATATTTCTAACCTCCAAATTTAATTTAGGTTTGAATTCTGAACTAAAATTGTGATTGTGATGTTGGTAGATCTGTCACTAAAAAATAAATTACAGGTGTACCAATAGTAACATCTGAAATATATTTGTGCGTTGGTGTCTTTAATAAATTCTTGTTATATTGGCAATATTAGTATTTCTAGTAAATTTTTAAAAACTGTAAAAATGAAGTATGGCTGGCTTTTACATACAATTTTTAATTATTTATTTTCATTTATGTATTTATTTAATTTTTAAAGCAATAGCTTATATGCAAAAGTTATATAGGGTATACATAAATAAGGCGAATTGCATAAAATTTATATTTTTTTAAACAACTCTTATATTTTTTATCGACACGAAAACACTTTCGCTTTGTCTATACTTCCATGCCGCTTTCTATTTCCTTTTACGATAAAGGAAGTATTGGATTTACCCCAAAAATTCGAAATTGAGTTTTCAACAGATCTTCACGTTTTAGAGTCCCCTGATCCCAAAAAACATCTTTTTTTTAATTGGTATGTCTGTCTGTCTGTGTGTCTGTGTGTCTGTCTGTGACTGTGAACAGAATATCTCAAAAACGATAAGAGGTCCTATGGCATTGAAACTTCATATATAAGTTTTATGTACTATGTAGATGAGACAGCAAACTTTTGAAGTAAATCGCATAACCGGAAGTAGGTGTTTACTCTTGCGATTTTTCAATTTTTTTCGATTTTTTCAAAAACGGCTCTAACGATTTTTTTCAAACTTTATATTTTTATTA
This sequence comes from Agriotes lineatus, assembly GCA_940337035.1. NCBI lineage: Eukaryota > Metazoa > Arthropoda > Insecta > Coleoptera > Elateridae > Agriotes > Agriotes lineatus. Next base: position 64,718,299 of record OW679202.1, read on the forward strand.
CATTTTTAATGTGTATTGATGTGAGATAAGTGATTTTCCAGTTGAATACTTCTAAAATGGGTTTATTTTGTTTTTTTTTCTATTTTTTTATTAACTTTTATTTTAAATACAACACCCGGTATATTATTATATTTTTTAATTCAGCTTAAAATTCTAGAAAAAAATTGTCTCTTCAACTAACGCTCTATTTTGTACAGTTTTTGTAGAATTTGCAATTTTTGAAAATTTTTGACAAATGCTTAGAAATTAAAAATCAAATTTTTGGCTAATTATAAGATCACTGTAAAAGGAAGTTGTGTGAGTGTATCACACCAAATTTTTAGATATGGTTGCGACATTATCAAGCCATTAACTTTTTCTCAAATTCTTTACTCTTGCATAGTCTCATTTAAAATTAGCAGTAGAGTAATTTTTCACGGTTAAGGGTTGAAAATTGCGAGATAATAGTTTAACACATAACTTTACTACGACAAAACTTCTAACGTGTGGGAGGAGCTTTAAGCCTTTATAGGGAATTTCAAATTTATTTATTTTCAAATATATAGTTAAAATGCAACGATTTAGAAATGCCACAATTAAATTAAAACAAACTACATATTTCATGATTTTGTAGATAATTTGATAGCGATTCCAAATCGAAAAAAATATAGGAGTTGTTGTTTAAACATATTTAATAATAATTCTTATTGAGCACATAAATAGCAATAATAATAATATACAAAAATATAAGAGATTCAGATAAATAGCTATTTATGCAACAAGTGCTAAAAGTCGACGTTTATGCACGAGACATGAAAATTATGAAACGAAGCCGAAGGCTGAGTTTCATAACATGTCTCGTGCATAAACGACTTTTAGCACGCGTTGCATACAATATTCTATCTACGACCTTGATTTTACTGTTATTAATCCATAAATATCGATTTAACAAAAGTTTGCATCTACGACACTTCTAATTTATGTCATAATAAACAGTAGCCCATGCCGCGCGAGCGAATGTTTGCGAAGCCAGTACTGTCAAGGTCAGTTACGAAATGTAATTATTAATACTCCACATCTGACTGTATTCATTACATAACGCTTTAATTATTTCAAAAACACTTTACCTGTAAAGCAAGAAGCAACTAGAATAACTTTACAACTTCACTTCCAGTTCAAAATTGTAGTTTTATAACCTCACTTCACTTTTAGCACATGGGCTAAAAGTAAACAGCTGATTTCTGTAACCACGCTAAACTATAAAACGTCACTGTTAGTGAAACAAGCTAGCGCTAAAAGGCCTACTTTTACTAGTGGTCGTAGATAAAAACCGTTATGTGCAATTATCTAAAGTGTGATAGAAAATAAAAAGATAATTGAATTATAGGCTTAATGATAGAATTTAAAATTACGAGTAGTACTAAATCTGCTCCAAATAAAAAATCTATTCTGCCCGTGTTTATACATTTTATAAATACCTATATAAGTAACTCACATTATTTAAGAAAACTGTATTTGAAACAATTTATGTGTTAAAGTTGTTTGAAGATGAATAGCGTATTTAAATTTTGAAGAACTAACCTATTAGTTACTGCATTAACTTGAATCTTTGTTAGCTCTTACGGAATTATTAAGTTACGAAGGATGCACGGTTTCTACTGTGCAGAATTCATATCTAAAACTGTTATGATATATCGTGTTTTCAGTAACTTTATCGTTGTGCTGTAGTCGCTTGGACACTAATGAATTAGATATATAAATTTACAATGGCTTAGTTACTGCATTAACATTCCCTTGATTTGATAATATTCATCCTGAATTCCTAACGCACTGTGGTACAAAGACAAAGCGCTGGCTAACAACATTCTTCACTAACATCTTAAGTACGGTACGGCTGCCAAGAGAATTTAAAAGAACAACAATCATCGCAATTCTCAAGCCAGGGAAACCTGAAAACCGCCCGGAAAGCTACAGGCCGATTACCCTGTTGAGCGTAACCTATAAGCTACTGGAACGTCTAATATTTAATAGAATAAGCCCAGCGATCCTAGAAGTCCTACCCATAGAGCAAGCTGGTTTTCGACCCAAAAGTAGTTGCAAGGACCAGGTGCTTGCGCTAACAACGTTCATTGAGAAAGGGTACGAGCAGCCCCAAAAAACAGGTGCGGTCTTTGTTGATCTCACAGCGGCGCATGACACCGTATGGAGAGAAGGGTTAGTTTTAAAATTTCTGAAAGCCACTGGCTGTGCGAAACTAAGTAACTTAGTTAGTAATATGCTATCCAACAGAGTTTTCCAAACGTTCGTGGGAAACACGATGAGCCGAAGTAAGATACTATATAACGGCCTTCCTCAGGGATCCGTATTATCACCGTTCCTCTTCAACCTCTACATAGCTGCATGCCGATAACAGCAGCTCCCAAATTTGCATACGGCTCAGCACACAAGCATGGAATTTTTAGAAAACACTCTCTCCAATGATCTTAGCGTACTGACGGATTACTTCAGCAAATGGCGACTCACTCCAAGTACCACTAAGACCGAGACATGTTGCTTTCACCTTAACAACAAAATGACCGACATAACCTTGAATGTAACTTGTAATGGCATGACCCTGCCTTACAACCGCAATCCAAAATATTTGGGAGTAACACTAGATCATTTAACCAGTCTTGCGGCAAAATTGAGAACCCTGAACAACATTTTTCATAAACTGGCGGGATCAACTTGGGGAGCAGAAGCTGCTACGCTCCGCACCTCAGCGCTAAGTTTAGTCTACTCAACAGCGGAATATTGTGCATCGACGTGAATGAATAGCCCCCATGTTAAAAAAGTCGACACTATCCCCAACCAAACCATGCGGATAATATCAGGATCTATCAAGTCCACACCCACAGCGTGGCTACCAGTATTAAGCCACATAAAACCTCTAAAAATTCGTAGGAAGAAAATAATCGTCCGGGAATTCAAGAAAATCGCTGGGAACCCAGCTCTTCCCATTCACCAAGACCTAATTACATTTGGCAGGCTTAGGTCCAGAAAACCCCCGGTGAAAACAGCCCAACAGCTTATTAAGCAGGGTTTCAATGGTAGTAATGAGTGGATAGAAGAGTGGCAGAACCAATCCAGCCCAACATGGCATTCCCTACTAGATCCCCAAAAACTGCTCAGCGGGTTCAACCTGACACATAAATCCTGGGTCCGTCTGAATAGGGTGCGTACTGGCCATGGCAAATGCGGAGCAGCACTACACAAATGGGGCATACGCCAGGGCGCTGAATGTTACTGCTGTGCGGACAGCCTAACCATACAACATATCACCTACGTAGGTCCAACGAGAGCATTTCCTGGTACCAGTAACGACTTCCTTGAAGCCACACCAGAAGCGATCCAGTGGCCCCAACAACTAGACCTGGACCTGTAATACTTGAAACTGAATTTGTATGCCAATTTGACTTAATTTTATGTTTACATACGTTCATAGATGTTTAGTTTTTCTTTTACATTTTATACCACCTGTATATACTATTTTATATTATGTATGTTGTGCAATTAGCCAAATAAATAAACTGCATTAACTCGAATCTTTGTTAGCTAGTACAAAAATATTAAGTTACGAAGGATACACGGTTCCTACTGTGCAGAATTCATATCTAAAACTGTTACAGCGAGTTAAACGTTGCTTTTGGAAGCGAGTTTCACTTCTCTAACCCATTTAACAATTGTCAGCAACACTCTTAGTGGTCACTAGTATGATATATCGTGTGTTCAGTAACTTTGTCGCTCTGCTGTAGTCGCCGGTACACAAAGGAATTCGAAATATATATTCACAATGGTTTATTTACTGTATTAACTTGAATCTTTGTCAGCTAGTGCGGAGTTATTAAGTTACGAAGAATACTCGGTTCCTACTGTGCAGAATTCATATCTAAAAATACTAAAGAATGCTAAACGTTGCTTTTGGAAACGAGTTTTACTTCTATAACCTATTTAACAATTGTAAGCAAACGATCATAGTGGTCGGTAGTATGTAATATCGTGTTTTCAGTAACTTTATCGTTGTGCTGTAGTAGCTGGGACACAAATTCATTAGATAGATACATTTACGATGGATTAGTAACTTCATTAACTCGAATCTTTGTCACCTAGTACGAAATTATTAAGTTACGAAGAATATTGGTTCCTACTGTGAAGAATTCATATCTCAATCTGCTAAAGCGTGTTAAACGTTGCTTTTGGAAGCGAGTTTGACTTCTCTAACCTATTTAACAATTGTATGCAACGCTCTTAGTGGTCGTTAGTATGATATATCGTGTTTTCAGTAACTTTATCGTTGTGCTGTAGTAGCTAGGACACAAATTCATTAGATATATACATTTACAATGGCTTAGTTACTGCATTAACTCGTATCTTTGTGAGCTAGTACGAAATTATTAAGTTACGAAGAATACTTAGTTCCTACAGTGCAAAATTCATATCTAAAACTGCTAAAGCGTGCTACACGTTGCTTTTAGAAGCGAGTTTTACTTCTCTCACCTATTTAACAATTGTATTCAACTCCCTTAGTGGCCGGTAGTATAATATATCGTGTTTTCAGTAACTGTATGGTTGTGCTGTAGTAGCTGGTACACAAAATCATTAGATATATACATTTACAATGGCTTAGTTACTACATGAACACATATCTTTGTGAGCTAATACGAAATTATTAAGTTACGAAAGATACGCGTTTTCTACTGTGCAGAATTGATATGTAAATCTGCTGAAGCGTGCTAAACGTTGCTTTTGGAAGCAAGTTTATCTTCTCTAACCTATTTAACAATTGTATGCAACGCCCTTAGTGGCCAGTAGTATTATATACCTATCGTGTTTTCAGTACTTTATCGTTGTGCTGTAGTAGCTGGGACACAAATTCATTAGATATATACATTTACAATAGCTTAGTTACTACATTAACTCGTATCTTTGTGAGCTAGTACCAAATTATTAAGTTACGAAGAATACTTGGTTCCTACTGTGCAAAATTTATAGCTAAATCTGCTAAAGAGTGCTAAGCGTTGATTTTAGAAGCGAGTTTTACTTCTCTCACCTATTTAACAATTATATTCAACGCCCTTAGTGGCCGGTAGTATAATATATCGTGTTTTCAGTAACTGTATGGTTGTGCTGTAGTAGCTAGGTCACAAATTTATTAGATATTTACATGTACAAAAGGTTAGTTACTGCAGTAACTCGAATCTGTGTCAGCTAGTACAAAATTATTTAGTTACGAAGAATACTTGGTTCCTACTGTGCAGAATTCATACCTAAATCTGCTAATGCATGCTAAACGTTGCTTTTGGAATCGAGTTTTCTTCTCTAACCTATTAAGCAATTGTATGCAACGCTCTTAGTGGCCAGTAGTATTATATATTGTGTTTCCAGTAATTTAACGTTGTGCTGTAGTAGTTGGGACACAAGTTCATTAGATATATACATTTACTATAGCTTAGTTACTACATTAATTCGTATCTTTGTGAGTTAATACGAAATTATTAAGTTACGAAGAATACATGGTTCCTACTGTGCAAAATTCTATCTAAATCTGCTAAAGAGTGATAAACGTTGATTTGGCAAGCGAGTTTAACTTCTCTAACTTATTTAACAATTGTATGCAACGCCCTTAGTGGCCAGTAGTATTATATATCGTGTTTTCAGTACTTTATCGTTGTGCTGTAGTAGCTGGGACACAAATTCATTAGATATATAAATTTACAATAGCTTAGTTACTATATTAACTCGTATCTTTGTAAGTTAGTACGAAATTATTAAGTTACGAAGAATACTAGGTTCCTACTGTGCAAAATTCATATCTAAAACTGCTAAAGAGTGCTAAACGTTGCTTTTGCAAGCGAGTTTAGCTTCTCTAACCTATTTAACAATTGTATGCAACGCCCTTAGTGGCCAGTAGTATTATATATCGTGTTTTCAGTATTTTATCGTTGTGCTGTAGTAGCTGGGACAATAATTCATTACATATATACATTTACAATAGCTCAGTTACTACATTAACTCTTATCATTGTGAACTAGTACGAAATTATTAAGTTACGAAGAATACTTGGTTCCTACTGTGCAAAATTCATATCTAAATCTGCTAAAGAGTGCTAAACGTTGCTTTTGGAAACGAGTTTAACTTCTCTAACCTATTTAACAATTGTATGCAACTCCCTTAGTGGCCAGTAGTATTATATATCATGTTTTCAGTACTTTCCTGTTGTGCTGTAGTAGCTGGGACACAAATTCATTAGATATATACATTTGCAATAGCTTAGTTACTACATTAACTCGTATCTTTGTGAGCTAGTACGAAAGTCTTAAGTTACGAAGAATACCTGGTTCCTACTGTGCAAATTTCATAGCTAAATCTGCTAAAGAGTGCTAAACGTTGATTTTAGAAGCGAGTTTTACTTCTCTCACCTATTTTACAATTGTATTCAACGCCCTTAGTGGCCGGTAGTATAATATATCGTGTTTTCAGTAACTGTATGGTTGTGCTGTAGTAGCTAGGCCACAAATTTATTAGATATTTACATGTACAAAAGGTTAGTTACTGCAGTAACTCGAAACTGTGTCAGCTAGTACAAAATTATTTAGTTATGAAGAATACCTGGTTCTTACTGTGCAGAATTCATACCTAAATCTGCTAATGCGTGCTAAACGTCGCTTTTGGAAGCGAGTCTAGCTTCCCTAACCTATTAAGCAATTGTATGCAACGCTCTTAATGGCCAGTAGTATTATATATCGTGTTTTCAGTAATTTATCGTTGTGCTGTAGTAATTGGGACACAAGTTCATTAGATATATACATTTACTATAGCTTAGTTACTACATTAACTCGTATCTTTCTGAGCTAGTACGAAATTATTAAGTTACGAAGAATACATGGTTCCTACTGTGCAAAATTCATATCTAAATTTGCTAAAGAGTGCTAAACGTTGCTTTTGGAAGTGAGTTTAACTTCTCTAAGCTATTTAACAATTGTATGCAACGCCCTTAGTGGCCAGTAGTATTATATTTCGTGTTTTCAGTACTTTATCGTTGTGCTGTAGTAGCTGGGACACAAATTCATTAGATATATACATGTACAATAGCTTAGTTACTACATTAACTCGTATCTTCGTGAGCTAGTACGAAATTATTAAGTTACGATGAATGCTTGGTTCCTACTGTGCAAAATTCATAGCTAAATCTGCTAAAGAGTGCTAAACGTTGTTTTTGGAAGCGAGTTTAACTTCTCTAACCTATTTAACAATTGTATGCAACGCTCTTAGTGCCAGTAGTAATATATATCGTGTTTTCAGTTGTTTATTGTTGTGCTGTAGTAGCTGGGACACAAATTCATTAGATATATACATTTACAATAGCTTAGTTACTACATTAACCCGTATCTTTGTGAGCTAGTACGAAATTATTAAGTTACGAAGAATACTTGGTTCCTACTGTGCAAAATTCATATGTCAATATGCTAAAGAGTGCTAAACGTTGCTTTTGGAAGCGAGTTTAACTTCTCTAACCTATTTAACAATTGTATGCAACGCCCTTAGTGGCCAGTAGTATTATATATCGTGTTTTCAGTACTTTATCGTTGTGCTGTAGTAGCTGGGACACAAATTCATTAGATATATAAATTTACAATAGCTTAGTTACTATATTACCTCGTATCTTTGCGAGTTAGTACGAAATTATTAAGTTACGAAGAATACTTGGTTCCGACTGTGGAAAATTCATATCTAAATTTGCTAAAGAGTGCTAAACGTTGATTTTGCAAGCGAGTTTAACTTCTCTAAAATATTTAACAATTGTATGCAACGCCCTTAGTGGCCAGTAGTATTATATATAGTGTTTTCAGCACTTTATCGTTTTGCTTAAGTAGCTGGAACACAAATTAGTTAGTTATATAAATCTACAACAGCTTAGATACTACATTAACTCGTATCTTTGTGAACTAGTACGAAATTATTATGTTACGAAGAATACTTGGTCCCTACTGTCCAAAATTTATATCTAAATCTGCTAAAGAGTGCTAAACGTTGCTTTTGCAAGCGAGTTTAGCTTTTCTAACCTATTTAACAATTGTAGGCAACGCCCTTAGTGGCCAGTAGTATTATATATCGTGTTTTCAGTACTTTATCGTTGTGCTGTAATAGCTGGGACACTAATTCATTAGAAATATACATTTACAATAGCTTAGTTACTACATCAACTCGTATCTTTGTAAGCTAGTACCAAATTATTAAGTTACGAGGAATACTTGGTTCCTACTGTGCAAAATTCATAGCTAAATCTGCTAAAGAGTGCTAAATGTTGATTTTAGAAGCGAGTTTTACTTCTCTCACCTATTTTACAATTGTATTCAACGCCCTTAGTGGCCGGTAGTATAATATATCGTGTTTTCAGTACTTTATCGTTGTGCTGTAGTAGCTGGGACACAAATTCATTAGATATATACATGTACAATTGCGTAGTTACTACATTAACTCGTATCTTCGTGAGCTAGTACGAAATTATTAAGTTACGAAGAATACTGGGTTCCTACTGTGCAAAATTAATATCTAAATCTGCTAAAGTGTGCTAAACGTTGCTTTTGGAAGCGAGTTTAACTTCTCTAACCTATTTAACAATTGTATGCAACGTCCTTAGTGGCCAGTAGTATTATATATCGTGTTTTCAGTACTTTATCGTTGTGCTGTAGTAGCTGGTACACAAATTCATTAGATATATACTTGTCCAATGGGTTAGTTACTGCAGTAACTCGAATCTTTGTCAGTTAGTACAAAATTATTTATTTACGAAGAATACTTGGTTCCTACTGTGGAAAATTCATATCTAAATTTGCTAAAGAGTGCTAAACGTTGATTTTGCAAGCGAGTTTAACTTCTCTAAAATATTTAACAATTGTATGCAACGCCCTTAGTGGTCAGTAGTATTATATATCATGTTTTCAGAACTTTATCATTGTGCTGTAGTAGCTGGGACACTAATTCATTAGATATGTACATTTACAATTTCTTAGTTACTAAATTAACTCGTATCTTTGTGAGCTAGTACGAAATTATTAAGTTAAGAAGAATACTTGGTTTCTACTGTGCAAAATTCATATCTAAATCTGCTGAAGAGTGCTTAACGTTGCTTTTGGAAGCGAGTTTAACTTCTCTAACCTATTTAACAATTGTATGCAACGCCCTTAGTGCCAGTAGTATTATATATCGTGTTTTCAGTACTTTATCGTTGTGCTGTAGTAACTGGGACACAAATTCATTAGATATATAAATTTACAATAGCTTAGTTACTACATTAACTCGTATCTTGGGGAGTTAGTACGAATTATTAAGTTACGAAGAATACTTCATTCCACCTGTGCAAAATTCATATCTAAATCTGCTAAAGAGTGCTAAACGTTGCTTTTGGAAGCGAGTTTAACCTCTCTAAACTATTTAGCAATTGTATGCAACGCCTTTAGTGGAGAGTAGTATTATATATCTTGTTTTCAGTACTTTATCGTTGTGCTGTAGTACCTGGGGCAATAATTCATTAGATATATACATTTACAATAGCTCAGTTACTACATTAACTCGTATCATTGTGAACTAGTACGAAATTATTAAGTTACGAAGAATACTTGGTTCCTACTGTGCAAAATTCATATCTAAATCTGCTAAATAGTGCTAAACGTTGCTTTTGGAAGCGAGTTTAGCTTCTCTAACCTATTTAACAATTGTATGCAACGCCCTTAGTGGCCAGTAGTTTTATATATCGTGTTTTCAGTACTTTATCGTTGTGCTGTAGTATCTGGGACACAAATTCATTAGATATATACATTTACAATGACTTAGTTACTACATAAACTCGTATCTTTGTGAGCTAGTACGAAATTATTAAGTTACGAAATATACGCGTTTTCTACTGTGCAGAATTGATATGTAAATCTGCTAAAGCGTGCTAAGCGTTGCTTTTGGAAGCGAGTTTAACTTCTCTAACTTATTTAACAATTGTATGCAACGCTCTTCGTGGCCAGTAGTATTATAAATCGTGTTTTCAGTACTTTATCGTTGTGCTGTAGTAGCTGGGACACAAATTAATTAGATATATACATTTACAATGACTTAGTTACTACATAAACTCGTATCTTTGTGAGCTAGTACGAAATTATTAAGTTACGAAATATACGCGTTTTCTACTGTGCAGAATTCATATGTAAATCTGCTAAAGCGTGCTAAGCGTTGCTTTTGGAAGCGAGTTTAACTTCTCTAACCTATTTAACAATTGTATGCAACGCTCTTCGTGGCCAAAAGTATTATATATCGTGTTTTCAGTACTTTATCGTTGTGCTGTAGTAGCTGGGACACAAATTCATTAGATATATACATTTACAATGACTTAGTTACTACATTAGCTCATATCTTTCTGAGCCAGTACAAATTATTAAGTTACGAAGAATACTTAGTTCCTACTATGAAAATGCATAGCTAAATCCGCTAAAGAGTGCTAAACGTTGCTTTTGGCAGCGAGTTTAACTTCTCTAACCTATTTAACAATTGTATGCAACGCCCTTAGTGGCCAGTAGTATTATATATAGTATTTTCAGTACTTTATCGTTGTGCTGTAGTAGCTGGGACACAAATTCATTAGATATATTCATTTACAATAGCGCAGTTACTACATTAACTCGTATCTTTCTGAGCTAGTAGAAAATTATTAAGTTACGAAGAATACTTGGGTTCCTACTGTGCAAAATTCATATCTCAATCTGCTATAGAGTGCTAAACGTTGCATTTGCAATCGAGTTTAACTTCTCTAACCTATTTAACAATTGTATGCAACGTCCATAGTCGCCAGTAGTATTATATATCGTGTTATCAGCACTTTATCGTTCTGCTGTAGTATCTAGTACACAAATTCATTAGATATGTACTTGTCCAATGGGTTAGTTACTGCAGTAACTCGAATCTTTGTCAGCTAGTACAATATTATTTATTTACGAAGAATACTTGGATCCTACTTTGGAAAATTCATATCTAAATCTGCTAAGGAGTGCTAAACGTTGATTTTGCAAGCGAGTTTAATTTCTCTAACTTATTTAACAATTGTATGCAACGCCCTTAGTGGCCAGTAGTATTATATATCGTGTTTTCAGTACTTTATCGTTGTGCTGTAGTAGCTGCAACACAAATTCATTAGATATATGCATTTACAATAGCTTAGTTACTATATTAACTCGTATCTTTGTGAACTAGTACGAAATTATTATGTTACGAATAATACTTGGTCCCTACTGTCCAAAATTCATATCTAAATCTGCTAAAAAGTGCTAAACGTTGCTTTTGCAAGCGAGTTTAGCTTCTATAACCTATTTAACAATTGTAGGCAACGCCCTTAGTGGCCAGTAGTATTATATATCGTGTTTTCAGTACTTTATCGTTGTGCTGTAGTAGCTGGGACACTAATTCATTAGATATATACATTTACAATAGATTAGTTACTACATTAACTCGTATATTTGTGAGCTAGTACGACATTATTAAGTTACGAGGTATAGTTGGTTCCTACTGTAAAAAATTCATATCTAAATCTGCTGAAGAGTGCTAAACGTTGCTTTTGGAAGGGAGTTTAACTTCTCTAACCTATTTAACAATTGAATTCAAGGCCCTCAGTGGCCAGTAGTATTATATATCATGTTTTCAGAAATTTATCATTGTGCTGTAGTAGTTGGGACACTAAATCATTAGATATGTACATTTACAGTTTCTTAGTTACTACATTAACTCGTATCATTGTGTGCCAGTACGAAATTATTAAGTTACGAAGAATACTTTGTTCCTACTGTGCAAAATTCATATCTAAATCTGCTAAAGAGTGCTAAACGTTGCTTTTGCAGTCGAGTTTAACATCTCTAACCTATTTAACAATTGTATGCAACGCCCTTAGTGGCCAGTAGTATTATATATCGTGTTTTCAGTACTTTATCGTTGTGCTGTAGTAGCTGGAACAAAAACTCATTAGATATATACATTTACAATAGCTCAGTTACTACATTAACTCGTATCATTGTGAGCAAGTACGAAATTATTAAGTTACGAAGAATACTTGGTTCCTACTGTGCAAACTTCATATCTCAATCTGCTAGAGAGTGCTAAACGTTGCTTTTGGAAGCGAGTTTAGCTTCTCTAACCTATTTAACAATTGTATGCAACGCCCTTAGTGGCCAGTAGTATTATATATCGTGTTTTCAGTATTTTATCGTTGTGCTGTAGTAGCTGGGACAATAATTCATTACATATATACATTTACAATAGCTCAGTTACTACATTAACTCTTATCATTGTGAACTAGTACGAAATTATTAAGTTACGAAGAATACTTGGTTCCTACTGTGCAAAATTCATATCTAAATCTGCTAAATAGTGCTAAACGTTGGTTTTGGAAGCGAGTTTAACATCTCTAACCTATTTAACAATTGTATGCAACGCCCTTAGTGGCCAGTAGTATTATATATCGTGTTTTCAGTACTTTATCGTTGTGCTGTAGTAGCTGGAACAAAAACTCATTAGATATATACATTTACAATAGCTCAGTTACTACATTAACTCGTATCATTGTGAGCAAGTACGAAATTATTAAGTTACGAAGAATACTTGGTTCCTACTGTGCAAACTTCATATCTCAATCTGCTAGAGAGTGCTAAACGTTGCTTTTGGAAGCGAGTTTAACTTCTCTAACCTATTTAACAATTGTATGTAACGCCCTTAGTAGCCAGTAGTATTATATATCGTGTTTTCAGTACTTTATCGTTGTGCTGTAGTAGCTGGAACAAAAACTCATTAGATATATACATTTACAATAGCTCAGTTACTACATTAACTCGTATCATTGTGAGCAAGTACGAAATTATTAAGTTACGAAGAATACTTGGTTCCTACTGTGCAAACTTCATATCTCAATCTGCTAGAGAGTGCTAAACGTTGCTTTTGGAAGCGAGTTTAACTTCTCTAACCTATTTAACAATTGTATGTAACGCCCTTAGTAGCCAGTAGTATTATATATCATGTTTTCAGAACTTTATCATTGTGCTGTAGTAGCTGGGTCACTAATTCATTAGATATGTACATTTACAATTTCTTAGTTACTACATTAACTCGTATCATTGTGAGCTAGTACGAAATTATTAAGTTACGAAGAATACTTGGTTCCTACTGTGCGAAATTCATATCTAAATCTGCTAAAGAGTGTAAACGTTGCTTTTGGAAGCGAGTTTAACTTCTCTAACCTATTTAACAATTGTATGCAACGCCCTTAGTGGCCAGTAGTATTATATATAGTGTTTTCAGTACTTTATCGTTGTGCTGTAGTAGCTGGGACACAAATTCATTAGATATATACATTTACAATAGCGCAGTTACTACATTAACTCGTATCTTTCTGAGCTAGTAGAAAATTATTAAGTTACGAAGAATACTTGGGTTCCTACTGTGCAAAATTCATATCTCAATCTGCTATAGAGTGCTAAACGTTGCATTTGCAATCGAGTTTAACTTCTCTAACCTATTTAACAATTGTATGCAACGTCCATAGTCGCCAGTAGTATTATATATCATGTTTTCAGAAATTTATCATTGTGCTGTAGTAGCTGGGACACTAATTCATTAGATATGTACATTTAAAGTTTCTTAGTTACTACATTAACTCGTATCATTGTGTGCCAGTACGAAATTATTAAGTTACGAAGAATACTTTGTTCCTACTGTGCAAAATTCATATCTAAATCTGCTAAAGAGTGCTAAACGTTGATTTTGCAATCGAGTTTAACATCTCTAACCTATTTAACAATTGTATGCAACGCCCTTAGTGGCCAGTAGTATTATATATCGTGTTTTAAGTATTTTATCGTTGTGCTGTAGTAGCTGGGACAATAATTCATTAGATATATACATTTACAATAGCTCAGTTACTACATTAACTCGTATCATTGTGAGCAAGTACGAAATTATTAAGTTACGAAGAATACTTGGTTCCTACTGTGCAAACTTCATATCTCAATCTGCTAGAGAGTGCTAAACGTTGCTTTTGGAAGCGAGTTTAGCTTCTCTAACCTATTTAACAATTGTATGCAACGCCCTTAGTGGCCAGTAGTATTATATATCGTGTTTTCAGTATTTTATCGTTGTGCTGTAGTAGCTGGGACAATAATTCATTACATATATACATTTACAATAGCTCAGTTACTACATTAACTCTTATCATTGTGAACTAGTACGAAATTATTAAGTTACGAAGAATACTTGGTTCCTACTGTGCAAAATTCATATCTAAATCTGCTAAATAGTGCTAAACGTTGGTTTTGGAAGCGAGTTTAACTTCTCTAACCTATTTAACAATTGTATGCAACGCCCTTAGTGGCCAGTAGTATTATATATCGTGTTTTCAGTACTTTATCGTTGTGCTGTAGTAGCTGGAACAAAAACTCATTAGATATATACATTTACAATAGCTCAGTTACTACATTAACTCGTATCATTGTGAGCAAGTACGAAATTATTAAGTTACGAAGAATACTTGGTTCCTACTGTGCAAACTTCATATCTCAATCTGCTAGAGAGTGCTAAACGTTGCTTTTGGAAGCGAGTTTAACTTCTCTAACCTATTTAACAATTGTATGTAACGCCCTTAGTAGCCAGTAGTATTATATATCGTGTTTTCAGTACTTTATCGTTGTGCTGTAGTAGCTGGAACAAAAACTCATTAGATATATACATTTACAATAGCTCAGTTACTACATTAACTCGTATCATTGTGAGCAAGTACGAAATTATTAAGTTACGAAGAATACTTGGTTCCTACTGTGCAAACTTCATATCTCAATCTGCTAGAGAGTGCTAAACGTTGCTTTTGGAAGCGAGTTTAACTTCTCTAACCTATTTAACAATTGTATGTAACGCCCTTAGTAGCCAGTAGTATTATATATCATGTTTTCAGAACTTTATCATTGTGCTGTAGTAGCTGGGTCACTAATTCATTAGATATGTACATTTACAATTTCTTAGTTACTACATTAACTCGTATCATTGTGAGCTAGTACGAAATTATTAAGTTACGAAGAATACTTGGTTCCTACTGTGCGAAATTCATATCTAAATCTGCTAAAGAGTGTAAACGTTGCTTTTGGAAGCGAGTTTAACTTCTCTAACCTATTTAACAATTGTATGCAACGCCCTTAGTGGCCAGTAGTATTATATATAGTGTTTTCAGTACTTTATCGTTGTGCTGTAGTAGCTGGGACACAAATTCATTAGATATATACATTTACAATAGCGCAGTTACTACATTAACTCGTATCTTTCTGAGCTAGTAGAAAATTATTAAGTTACGAAGAATACTTGGGTTCCTACTGTGCAAAATTCATATCTCAATCTGCTATAGAGTGCTAAACGTTGCATTTGCAATCGAGTTTAACTTCTCTAACCTATTTAACAATTGTATGCAACGTCCATAGTCGCCAGTAGTATTATATATCATGTTTTCAGAAATTTATCATTGTGCTGTAGTAGCTGGGACACTAATTCATTAGATATGTACATTTAAAGTTTCTTAGTTACTACATTAACTCGTATCATTGTGTGCCAGTACGAAATTATTAAGTTACGAAGAATACTTTGTTCCTACTGTGCAAAATTCATATCTAAATCTGCTAAAGAGTGCTAAACGTTGATTTTGCAATCGAGTTTAACATCTCTAACCTATTTAACAATTGTATGCAACGCCCTTAGTGGCCAGTAGTATTATATATCGTGTTTTAAGTATTTTATCGTTGTGCTGTAGTAGCTGGGACAATAATTCATTAGATATATACATTTACAATAGCTCAGTTACTACATTAACTCGTATCATTGTGAGCAAGTACGAAATTATTAAGTTACGAAGAATACTTGGTTCCTACTGTGCAAACTTCATATCTCAATCTGCTAGAGAGTGCTAAACGTTGCTTTTGGAAGCGAGTTTAACTTCTCTAACCTATTTAACAATTGTGTGTAACGCCCTTAGTAGCCAGTAGTATTATATATCGTGTTTTCAGTACTTTATCGTTGTGCTGTAGTAGCTGGAACAAAAACTCATTAGATATATACATTTACAATAGCTCAGTTACTACATTAACTCGTATCATTGTGAGCAAGTACGAAATTATTAAGTTACGAAGAATACTTGGGTTCCTACTGTGCAAAATTCATATCTCAATCTGCTATAGAGTGCTAAACGTTGCATTTGCAATCGAGTTTAACTTCTCTAACCTATTTAACAATTGTATGCAACGTCCATAGTCGCCAGTAGTATTATATATCGTGTTATCAGTACTTTATCGTTCTGCTGTAGTATCTAGTACACAAATTCATTAGATATGTACTTGTCCAATGGGTTAGTTACTGCAGTAACTCGAATCTTTGTCAGCTAGTACAATATTATTTATTTACGAAGAATACTTGGATCCTACTTTGGAAAATTCATATCTAAATCTGCTAAGGAGTGCTAAACGTTGATTTTGCAAGCAAGTTTAATTTCTCTAACTTATTTAACAATTGTATGCAACGCCCTTAGTGGCCAGTAGTATTATATATCGTGTTTTCAGTACTTTATCGTTGTGCTGTAGTAGCTGCAACACAAATTCATTAGATATATGCATTTACAATAGCTTAGTTACTATATTAACTCGTATCTTTGTGAGTTAGTACGAAATTATTAAGTTACGAAAAATACTTGCTTCCTACTGTGCAAAATTCATATCTAAAACTGCTAAAGTTTAACTTCTCTAACCTATTTAACATTTGTATGCAACGCCCTTAGTGGCCAGTAGTATTATATATAGCGTTTTCAGTACTTTATCGTTGTGCTGTAGTAGCTGGAACACAAATTAGTTAGATATATAAATCTACAATAGCTTAGTTACTACATTAACTCGTATCTTTGTGAACTAGTACGAAATTATTATGTTACGAATAATACTTGGTCCCTACTTTCCAAAATTCATATCTAAATCTGCTAAAGAGTGCTAAACGTTGCTTTTGCAAGCGAGTTTAGCTTCTCTAACCTATTTAACAATTGTAGGCAACGCCCTTAGTGGCCAGTAGTATTATATATCGTGTTTTCAGTACTTTATCGTTGTGCTGTAGTAGCTGCAACACAAATTCATTAGATATATGCATTTACAATAGCTTAGTTACTATATTAACTCGTATCTTTGTGAACTAGTACGAAATTATTATGTTACGAATAATACTTGGTCCCTACTGTCCAAAATTCATATCTAAATCTGCTAAAAAGTGTTAAACGTTGCTTTTGCAAGCGAGTTTAGCTTCTATAACCTATTTAACAATTGTAGGCAACGCCCTTAGTGGCCAGTAGTATTATATATCGTGTTTTCAGTACTTTATCGTTGTGCTGTAGTAGCTGGGACACTAATTCATTAGATATATACATTTACAATAGATTAGTTACTACATTAACTCGTATATTTGTGAGCTAGTACGAAATTATTAAGTTACGAGGTATAGTTGGTTCCTACTGTAAAAAATTCATATCTAAATCTGCTGAAGAGTGCTAAACGTTGCTTTTGGAAGGGAGTTTAACTTCTCTAACCTATTTAACAATTGAATTCAAGGCCCTCAGTGGCCAGTAGTATTATATATCATGTTTTCAGAAATTTATCATTGTGCTGTAGTAGTTGGGACACTAAATCATTAGATATGTACATTTACAGTTTCTTAGTTACTACATTAACTCGTATCATTGTGTGCCAGAACGAAATTATTAAGTTACGAAGAATACTTTGTTCCTACTGTGCAAAATTCATATCTAAATCTGCTAAAGAGTGTTAAACGTTGCTTTTGCAGTCGAGTTTAACATCTCTAACCTATTTAACAATTGTATGCAACGCCCTTAGTGGCCAGTAGTATTATATATCGTGTTTTCAGTATTTTATCGTTGTGCTGTAGTAGCTGGGACAATAATTCATTACATATATACATTTGCAATAGCTCAGTTACTACATTAACTCTTATCATTGTGAACTAGTACGAAATTATTAAGTTACGAAGAATACTTGGTTCCTACTGTGCAAAATTCATATCTAAATCTGCTAAATAGTGCTAAACGTTGCTTTTGGAAGCGAGTTTAACTTCTCTAACCTATTTAACAACTGTATGCAACGCCCTTAGTGGCCAGTAGTATTATATATCGTGTTTTCAGTACTTTATCGTTGTGCTGTAGTAGCTGGAACAAAAACTCATTAGATATATACATTTACAATAGCTCAGTTACTACATTAACTCGTATCATTGTGAGCAAGTACGAAATTATTAAGTTACGAAGAATACTTGGTTCCTACTGTGCAAACTTCATATCTCAATCTGCTAGAGAGTGCTAAACGTTGCTTTTGGAAGCGAGTTTAGCTTCTCTAACCTATTTAACAATTGTATGCAACGCCCTTAGTGGCCAGTAGTATTATATATCGTGTTTTCAGTATTTTATCGTTGTGCTGTAGTAGCTGGGACAATAATTCATTACATATATACATTTACAATAGCTCAGTTACTACATTAACTCTTATCATTGTGAACTAGTACGAAATTATTAAGTTACGAAGAATACTTGGTTCATACTGTGCAAAATTCATATCTAAATCTGCTAAATAGTGCTAAACGTTGGTTTTGGAAGCGAGTTTAACTTCTCTAACCTATTTAACAATTGTATGCAACGCCCTTAGTGGCCAGTAGTATTATATATCGTGTTTTCAGTACTTTATCGTTGTGCTGTAGTAGCTGGAACAAAAACTCATTAGATATATACATTTACAATAGCTCAGTTACTACATTAACTCGTATCATTGTGAGCAAGTACGAAATTATTAAGTTACGAAGAATACTTGGTTCCTACTGTGCAAACTTCATATCTCAATCTGCTAGAGAGTGCTAAACGTTGCTTTTGGAAGCGAGTTTAACTTCTCTAACCTATTTAACAATTGTATGTAACGCCCTTAGTAGCCAGTAGTATTATATATCGTGTTTTCAGTACTTTATCGTTGTGCTGTAGTAGCTGGAACAAAAACTCATTAGATATATACATTTACAATAGCTCAGTTACTACATTAACTCGTATCATTGTGAGCAAGTACGAAATTATTAAGTTACGAAGAATACTTGGTTCCTACTGTGCAAACTTCATATCTCAATCTGCTAGAGAGTGCTAAACGTTGCTTTTGGAAGCGAGTTTAACTTCTCTAACCTATTTAACAATTGTATGTAACGCCCTTAGTAGCCAGTAGTATTATATATCATGTTTTCAGAACTTTATCATTGTGCTGTAGTAGCTGGGTCACTAATTCATTAGATATGTACATTTACAATTTCTTAGTTACTACATTAACTCGTATCATTGTGAGCTAGTACGAAATTATTAAGTTACGAAGAATACTTGGTTCCTACTGTGCGAAATTCATATCTAAATCTGCTAAAGAGTGTAAACGTTGCTTTTGGAAGCGAGTTTAATTTCTCTAACCTATTTAACAATTGTATGCAACGCCCTTAGTGGCCAGTAGTATTATATATAGTGTTTTCAGTACTTTATCGTTGTGCTGTAGTAGCTGGGACACAAATTCATTAGATATATACATTTACAATAGCGCAGTTACTACATTAACTCGTATCTTTCTGAGCTAGTAGAAAATTATTAAGTTACGAAGAATACTTGGGTTCCTACTGTGCAAAATTCATATCTCAATCTGCTATAGAGTGCTAAACGTTGCATTTGCAATCGAGTTTAACTTCTCTAACCTATTTAACAATTGTATGCAACGTCCATAGTCGCCAGTAGTATTATATATCATGTTTTCAGAAATTTATCATTGTGCTGTAGTAGCTGGGACACTAATTCATTAGATATGTACATTTAAAGTTTCTTAGTTACTACATTAACTCGTATCATTGTGTGCCAGTACGAAATTATTAAGTTACGAAGAATACTTTGTTCCTACTGTGCAAAATTCATATCTAAATCTGCTAAAGAGTGCTAAACGTTGATTTTGCAATCGAGTTTAACATCTCTAACCTATTTAACAATTGTATGCAACGCCCTTAGTGGCCAGTAGTATTATATATCGTGTTTTCAGTATTTTATCGTTGTGCTGTAGTAGCTGGGACAATAATTCATTAGATATATACATTTACAATAGCTCAGTTACTACATTAACTCGTATCATTGTGAGCAAGTACGAAATTATTAAGTTACGAAGAATACTTGGGTTCCTACTGTGCAAAATTCATATCTCAATCTGCTATAGAGTGCTAAACGTTGCATTTGCAATCGAGTTTAACTTCTCTAACCTATTTAACAATTGTATGCAACGTCCATAGTCGCCAGTAGTATTATATATCGTGTTATCAGTACTTTATCGTTCTGCTGTAGTATCTAGTACACAAATTCATTAGATATGTACTTGTCCAATGGGTTAGTTACTGCAGTAACTCGAATCTTTGTCAGCTAGTACAATATTATTTATTTACGAAGAATACTTGGATCCTACTTTGGAAAATTCATATCTAAATCTGCTAAGGAGTGCTAATCGTTGATTTTGCAAACGAGTTTAATTTCTCTAACTTATTTAACAATTGTATGCAACGCCCTTAGTGGCCAGTAGTATTATATATCGTGTTTTCAGTACTTTATCGTTGTGCTGTAGTAGCTGCAACACAAATTCATTAGATATATGCATTTACAATAGCTTAGTTACTATATTAACTCGTATCTTTGTGAGTTAGTACGAAATTATTAAGTTACGAAAAATACTTGCTTCCTACTGTGCAAAATTCATATCTAAAACTGCTAAAGTTTAACTTCTCTAACCTATTTAACATTTGTATGCAACGCCCTTAGTGGCCAGTAGTATTATATATAGCGGTTTCAGTACTTTATCGTTGTGCTGTAGTAGCTGGAACACATATTAGTTAGATATATAAATCTACAATAGCTTAGTTACTACATTAACTCGTATCTTTGTGAACTAGTACGAAATTATTATGTTACGAATAATACTTGGTCCCTACTGTCCAAAATTCATATCTAAATTTGCTAAAGAGTGCTAAACGTTGCTTTTGCAAGCGAGTTTAGCTTCTCTAACCTATTTAACAATTGTAGGCAACGCCCTTAGTGGCCAGTATTATTATATATCGTGTTTTCAGTACTTTATCGTTGTGCTGTAGTAGCTGGGACACTAATTCATTAGATATATACATTTACAATAGCTTAGTTACTACATTAACTCGTATATTTGTGAGCTAGTGCGAAATTATTAAGTTACGAGGTATAGTTGGTTCCTACTGTAAAAAATTCATATCTAAATCTGCTGAAGAGTGCTAAACGTTGCTTTTGGAAGCGAGTTTAACTTCTCTAACCTATTTAACAATTGAATTCAAGGCCCTCAGTGGCCAGTATTGTTATATATCATGTTTTCAGAAATTTATCATTTTGCTGTAGTAGCTGGGACACTAATTCATTAGATATGTACATTTACAGTTTCTTAGTTACTACATTAACTCGTATCATTGTGTGCCAGTACGAAATTATTAAGTTACGAAGAATACTTTGTTCCTACTGTGGAAAATTCATATCTAAATCTGCTAAAGAGTGCTAAACGTTGCTTTTGCAATCGAATTTAACATCTCTAACCTATTTAACAATTGTATGCAACGCCCTTAGTGGCCAGTAGTTTTATATATCGTGTTTTCAGTATTTTATCGTTGTGCTGTAGTAGATGGGACAATAATTCATTAGATATATACATTTACAATAGCTCAGTTACTACATTAACTCGTATCATTGTGAGCTAGCAAGAAATTATTAAGTTACGAAGAATACTTGGTTCCTACTGTGCAAAATTTATATCTAAATCTGCTGAAGAGTGCTAAACGTTGCTTTTGGAAGCGAGTTTAACTTCTCTAACCCATTTAACAATTGAATGCAACGCCCTCAGTGGCCAGTAGTATTATATATCATGTTTTCAGAACTTTATCATTGTGCTGTAGTAGCTGGGTCACTAATTCATTAGATATGTACATTTACAATTTCTTAGTTACTACATTAACTCGTATCATTGTGAGCTAGTACGAAATTATTAAGTTACGAAGAATACTTGGTTCCTACTGTGCGAAATTCATATCTAAATCTGCTAAAGAGTGTAAACGTTGCTTTTGGAAGCGAGTTTAACTTCTCTAACCTATTTAACAATTGTATGCAACGCCCTTAGTGGCCAGTAGTATTATATATAGTGTTTTCAGTACTTTATCGTTGTGCTGTAGTAGCTGGGACACAAATTCATTAGATATATACATTTACAATAGCGCAGTTACTACATTAACTCGTATCTTTCTGAGCTAGTAGAAAATTATTAAGTTACGAAGAATACTTGGGTTCCTACTGTGCAAAATTCATATCTCAATCTGCTATAGAGTGCTAAACGTTGCATTTGCAATCGAGTTTAACTTCTCTAACCTATTTAACAATTGTATGCAACGTCCATAGTCGCCAGTAGTATTATATATCGTGTTATCAGTACTTTATCGTTCTGCTGTAGTATCTAGTACACAAATTCATTAGATATGTACTTGTCCAATGGGTTAGTTACTGCAGTAACTCGAATCTTTGTCAGCTAGTACAATATTATTTATTTACGAAGAATACTTGGATCCTACTTTGGAAAATTCATATCTAAATCTGCTAAGGAGTGCTAAACGTTGATTTTGCAAGCGAGTTTAATTTCTCTAACTTATTTAACAATTGTATGCAACGCCCTTAGTGGCCAGTAGTATTATATATCGTGTTTTCAGTACTTTATCGTTGTGCTGTAGTAGCTGCAACACAAATTCATTAGATATATGCATTTACAATAGCTTAGTTACTATATTAACTCGTATCTTTGTGAGTTAGTACGAAATTATTAAGTTACGAAAAATACTTGCTTCCTACTGTGCAAAATTCATATCTAAATCTGCTGAAGAGTGCTAAACGTTCGTTTTGGAAGCGAGTTTAACTTCTCTAACCCATTTAACAATTGAATGCAACGCCCTCAGTGGCCAGTAGTATTATATATCATGTTTTCAGAACTTTATCATTGTGCTGTAGTAGCTGGGTCACTAATTCATTAGATATGTACATTTACAATTTCTTAGTTAGTACATTAACTCGTATCATTGTGAGCTAGTACGAAATTATTAAGTTACGAAGAATACTTGGTTCCTACTGTGCGAAATTCATTTCTAAATCTGCTAAAGAGTGTAAACGTTGCTTTTGGAAGCGAGTTTAACTTCTCTAACCTATTTAACAATTGTATGCAACGCCCTTAGTGGCCAGTAGTATTATATATAGTGTTTTCAGTACTTTATCGTTGTGCTGTAGTAGCTGGGACACAAATTCATTAGATATATACATTTACAATAGCTTAGTTACTACAATAACTTGTATCTTTGGGAGCTAATACGAAATTATTAAGTTGCGAAAAATACTTGGTCCCTACTGTCCAAAATTCGTATCTAAATCTGCTAAAGAGTTCTAAACGTTGATTTTGCAAGCGAGTTTAACTTTTCTAACCTATTTAACAATTGTATGCAACGTCCTTAGTGGCCAATAGTATTATATATCGTGTTTTCAGAACTTGATCGTTGTCCTGTAGTAGCTGGGACACAAATTCATTAGATATGTACATTTACAATAACTCAGTTACTACATTAACTCGTATCTTTGTGGGCTAGTACGAAATTATTAAGTTACGAAGAATACTTGGTTGTTACTGTGCAAAATTCATATCTAAATCAGCTAAAAAGTGCTAAACGTTGCTTTTGCTATCGAGTTTAACTTTTTAACCTATATAACAATTGTATGCTACGCCCTTAGTGGCCAGTAGTATTATATATCGTGTTTTAGGTACTTGATCGTTGTGCTGTAGTAGCTGGTACACTAATTCATTAGATATATACATTTACAATTGCTCAGTTACTACATTAACTCGTATCATTGTGAGCTAGTACTAAATTATTAAGTTACGAAGAATACTTCGTTGCTACCGTATAAAATTATTATCTAAATCTGCTAAAGAGTGCTAAACGTTGATTTTGGAAGCGAATTTAATTTCTCTAACCTATTTAACAATTGTATGCAAGGATCTTAGTGGCCAAGTGTATTATATATCGTGTTTTCAGTACTTTAAGGTTGTGCTGTAGTAGCTGAGACACAAATTCATTAGATATATACATTTACAATAGATTAATTACTATATTAACTCATATCTTTGTGAGCTAGTACTAAATTATTAAGTTACGAAGAATACTTGGTTCCTACTGTGCAAAATTCATATCTAAAACTGCTAAAGAGTGCTAAACATTGCTTTTGGAAGCGAGTTTAACTTCTGTAACCTATTTAACAATTGTATGCAACGATCTTAGTGGCCAAGTGTATTATATATCGTGTTTTC
The DNA here is from genome assembly GCA_940337035.1 of Agriotes lineatus. NCBI lineage: Eukaryota > Metazoa > Arthropoda > Insecta > Coleoptera > Elateridae > Agriotes > Agriotes lineatus. The sequence continues at coordinate 64,742,820 of OW679202.1, forward strand.
AGTACTTTATGGTTGTGCTGTAGTAGCTGGGACACAAATTCATTAGATATATACATTTACAATAGCTTAATTACTATATTAACTCATATCTTTGTGAGCTAGTACTAAATTATTAAGTTACGAAGAATACTTGGTTCCTACTGTGCAAAATTCATATCTAAAACTACTAAAGAGTGCTAAACGTTGCTTTTGGAAGCGATTTTAACTTCTCCAACCTATTTAACAGTTGTATTTAACGCCCTTAGAGGACAGTAGTATTATATATCGTGTTTTCAGTACTTTATGGTTGAGCTGTAGTAGTTGGGACACAAATTCATTAGATATACAATTAGATTTACAATAGCTTAGTTACTACATTAACTCGAATCTTTGTGAGCTAGTACTAAATTATTAAGTTACGAAGAATACTTTGTTGCTACCGTATAAAATTCTTATCTAAATCTGTTGAAGAGTGCTAAACGTTGCTTTTGGAAGCGAGTTTAACTTCTCGAAATTATTTAACAATTGTATGCAACGCCCTTAGTGGCCAGTACTATTATATATCGTGTTTTCAGTACTTTATCGTTGTCCTGTAGTAGCTGGGACACAAATTCATTAGATATGTACATTTACAATAGCTCAGTTACTACATTAACTTGTATCATTGTGAGATAGTACGAAATTATTAGGTTACGAAGAATACTTGGTTCCTACTGTGCAAAATTCATATCTAAATCTGCTAAAGAGTGCTAAACGTTGCTTTTGCTATCGAGTTTAACTTTTTAACTTTTTTAACAATTGTATGCTACGCCTTTAGTGACCAGTAGTATTATATATCGCGTTTTAGGTACTTGATCGTTGTGCTGTAGTAGCTGGAACACAAATTTATTAGATATATACATATACAATAGCTTAGTTACTACATTAACTCTTATCTTTGTGAGCTAGTACGAAATTATTATGTTACGAAGAATACTTGGTCCCTACTGTCCAACATTCATATCTCAATCTGCTAAAGAGTGCTAAACGTTGCTTTTGGAATCGAGATTAACTTCTCTAACCAATTTAACAATTGTATGCAACGCTTTTAGTGGCCAGTAGTATTATATATCGTGTCTGCAGTACTTTATCGTTGTGCTGTAGTAGCTGGGACACAGATTCAGTAGAGATATACATTTACAATAGCTTAATTACTATATTAACTCATATCTTTGTGAGCTAGTACTAAATTATTAGGTTACGAAAAATACCTGGCTCCTACTGTGCAAAATTCATATCTAAATCTGCTGAAGAGTGCTAAACATTGCATTTGCTATCGAGTTTAACTTCTCTAACCTATTTAACAATTGTATGCTACGCCGTTAGTGGCCAGTAGTATTATATATCGTGTTTTCAGTACTTTATCGTTGTCCTGGAGTAGCTGGGACACAAATTCATTAGATATGTACATTTACAATAGCGCAGTTACTACATTAACTCGTATCATTGTGAGCTAGTACGAAATTATTAGGTTACGAAGAATACTTGGTTCCTACTGTGCAAAATTCATATCTAAATCTGCTAAAGAGTGCTAAACGTTGCTTTTGCTATCGAGTTTAACTTTTTAACCTATTTAACAATTGTATTCTACGCCCTTAGTGGCCAGTAGTATTATATATCGTGTTTTAGGTACTTGATCGTTGTGCTGTAGTAGCTGGGACACTAATTCATTAGATATATACATTTACAATTGCTCAGTTACTACATTAACTCGTATCATTGTGAGCTAGTACTAAATTATTAAGTTACGAAGAATACTTTGTTGCTACCGTATAAAATTATTATCTAAATCAGCTAAAGAGTGCTAAACGTTGCTTTTGGAAGCGAGTTTAACTTCTCTAACCTATTTAGCAATTGTATGCAACGCCCTTAGTGGCCAGTAATATTATATATCGTGTTTTCAGTACTTTATCGTTGTGCTGTAGTAGCTGGGACACAGATTCAGTAGATATATACATTTACAATAGCTTAATTACTATATTAACTCATATCTTTGTGAGCTAGTACTAAATTATTAAGTTACGAAGAATACTTGGTTCCTACTTTGCAAAATTCATATCTAAATCTGCTAAAGAATGCTAAACGTTGCTTTTGGAAGCGAGTTTAAATTCTCTAACCTATTTAACAATTGTATGCAACGCTCTTAGTGGCCAGTAGTATTATATATCGTGTTTTCAGTACTTTATGGTTGAGCTGTAGTAGTTGGGACACAAATTCATTAGATATACAATTAGATTTACAATAGCTTAGTTACTACATTAACTCGAATCTTTGTGAGCTAGTACTAAATTATTAAGTTACGAAGAATACTTTGTTGCTACCGTATAAAATTCTTGTCTAAATCTGTTGAAGAGTGCTAAACGTTGCTTTTGGAAGCGAGTTTAACTTCTCTAAATCATTTAACAATTGTATGCAACGCCCTTAGTGGCCAGTACTATTATATATCGTGTTTTCAGTACTTTAGCGTTGTCCTGTAGTAGCTGGGACACAAATTCATTAGATATGTACATTTACAATAGCTCAGTTACTACATTAACTTGTATCATTGTGAGATAGTACGAAATTATTAGGTTACGAAGAATACTTGGTTCCTACTGTGCAAAATTCATATCTAAATCTGCTAAAGAGTGCTAAACGTTGCTTTTGCTATCGAGTTTAACTTTTTAACTTTTTTAACAATTGTATGCTACGCCTTTAGTGACCAGTAGTATTATATATCGTGTTTTAGGTACTTGATCGTTGTGCTGTAGTAGCTGGAACACAAATTTATTAGATATATACATATACAATAGCTTAGTTACTACATTAACTCTTATCTTTGTGAGCTAGTACGAAATTATTATGTTACGAAGAATACTTGGTCCCTACTGTCCAACATTCATATCTCAATCTGCTAAAGAGTGCTAAACGTTGCTTTTGGAATCGAGATTAACTTCTCTAACCAATTTAACAATTGTATGCAACGCTTTTAGTGGCCAGTAGTATTATATATCGTGTCTGCAGTACTTTATCGTTGTGCTGTAGTAGCTGGGACACAGATTCAGTAGAGATATACATTTACAATAGCTTAATTACTATATTAACTCATATCTTTGTGAGCTAGTACTAAATTATTAGGTTACGAAAAATACCTGGCTCCTACTGTGCAAAATTCATATCTAAATCTGCTAAAGAGTGCTAAACATTGCATTTGCTATCGAGTTTAACTTCTCTAACCTATTTAACAATTGTATGCTACGCCGTTAGTGGCCAGTAGTATTATATATCGTGTTTTCAGTACTTTATCGTTGTCCTGGAGTAGCTGGGACACAAATTCATTAGATATGTACATTTACAATAGCTCAGTTACTACATTAACTCGTATCATTGTGAGCTAGTACGAAATTATTAGGTTACGAAGAATACTTGGTTCCTACTGTGCAAAATTCATATCTAAATCTGCTAAAGAGTGCTAAACGTTGCTTTTGCTATCGAGTTTAACTTTTTAACCTATTTAACAATTGTATTCTACGCCCTTAGTGGCCAGTAGTATTATATATCGTGTTTTAGGTACTTGTTCGTTGTGCTGTAGTAGCTGGGACACTAATTCATTCGATATATACATTTACAATTGCTCAGTTACTACATTAACTCGTATCATTGTGAGCTAGTACTAAATTATTAAGTTACGAAGAATACTTTGTTGCTACCGTATAAAATTATTATCTAAATCAGCTAATGAGTGCTAAACGTTGCTTTTGGAAGCGAGTTTAACTTCTCTAACCTATTTAGCAATTGTATGCAACGCCCTTAGTGGCCAGTAATATTATATATCGTGTTTTCAGTACTTTATCGTTGTGCTGTAGTAGCTGGGACACAGATTCAGTAGATATATACATTTACAATAGCTTAATTACTATATTAACTCATATCTTTGTGAGCTAGTACTAAATTATTAAGTTACGAAGAATACTTGGTTCCTACTGTGCGAAATTCATATCTAAATCTGCTAAAGAGTGTAAACGTTGCTTTTGGAAGCGAGTTTAACTTCTCTAACCTATTTAACAATTGTATGCTACGCCGTTAGTGGCCAATAGTATTATATATCGTGTTTTCAGAACTTTATCGTTGTCCTGTAGTAGCTGGGACACAAATTTATTAGATATGTACATTTACAATAGCTCAGTTACTACATTAACTCGTATCATTGTGAGCTAGTACGAAATTATTAAGTTACGAAGAATACTTGGTTGTTACTGTGCAAAATTCATATCTAAATCAGCTAAAAAGTGCTAAACGTTGCTTTTGCTATCGAGTTTAACTTTTTAACCTATATAACAATTGTATGCTACGCCCTTAGTGGCCAGTAGTATTATATATCGTGTTTTAGGTACTTGATCGTTGTGCTGTAGTAGCTGGGACACTAATTCATTAGATATATACATTTACAATTGCTCAGTTACTACATTAACTCGTATCATTGTGAGCTAGTACTAAATTATTAAGTTACGAAGAATACTTCGTTGCTACCGTATAAAATTATTATCTAAATCTGCTAAAGAGTGCTAAACGTTGATTTTGGAAGCGAATTTAATTTCTTTAACCTATTTAACAATTGTATGCAAGGATCTTAGTGGCCAAGTGTATTATATATCGTGTTTTCAGTACTTTAAGGTTGTGCTGTAGTAGCTGAGACACAAATTCATTAGATATATACATTTACAATAGCTTAATTACTATATTAACTCATATCTTTGTGAGCTAGTACTAAATTATTAAGTTACGAAGAATATTTGGTTCCTACTGTGCAAAATTCATATCTAAAACTGCTAAAGAGTGCTAAACATTGCTTTTGGAAGCGAGTTTAACTTCTGTAACCTATTTAACAATTGTATGCAACGATCTTAGTGGCCAGTAGTATTATATATCGTGTTTTAGGTAATTGATCGTTGTGCTGTAGTAGCTGGGACACTAATTCATAAGATATATACATTTACAATAGCTCAGTTACTACATTAACTCGTATCTTTGTGAGCTAGTACGAAATTATTAAGTTACGAGGTATAGTTGGTTCCTACTGTGCAAAATTCATATCTAAATCTGCTAAAGAGTGCGAAACGTTGCTTTTGGAAGCTAGTTTAACTTCTCTTATCTATTTAACAATTGTATGCAACGCCCTTAGTAGCCGGTAGTATAATATATCATGTTTTCAGTAGTTTATCATTTTGCTGTAGTAGCTGGGACACTAATTCATTAGATATATACATTTACTATAGCTCAGTTACTACATTAACTCGTATCATTGTGAGCTAGTACGAAATTTTTAAGTTACGAAGAATACTTGGTTCCTACTGTGCAAAATTCATATCTAAATCTGCTAAAGAGTGCTAAACGTTGCTTTTGCTATCGAGTTTAACTTCTCTAACCTATTTCACAATTGTATGCTACGCCCTTAGTGGCCAGTAGTATTATATATCGTGTTTTAGGTACTTGATCGTTGTGCTGTAGTAGCTGGGATACTAATTCATTAGATATATACATTTACAATAGCTCAGTTACTACATTAACTCGTATCATTGTGAGCTAGTTCGAAATTATTAAGTTACGAAGAATACTGGGTTCCTACTGTGCAAAATTCGTATCTAAATCTGCTAAAGAGTGCTAAACGTTGCTTTTGGAAGCGAGTTTAATCTCTCTAACCTATTTAACAATTGTATGCAACGTCCATAGTGGCTAGTAGTATTATATACCGTGTTTTCAGTACTTTATCGTTGTGTTGTAGTAGCTGGTACACAAATTCATTAGATATATAGTTGTCCAATGGGTTAGTTACTGCAGTAACTCGAATCTTTGTCAGTTAGTACAAAATTATTTATTTACGAAGAATACTTGGTTCCTACTGTGGAAAATTCATATCTAAATCTGCTAAAGAGTGCTAAACGTTGATTTTACAAGCGAGTTTAGCTGCTCTAACCCATTTAACAATTGTATGCAACGCCCTTAGTGGCCAGTAGTATTATATATCGTGTCTGCAGTACTTTATCGTTGTGCTGTAGTAGCTGGGACACAAGTTCATTAGATATATACATCTACAATAGCTTAGTTACTACATTAACTCGTAGCTTTGTGAGCTAGTACGGTAATTAATATGTTACGAATAATACTTGGTCCCTACTGTCCAAAATTCATATTTAAATCTGCTAAAGAGTGCTAAATGTTGATTTTGCAAGCGAGTTTAACCCCTCTAACCTATTTAACAATTGTATGCAACGTCCTTAGTGGCCAATAGTATTATATATCGTGTTTTCAGAACTTTATCGTTGTCCTGTAGTAGCTGGGACACAAATTCATTAGATATGTACATTTACAATAGCTCAGTTACTACATTAACTCGTATCATTGTGAGCTAGTACGAAATTATTAAGTTACGAAGAATACTTGGTTCCTTCTGTGCAAAATTCATATCTAAATCAGCTAAAAAGTGCTAAACGTTGCTTTTGCTATCGAGTTTAACTTTTTAACCTATATAACAATTGTATGCTACGCCCTTAGTGGCCAGTAGTATTATACATCGTGTTTTAGGTACTTGATCGTTGTGCTGTAGTAGCTGGGACACTAATTCATTAGATATATACATTTACAATTGCTCAGTTACTACATTAACTCGTATCATTGTGAGCTAGTACTAAATTATTAAGTTACGAAGAATACTTTGTTGCTACCGTATAAAATTATTATCTAAATCTGCTAAAGAGTGCTAAACGTTGATTTTGGAAGCGAATTTACTTTCTCTCACCTATTTAACAATTGTATGCAAGGATCTTAGTGGCCAAGTGTATTATATATCGTGTTTTCAGTACTTTATGGTTGTGCTGTAGTAGCTGAGACACAAATTCATTAGATATATACATTTACAATAGCTTAATTACTATATTAACTCATATCTTTGTGAGCTAGTACTAAATTATTAAGTTACGAAGAATACTTGGTTCTTACTGTGCAAAATTCATATCTAAAACGGCTAAAGAGTGCTAAACATTGCTTTTGGAAGCGAGTTTAACTTCTGTAACCTATTTAACAATTGTATGCAACGATCTTAGTTGCCAAGTGTATTATATATCGTGTTTTCAGTACTTTATGGTTGTGCTGTAGTAGCTGGGACACAAATTCATTAGATATATACATTTACAATAGCTTAATTACTATATTAACTCATATCTTTGTGAGCTAGTACTAAGTTATTAAGTTACGAAGAATACTTGGTTTCTACTGTGCAAAATTCATATCCAAAACTACTAAAGAGTGCTAAACGTTGCTTTTGGAAGCGAGTTTAACTTTTCCAACCTATTTAACAGTTGTATTTAACGCCCTTAGAGGCCAGTAGTATTATATATCGTGTTTGCAGTACTTTATGGTTGAGCTGTAGTAGTTGGGACACAAATTCATTAGATATACAATTAGATTTACAATAGCTTAGTTACTACATTAACTCGAATCTTTGTGAGCTAGTACTAAATTATTAAGTTACGAAGAATACTTTGTTGCTACCGTATAAAATTCTTATCTAAATCTGTTAAAGAGTGCTAAACGTTGCTTTTGGAAGCGAGTTTAACTTCTCTAAATTATTTAACAATTGTATGCAACGCCCTTAGTGGCCAGTAGTATTATATATCGTGTTTTCAGTACTTTATCGTTGTCCTGTAGTAGCTGGGACACAAATTCATTAGATATGTACATTTACAATAGCTCAGTTTCTACATTAACTCGTATCATTGTGAGCTAGTACGAAATTATTAGGTTACGAAGAATACTTGGTTCCTACTGTGCAAAATTCATATCTAAATCTGCTAAAGAGTGCTAAACGTTGCTTTTGCTATCGAGTTTAACTTTTTAACCTTTTTAACAATTGTATGCTACGCCCTTAGTGACCAGTAGTATTATATATCGTATTTTAGGTACTTGATCGTTGTGCTGTAGTAGCTGGGACACAAATTTATTAGATATATACATATACAATAGTTTAGTTACTACATTAACTCTTATCTTTGTGAGCTAGTACGAAATTATTATGTTACGAAGAATACTTGATCCCTACTGTCCAACATTCATATCTCAATCTACTAAAGAGTGCTAAACGTTGCTTTTGGAATCGAGATTAACTTCTCTAACCAATTTAACAATTGTATGCAACGCCCTTAGTGGCCAGTAGTATTATATATCGTGTCTGCAGTACTTTATCGTTGTGCTGTAGTAGCTGGTACACAAATTTATTAGATATGTAATTGTCCAATGGGTTAGTTACTGCAGTAACTCGAATCTTTGTCAGCTAGTACAAAATTAATTATTTACGACGAATACTTGGTTCCTACTTTGGAAAATTCATATCTAAATCTGCGAAAGAGTGCTAAACATTGATTTTGCAAGCGAGTTTAACTTCTCTAACCTATTTAACAATTATGTGCAACGCCCTTAGTGGCCAGTAGTATTATATATCGTGTTTTCAGTACTTTATTGTTGTGCTGTAGTAGCTGGAACACAAAATCAGTAGATATATACATTTACAAAAGCTTAGTTACTACATTAACTCGTATCTTTGTGAGCTAGTACGATATTATTAAGTTACGAAGAATACTTGGTTCCTAGTGTGCAAAATTCATATCTAAATCTGTTAAATAGTGCTAATCGTTGCTTTTGGAGGCGAGTTTAACTTCTATAAACTATTTAACAATTGTATGCAACGCCCTTCGTTGTCAGTGGTATTATATATCGTGTTTTCAGTACTTTATCGTTGTGCTGTAGTAGCTGGGACACAAATTTAGTGGATATATACATTTACAATAGCTTAGTTACTACATTAACTCGTATCTTTGATAGCTAGTATGTAAGTATTAACTTACGAAAAATACTTGCTTGCTACTGTGGAAAAATCATATCTAAATCTGCTAAAGAGTGCTAAACGTTTCTTTTGGAAGCGAGTTTAACATCCCTAACCTATTTAACAATTGTATGCGACGCCCTTAGTGGCCAGTAGTATTATATATCGTGTTTTCAGTACTTTATCGTTGTGCTGTAGTAGCTGAAACACAAATTCAGTAGATATATACATTTACAATAGCTTAGTTACTACATTAACTCGTATCTTTGTGAGCTAGTAGGATATTATTAAGTTACGAAAAATACTTGGTTCCTACTGTGGAAAATTCATATCTAAATCTGCTAAAGAGTGCTAAACGTTGCTTTTGGAAGCGAGTTTAATCTCTCTAACCTATTTAACAATTGTATGCAACGTCCATAGTGGCTAGTAGTATTATATACCGTGTTTTCAGTACTTTATCGTTGTGTTGTAGTAGCTGGGACACAAATTCATTAGATATATACATTTACAATAGCTTAGTTACTACATAAACTCGTATCTTTGTGAGCTAGTACGATATTATTAAGTTACGAAGAATACTTGGTTCTTACTGTGCAAAATTCATATCTAAATCTGTTAAATAGTGCTAATCGTTGCTTTTGGAAGCGAGTTTAACTTCTATAACCTATTTAACAATTGAATGCAACGCCCTTCGTGACCAGTGGTATTATATATTGTGTTTTCAGTATTTTATCGATGTGTTGTAGTAGCTGGGACACAAATTTAGTAGATATATACATTTACAATAGCTTAGTTACTACATTAACTCGTATCTTTGAGAGCTAGTGCGTAATTATTAAGTTACGAAGAATACTTGCTTGCTACTGTGGAAAACGCATATCTAAATCTGCTAGAGTGCTAAACGTTTTTTTTGGAAGCGAGTTTAGCATCCCTAACCTATTTAACAATTGTATGCAATTGTATGTAGTGGCCAGTAGTATTATATATCGTGTTTTCAGTACTTTATCGTTTTGCTGTAGTAGCTGGAACACAAATTCAGTAGATATATACATTTACAACAGCTTAGTTACTACATTAACTCTTATCTTTGTGAGCTATTACGATATTATTAAGTTACGAAAAATACTTGGTTCCTACTGTGCAAAATTCATATCTAAATCGGTTAAATAGTGCTAATCGTTGCTTTTGGAAGCGAGTTTAACTTCTATAACCTATTTAACAATTGTATGCAACGCCCTTCGTGGTCAGTGGTATTATATATTGTGTTTTCAGTACTTTATCGTTGTGCTCTAGTAGCTGGGACACAAATTTAGTAGATATATACATTTACAATAGCTTAGTTACTACATTAACTCGTATCTTTGAGAGCTAGTACGTAATTATTAAGTTACGAAGAATAATTGCTTGCTACTGTGGAAAACTTATATCTAAATCTGCTAAAGAGTGTAAAACGTTGCTTTTGGAAGCGAGTTTAACATCCCTAACCTATTTAACAATTGTATGCAATGCCCTAAGTAGTCAGTAGTATTATATATCGTGTTTTCAGTTCTTTATCGTTGTGCTGTAGCAGCTGGGACACAAATTCATTAGATATGTACTTGTCCAATGGGTAGTTACTGCAGTAACTCGAATCTTTGTCAGCTAGTACAAAATTATTTATTTACGAAGAATACTTGGTTCCTACTTTGGAAAATTCATATCTAAATCTGCTAAAGAGTGTTTAACGTTGATTTTGCAAGCGAGTTTAACTTCTCTAACCTATTTAACAATTGTATGCAACGATCTTAGTGGCAAGTATATTATATATCGTGTTTTCAGTACTTTATCGTTGTGTTGTAGTAGCTGTGACAAAAATTCATTAGATATATACATTTACAATAGCTCAGTTACTACATTAACTCGTATCATTGTGAGCTAGTACGAAATTATAAAGTTACGAAGAATACTTGGTTCCTACTGTGCAAAATTTATATCTAAATCTGCTAAAGAGTGCTAAACGTTGCTTTTGGAAGCGAGTTTAACTTCTCTTACATATTTAACAGTTGAATTGTTGCCCTTAGTTCTTAGTTGCCAGCAGTATTATATTTCGTGTTTTCAGTACTTTATCGTTCTTCTGTAGTAGCTGGGACACTAATTCATTAGATATATACATTTACAATAGCTCAGTTACTACATTACTTGTATCTTTGTGAGCTAGTTCGAAATTATTAAGTTACGAATAATACTTGGATCCTACTGTGCAAAATTCATATCTAAATCTGCTAAAGAGTGCGAAACGTTGCTTTTGGAAACGAGTTTAACTTCTCTAACCTATTTAACAATTGTATGCAACGCCCTTAGTGGCCAGTAGTATTATATATTGTGTTTTCAGTATTTTATCGTTGTGTTGTAGTAGCTGGGACACAAATTCATTAGATATATACATTTACAATAGCTTAGTTACTACATAAACTCGTATCTTTGTGAGCTAGTACGATATTATTAAGTTACGAAGAATACTTGGTTGCTACTGTGCAAAATTCATATCTAAATCTGTTAAAGAGTGCTAATCGTTGCTTTTGGAAGCGATTTTAACTTCTATAATCTATTTAACAATTGTATGCAACGCCCTTCGTGGCCAGTGGTATTATATATCGTGTTTTGAGTACTTTATCGTTGTGCTGTAGTAGCTGGAACACAAATTCAGTAGATATATACATTTACAATAGCTTAGTTACTACATTAACTCGTATCTTTGTGAGCTAGTACGATATTATTAAGTTACGAAAAATACTTGGTCCCAAATGTGCAAAATTCATATCTAAATCTGCTAAAGAGTGCGAAACGTTGCTTTTGGAAGCGAGTTTAACTTCTCTAACCTATTTAACAATTGTATGCAACGCCCTTAGTGGCCAGTAGTATTATATATCGTGTTTTCAGTACTTTATTGTTGTGCTGTAGTAGCTGGAACACAAAATCAGTAGATATATACATTTACAATAGCTTAGTTACTACATTAACTCGTGTCTTTGTGAGCTAGTACGATATTATTAAGTTACGAAGAATACTTGGTCCCAAATGTGCAAAATTCATATTTTGTTGAAGAGTGTTAATCGTTGCTTTTGGAAGCGAGTTTAACTTCTATAACCTATTTAACAATTGTATGCAACACCCTTCGTGGCCAGTAGTATTATATATCGTGTTTTCAGTACTTTATCGTTGTGCTGTAGTAGCTGGGACACAAATTCAGTAGATATATACATTTACAATAACTTAGCTACTTCATTAACTTGTATCATTGTGAGCTAGTACGGAATTATTAAGTAACGAAGAATACTTGGTTCCTACTGTGAAAAATTCATATCTAAATCTGCTAAAGAGAGTTAAACGTTGCTTTTGGAAGCGAGGTTAACTTCACTTACATATTTAACAGTTGAATTGAACGCCCTTAGTTGCCAGTAGTATTATATATCGTGTTTTCAGTACTTTATCGTTGTGCTGTAGTAGCTGGGACACTAATTCATTAGATATATACATTTACAATAGCTCAGTTACTACATTACTCGTATCTTTGTGAGCTAGTACTAAACTATTAAGCTACGAAGAATACTTGGTTCCTACTGTGCAAAATTTATATCTAAATCTGCTAAAGGGTGCTAAACGTTGCTTTTGCAATCGAGTTTAACTTCTCTAACCTATTTAACAATTGTATGCAACGCCCTTAGTTTGCAGTAGTATTATATATCGTGTTTTCAGTACTTTATCGTTGTGCTGTAGTAGCTGGGACACTAATTCATTAGATATATACATTTACAATAGCTCAGTTACTACATTACTCGTATCTTTGTGAGCTAGTACTAAACTATTAAGTTACGAAGAATACTTGGTTCCTACTGTGCAAATATCATATCTAAAGCTGCTAAAGAGTGCTAATCGTTGCTTTTGGAAGCGATTTTAACTTCTCTAACCTATTTAACAATTGTATGCAACGCCTTTAATGGCCAGTAATATTATATATCGTGTTTTCAGTACATCATCGTTGTGCTGTAGTTGCTGGGACACTAATTCATTAGATATGTACATTTACAATTGCTTACTTACTACATTAACTCGTATCGTTGTGAGCTAGTACGAAATTATTAAGTTACGTAGAATACTTGGTTCCTACTGTGCAAAATTCATATCTAAATCTGTTAAAGAGTGCTAATCGTTGCTTTTGGAAGCGATTTTAACTTCTATAACCTATTTAACAATTGAATGCAACGCCCTTCGTGGCCAGTAGTATTATATATCGTGTTTTGAGTACTTTATTGTTGTGCTGTAGTAGCTGGTACACAAATTCAGTGGATATATACATTTACAATAGCTTAGTTACTACATTAACTCGTATCTTTGTGAGCTAGTACGATATTATTAAGTTACGAAGAATACTTGGTCCCAAATGTGGAAAATTTATATCTAAATCTGCTAAAGAGTGTTAAACGTTGCTTTTGGAAGCGAGTTTAACTTCTCTAACCTATTTAACAATTGTATGCAACGCCCTTAGTGGCCAGTAGTATTATATATCGCGTTTTCAGTACTTTATTGTTGTGCTGTAGTAGCTGAAACACAAATTCAGTAGATATATACATTTACAATAGCTTAGTTACTACATTAACTTCTATCTTTGTGAGCTAGTACGATATTATTAAGTTACGAAGAATACTTGGTCCCTAATGTGCAAAATTCATATCTAAATCTGTTAAAAGAGTGCTAATCGTTGCTTTTGAAAGCGAGCTTTACTTCTATAACCTATTTAACAATTGTATGCAACGCCCTTCGTGGCCAGTAGTATTATATATCGTGTTTTCAGTACTTTATCGTTGTGCTGTAGTAGCTGGAACACAAAAACAGTAGATATATACATTTACAATAGCTTAGTTACTACATTAACTCGTATCTTTGTGAGCTAGTACGATATTAATAAGTTACGAAGAATACTTGGTCCCTAATGTGAAAAATTCATATCTAAATCCGTTAAAGGGTGTTAATCGTTGCTTTTGGAAGCGAGTTTAACTTCACTTACATATTTAACAGTTGAATTGAACGCCCTTAGTTGCCAGTAGTGTTACATATCGTGTTTTCAGTACTTTATCGTTGTGCTGTAGTAGCTGGGACACTAATTCATTAGATATATACATTTACAATAGCTCAGTTACTACATTAACTCCTATCTTTGTGAGCTAGTAGGATATTATTAAGTTACGAAGAATACTTGGTTTCTACTGTGCAAAGTTTATATCTAAATCTGCTAAAGAGTGCTAAACGTTGCTTTTGGAAGCGAGTTTAATTTCTCTAACCTATTTAAAATTGTATGCAACGCCCTTAGTGGCCAGTAGTATTATATATCGTGTTTTCAGTACTTTATTGTTGTGCTGTAGTAGCTGAAACACAAATTCAGTAGATATATACATTTGCAATAGCTTAGTTACTACATTAACTCCTATCTTTGTGAGCTAGTAGGATATTATTAAGTTACGAAGAATACTTGGTTTCTACTGTGCAAAGTTAGTATCTAAATCTGCTAAAGAGTGCTAACCGTTGCTTTTGGAAGCGAGTTTAACTTTTCTTACATATTTAACAGTTGAATTGTTGCCCTTAGTTGCCAGTAGTATTATATATCGTGTTTTCAGTACTTTATCGTTGTTCTGTAGTAGCTGGGACACTAACTCAGTAGATATATACATTTAAAATAGCTTAGCTACTACATTACTCGTATCTTTGTGAGCTAGTTCGAAATTATTAAGTTAAGAAAAATACTTGGTTCCTACTGTGCAAAATTCATATCTAAATCTGCTGAAGAGTGCTAAACGTTGCTCTTGGAAGCGAGTTTATCTTCTCTAACCTATTTAACAATTGTATGCAACGCCCTTAGTGGCCAGTAGTATTATACATCGCGTTTTCAGTACTTTATTGTTGTGCTGTAGTAGCTGGAACACAAAATCAGTAGATATATACATTTACAATAGCTTAGTTACTACATTACTCGTATCTTTGTGAGCTAGTACGATAATATTAAGTTACGAAGAATACTTGGTCCCTAATGTGCAAAATTCATATCTAAATCTGTTAAAGAGTGCTAATCGTTGCTTTTGAAAGCGAGCTTTACTTCTATAACCTATTTAACAATTGTATGCAACGCCCTTCGTGGCCAGTAGTATTATATATCGTGTTTTCAGTACTTTATTGTTGTGCTGTAGTAGCTGAAACACAAATTCAGTAGATATATACATTTACAATAGCTTAGTTACTACATTAACTCCTATCTTTGTGAGCTAGTAGGATATTATTAAGTTACGAAGAATACTTGGTTTCTACTGTGCAAAGTTTATATCTAAATCTGCTAAAGAGTGCTAAACGTTGCTTTTGGAAGCGAGTTTAACTTTTCTTACATATTTAACAGTTGAATTGTTGCCCTTAGTTGCCAGTAGTATTATATATCGTGTTTTCAGTACTTTATCGTTGTTCTGTAGTAGCTGGGACACTAATTCAGTAGATATATATATTTAAAATAGCTTAGCTACTACATTACTCGTATCTTTGTGAGCTAGTTCGGAATTATTAGGTTAAGAAAAATACTTGGTTAGTACTGTGCAAAATTCATATCTAAATCTGCTAAAGAGTGCTAACCGTTGCTTTTGGAAGCGATTTTAACTTCTCTAACCTATTTAACAATTGTATGCAACGCCCTTCGTGGCCAGTAGTATTATATATCGTGTTTTCAGTACTTTATTGTTGTGCTGTAGTAGCTGGAACACAAAATCGGTAGATATATACATATACAATAGCTTAGTTACTACATTACCCGTATCTTTGTGAGCTAGTACGAAATTATTAAGTTACGAAGAATACTTGGTTCCTACTGTGCAAAGTCCATATCTAAATCTGCTAAAGAGTTCTAACCGTTGCTTTTGGAAGCGATTTTAACTTCTCTAACCTATTTAACAATTGTATGCAACGCCCTTCGTGGCCAGTAGTATTATATATCGTGTTTTCAGTACTTTATTGTTGTGCTGTAGTAGCTGGAACACAAAATCAGTAGATATATACATTTACAATAGCTTAGTTACTACATTAACTCGTATCTTTGTGAGCTAGTACGATATTATTAAGGTACGAAGAATACTTGGTCCCTAATGTGCAAAATTCATATCTAAATCCGTTAAAGAGTGTTAATCGTTGCATTTGGAAGCGAGTTTAACTTCTATAACCTATTTAACAATTGTATGCAACGCCCTTTGTGGCCAGTAGTATTATATATCGTGTTTTCAGTACTTTATTGTTGTGCTGTAGTAGCTGGAACACAAAATCAGTAGATATATACATTTACAATAGCTTAGTTACTACATTAACTCGTATCTTTGTGAGCTAGTACGATATTATTAAGTTACGAAGAATACTTGGTCCCTAATGTGCAAAATTCATATCTAAATCTGTTAAAGAGTGTTAATCGTTGCTTTTGAAAGCGAGCTTTACTTCTATAGCCTATCTAACAATTGTATGCAACGCCCTTCGTGGCCAGTAGTATTATATATCGTGTTTTCAGTACTTTATCGTTGTGCTGTAGTAGCTGGGACACAAATTCAGTAGATATATACATTTACAATAGCTTAGCTACTACATTAACTCGTATCTTTTTGAGCTAGTACGAAATTATTAAGTTACGAAGAATACTTGGTTCCTACTGTGCAAAGTCCATATCTAAATCTGCTAAAGAGTTCTAACCGTTGCTTTTGGAAGCGATTTTAACTTCTCTAACCTATTTAACAATTGTATGCAACGCCCTTCGTGGCCAGTAGTATTATATATCGTGTTTTCAGTACTTTATTGTTGTGCTGTAGTAGCTGGAACACAAAATCAGTAGATATATACATTTACAATAGCTTAGATACTACATTAACTCGTATCTTTGTGAGCTAGTACGATATTATTAAGTTACGAAGAATACTTGGTCCCTAATGTGCAAAATTCATATCTAAATCCGTTAAAGAGTGTTAATCGTTGCTTTTGGAAGTGAGTTTAACTTCTATAACCTATTTAACAATTGTATGCAACGCCCTTTGTTGCCAGTAGTATTATATATCGTGTTTTCAGTACTTTATCGTTGTGCTGTAGTAGCTGGGACACAAATTCAGTAGATATATAATTTTCATTAGCTTAGCTACTACATTAACTCGTATCTTTTTGAGCTAGTACGAAATTATTAAGTTACGAAGAATACTTGGTTCCTACTGTGCAAAGTTCGTATCTAAAACTGCTAAAGAGTGCTAAACGTTGCTTTTGAAAGGGAGTTTAACTTTTCTTACATATTTAACAGTTGAATTGTTGCCCTTAGTTGCCTGTAGTATTATATATCGTGTTTTCAGTACTTTATCGTTGTTCTGTAGTAGCTGGGACACTAATTCAGTAGATATATACATTTACAATAGCTTAGCTGCTACATTACTAGTATCTTTGTGAGCTAGTTCGAAATTATTAGGTTACGAAGAATACTTGGTTCCTACTGTGCAAAATTCATATCTAAATCTGCTAAAGAGTGCTAAACGTTGCATTTGGAAGCTAGTTTAACGTTTGTAACCTATTTAACAATTGTATGCAACGCCCTTTGTGGCCAGTAGTATTATATATCGTGTTTTCAGTACTTTATCGTTGTGCTGTAGTAGTTGGGACACAAATTCAGTAGATATATACATTTACAATAACTTAGCTACTTCATTAACTTGTATCATTGTGAGCTAGTACGAAATTATTAAGTTACGAAGAATACTTGGTTCCTACTGTGCAAAATTCATATCTAAATCTGCTAAAGAGTGCTAAACGTTGCATTTGGAAGCTAGTTTAACGTTTGTAACCTATTTAACAATTGTATGCAACGCCCTTTGTGGCCAGTAGTATTATATATCGTGTTTTCAGTACTTTATCGTTGTGCTGTAGTAGCTGGGACACAAATTCATTAGATATATTCATTTACAATAGCTCAGTTACTACATTACTCGTACCTTTGTGAGCTAATACTAAATTATTAAGTTACGAAGAATACTTGGTTCCTACTGTGCAAGATTCATACCTAAATCTGTTAAAGAGTGCTAATCGTTGCTTTTGGAAGCGATTTTAACTTCTCTAACCTATTTAACAATTGTATGCAACGCCCTTTGTAGCCAGTAGTATTATATATCGTGTTTTCAGTACTTTATCGTTGTGCTGTAGTAGCTGGGACACAAATTTAGTAGATATATACTTTTACAATAGCTTAGCTACTACATTAACTCGTATCATTTTGAGCTAGTACGAAATTATTAAGTTACGAAGAATACTTTGTTCCTACTGTGCAAAGTTCGTATCTAAATCTGCTAAAGAGTGCTAAACGTTGCTTTTGGAAGCGAGTTTAACTTTTCTTACATATTTAACAGTTGAATTGTTGCCCTTAGTTGCTAGTAGTATTATATATCGTGTTTTTAGTACTTTATCGTTGTTCTGTAGTAGCTGGGACACTAATTCAGTAGATATATACATTTACAATAGCTTAGCTGCTACATTACTCGTATCTTTGTGAGCTAGTTCGAAACTATTAAGTTACGAAGAATACTTGGTTCCTACTGTGCAAAATTCATATCTAAATCTGCTAAAGAGTAGTAAACGTTGCTTTTGGAAGTTAGTTTAACGTTTGTAACCTATTTAACAATTGTATGCAACGCCCTTAGTGGCCAGTAGTATTATATATTGTGTTTTCAGTACTTTATTGTTGTGCTGTAGTAGCTGGAACACAAAATCAGTAGATATATACATTTACAATAGCTTAGTTACTACATTAACTCGTATCTTTGTGAACTAGTACGATATTATTAAGTTACGAAGAATACTTGGTCCCTAATGTGCAAAATTCATATCTAAATCCGTTAAAGAGTGTTAATCGTTGCTCTTGGAAGCGAGTTTAACTTCTATAACCTATTTAACAATTGTATGCAACGCCCTTTGTGGCCAGTAGTATTATATATCGTGTTTTCAGAACTTTATCGTTGTGCTGTAGTAGCTGGGACACAAACTCAGTAGATATATACATTTACAATAACTTAGCTACTTCATTAACTTGTATTATTGTGAGCTAGTACGAAATTATTAAGTTACGAAGAATACTTGGTTTATACTGTGCAAAATTCATATCTAAATCTGCTAAAGAGAGCTAAACGTTGCTTTTGGAAGCGAGTTTAACTTCACTTACATATTTAACAGTTGAATTGAACGCTCTTAGTTGCCAGTAGTATTATATATCGTGTTTTCAGTACTTTATCGTTGTGCTGTAGTAGCTGGAACAAAAATTCATTAGTTATATACATTTACAATAGCTCAGTTACTACATTACTCGTATCTTTGTGAGCTAATACTAAATTATTAAGTTACGAAGAATACTTTGTTCCTACTGTGCAAAGTTCGTATCTAAATCTGCTAAAGAGTGCTAAACGTTGCTTTTGGAAGCGAGTTTAACTTTTCTTACATATTTAACAGTTGAATTGTTGCCCTTAGTTGCTAGTAGTATTATATATCGTGTTTTTAGTACTTTATCGTTGTTCTGTAGTAGCTGGGACACTAATTCAGTAGATATATACATTTACAATAGCTTAGCTGCTACATTACTCGTATCTTTGTGAGCTAGTTCGAAATTATTAAGTTACGAAGAATACTTGGTTCCTACTGTGCAAAATTCATATCTAAATCTGCTAAAGAGTACTAAACGTTGCTTTTGGAAGTTAGTTTAACGTTTGTAACCTATTTAACAATTGTATGCAACGCCCTTAGTGGCCAGTAGTATTATATATTGTGTTTTCAGTACTTTATTGTTGTGCTGTAGTAGCTGGAACACAAAATCAGTAGATATATACATTTACAATAGCTTAGTTACTACATTAACTCGTATGTTTGTGAACTAGTACGATATTATTAAGTTACGAAGAATACTTGGTCCCTAATGTGCAAAATTCATATCTAAATCCGTTAAAGAGTGTTAATCGTTGCTCTTGGAAGCGAGTTTAACTTCTATAACCTATTTAACAATTGTATGCAACGCCCTTTGTGGCCAGTAGTATTATATATCGTGTTTTTAGAACTTTATCGTTGTGCTGTAGTAGCTGGGACACAAACTCAGTAGATATATACATTTACAATAACTTAGCTACTTCATTAACTTGTATCATTGTGAGCTAGTACGAAATTATTAAGTTACGAAGAATACTTGGTTTATACTGTGCAAAATTCGTATCTAAATCTGCTAAAGAGAGCTAAACGTTGCTTTTGGAAGCGAGTTTAACTTCACTTACATATTTAACAGTTGAATTGAACGCTCTTAGTTGCCAGTAGTATTATATATCGTGTTTTCAGTACTTTATCGTTGTGCTGTAGTAGCTGGAACAAAAATTCATTAGTTATATACATTTACAATAGCTCAGTTACTACATTACTCGTATCTTTGTGAGCTAATACTAAATTATTAAGTTACGAAGAATACTTGGGTCCTATTGTGCAAGATTCATATCTAAATCTGTTAAAGAGTGCTAATCGTTGCTTTTGGAAGCGATTTTAACTTCTATAACCTATTTAACAATTGTATGCAACGCCCTTCGTGGCCAGTAGTACTATATATCGTGTTTGCAGTTCTTTTCTGTTGTGCTGTAGTAGCTGAAACACAAATTCAGTAGATATATACATTTACAATAGCTTAGTTACTACATTAACTCGTATCTTTGTGAGCTAATACTAAATTATTAAGTTACGAAGAATACTAGGGTCCTACTGTGCAAGATTCATATCTAAATCTGTTAAAGAGTGCTAATCGTTGCTTTTGGAAGCGATTTTAACTTCTATAACCTCTTTAACAATTGTATGCAACGCCCTTCGTGGCCAGTAGTATTATATATCGTGTTTTCAGTACTTTATTGTTGTGCTGTAGTAGCTGGAACACAAAATCGGTAGATATATACATATACAATAGCTTAGTTACTACATTACCCGTATCTTTGTGAGCTAGTACGAAATTATTAAGTTACGAAGAATACTTGGTTCCTACTGTGCAAAGTCCATATCTAAATCTGCTAAAGAGTTCTAACCGTTGCTTTTGGAAGCGATTTTAACTTCTCTAACCTATTTAACAATTGTATGCAACGCCCTTCGTGGCCAGTAGTATTATATATCGTGTTTTCAGTACTTTATTGTTGTGCTGTAGTAGCTGGAACACAAAATCAGTAGATATATACATTTACAATAGCTTAGTTACTACATTAACTCGTATCTTTGTGAGCTAGTACGATATTATTAAGGTACGAAGAATACTTGGTCCCTAATGTGCAAAATTCATATCTAAATCCGTTAAAGAGTGTTAATCGTTGCATTTGGAAGCGAGTTTAACTTCTATAACCTATTTAACAATTGTATGCAACGCCCTTTGTGGCCAGTAGTATTATATATCGTGTTTTCAGTACTTTATTGTTGTGCTGTAGTAGCTGGAACACAAAATCAGTAGATATATACATTTACAATAGCTTAGTTACTACATTAACTCGTATCTTTGTGAGCTAGTACGATATTATTAAGTTACGAAGAATACTTGGTCCCTAATGTGCAAAATTCATATCTAAATCTGTTAAAGAGTGTTAATCGTTGCTTTTGAAAGCGAGCTTTACTTCTATAGCCTATCTAACAATTGTATGCAACGCCCTTCGTGGCCAGTAGTATTATATATCGTGTTTTCAGTACTTTATCGTTGTGCTGTAGTAGCTGGGACACAAATTCAGTAGATATATACATTTACAATAGCTTAGTTACTACATTAACTCGTATCTTTGTGAGCTAGTACGATATTATTAAGTTACGAAGAATACTTGGTCCCTAATGTGCAAAATTCATATCTAAATCCGTTAAAGAGTGTTAATCGTTGCTTTTGGAAGTGAGTTTAACTTCTATAACCTATTTAACAATTGTATGCAACGCCCTTTGTTGCCAGTAGTATTATATATCGTGTTTTCAGTACTTTATCGTTGTGCTGTAGTAGCTGGGACACAAATTCAGTAGATATATAATTTTCATTAGCTTAGCTACTACATTAACTCGTATCTTTTTGAGCTAGTACGAAATTATTAAGTTACGAAGAATACTTGGTTCCTACTGTGCAAAGTTCGTATCTAAAACTGCTAAAGAGTGCTAAACGTTGCTTTTGAAAGGGAGTTTAACTTTTCTTACATATTTAACAGTTGAATTGTTGCCCTTAGTTGCCTGTAGTATTATATATCGTGTTTTCAGTACTTTATCGTTGTTCTGTAGTAGCTGGGACACTAATTCAGTAGATATATACATTTACAATAGCTTAGCTGCTACATTACTAGTATCTTTGTGAGCTAGTTCGAAATTATTAGGTTACGAAGAATACTTGGTTCCTACTGTGCAAAATTCATATCTAAATCTGCTAAAGAGTGCTAAACGTTGCATTTGGAAGCTAGTTTAACGTTTGTAACCTATTTAACAATTGTATGCAACGCCCTTTGTGGCCAGTAGTATTATATATCGTGTTTTCAGTACTTTATCGTTGTGCTGTAGTAGTTGGGACACAAATTCAGTAGATATATACATTTACAATAACTTAGCTACTTCATTAACTTGTATCATTGTGAGCTAGTACGAAATTATTAAGTTACGAAGAATACTTGGTTCCTACTGTGCAAAATTCATATCTAAATCTGCTAAAGAGTGCTAAACGTTGCATTTGGAAGCTAGTTTAACGTTTGTAACCTATTTAACAATTGTATGCAACGCCCTTTGTGGCCAGTAGTATTATATATCGTGTTTTCAGTACTTTATCGTTGTGCTGTAGTAGCTGGGACACAAATTCATTAGATATATTCATTTACAATAGCTCAGTTACTACATTACTCGTACCTTTGTGAGCTAATACTAAATTATTAAGTTACGAAGAATACTTGGTTCCTACTGTGCAAGATTCATACCTAAATCTGTTAAAGAGTGCTAATCGTTGCTTTTGGAAGCGATTTTAACTTCTCTAACCTATTTAACAATTGTATGCAACGCCCTTTGTAGCCAGTAGTATTATATATCGTGTTTTCAGTACTTTATCGTTGTGCTGTAGTAGCTGGGACACAAATTTAGTAGATATATACTTTTACAATAGCTTAGCTACTACATTAACTCGTATCATTTTGAGCTAGTACGAAATTATTAAGTTACGAAGAATACTTTGTTCCTACTGTGCAAAGTTCGTATCTAAATCTGCTAAAGAGTGCTAAACGTTGCTTTTGGAAGCGAGTTTAACTTTTCTTACATATTTAACAGTTGAATTGTTGCCCTTAGTTGCTAGTAGTATTATATATCGTGTTTTTAGTACTTTATCGTTGTTCTGTAGTAGCTGGGACACTAATTCAGTAGATATATACATTTACAATAGCTTAGCTGCTACATTACTCGTATCTTTGTGAGCTAGTTCGAAACTATTAAGTTACGAAGAATACTTGGTTCCTACTGTGCAAAATTCATATCTAAATCTGCTAAAGAGTAGTAAACGTTGCTTTTGGAAGTTAGTTTAACGTTTGTAACCTATTTAACAATTGTATGCAACGCCCTTAGTGGCCAGTAGTATTATATATTGTGTTTTCAGTACTTTATTGTTGTGCTGTAGTAGCTGGAACACAAAATCAGTAGATATATACATTTACAATAGCTTAGTTACTACATTAACTCGTATCTTTGTGAACTAGTACGATATTATTAAGTTACGAAGAATACTTGGTCCCTAATGTGCAAAATTCATATCTAAATCCGTTAAAGAGTGTTAATCGTTGCTCTTGGAAGCGAGTTTAACTTCTATAACCTATTTAACAATTGTATGCAACGCCCTTTGTGGCCAGTAGTATTATATATCGTGTTTTCAGAACTTTATCGTTGTGCTGTAGTAGCTGGGACACAAACTCAGTAGATATATACATTTACAATAACTTAGCTACTTCATTAACTTGTATCATTGTGAGCTAGTACGAAATTATTAAGTTACGAAGAATACTTGGTTTATACTGTGCAAAATTCATATCTAAATCTGCTAAAGAGAGCTAAACGTTGCTTTTGGAAGCGAGTTTAACTTCACTTACATATTTAACAGTTGAATTGAACGCTCTTAGTTGCCAGTAGTATTATATATCGTGTTTTCAGTACTTTATCGTTGTGCTGTAGTAGCTGGAACAAAAATTCATTAGTTATATACATTTACAATAGCTCAGTTACTACATTACTCGTATCTTTGTGAGCTAATACTAAATTATTAAGTTACGAAGAATACTTTGTTCCTACTGTGCAAAGTTCGTATCTAAATCTGCTAAAGAGTGCTAAACGTTGCTTTTGGAAGCGAGTTTAACTTTTCTTACATATTTAACAGTTGAATTGTTGCCCTTAGTTGCTAGTAGTATTATATATCGTGTTTTTAGTACTTTATCGTTGTTCTGTAGTAGCTGGGACACTAATTCAGTAGATATATACATTTACAATAGCTTAGCTGCTACATTACTCGTATCTTTGTGAGCTAGTTCGAAATTATTAAGTTACGAAGAATACTTGGTTCCTACTGTGCAAAATTCATATCTAAATCTGCTAAAGAGTACTAAACGTTGCTTTTGGAAGTTAGTTTAACGTTTGTAACCTATTTAACAATTGTATGCAACGCCCTTAGTGGCCAGTAGTATTATATATTGTGTTTTCAGTACTTTATTGTTGTGCTGTAGTAGCTGGAACACAAAATCAGTAGATATATACATTTACAATAGCTTAGTTACTACATTAACTCGTATGTTTGTGAACTAGTACGATATTATTAAGTTACGAAGAATACTTGGTCCCTAATGTGCAAAATTCATATCTAAATCCGTTAAAGAGTGTTAATCGTTGCTCTTGGAAGCGAGTTTAACTTCTATAACCTATTTAACAATTGTATGCAACGCCCTTTGTGGCCAGTAGTATTATATATCGTGTTTTTAGAACTTTATCGTTGTGCTGTAGTAGCTGGGACACAAACTCAGTAGATATATACATTTACAATAACTTAGCTACTTCATTAACTTGTATCATTGTGAGCTAGTACGAAATTATTAAGTTACGAAGAATACTTGGTTTATACTGTGCAAAATTCGTATCTAAATCTGCTAAAGAGAGCTAAACGTTGCTTTTGGAAGCGAGTTTAACTTCACTTACATATTTAACAGTTGAATTGAACGCTCTTAGTTGCCAGTAGTATTATATATCGTGTTTTCAGTACTTTATCGTTGTGCTGTAGTAGCTGGAACAAAAATTCATTAGTTATATACATTTACAATAGCTCAGTTACTACATTACTCGTATCTTTGTGAGCTAATACTAAATTATTAAGTTACGAAGAATACTTGGGTCCTATTGTGCAAGATTCATATCTAAATCTGTTAAAGAGTGCTAATCGTTGCTTTTGGAAGCGATTTTAACTTCTATAACCTATTTAACAATTGTATGCAACGCCCTTCGTGGCCAGTAGTACTATATATCGTGTTTGCAGTTCTTTTCTGTTGTGCTGTAGTAGCTGAAACACAAATTCAGTAGATATATACATTTACAATAGCTTAGTTACTACATTAACTCGTATCTTTGTGAGCTAATACTAAATTATTAAGTTACGAAGAATACTAGGGTCCTACTGTGCAAGATTCATATCTAAATCTGTTAAAGAGTGCTAATCGTTGCTTTTGGAAGCGATTTTAACTTCTATAACCTCTTTAACAATTGTATGCAACGCCCTTCGTGGCCAGTAGTATTATATATCGTGTTTTGAGTACTTTATCGTTGTGCTGTAGTAGCTGGGACACAAATTCAGTAGATAAATACATTTACAATAGCTTAGTTACTACATTAACTCGTATCTTTGTGAGCTAGTACGATATTATTAAGTTACGAAGAATACTTGGTCCAAAATGTGCAAAATTCATATCCAAATCTGCTAAAGAGTGCTAAACGTTGCTTTTGGAAGCGAGTTTAACTTCTCTAACCTATTTAACTATTGTATCCAACGCCCTTAGTGGCCAGTAGTACTATATATCGTGTTTTCAGTACTTTATTGTTGTGCTGTAGTAGCTGAAACACCAACTCAGTAGATATATACATTTACAATAGCTTAGTTACTACATTAACTCGTATCATTTTGAGCTAGTACGATAATATTAAGTTACGAAGAATACTTGGTCCCTAATGTGCAAGATTCATATCTAAATCTGTTAAAGAGTGTTAATCGTTGCTTTTGGAAGCGAGCTTAGCTTCTATAACCTATTTAACAATTGTATGCAACGCCCTTCGTGGCCAGTAGTATTATATATCGTGTTTTCAGCACTTTATCGTTGTGCTGTAGTAGCTGGGACACAAATTCAGTAGATATATACATTTACAATAGCTTAGCTACTACATTAACTCGTATCTTTGTGAGCTAGTACGAAGTTATTAAGTTACGAAGAATACTTGGTTCCTACTGTGCAAAGTCCATATCTAAACCTGCTAAAGAGTGCTAACCGTTGCTTTTGGAAGCGAGTTTAACTTCTCTAACCTAGTTAACAATTGTATGCAACCCCCTTCGTGGCCAGTAGTATTATATATTGTGTTTCCAGTGCTTTATCGTTGTTCTGTAGGTGCTGGGACACTAATTCAGTAGATATATACATTTACAATAGCTTAGCTGCTACATTACTCATATCTTTGTGAGCTAGTTCGAAATTATTAAGTTACGAAGAATACTTGGTTCTTACTGTGCAAAATTCATATCTAAATCTGCTAAAGAGTGCTAAACGTTGCTTTTGGAAGCTAGTTTATCGTTTGTAACCTATTTAACAATTGTATGCAACGCCCTTAGTGGCCAGTAGTATTATATATTGTGTTTTCAGTACTTTATTGTTGTGCTGTAGTAGCTGGAACACAAAATCAGTAGATATATACATTTACAATAGCTTAGGTACTACATTAATTCGTATCTTTGTGAGCTAGTACGATATTATTAAGTTACGAAGGATACTTGGTCCCTAATGTGCAAAATTCATATCTAAATCCCTTAAAGAGTTTAATCGTTGCTTTTGGAAGCGAGTTTAACTTCTATAACCTATTTAACAATTGTATGCAACGCCCTTTGTGGCCAGTAGTATTATATATCGTGTTTTCAGTACTTTATCGTTGAGCTGTAGTAGCTGGGACAGAAATTCAGTAGATATATACATTTACAATAGCTTAGCTACTACATTAACTCGTATCTTTGTGAGCTAGTACGAAATTATTAAGTTACGAAGAATACTTGATTCCTACTGTGCAAAGTCCATATCTAAACCTGCTAAAGAGTGCTAACCGTTGCTTTTGGAAGCGAGTTTAACTTCTCTAACCTATTTAACAATTGTATGCAACGCCCTTCGTGGCCAGTAGTATTATATATCGGGTTTTCAGTACTTTATCGTTGTGCTGTAGTAGCTGAGACACAAATTCAGTAGATATATACATTTACAATAGCTTAGCTACTACATTAACTCGTATTTTTGTGAGCTAGTACGAAATTATTAAGTTACGAAGAATACTTGATTCCTACTGTGCAAAGTACATATCTAAATCTGCTAAATAGTGCTAAACGTTGCTTTTGGAAGCGAGTTTAACTTTTCTAACATATTTAACAGTTGAATTGTTGCCCTTAGTTACCAGTAGTATTATATATCGTGTTTTCAGTACATTATCGTTGTTCTGTAGTAGCTGGGACACTAATTCAGTAAATATATACATTTACAATAGCTTAGCTACTACATTACTCGTATCTGTGTGAGCTAGTTCGAAATTATTAAGTTACGAAGTATACTTGGTTCCTACTGTGCAAAATTCATATCTAAATCTGCTAAGGAGTGCTAAACGTTGCTTTTGGAAGCTAGTTTAACGTTTGTAACCTATTTAACAATTGTATGCAACGCCCTTAGTGGCCAGTAGTATTATATATTGTGTTTTCAGTACTTTATTGTTGTGCTGTAGTAGCTGGAACACAAAATCAGTAGATATATACATTTACAGTAGCTTAGTTACTACATTAACTCGTATCTTTGTGAGCTAGTACGATATTATTAAGTTACGAAGAATACTTGGTCCCTAATGTGCAAAATTCATATCTAAATCCGTTAAAGAGTGTTAATCGTTGCTCTTGGAAGCGAGTTTAACTTCTATAACCTATTTAACAATTGTATGCAACGCCCTTTGTGGCCAGTAGTATTATATATCGTGTTTTTAGAACTTTATCGTTGTGCTGTAGTAGCTGGGACACAAACTCAGTAGATATATACATTTACAATAACTTAGCTACTTCATTAACTTGTATCATTGTGAGCTAGTACGAAATTATTAAGTTACGAAGAATACTTGGTTTATACTGTGCAAAATTCGTATCTAAATCTGCTAAAGAGAGCTAAACGTTGCTTTTGGAAGCGAGTTTAACTTCACTTACATATTTAACAGTTGAATTGAACGCTCTTAGTTGCCAGTAGTATTATATATCGTGTTTTCAGTACTTTATCGTTGTGCTGTAGTAGCTGGAACAAAAATTCATTAGTTATATACATTTACAATAGCTCAGTTACTACATTACTCGTATCTTTGTGAGCTAATACTAAATTATTAAGTTACGAAGAATACTTGGGTCCTATTGTGCAAGATTCATATCTAAATCTGTTAAAGAGTGCTAATCGTTGCTTTTGGAAGCGATTTTAACTTCTATAACCTATTTAACAATTGTATGCAACGCCCTTCGTGGCCAGTAGTACTATATATCGTGTTTGCAGTTCTTTTCTGTTGTGCTGTAGTAGCTGAAACACAAATTCAGTAGATATATACATTTACAATAGCTTAGTTACTACATTAACTCGTATCTTTGTGAGCTAATACTAAATTATTAAGTTACGAAGAATACTAGGGTCCTACTGTGCAAGATTCATATCTAAATCTGTTAAAGAGTGCTAATCGTTGCTTTTGGAAGCGATTTTAACTTCTATAACCTCTTTAACAATTGTATGCAACGCCCTTCGTGGCCAGTAGTATTATATATCGTGTTTTGAGTACTTTATCGTTGTGCTGTAGTAGCTGGGACACAAATTCAGTAGATAAATACATTTACAATAGCTTAGTTACTACATTAACTCGTATCTTTGTGAGCTAGTACGATATTATTAAGTTACGAAGAATACTTGGTCCAAAATGTGCAAAATTCATATCCAAATCTGCTAAAGAGTGCTAAACGTTGCTTTTGGAAGCGAGTTTAACTTCTCTAACCTATTTAACTATTGTATCCAACGCCCTTAGTGGCCAGTAGTACTATATATCGTGTTTTCAGTACTTTATTGTTGTGCTGTAGTAGCTGAAACACCAACTCAGTAGATATATACATTTACAATAGCTTAGTTACTACATTAACTCGTATCATTTTGAGCTAGTACGATAATATTAAGTTACGAAGAATACTTGGTCCCTAATGTGCAAGATTCATATCTAAATCTGTTAAAGAGTGTTAATCGTTGCTTTTGGAAGCGAGCTTAGCTTCTATAACCTATTTAACAATTGTATGCAACGCCCTTCGTGGCCAGTAGTATTATATATCGTGTTTTCAGCACTTTATCGTTGTGCTGTAGTAGCTGGGACACAAATTCAGTAGATATATACATTTACAATAGCTTAGCTACTACATTAACTCGTATCTTTGTGAGCTAGTACGAAGTTATTAAGTTACGAAGAATACTTGGTTCCTACTGTGCAAAGTCCATATCTAAACCTGCTAAAGCCATATCTAAACCTGCTAAAGAGTGCTAACCGTTGCTTTTGGAAGCGATGTTTAACTTCTCTAACCTATTTAACAATTGTATGCAACGCCCTTCGTGGCCGAGTAGTATTATATATCGGGTTTTCAGTACTTTATCGTTGTGCTGTAGTAGCTGAGACACAAATTCAGTAGATATATACATTTAGCAATAGCTTAGCTACTACATTAACTCGTATTTTTGTGAGGCTAGTACGAAATTATTAAGTTACGAAGAATACTTGATTCCTACTGTGGCAAAGTACATATCTAAATCTGCTAAATAGTGCTAAACGTTGCTTTTGGAAGCGAGTTTAACTTTTCTAACATATTTAACAGTTGAATTGTTGCCTCTTAGTTACCAGTAGTATTATATAATCGTGTTTTCAGTAACATTATCGTTGTTCTGTAGTAGCTGGGACACTAATTCAGTAAATATATACATTTACAATAGCTTAGCTACTACATTACTCGTATCTGTGTGAGCTAGTTCGAAATTATTAAGTTACGAAGTATACTTGGTTCCTACTGTGCAAAAATTCATATCTAAATCTGCTAAGGAGTGCTAAACGTTGCTTTTGGAAGCTAGTTTAACGTTTGTAACCTATTTAACAATTGTATGCAACGCCCTTAGTGGCGCAGTAGTATTATATATTGTGTTTTCAGTACTTTATTGTTGGTGCTGTAGTAGCTGGAACACAAAATCAGTAGATATATACATTTACAGTAGCTTAGTTACTACATTAACTCGTATCTTTGTGAGCTAGTACGATATTATTAAGTTACGAAGAATACTTGGTCCCTAATGTGCAAAATTCATATCTAAATCCGTTAAAGAGTGTTAATCGTTGCTCTTGGAAGCGAGTTTAACTTCTTATAACCTATTTAACAATTGTATGCAACGCCCTTTGTGGCCAGTAGTATTATATATCGTGTTTTTAGAACTTTATCGTTGTGCATGTAGTAGCTGGGACACAAACTCAGTAGATATATACATTTACAATAACTTAGCTACTTCATTAACTTGTATCATTGTGAGCTAGTACGAAATTATTAAGTTACGAAGAATACTTGGTTTATA